>CM031236.1:542512253-543142253 GCA_018340775.1 Taxus wallichiana var. yunnanensis
TTGTCTTCTTAATGATCTTGTTTTTGAGGATAAAGAATACACTCTAGAAAGGACTGTGAGTATTCTAGAGGAACAAAACAAGATTGTCACAAGAGTTTGATTTTGATAATTAAGAGAGTTGAGTCAAGTTTGACACTGTGTTTCTTATGTTGACACTTTATCCATATCAGTTCCATATGTGAAGTCTACCAAAACAGAAGAGATACAAGTATATGAACCTGATCATAAGTATATTTCAAAGGTCTAACCTTGTTTGATGATTTTGAAGGATCAAAGTCATGAATGAAATTTTGTGTACATAGTATGGAGGCCTGTGGGTAAAGGATGATGTCATCACATGCAATAAGCTAAGCTAGATGGTGCATCATTGACTGGTATGAGAATGCTGGTACCATTGTATTCTTTTATTCTTTTGTTAATATGCACATGTGGTTCATGATTGAAAGGAGATTTGATACATATTGTTGCTGATGTGATTGATGAATGCTGATATACATAGGTTGTAGGGTTGTGAAGAAGGACATCAAAGCCATGAAGGATTAAGAAAGAAGGAAAAAAGACAGAGAGCTTATAAGAAGAGATAATGAAGCTTAAGAGGTGAAAGGAGATATTCATATCAATATAAGATCCAAGAATATATTTGATATTGAGGTGAAATAGACTCAAGAATGAGAGAGAATGGGGATAAAGAGAATGTTGAGAATGATGAGAGTAATCTCTAGAGAGACAGATAGAAAGAGAAATTAGAAAGAAGAGAAACACCAAAGAGAGGTGGAAGAAATCAGGAAGATAAAAGAGATAATTGAAGAAATAGAGTCTATGATGGACACCATGATGAAGATACCAATCTAAGGAGTTGGATGGAGGATGAGGAAGAGAGTAAAGTGGCCAGTGAAGCTACTTGTGAAGAAAATAGAAGGCATGATATTATTTTCATGCAGAGAGAGATGAAGAAAGGTGCTCATAAGGAGATGAAGAGAAGTGAGTCACCTTGTGAAGATGAAGAGGTGATAAAGAAGGTTCTCATTGTGGAGAACAAGAAGAAGAAAAAGGAATAAGTGAAAAGATAAGGTGAAGTGCCAAGAGAAGCACTTGAAAGGATGAGAATTTCCATGAAAGAAGCATTCATGGGAACCTTGTGGTCTCTTGTTTATATTTCTAATGTTGTGTTTGAATGGGTAAATGTAGGTATAAAAACCTCATGGAGAAGGTCAAGAGAAGTATCTTGAAAGCTGAGAATATTGGTGCAGGAGAAGCTGCCAAGCATAGAAGTGAATGTTCAAGAATGAAGGAACAAATTGCTATTGTCTACCTAGAAGAAGAGATGCATTGCCTAATGCAAGAAAAAGGTATTGAATAATTTGTATTATAAAATTATGAAAATGAGAATAAATATTAATTCCATGATGTCATAGGAAACTTAGAGGAAGCAAGTGAATAGTCATACAAGCAAGAAGAAGGTGATGTAAACCAACAAGAAGTAAAGCAAACCAAAGAGTCCATGGAGCAGCCTATTAAGAAGGTAAAAGTGAATTCAAGTGTGAATATTTCTATTGAACATATAGCTACTGATGTACAAGTTAGAGAAGATAAGAGGATGATAGAAACATCAAGTAGAAAAATTAATCATGGATGCATAGTACCTAAGTGGATAGTGAAGCACACACCTAAGCAACATGTGATTGAGAAGGCATGTTTGATTGTTAAGTCTGATTTTTCTCATATTTTTGATAAGCATGCAAATGGACAAGATGATAAAAAGACAAATAAAGTTGATCTTTCAGTGTTGGCACAAAAACATGGTTATATAGTACCTAAATGGCTCAAGAAGTTAGATGGTAAGATGAAAACACAAGTATGGATGCCTAAGAGCATGAGAAGTGGTGGTGAAACATCTCAAGAAGATGCAAATGGTGAAAGGATGATGATTGCACCTAGAATATTGAAGAGAAGAATTAAAGTAGGTTCAAGTAAACATGAGCATGAGGATGAAGTGATGAGCATGGAAGAGGTATTCCATGAAGAAAAAGAGCATAAGAGGTATACCAGGGAGATGAAAGGTAAATGGATTGCTTGTGATGATTTGAATGACAATGATTGTGAAAATGTTTTTGATTTATCTTCTCAAATCACTTTGAATGATGATATGTGGAATGAGTCTACTATAATTACTAACATGAGAAAAAACCATATATTGACTAGTGAAAGTCATAGCCATGATGAAGAAATGATGGAAAATGAAAACATGTTGAATGAAGGTGATGATAGCTTCTTGAAATAGGAGGAAATGGAAGATTATGCTGATATGAAACATGGTATGGAGGATGAAAACAATGCTCTAGTACCTAAATTTGATGAAATCTATGATGAGATGGATGATGTAGCTTTGAATGAGGAATTGAAAAGGATAGAGGAATTGTTATATCCTTCTAAGGGGTTGTGTTTGAGATCATATATGATTGAGAATCTTATTGATTAGCTGAAAAATAGGCAAAACAAGAGGAGAATATGATGAAAAATAACAATTTGGACATGGTCAATGAAAAAACAAAAAGAAATGAAAAATATCAAGCACCAAAAACACTCAAGAGGTTTGGATGGGCCAACATTTTTGCATGTAAGATTTATTTTGCTATTGTGAGTTCAAGTTTGGAGGATATTAAGACAAATCAAGCACCTAATTCAGTAAGAAAGTTCATGAATGAAAAATAAAAAGAAGACATGGAAGACATGAATGACACTTAGGCATGGATTTGTGAAGATGAAAAGAGCCGAGGAGAAGAACATACAAGAAGAGAAAGAAAATCAAGAAAATGAGAGACAAAGACCATTTCAAGAAAATACAAGCATTGGCATTGGAAACAAGAACTTGGGACCCAGGTATATAGTGATGACCAAATAATGAATAAATACATTTATTGAATGGAGTTCAAATCCTTTCTACAGGGAGAGTATGATGCAAGAGCATCTTCATAAGGCATGGAGGTTATGAACATGTTGAAAACAACTTTATTCTAGCATGCAAACACTTACTATTTGTTAATGTCAAAGTTTGAATTTTCATGTTGTAATTGGTTTTACCATGATTTAAGAGTGAAAAAGTGAGTTGTTAGATGTTAGGCAAACATGAGTTGTCTTATCTATGTATTAAAAGGTTGAGAACTTATTTGGTCAATTTGTAATAGTTGTCATGAAGTCAAAATTAGATATTTGTTCCTCTTCTCAAGCATAAGTGATGGAATATCACTCAAATCATGGAGATTCAACTAAAAATATAATAAAAGAGATAACAAATGAATCTATTCATAAGGAATAGGATCGAGCATCAGGAGAGAGGAGTAGAGAAAGAAGACTATCGGTGGAGGAATGATGTTTTGACTGAAAGAAAAAGAAATTGTGAAGACTATGATGGATGAAATGGATTTGAGCAAGGGAGAAAGGTGTATGTGAGTTCTTATGAGCATTTAGGATATGTATTCTCATCCAAATTAATGTATTTCAATGACAATTATTGAGTATGATGAATTTATGGTGAAATTAGGATTGTTTGATTTAACGGTTTTGGATTGGAAGGGAAGTATCAATAGAAGTAGTTATGCTCATTATTGCCACAAATGTGGTGGGAATTTATGTAACCTTGAATCTGAAATATAAAAACTATGAAATATGTGTTGCATGGGTCCTAAAAGAATCTAAATCAATAGTATTTGTATTTGATATTACAATGTTACATTTATAATAAGGATTTATGACTTCCTCGATGAATAATTTATGATGGGTTTTAGAAAAATTATTAAATATGTATTCTATTTTTATTAGGAAACCACGGATTATGTATTAATGGATACACAAAAACTACAATAACAAAATACTAGTTTATAGAGATATAGAAAAATAAAATATATATAATACCAAATATGCAAGAGACGAACACCATATTTATGTGGTAAAACCGTAGGTGAGTGCTTAGGGAAACATCCAAGGTGCAAGATATCAAGATTTATTAACTCAAGATGAACATTTACATGTGAACTCGTTACGAGAAAATTTAGATCTCCATAAAAATATACACACCTAATTGGTGAAGTGTAGTTAGGATTCCTCATAAAAATAGATTGGAAAAATGCCATTAGGATTTTACTTTGTAAAAATAGAATTCGGTTGAATTTTTCTTTCTAGAAACAACGGATTGACTCCTTAATTATGATTTCAATGTTATAAATTGGGAAATGTTGATTTAACGGTTTTGGATTGGAAGTGAAGTATCAATAGAAGTAGTTATGCTCAAATGTTATTGCCACAAATGTGGTGGGAATTTAGGTAACCTTGAATCTGCAATATAAAAACTATGAAATATGTGTTGCATGGGTCCTAAAAGAATATAAATCAATAGTAATTGTATTCGATATTACAATGTTACACTTACAATAAGTATTTATGATTTCCTCGATGAATAATTTATGATGGGTTTTAGAAAAATTATTAAATATGTATTCTATTTTTATTAGGAAACCACAGATTATGCAGAAATGAATACGCAAAAAGTAGAATAACAAAATACTAGTTTACAGAGATAGAGAAAAATAAAATATATAAAATACCAAACATGCAAGAGATGAACACCATATTTATGTGGTAAAACCCTAGCTGAGTGCTTAGGAAACATCCATGGTGCAAGATATCAAGCTTTATTAACTCAAGATGAACATATTACATGTGAACTCATTATGAGAAACTTTAGATCTCCACAAAAATATATACACCTAATTGGTGAAGTACAATTAGGATTCCTCCTCCTAAAAATAGAGTGGAAAAATGCCATTAGGATTTTCCTTTCTAAAAATAGAATTCGGTTGAATTCGTCTTTCTAGAAACAAGGGATTGATTCCTTAATTTTTTTCTTCGGGGGATCTGCCCCCGAAATCCTTCTAGGGAGCTCTATAGCATGTTATTGCCCCGTAGACCCCTTTAAAAAAGAGTTGGGGGAAGTCCCAACACACCCCCTTTAAGAAGTGAGGTACAAACCACAACGCAAAGGGATCCAAAATTTAACTTCCTTGGCACATATATAACATTTTTATATCACAAGTGGTGTCAAGATATTAGGATATGAGTCAAACTTTAAGGGCTTGTAGTGAAATAGTTACCCTAAAACTTCATTTCTCACTAACTGATAATGATATACTTGTTATAATTTTTATTGAAAATCATGAATTTCCATTAATAAACCAAAAATGAGACAATAATTTAATTGAGTTTTTTAGAGTAGGTCTTAGGTATTGTGTATGTGAAAATTATTTCTTAATTATTTTTCTAAACATTAATATCTACAGATTTCACCTTTGGGGAAACAATGGAAGCTATAGAACTCTTCAATCATGAGAATATTTTGAAGAGTGATGGTATTTAATTGAAAATTATGAAAGTAAATTTATTGCATTGAGTATTGTGTTTGTATGTGGTTTTGGTTATTAATTTTGAGATCCGAACTATATGAAAATATTTATGTGAATGAAAAATCATGTGTTAATGAATGTCCGTATACTTATCCCGCATATGTACTGGATTCAGATACATGTCCTAAAATATATATAGTATTTTTGATGGAATGAAGTAACTACTATATCTATGGAATTATCTTATTTTAACTCTTATCTTGCACATGTTATAAAATAGAGTAGAAATACATAATAATATGTAAGTCAACTATATATCCTTCACGACATGGAAGAAATGAGTATTTATCTTACTTATAGAGATGAAAATATATTCAATCCTATATGCATGTCATCATCATATATTAGACTGAATTCTTGCACATGTACATTAGATTAGTGGTTTCTTAGAGCTCACTTGATGATTGGCAAGAAATTGTAGGTTGGTGATCCTCTACTTCATCTTCTACATGTTCCTCAACTTCTCCTATAATTTCAAATTTATCTTCGTCCTCTTTTCCTCCTTCAATATAGAATAACTTCTTCTCAGCACATTTGTGTCCCAGTCCATATTTGTTGTCACAGTTAAAACATAATCCTTTTTCTCTTTTTCTTCCATTTTTGAGGAGTCAGTCTAATTGGCCGAGTGAATGATGGGGAAGGGGTACTATGGTCTCTAGTGTTAGTGAAAGGTTGCCTTCTACTGCAAAGAATTTTTTCCTCTGCCCTACGTGCCATGATAATAGAATCAGAAAGCTTGAGTGGATTAAACATACGTACCTCATGCTCAATGTGGTCCTTAAGACCCCATGAAATAGGTCATTCAAGTTCTCTTCTATAATATTCTCCACCCTTAAGGATAGGTTCTGGAATTGATGGACATAATATTTGAATTATCCTTTTTGTCTTAACTTTTCTAATTGACTAAAGTAGTTATCTGAAACAATGGAACTATAGTGCAATTGAAACTCAATAAAAATATCTAAGTGACACTTTGAGACCACTCTTCTTCCTTCGATCACATAACTATTGATACTAGATGAATTTTTTTGGTTAAAGATAAAAAGGATGCAAAGGTCACATTTTTCCCGATGGGGTTTGATGTAACTCAAATAAGTTCTCCATTTTATTTATCCAATTCAGTGGATCCTTCCCATCAAATTTGTGCATCTCCACTTTCGGCATCATGTTCCATGGTTGCGCATAAGTTGGATTCTGATTGGGCTGGAAAAGTGATCCAACATGGTTATTTTGCCCATTATTCTGAACTAAAGATCCTCCTTGGTTGAGTTGGGGCTGATTTGGGACAGATTTTTTACCCTTTATATGTTGCATGATATCATCCAACCACTGATTTATTTGGTCTATGTCTCCTTTACAGGCCATCTCAGATTAGAGATTTCATAGTTCATACTCGAGTTGGCTCACCTTATGATCAACTGAGGTAAACCCTAGTGTTGAGGAATCTGTATTTACCCCTTCTAACTCCAACTCTTCAATCACTACCCCATCTTTATCTGGGGTTTTACCCGGAGTGACAATATTCTTTTTGGCTCTTGTGGAAGGCCCCACCATGATGTCAAACTCTAGGGTTTAGAGTTTTGATACAAATTTGATTAAATAAGAAAAAAAAGATACTACTAATATTATTTTTAGATCTTTTTGAATATGTAAAGAACTTGAAAACATTCCACAAATTGCAGCCTAGGGAGAAATTTTATGAAAACCCTAAATTTGGAATAACATTTGAAAAATAAAGAAAAAAAGTCTATAATTTTTTAGGGAATCTTACTTCAAATGATTAGCAACTCTCGTAAAAAAATCTGAGGAAAAATCGCTTTGGTTCGAAAGATATAATGGAAATTTTTTTAATGTTTTTGCCCTAATTTTGGCTCGGATCGCAGCTCTAATACCACTTGTAATGAAATTACTTCTATAATTCAGATTATGAGCAGCAATATAACACCAAAGAACACAATATTGTAGATAAATGATCTCAATATGAAATTAAAATAGCTTTTCCACTTCGAGGGGGCAACCTCCAAACCATACAATAAGACTCAAATGCTCAAATGATGATAAAATACTACCTACAATCCCCTATATATACTATTCCTATGTTATGGCCATCACCAAGGCCGACCTACTAAGCATGAGAAAGTATAAATGACATGGTAAGCCAAAAATGGGCTACTCATATCCTAAAACAAGCAATAGGTTAAGGGCGTAGCAGCTTTTTTTTTATCAATATCCGAGATTTTAGGACTCAACAAATTAGCTTCAATCAATATGTGTAATTTGTGTTAGATGTATAGAGTTAGAGTTTCGACTAACAAAGTTGAATCATGATTTGTATCTCTTCATAACACTCGAGGAAAAATATTATTATTAGAAGGTAATGATAAAAATGACTTAATATAAATATAATCATGTGGAATTAATCATGTTGAAAATTAATCAAGATGATGATATAAATAGTTTAATAATAAATATTTAACTATCCGAGGATAAATGAGAATGTAGTGATTGGAAATCGAAAAATAAATTTGGTTTAAATTTTCAGGATGTTACATTCTTAAATAAAATTTGACCACAACACTTCACCTCATATACCTCATCCTAATAACCTTTTTGTGGTACCAACATATTAAAAGGAGAAAGTTTTAGGGATTATTGATGTAGGATGTGCAAATTATGGCCTATAATAATGAGAATCTAATTCCTATTAATAGAATTATTCCCTCATGATCTTGAGATCGCAAGTATCTTAAATTATCAGAAATAACCGATAGATAGAGGAGACAAAATTTGTCATTTTTGGGAAGCAATATTTGGAGAGGATAGTGAAAGTTGGGTAAGCATTTACATTGTCATGGCCTTGTCGATTTATTTATTTTTTCGAATGTCTTATTCTCTTATAAACCCACTTAATCTATTTATATCAATGAGATGATACCATTGATATTGGTATTGTTTCAAAAAGAAATAAAATCCCTAAGAGTTTAGATAAATTAGAATTGAATTTCAATTCATGAACCATATTTACTTTTCAAAATAATCTAATGTTTGTTTTGTAAAATCTATTATTGTATTTTTGAGAGTATGTGGCATCAAGACTTAGTAATTTCTTTGACTTTTATCATGCTAGTGTGGATCGTAAACCCTAGAAATGGGGAGAACCTTTACCTCTATAGCCTTGATAAATGTGCAAACCTATTTAAATGATTAGATGAAAAGTAGCATATATATATATATATATATATATATATATATATATATATATATATTTGTGTGTGTGTGTGTGTGTGTGTGTGTGTGTGTGTGTGTGTGTGTGTGTGTGTGTGTGTGTGTGTGTGTGTGTGTGTGTGTGTGTGTGTGTGTGTGTGTGTGATTATTATGAACCCATGTAGTCTATTATCCGGCAATGAATGAACTCACATTATTTATGAGAAAAAAAAAAAACTAAGGTGGATAGGTGTTAGTTGTATGGAGTAGGAAGTGAGAAATAATTTTAGTAGATATTGTGTTTTCACATCGATACAAGGATAATTTTTTTTTATCTTCAAATGTTGAGTTCTTATACTCTCCTCTTGTTGAATGGTTTTAATACTATGAATTATCACTAAAGGTTTTAAATTGAACGTTATCTTGCATTACATTTGCTTTTGTTCTATAAAAAATGTTAGAAAAGAAGAAATGATCCCAATGACAAGAATACATGCATGAAAACTAGATTTTTAGAGCTATCACTCTGCTTAGAGTCTATTCTTGTAATAACACAACCGACAGGATAATTGCACGACTTTTTACAATGAAGAATATCATCAAGGAAAACTCTGTTTTCAAACTAAAAAATTATTTATGGGATGAAATTATAGATCTCTGAATATATATGTAAGAATTATTCATTCTCTTTAATATTTCTATTTCTCCACTAAAAATGCTAAATTACCTCAAATTGATCTGATATAAAAATATTTGTTAGTAGATAATGTTTAATAAGATTAGAGAAAATATGAAATTTGGGTGCATCAAAAAGTGATGAATTGCTAATAGGGAGTTAATGAACAAGTAACAACAATTCGATATGTTAATATGTTTTGATGTTAGTCTTAACATGGTGGTACTAAATAATAACTTATATACTAAATTATGTATGAAAATATCTTCCTAAATTTTGCATTATAATTTTTCTTGGGGACGTTCCTACATCCTATAATCTAATGGAAATATAGGAAATAAATTATGGGTTGTTGATTGGATATAATATAATGTTTACAAGGTATTATACCCACAAATGCTTCACTCTTTGTTTATGTTGGTTATCATACCTATCATATTATAATGAGCTCTCCTTAATGTTTAAAGTTATAATAAAAAGTAAGACAACCCTAATAAAATAAAAACTTAATTTCTAAGCTAATGCATATATTGTAGGTATGATTTATTTCCTTTTGTTTATGATCCTTTCTTATTAAAAAACCTTGAACATAAATTAGATTTGAATCATTTGTGAGATATTATTGGTATACTTATGAAAAACTAAATAATATGTTTATGATCAAATTTTCCACATTGAAATGGAAAGTGAAAACTTGTATCATAATATAGTGATACTACTTTCTTTCCCCTTATGTTTCTAAAATGAATGAAAGCCATGTTTGATTGGTACAATGGGTTGGAAACACGAGTATGGGGTCAAAGGGGTACTACAAATCCTATCACAACAACCTCGTGATTTTAGTCCATATTTATTTTATAACTTGAGTATGGTAATAAGAAAAATGTTCTCTCATACATTAGTACCATTTTTGATATGTTAGGTGAATACTTGAAACTAGAACCCCTAAGTTGTTTAAATGTTTTGGAAAAATTAGTACTGAATTTTGTATGGAGATAATAGTACAAAAATGCACATAATTCTAAGATTTATTTGTAAAAAGTGAGCACTTTTCTACTTCATTTGTTGAAGGGGAGAAATACCACCTAGTTAGGGAAGTTAAAGGATACCTTTTTTTTTTTCTTTGGTTTGAGGATAAAATGCCTCAATCATGCTCTCCCTTTCATTTGTACCCATATGTATGAAAAGTACCTACACTTAATGTTCATAACTTATTGAGATTATATAGTTTTGCAGTTTTTATTATAGTAGAAAATTATATTATTATCTAGTGGGAAGCTTGTTGTCCAGATTTGATTTGGAATTGTATTTATAGTGTTCTATTTAGTTCGGAAACATGTAATTTTTTTTTTTGTAAATTATGGTATATGGCTGATTTTATCATTCCAAAAATTGCAGATGTAAATGAACCTTGGAATTCATATTATGAATCATTAAATGTAGTTTGATATTGGTTATTAATGTGGTTGACGATTTCTCAAATCCATTAAAAAATTTAATATTTTCAAAGCATCATTCAAAATGGAATATTAGGAAAGTAATTATTGTATATGCATTTTTTGAATTATGAAATTTGATATGATGATTCATTTCTCTTAATAAATGAGTTGTTTTCTATTATGGGTCCTGGTTGTTAATATGTAATTACCAACTTAAATTTTATTTGAGTAAGTAGATTTTATTCATTGTAGTTAAATAATAATTGGAATGTTTATGATATTTTAGAACATATGATTAGTGAAGTGATGTTTCAATAAAAAAACTTATTTTATTAACTCAAGTCAAGGTTATTACAAAAGTACTAAATTGAAGCATTATATAGGATTATTATTAGAGTGATTCATGTTGAATATGATATAGAACATATTTGAAGGAATGTTAATATAGTGATAATTTCCATTTAAAATGAGTTTAGGATGATTAGAATAATATAAATGGAAGATGCCTCTCAATTTTATTGGAAGGAAGATGAAACACTCACACAGAACAATGTATTATGAAAGAGAAGAGAAATTTGCCTTTTAAATGTGAAATATTTTGTAGTGATATTAAATACCAAGTGCATGAAGCATAAGAAAATTCCTCACATGATAAAACACATGCATAGATCTATATTATTTCACAAGAAGAGGATGTGGAAATGTTACAAGATTCAAAAAAACATGTTTCTAATCTAAATAATTTAGGTACCATGCATTTTAGTATTCAAAAATAGTACATAATAGTGACATGATTCTAGAAACCAATTTATTAAATTTGTACATAAATAGAGTATTACTTCCAAATTTATAGAACCATAATGGAAAGAAGATATCATAATGAAGAGAGAGTTATTGAAATAAAATAAGCTAGATAATGGAATTACACGGACTTGGAAAACTTATTCATGATCATTTGTGAGCATGGAGGTAAGTGTTATAAGGTCTTTATTGATAGATGTAACCCTTATAATCTCATTTCTACTAAAATGGTTGAAATATTGGTCTGAAGAGGATTTTTCATATGAATTGATATAAGGTGTATTGGTTTTTAAATTACATTAGTTGGTCAGTAAATGGGAAATGCAATGCAAGCAACAATTTTAAATGATATGAAGATGAAATGGTACGTGATATAATTCCCATTGATTAATTTCATGTGCTACTAGGTCAATATTGGTAGTTTGAAATAAAATTACAACCTGATGACCAAGAATATACATACAATCTAGTGAAAGATACACATCGGTAAACTTCAAACTCTGTTAAGGGTATAAATGGATAATTTTAGAAGAGTATATAAATATGGATGATTTTGGGAAATGAGTTTATGAATGAATATTGTTTTTTTCCTTTCAAAGCTTATGTAGAAGAAGGTTGTTAGAACACTAACATAGAAAGGAGAAATTTCATGTGTGATGGAGGATATGTTAGGTTAATTTATACATATCATGATATAGGATAATCTAGATACATTATTTTTTTTTTTTTGTAACATTAGTCATTCAATTTATTTGATACCAATATATAATTATCCAACCAAGGCCATATATAGATCATGACCTATTAAAAATGATGAGATGAATGATTAAGTTACAGAGTTTTGTGAGAGGGGGTTTATGAAATAATATCTCAACCCATTGAAAGTATCTAAAGTATTGACTCCGACAAAACGAGGTATGTGCACGTATTCCAAATTATTATTTTTTATGCATAGGTTTCCATTTCTATGTCTAAATGATTTAATGGACTATATAAGTGAAGAAAAGTACTTCACACATTCACACATCTATTTTAAAGAGTAGATATAAAAATGGGATAAAACAAGATGACAATTGGAATAATACTTTTGAGATATAATATAATATTTATAAAATACTGATCTTGCCATTTTGGACAACCAAATGCATTGAGAACATTCATGAGACTTATGAATGAAATTTTGAATGATTTTATAGGAAAGTTTTTCATTATACATTTCGTTGAAATTATACGTTTAATCAAGACATATGAAAAGAAATGATCTATTTGTGGAAGATGTTACAATGTTTGCAAAACGATAAGTTTCTTGTGAATTTTAAGGAATGCAATTTCATAAATAATGAGTTGGTGTACTTGTAATTTATGATGTATCATGTAGGAATGAAGAAGGATCTTGAATATCTAAAAGCTATAGTTGAATGATAGTCACTTAAGAATGTTTTAAAGAATTAATTTTCCATGGTTTGATGACATTTTATATAAATTTCTTATGAAAATTTATTTTGATCTTTCAAATAATCATATATGTGATTTCATGATAAAAGAGAAATTGTTTGATCATAAATTTAGAATATGGATTTTAAAATTAAAGGAGGTCATAAACATTTGGTATTTGGCTTACCTAATTTTAGAAAATCATATCTTATTTTTTTGAAGTGAGTGTAATAGACATTAGAAGAGTTATGAGTTATCTAGGTCTTTTTGATATCCTACTTGGAGAAATAAAATCATGCAATAGTGAGTCATTTAGTTTATAATCATAAGTTCTAGGAAATATCATAATACCTAAATTAGAGGAGGCATTACCTATTTCCAAAATATTTTATGTTATACACAAACTTTCAATAACTTAAATTTCATTAGAGTCGAAATTTTTCATTCAAAGACATGAAATAGGTTAAACTAATGCAAAGTTACTCATTTATCTTGAAGCACATAAGTGGGAATTCAAATTGGTTTAAAAATATGTCACGTAAAAGATGCATCTTGTTAAGTGAGATGAATATGGAAATGGTAGGATATGATATAATGTATAGGAGTTTACACAAGAGATTAAAATGATAGAATTTTCCAATTGTAAAAGGAAAAATATGAAGGTAGGAATATATAAGTCACTGAAAAATACTTGAGAAAATTATGGAATAACTAATTATAGGTTTTAATTTGGGATTTCCTAAAACAAAATAAGACCATAATTCTATATTTGTTATTGTTGATATATTCTTGCAAATGACTCATTTTATTTCTTGTATGAAGATCGATAATGTTACACATATAGCTAACTTGCTTAATATAAGGCATGATAGCTTTATGATTATTTTCAACCTTAGGATTTTTGGTCTAAAAGATTCTCTCCTGCGAATATTGCAAAAATGAAAACCCATACATTTATGATATTTTAACTTTTTGTCTTAATGTCTTGAAATTACAAGAAGTATTCACACTCTTTCATTTTTTTGTTCATTTCTAACTACTAATGTGTTTAATGAAATTTTACACCCTTTTAATAACTAAAGGTATTTTGTGTATATCTAAATATCAATATATTTAGACATGAATTTTTTTCCATGATCCATTTTATTCACCAATGGGATGATAAGTGAAGCTCATATAGATGAATCACATAAAGATCCCCCAATGAGAGAATACCCAAAACCTGGATGGATGGTTTCAATGGTGATATAAGTGAATTGAGGAATATTTGTAATGGTATACCTATTTATAAAGTTATATATATTTTTATTAATGGTGAAAAAGGGTTGAGGGGACCCTATCCAATTCCAAAATAATCAGATGGAGAAAAATATATATTAATGATGATCAACTAGATCCAGCCTCTTCCAGCGGCACAACAAGGATACAAAAACAACAAAACATGAAAAATAAATTAACCATGAGACCCCTTCCCATGGGATATTAAATGCATCTTAAGGAAAAGTTTACATTTTTCCTTTCTTCTTTTGACACATAGTAGTCCACCATCATCTATGTTCGGGTTTTGATTTTCATTATTATGAACCGGTATGATGATTTCAATGTTCTCCTTCTCCACATGAACTTGGTGCTCTGTTGAAACAAGAGGATGGGAGTGTTTCCAGCAAGTGAAACCTTTTCCACAAGAGAATAAGGAGGAGTGGCCTCCTCATTCTTAGAAGCTAAATCATCCTCGCTCTCGAATCAATAAAGAAAGGGACCTTTAACAACCAATTGACAAGGATATGAATTCTTCCACCAAGAGGTTCTACTCTTGACAGATTTTCTCACAACCTGACAATCAGAAGCTAAGTGACCAAGAGAGAAACATGTTCTACATCTAAAGGGGAACCCTTCATAGTCTAAATTCTGAGTCCAGATCATGTCCTCCACTTTGAGCTCAATAGATGCAAGAAAATCAACAGAAATATTCAAATCAACCAATATGCGGGCATATGTGGTATAGTCATAGGCCGAAGTCTTTGGGTCAATAGCAAGGCATTTACCCAAGGTATTCCCAATTGACAACAAATAGTTCTCACTCCAAAACTGGAGGGGAAAATTAGGTAACCAAACCCAAATGGGTTTGACATAGAAGGTTTCAATCATCGATTAAATATAGGGAACCAAGGTTTCATAAGCAAAAAGTGGGATTGAATATCCCAAAATTTTCCAAAAATCAAATCTTTATCGGGGTTTCAACAAACACAAAAATGAAGAAACCTCTAGATTGAGGGTAAATGTCTAGTTTACCTATCATGAGAGGCCTCCAATGAGTTGAAATCAAATCATGAAGTCTTTGGGAGACTAGGGAATTTTTTTTTAAAATCTGCATATCAGTCCATTTTTCTTGATGTAAGCCTCGATTTTAGATTATCTACACCAAAGTAAACAACAGGAGGTTTCTTTGCAAACGACATGGGCTTAACAAGATTTTGGGTAGAGGATCCGGCAATAACCACAAAAATCTATTTTTCCCCCTTTGGTCCAGGGACAACCTCCTTGTTTCTAGCCATTTTCTACAACACAAATAGAAGGATGGACCCATATCCCCACCAAATCATGCAAAACAACCTCGAACAAAACCTGCTAGAAACAGGGAAGAGGATCTAGGTTGATTCAAGGAAACAATACCATGGCCACCACACAATCCATTGCCAAGAGATGACAAGCCACCACGTCCACCACGATAGACATTAACATCGCCGTCTCCAACATTTCTATCCCTAGGGTTAGGAAAAGCTCGAGCAGAAGATCCATCTCATCCGAGAAAGTTATATTTAGTTATCCTATAAGATTTAATAAATATATTGGTTTTATTGATATGCAAGGAAGCTAATAGATGCCAAATAAGCTAGAGGGGAGTCATAACTTAGAGTGAGGTGAGAATTGCAAAAGTAATTGTTTAAGTAGTGTTTATTTTCTCTATTGGCCAAGAGTTCATCCTTTGTTATATGATTTTTTTGAAATTATTATAATCTTAGTTAAGATAAGTTATAAGATTGAAATTATTTTATATTTAATAGATATTTTATGCAAGTAAAGAATGGTCTAATTTTATATTCTCTTTCTTATTGAATAATATAGATTAGGGTAATGAAGGGACCTTTATAAGTCTACACATAAGAGGGTTGTAGGATCCTAAAGATCATGGATCTATTAGGCGATAGTCCATATTGTAATATACATATAGGGTTTTAAAGTATATATTTGGGATATGTGTGGCATCTAACAGGTGTTGATTACATATTGACAATATACGTTAAATAACTAGATAAATATACTTATACTAGGGTTATGATTATGGATTGTAAAGATAGATAGGTTTTAGAGCCAAAGGTTTGATTTTAAGATACAAACCAAGATAAAAAAATGTAATAGATTAATGATATGATATTTTACTTTAATCTATTTATGATCAATCAAACAATCATTATAATTAAAAATATTATAAAGGAAATGAGATGTAAGATATGCTTACATTTTGAACACACTATTCACATATTAGCTTCCTCTCAAACTTAATAAAACCCTATAAGAGAGATGAGGCGGGTAATAAAAATGAAATGAATAAGATCTAGAAAAACCACTTCTTATAGAATCTAAAGGTTGGGAAAATAATAGTAAATTCATTTCCTATGCTTGGGAGTCCTAATTACCCAATGTTGAAATAGTAGAATCTAAATGATAAGTAAGACTAACTTAAATATTTAAAGAGAAGATTTGTTAGTGTTGGTATAAAAATGATTGATGATGATGTGATGTGAAATGATCTCAAATACCAAGTATATATTTCTATCATGATTACACATTAAATTTTGTTTTAGCTAACAACATTTTCTGTGGGTGATGTAGTTGGCTATCAAAAATAAAATATAGACAACATTGAACATAGTCAATGATGTTATCTCATGATAATGTGTCAAAATGGAGTCTTATAATAAATTATTGAGAAATAGATTAATGGTTATATGATAAAGTTATAAGTGTGATGTAATAAGATGTGGATGTGACCATAATAGATAAATAAGGTGATATTAGAAAAAGAATGTAACATGATGACCATAATAGACTAATAAGGTGATATTAGAAAAAGAATGTAAAAGGATGACTATAATGCTAAATGTAATGGTCTAAACGTATTTAAAATTTCATGACATCGATTGCACATAAAAATATCTCATAAGTTCCACTACTAACAAAATGAATATAATTATTTCAAGTTATCCCTTCTCCCAAAGAATATTACTAAGGAAATCAAAATAGGGAATTTGTTTCACCAATAATTATAAAAATATTAAATGTTATTAAGAGTAAAGATATATGTATATGTATATTCAACATCTAAAGATAACCATTTTTCACACAACATGTACATGAGATGTTATTCAAGAAAATAAAATTCAACACAAAAATAATAATGAATGAAATTAAATAGTCAAGTATAAGTGATAATAATATGAAATCAACACAAACTAAATATACCTACATCATTTTTAGCTTTTCTAAACTAAAGGTCACAATTATCCTCTCATATTAAGTATTGTGCGTGCAGCTATGAAAAGGAACCCTAAAGATGCAAGACTATTAAGGAGATGACAAACAATATAAGTGTACATAGGTAGATGGTAAATATGTACCCAAAAATAAGGAAATAAATCTCATAGAAGGATGGTAGGGTTTTATTACTGAAATTAATTGACTATTATATTAAGCTTATGGTATATATGATGAAAAGGGGTGGTGCTAAAATTAGGTTGTAAGGGGAAGATAAGAATATCATTGTCACTAGCATGTAAATATATAAGATGTAACCTGCTAGTTAAGAAAAGTTATTAAAAATTTAACGTTATTGAGGATCAAAACAATATATTGTAGGATGTAAAGGGACCACTAATAATGTAATACTAATGATCCTACACACACATGCATGCACCCACACACATGAACACACACACACACACACACACACACACACACACAAGATATAAGGTGTCATATATGATAATATATCAACAAAAATAACAAATATGTATGCAATAAGTCACTAGGATGCGATACTCAAAGTCCCTAATGTGTTTACGATAAATATAAGAATAAAGATAACAATGATTAAAAGTGATAATTGTGAAAATGAATATATGTAGAAGATAATTAGGAAGGTATGGAATAAGGGATCTTGTCCTTACACCCTAATTCATATAATGGTGGTAAAATGTTTATATAAAGATGAATAAAATGACATAATGAATATGGGGTAGTCTTGAAATCTAGTCTACTTGAATAGGATATATAATGATGTATAAGGGATGAAAAATGGGTGACACTAAGTAAATAAAAATTTATTTATACCGGAATAAAGAAATGCTAATCATATCGACATGGATAGGATTTATTGACATAAAAAATTGAAGGAACTTGAAACTAAAGGTTTTGGTGAAGGTAAACTAGAGAAGTATAAATATATCCCATGTCATATATGATATAAGATCATCATATACGATGTATCCTACATTCCTATATTTTTTTCCCTATTTTTAGGACATCACATAAGGATTTATAGGACTACTATGAGGATTAGGTATAAGTCTCAAAAGCAAGAAACAATAACTTGATAGATATGATACCTCCTACCCTAGCAAGAGAATTAGAAACCTACTATAATTCAAAGAAACCTAATTTTCCTAATGAATTCAACTATATATTTTGAGATTAAAACTATGATATGATCTTTTTAATTGTAATGGGTAGCTTTTTATTGATTTTTATTTGATAATCTAGATTCTAATCCTTTCTTTTGGATTTTCCCAGTCCTCGTAGGAATTCATAAGGATAATAAATTTGGTATGAAAGATGATTAAGGTAGAGAGCATATACATGTCCACTATAAAGGAGAACCTACTAACTATCATTCTTATAGATTTATAAATTGCACTACAAATATGAGTGTTATCTTAAGAAAAACCTCAATGGCATAATAGGGAGTGTGGTACATAAGGTAGTGATATATTTGGTAGTTTTATGATAGGATAATTTAATTAGTGATGATATAATTAAAAATATATTTAACGCATCATCATAAAAGGGGAAAATATAGTTGAGAGACAAGTAGATAGATAAAATGCAAGAGTTGAGCTACATGATACACAATTAACTAAAGGTGAAAAAATAATAATCTTAAGAATTATTTCTCAATGCCATGCTAAGGTATGGAGGTGAAGGTAACAAGTAGAATATTGTAGGGGATGTGAAAATTTGAGGAGAGATTGATGATCTTACCATATAAAATCATAAACTAAAAATTAAAATGTACAATAATTTGTACCATAAGGTAGGTAGTAATATCCAATAGATAAAAACACGAGGTAACATCAAAATAATGAAAAGTAGGTAAAAATGGAATATAAATTTGTAAACTGAAGGCATATTGTTCTAAGTAGGAAAAAGGTATCAACTAAACTATAAATCCTAAAAATAAAATATAGGTGTAAGGTATTTTCCAAGAAAATTTATCAACCATACTAATAGGATTATATGATGGGAAGGGGTACCTATGAGGATTATAATAACTAGCCTATATTTAAGATATACAATCAAATAAGATGTAAGACACAAGCTATGATACTAGGGATAAACTAGAATAAAAGAAATGTAAAATAAATTATGCAAAGGGATAGTTGAGTATTTCAAAATAAACATCCTATAAGAATAATAAAGGATAAAAAATGATGTAAGAGGATAAAAGTGAGATTAAGCATCAATCTAACTAGTAATCTTGTAGGATGGTGAGGGGTGGATAAAATAACCATTATGTAAATAATATATAGGATAAAATATAATGTAAGGTGCTAGTTGGGATACTAAAGCTTAACAAAACTAGCATACTTTTACAATAAAGTTTGTAAAGGGGTAGATAAAAATGTTAGAGTAATAAGTTTGTAAGAATAATAAAGGATCATAAAAGGATGTAAAGTGATATAATGGAGACTACTGCTCAACCTAGCTAATAGGTATATAAGAATAAGGTGAAGCTAAAAAAGCATAAGATATAAAAGAGATATTATGAGATGAAAAATAAGATGTTGCAACAATGTTAGTATGAAAAATCATACTTGAATAAACATGCTAAGAAAAATATTATATACATATCTAAGTATAGACAAGAAGGAAATAAATCTATGTATAGGAGAGAAAGGATGAAATGGAAGGTCAATCATAGTGTTTTTTTTTTTGGGAACTAGGATTTTTTAGTTCCTTAAAGGTATGAGCTTTGATAGTTTTTCATCATTATTTCATTCATTCTAAGATATATTTGAATAGGTATAAAACCCAAAATAATGTCCATATTTACCCTCCTTAGTGTGTGTATAATCAAAGTTTGGGACTAACTATATGATTAAAAAGATCTAATGTTTTATGATTTTGTTATGTTCTTTGGAAATGGTGACATTATACTAAGAATTATATTAGAGAGTGTCGAACATTTATCATCTAATAAATTGATAGAGTGAAGATGAGATTTGTGAAAATCCTCATTAAGAATGATTTGTTAAAGATAAATTCAAGGGAGGAAAACTAAAATTCTAGTGGAAGGATTTCATCATAGTCATATACTAGAGAGAATAGAGTTTCATTAGTAACAATATGAATAACAATGTAGTATTACAAAAGTGCATGATTCAACATAGTGTTCCAAGTAGTACGGAATACCCAAATGGCATTTTGAAGGATTTCATTGAGAATATTGTTAATATTTTCTACTTTAGATTAACATTAAAGATGATAATGAGTGAAAAAATTTCTTGTGATCTTAAATTTCACAAACAAAAATAATAGTTTACTTACATTTAAAATTTTCACAAATGTCGAAATGATGGTTTGTGGAATTCAAAAGTGACACATAATTTGGTTAGGGATAAATTTTGAAGTTGTTGTGTTGGACACATTATTGATAGAAATTCCTTAACCCACTTAGTGAAGCAATTAAAAAATGAGTTGATGAAGATGTGTCCATATTGTTAATGTGGTAAATATCAAATGTTGTCAAAATCCCACATGGTGAAGAGCCAAACATATTTAAGATCTTGTAACTAACCTATAGGATCATGGATAAGATCATTATGGAGCTAGAAAGGTTTTGCATCATCTAGCAAATATGTGTGAATCGTTCTCAATGGTCGAAACTAGTAACCTGCATAGGAATTAATATATTGTATCAAGTTTTGTATCGGGGCCTTTGTAAATGCCTCTATGTGTTTTCTAAAGTAGAGGAGATACCTCATCCTAAGTTTCACAACAAAGAAATGGCAATAATTGATGTCATTCTTGAGAGAGAGAGAGAGAGAGAGAGAGAGAGAGAGAGAGAGAGAGAGAGAGAGAGAGAGAGTCTATATATATATTGTGCACATTTTTACTCGTTCTTGATAGTATTCATCTTAGGGAAAAGTGTTAAACTCAACGAATTAGATGAAATCCTTGTACTAATGGTTTTTCTAATGATAAGACATATGAGAGTGATGGGAAGAGAAGGTAAGGTAGGAGAATATTGTTTCATCTTAAATTGATATTGTTCCTAAGGAAATAATTTATCAAGTAGAAAATGAGTTTTTGTATTAGCTAAGGATTCATTCTCTCTAGTGACGATTCAATCATGAAGCGGGTAAATTGTCTAGCTAGCTCAACTACTATATCATATTACATTTTTATATATTTGATTATGTAATGATATTTTCTACTAACTTTGTTGATTCATTTGATCCAAATATTTTATTATGTTTCTTAGTCATATGAGCTTCTCATATATAAGAAACCTCAATAGTAAATAAATCCATGTTAATAATTAGGTGTTAGTGAGTTATGCATAAGGTAAGTTTGTGTTGGTTTATGGTTTTTCAGGTCATGTACCTAAATTATCTCCTCATGAAATATTGCATAAGCTTTTAGAGCATTTTAGAATAAGTTAACCATGATGTTTTAACATTGGTCAAGGTTTACACAGAATCTAATAAAATGTTCTTTCTTCTTTCATTTTCCTTGTGTTGATATGTAAATATTAGTAAATTAAGCTAATGGTGACTATTAATTTGAAATAGTAAAAGAGAGAGTTTGAAATAAAAGTCAAGATTATCTAGTTAGTGAGGCACTTGTTAAAATGGAATAAATTCGAGAGGTAAAATCGAGAGGAAGTATTCTTAGCCACTAGTGCCTAATCATCCCTATGGAAAAGTCACGCTAGAACATCTATCCCACATTTGAAGCTCTTACAAAAATATTTGATCTTTTGTATTTGTCTCGAATCAAACATACTCTCTTACCATAATGACTATAAAAATCAATCTTCAGATTATGATCTAGAAGTTGAATAACTAATAGTAAGTTCTTCTCTAAACCAAGACACATACAATACATATCATAACCTTCATTTTGTGAACCAAGAGAGGAAGACCGACATTCCCATACCTTATACTGTGTAGGAAGATTCACCCCCAATGAAACATATTTTTTGAAGGATGTGTATCGTATTGTGGTGAACCACCGGTCATTGCATTTGGTCATGAGTCAAGTGGATCCTAAGTCAACATACCAGATAATAATAGATGATGTGGTTGCTTCACTGGAATGGATATCTTGTAAGAAGTCCCCATCATCCGAATGGTCTTCTTTCTCACCTACATTGCCTTGCTGATTAGGTTTCTTTTGCCAAGTACCAAATTCCCTACCTCGTGAGCCCAAAGGTGAATCGGGCCAAGTTGAGAACCTCATACATGATTGGAAAGTTAAAAGGTAAGTTTACTAGTACGAATTGTAATAGATCCATCCTTTGCATGCATGGAGGAGGGCCATATTAGGGCCGAACCCTCGTCAAATCCACCGAGTTGTGTTAGGTGAGTCTTTAAATTAGTTATGGGGTGTTTGATTGAGATGATCCCATGTTGTCTACCGCCATGCAGAGTTGTGCACACTTTGATTCACCAAGTTTATGGTAGTGTGAATCAAAGATCCTATGTGTTTCAATACACGTAATTCGATCTCCTTTGCATCCTGGACATCTCCAAAGATACATCGTGCAAAATGCTAAACAATTTGGATACCAAACAATTATACTTCCAAAAAAACAAACATTGTAAATAAAAAGAAAAGATGATAAACCAAGTTGAGTTGAACCCTAAGTGGCTCAAGCAGGTGACATTGTTGAGCCAAATAGAATAACTAGATCATGTAGCTTAAAACCATCTTGTCATGTAAGTTTTAATTCTTTTAAAATTTCGTAAAAAATTTTCTTTGTGACGCCAAATCTAGTAGTGTATACGTCAAATAAACCACTTATTTATAACTAAATCAACCCCAAAAATTAGCAGGAAACACTATTTCTAGGGTTTTTTAATCCCACATTGCTTTAAAAGTGATATTGGGACGCTTTTTCCAAAGGAGGGGTACCCAAAAAAATTGTTTAAAGCATTTTTGTGAATTTTTCAGTGTTTGAGCTATTTTGAGCTTAGGAATCCACCAGGGCCTTGAATTTTTTTTTTCCATCCATTTAATTTTTATACACAAATGGGTATAATTTAATATTTTCAATGTATTACTACATTTTTGTACTAAAGTTCCCTCTAATTGGGAAAAATATAACGACCCACTATGGAAAACAATGCTCCCAAATTCTTTCCTGACTTGTAGCTTCTCCGTGGTGATAATTACACCGCGGAAGAAAAAAATTGAACTCAACTCAAGTTTGAAGAAATTTGGCTAGTTTTAAGTTGTTCAACAACCAGATCGAGAAGATGATGGAGCTCATCCACGTCGGTTTGATAGGGCCAATCAAAAGGCTAAGCTAAGAATATTGTTTATAGCATCCGATGATGTGCAACCTCACATTTGAGATGCCAAAATACCAAATAAGGATGGGACAAGTTGAGCACAGTGTACGAGGCCCAAAACAAGAACACAATACTGAATTTATAGAGTTAGTTACATACATTGAAATTCAAACTAAATGATAAAGTGAAGGATTTCTTGTGGATACTTGGAGCATTGAGGGATTCAGGTTTTAGCCCTAGGAGACGAGGTTTCGAATTCTTCTCTTGTGCTCATTTTTTTGAGAGCACTTCCTCCTTACCACATTTTTGTGATTACAATAAATTTTCACATAAAACCATCATTTTTGAAAGGTGGTGAATTTTTGGTAGTAAGAAGAGGCACTATACAACAAAGATAATGAAGAAGAGTAGGCAATATCTTCTCATCAAAAAGGAAGGGAAAAGTACAATATTCCAAAAATTCCCAAAACTAACATCAGTAAGGGGACAAGAAAAAGAAGAAATGTCCTATCTATAAAAGATGACACAAGTTGAAAAGATTGTTGGTACAACACATACAAGATAGAGTCATTAATAAATTCTATCCCTTAAAGTCACCAATCATAGTAGGGATAGTAACACTAGAAGCAAGGAAAGAAGAAGAGGAATTTACAAAAGAAAACCCATAAAAAGTAAATGTAGTTGAGTAGAAAGACCATTCGAATGATGAGGGCTTTTCATACACTACCCATTCAACTAAAGAAACCATGTCATCTAGTGTTATCTGGTACATTGATTTGGGATCCACTCAACACGTGATGAGACATAGATCTCGATAACCACAATATAAGACACACCCTCAACAAATGAGTCTAAAGCCTATCTAGAAGCTCATGGGATTTATCGATAGATTCCTCCTCCACATATAATGTAGAAAAATGGTGTTGTTAAGAGAAGGAATTATACTATCATACATCACACCATCTCCATGATAGTATGGTTCCTTCTCTCTCTGATACAAAATCCACTAGTAATGATTTCAAAGTGTAAATAGAAGCTTAAGAGATTCATCAAAAGATGCAACAAAATATTTCCAAGGGGAAAAATTATTTTCCAATACCTCTCACACACTTTTTTTGTCCTCCTACAACATCTACTTAATTGTGCAAGCTACAACCAGATCTCTTATACCAAATGCTAAGAGAAATAGGGAGGAAGCCTAGTGATAATCTTATTGATCGGAATGAATCAAGTTACATAATAACTTATTTGAAATGCTTATATACATTGGATAGTTCAATTCAGATAACCATGAGGTTGCATAAGCATAAAAACATCTATACACGAATAAATAAAACAAATTATATGGTTTAAACAATATAACAACGTATAACTATATAACAACTATGAAATAACAATTTACCCAACTAACCATGGTAAAATAACTAATCACCAAAATAAATGCAAGTTACCTATGGTCAAATTAACAACGATAAATAACCTAAGGATAATGATAAATTACCTATATATTTTACCTAACAAATTTGGAACAATACTAGAAAGATGATTTCAGCATGGGATTTACTTGAATCCCAAGAAATAAATGTTTAGAGTGATAAAAGGAAATATGCTTTGGGAAATATTGTAATGAAAGAAGGAACTAAGATCAATAATAAATTCTTCAAATCCATAAAACAATGACTCTTCCAATGAGCAATACTGGTGTTTATTCATTCTTTGGGAAAGCTAACTTCTTGAGGTTATTTTTGTAGAATTCATGGAAAAACTATGCATATATATGTGATGATGAAGGGAAACATTCTATTTTTATGGAATATTAATGGAAAGATAACACTTCAAGGTATCAAAGAGGCCATTACTAATTCTCCCATCTTGTTGTGTCCTAATTTTCATAAATATTTCCTTATGTACAAATATGCCTCCAATCACACAATATCTACCATTCTTGTTTAGAATAATGATGAAGGTGTTGATTCACCCATTTAATCTATGAATTTTCCATTGAAATATCATTAATTATATATGTCTCAAATTAAAAACACGTTTATGAATCATGGCCAAGGTAGTAAATCATTTTAGACCACAATATTGTAAACTCTCAAATGTTGGTACTAGTTCCAAATTCAGCAATAAATTCCATTTTGACTCAATAGGAGTTAAAAATTCGTAGAGGGAATTGTATAACGAGGGTACATGAGTATGACATAAAAATTAAAAAAATTCAAATTATACATGGAATAGGTTTATGTAAATTGATTTTTAAAAATAATATTGAAGAAGATATCATCAATGACGAAGAGGATGAAGAAAGATCTCCCACTATGCTATTTGTAAGCACAACTAAAGAGTACTACATTATTTCCTATTTCTTCACTTATAGATAATGTTTTAAAACTTTGAGTCCAAAATTTTATATAAATTTTAAATTGAGATCATCTAGGCATGTTCTTGGGGATAATTATTTATATAAGATAGGAATTGTTTGAGTGTTTCTTTATTGTGTGGAAAAGATGAATAGGGTAGAGTTTTAGAAGTCTTTCATGATATATCTTTGCAGAGGTCACTTCTCAACATATTTCACTAAAAATAAGATCTTTCATGTGAGATAATATGTCCTACCTTGTATAAGGATGCTAGTGCATGTGTAGCAAATTTTGAGGCTTGTAAAAAAATGGCCAACCCAAACAGAAATCAAGTCCCCTTAGGCTACTCGTAGTTGAGTAACCTTTATAATAGTAGTAGATTTATATCATTGGTACATTGAATACATTTTCAAGTACAAGACACCACACTATACTAAATGCGATTGATTGTTTCACCAAATGGGTGTAATTCATTCTTATTCTGAATGTTACTTCTAAAATTGTTTGCAACTTCATCAAAGAGAATATTGTTGTAAGATTTGGCATAGCTAGCTAAATTATGGAAGCTAACACTTCTAGTTTTTCATCTTATGAAATTACTAAGTTTTTCTATGGATATGATTATTACTTGTGAGAAAATAATCAAGATGAATCAAGTAACAAGAATTTGGTGACCATAATTAGAAATATTGTAGATGACAAGTAGAGGAAATGACATAAAGAATTGTATGTTGCATTATGGGAAGACTGTATGAATAAAGATCTATTTGTATGTCCCTTTTCCAACTTCTCTATTGTCTTAATGGTGAAAATTGTATCTCCCTAGATCTTATAGCTTTAAAAATGGCCAAAAAAGTTGAAGATGAGACTTTTGAGAGTTCTATTGAGACAATAATAATGTATATCATTGATTTGGATGAGAAAATAATAAAATTGATTGATTGTATTATTGAGCATAAGAACAAGGTGAAGAATATATTTAATAAGAAGGCCAAAAAGAGAGACACTCAAGTAAGAGACTTAGTTCTCATATGGGATATAAGAAGATAACAAAAAGGAATGCATGGAAAGTGTGATTCCTTATGGAGAGGTCCTTTCATGATCCATATCTTATGTAGAGAAAACATATTTGATCTTTCCTACTTGTATGGAAAATATCTTCCATTTCCTCATTATGGGAAATATCTCAAGTTATTTAAGAAGTGAAGTAAGATGACCCCTGTATTTACCATTTTTTTATTTTGGTGATATGGTGTTGGTTTTTCTTATTCCTTTTTGGTTTTTGGTTTTGGTTTTAGTTTGTTTCAATTCCCATTTCCTATTAGTTTGGTCTTTTTGTTCCTTTTGTACTTCAACTTCATAACAAATGATAAAGACACTTAAAATATTATGAGGTTATCTCCTTTTATGTCCCTCCTAATTCAAAAGAAGTCCCCATTGAAATCCAGTTCTTATCTTAGAATTTTAATTCCATGATAGTTATAGGAAAACCTTTAAATTTTTTTCCTTTGGGAGTATTTGGAGTGTTGGGGTTAGCACACCAGTTGTATAGATAATATATCAGATTTAAACATGCATGCAATGAAAGTGGATATTCTACCAGAAGAAATATACAAAATAAGAGATATAAATAAACACCAGATTTAACATGGTTCACCCAATGTGGGCTACATCCACCAAGAAACAAGACAATCTATTATCCAAAGCTTTCAAAAGATATACAATGAAGATTTACAATCTTCCACACCTCTCAGATGTACAATACTTTCTTTCTCTCAAGATTTTGCTTCTTCACCAAGAATTCTCTCTCTCACAATTATTCTCAAAATAATCATCAACTTTTGCAAGTTCTTCTTAATTATTACTTCTAAACCCTAGCTTTCATGCTTATATAGGCATATACAAACTTAGGGCACTTAGCCATGCAATTACAATTAATAGATCTGCTTTAATAATAAAAATAGATCTAATTCCTATGAGTTAATTAAAACACCCACACACAAGTAACCGATGTCAGTTATCCCTAACGATGTCGGTCATAGGTGACTGATTCTAGTCCCTCCATAACCAATGTCGGTTATTGTGTTTTCCAGAAAGTTTCATATTACATGCTAAACCGAAGTAATTGAGCTCCACAACTCAACATGGAGTTAGTTCGTTTACTAGAAAATCTAAGGATTTTCCCAAGTTGTGAAAATATTATGTTTTTGTCTTTTGAGTATTACAAGAATATTAACATGATAAATTTTAAGTGCTCCTAGAACCCCAGTACTTGATACACTAAAATGTTTCAGTTTTTTTGATGTTCGGAACATTAGAGCATGATAGAGAAAAACATGCAATATGTGATATTTTTTCCAAATTTTGAAGATGAGAACACTTTAGTGATTATATTAATTAGGGGTTCGAAACATTAGAACATCACCACATAAAATCTTGTTTTGTGTAGTGCAAACCTTAAACCCCAAAAACATGAGGATATAGTATGTCAGGTTTGGAGACCTAAGAACATGAAAGTATCACATGTTTCATGAGGTCAAATCCCAAAATTGAAATTCAACGTAATAAATTCTAGGTAGGATTAGACCTCATCACTTGTTAACTAATGTGTTTTAAATTTTAACCTATTATTAAACCTCAAATTTACACCTCTTTTTACATTGTATGAATTTAGATTTTTACCACTATGAGTTGCATTCGACTCTCAAAGTCCTGATTGAGATTTTCCTTGTCTTCTAAATGCCATTTTATGTAGATAATTTCTACCCATTTGTGAATTTGGTCAGCACTATTGATTTCATTGATTTTTGTCGAGTTTTGGAAGTATTTAACTTGTTATCCACCCTTTTTATTTATATTAGTATAACCAAGTTGTCCTTCCTCTACCAAATTTTTAATCTATTTTCTAAGAATCACTTGGTGTTATTTACCTAGATTTGTTTATATTTCATCGGGTAAGTGTATTTAAAACAAAAATTAAGCTTGACACTAGTCGGAATTTTCATCTTGACAAACAAGTCAAAAATGTTGAAAAATCTCATGTCAAGACTTTTGACCTACTTGTCAAGGTGAAAACCTCACCTTAGTGTTTCGATTTTTTGAGTGCAAAGAATGTGAAATAACATGAAAATAGGTTTACAAGATTTTGGAGATTTTATTCACGTATTAAATCCCACCTTATGTAATGAAATAACATATATAATTCAGATTATGAGCATAAATGGAACACCAAAGAACACCATATTGTAGATAAATGATCTAAATATGCAATTAAAATAGCTTCGCCACTTCGTGGGGGCAACCTCCAAACCATACAATAAGACTCAAATGCTTGAATGATCCTGAAATACTACATACAATCCCCCTATATATATTATTCATATGTTATGTCCATCACCAAGGCCGACCTACTAAGCATGAGAAAGTATAAATAATATAGTAAAATGATATGGTAACTAAAAAGTCAGCTACTCATATCCTAATACAAGCAATAGGTTAAGGGCATACGATTTCCTTCCCCTTCAAACCAACATTGTCCTCAACATTGAAAAATCATAGATGTTTCGTAGAAAACCTTCATCTTCCTAGGTCACAATTTATTTTCTCGATTCTTCCACTTGATCGGATATTCCTTAATGTCTCTAGTTCTCACCTCTAAATACGTGTTTGCAGAAATTTTATCTCGGTTCCAAAATGATTCTTCCTTCCTCATCAAGTTTTGGTAGCTCTGTTTGGGCTACACATTTTTGTCCATTAACCTTCTTTAGAAAGGAAACATGGAATATTGGGTGTATGCGTGAAGATTGAGGCAACTCTAGTTTATAAGAAACACTTCCAATTTTCTGTAGAACCTAATAAGGATGATAATATTTAGGAGCAAGTTTGTTGTCCTTTTATTGTTGCTTCAGGACATCTTCTTATAATGTTGTAAATATAAAAATCTCATCACCAATTTAAAAATTTATTTCACTACGGTGTTGATGATCTGCTTGTTGTTTCATCGATTTTGTGCCAATTCCAAATTATCCTTCAAAATAGCCAAAACCTATTGTTGATGCTAAATGTGCTCCTTAAAATCTCTCGAACTTAGTTTACACCCTCAAGGAAGAAGTGATAGATGGTGAATGGTAACATATAATTATAAAAATGGGTTTATTTGAGAAGTGGTATGAAAGGATGTGTTATAGCACCATTCGGAAAGTAGTATCCATTTAACCCATCATTCTGCTATGTGATACAAAACAACATAGATACCCGCTAAGCATTTGTTGACCACTTCTATTTTTCCATCAGTTTGAGGATGGTATGATGAACTGTGAGCTAGCTGAGTACCCAAACATGTAAATAATTTTTTCCAAAAATTACTTGTGAAAATAGGATCACGATCACTTACAATTATCTTTGGGGTTCCATGTAGCCTTTCGAGATGTCTCCAAAACAATAATTACGAACATCAGATCATTGGCTGCGAATGGGTGTGACAGGGAACAAAAAATTGAATAATTTGTGAGCTTATCCAAAATCACCAAAACACCATTCTTACCCTCTAAACAAGGAAATCCTATGATGAAATCCATGGAGACCTCCTCCCATAGCTGGCTAGGAATTGGTAATGGTTGCAATAGACTTGGTATCTTAATGGTTTCACCTTTATTCTATTAGCACACCAAACACTAATACAAATTTTTGTATATCCCCTCTTGAGTCCTTCCTAAAAGAATTCTCTTTTCATTCTATGATATGTCTTCAAAAACCTAGAGTGTCCTCCAATAGGTGATGCATGTAGCTCTGCAACAATCTTATGCTTCAACCCAAAATCTTTACACAAGAATAAACTATCCTTGTACCATAGGTAATTACCTTTTGAATCAATTTTTTTAGATGTTATAGAGCCTTGCTTGATATTTTGTATTAGAGATTGTGTATCCATGTCATGTTCCCATTCCAATCTTTCTTCATCCACCCAATCAAACTTCAATATGGACATTGCACATAGTAAGGCATCTGCGGATGTATCCCTTTTGGACAACGCATTGACTACTACATTTTCTTTACCCTTTTTATATAAGATTTAAAAATCATAACCCAACATTTTTTTACCAACTTTTGTTGTTCCTTAGATGATAACATTTGCTCCAAAAAGTATTTGAGACTATCATGATAATATTTTTCCTTGAAGTGTGTACCCATTCGATAGGGCCTCCACTACTTAACCGCATGAAGAATAGCCATCATTTCTTTCTCATAGACATGTTTGAGAAGATATTTTCATTTGAATTGGTGACTCTCAAATGCAATTGGTCTTTGTTCTTGCATTATAAATTCTCCCAATCCCGATCCTGAAGCGTCACATTCAACAATGAAGGTTTTGAGAAGTTGGGAGTACTCAAACCGGGGTGGTGCATATGGCTTCCTTCAAATTCTCAAATGATTAGTGACTACTTTTCTCCAATATAAGGTCCCATTTTTTAGCAATGCAGTGAGTGGAGCTACAATTATACTATATCCCCTTACAAATCTTCTCAGTAGTACCCTATTAGTCCTAGGAATTGTTGGAGATTTTGAGATTTCGGGCCTTGTCCATTCCACCATTGCTTTGATCCTCTGGAGGATCAACTTTGACACCTTCATGGGATATAATGTGACCCAAGTACTCTACCTCTTGTACACCAAAATAACATTTGGATGGCTTTGCATAGAGCTTATGTTTCTCCAAAACTTCCAACACTTTATTTACATGTTGCAAGTGTTCTTCTCATGTCTTACCAAAATCAATGTCATCAAAGAAAACTAATACAAATTTCCTTATAAATGGCCTAAAAATAGTATTCATCAAACTTTGAAATGTTGAGGGAGCATTTGTAAGACCAAAAGGAATTACCAAAAACTCATAATGGCCCTCATGAGTCCTGAAATATATTTTATGAACATCTTCCTCTCTCTATTATAGTTTGATGGTACCTCGAATAAATATCTAATTTTGTGAAATTAATAGCACCATGTAATTCATCAAGTAAATCAACAGTTAATGGAATAGAAAAGATGTCTTCGTTGGTGTAATTTTTGAGTTCTCGGTAATATGGACACATCCTCCATGTTTCATCCATTTTACGTACCATGACCACTAGTGAAGAATATGTGCTCGACTATGTCGATGATATCTACCTTCATGATTTCTTGCACCATGTTCTCGATCTCACTTTTATGTCAATATGGGCCTTTGTATGGTCTTATTTTAGATGGTTGGCTCCCTAGAATCAACCGAATGGCATGATCATGATCCCTAACTAGTGGTAGTCATTTTAAAATTGCATAAAAACAAATGAGTGAGCATCAACAATCTTCGAATATCAGGGTTGCATTGAAGACTCTATATTTTTACCTCTATGGAAAATAGATTTTATACAAATCCATATACTCTTTTTCTCGAGAACCTTTTACATCCGATGAGAGCTAATAATATGTGGAGACATAGCTACCATTCCTTTCAATTGTATTGTCCTTCCTTCGAATGAAATCACATCAACATTTCTTGGAAATTCATTTCCATAGTACCCAAGGTTGTGAACCATTAGACACCCAGAGCAATATCTACCCCTCCCATATAAATAGAAAACATAGGCGAGTCTAACATGTAGTTGGTAAGTCAAAATCCTATGAAGAGTAAGAAATTAGTACTTCTAGAGGAATTAACCTTTTAATCATTAGATCCAACCCCTCCCACATGGTAAAGAAAACCAAAACACTTTGTTACATCACTATTGAAAATTTCATAGAAATGTTTTACAAGATCATTGTGCTTGCTTTAGATAAGAGAAAAGTAGATATAACAACTACTCATTACCAGATAACTAAAGTTTCTTTGAGGAAAGATACTACAAATGGAGTGCAACAAGATCTGCAAGTGGACTTAGATAATTTTTTTGGAAAAATAAAGAATACTAGGGATACAAATAATGATTTGAAGGAGAAGGTAGAAATGATGACATTGATATTCAAGATAAATCATCTTACTATGACCAATTCTCATGTAACTATGAGATTTGATGCATCATCCATCATAGTGGCTAAGAAAATAGGGAAACAAAGAAGGTTCATCGATGAATAGATTGAAAGGATGCTTAAAGAACCATAATGAGGAAGTCGGGGTTCATAATGACATTGAATATGAGATGTTGGAAAATGAAAGTACGAATGATGAATGTGAGGAGGAAATACATATTTAGTAAATCAATCTAGAGGCCCTAAAAAAACTAAAAAGGTAGATATTGATAACGTAGTGCAAGAAAAAGTGACTCAAGAAAGGGGTTGGTGCTAAAATTTTTCTAGTCCATTGAGTTTGGAGTGAGGATACTTGTAGGACACTAATAAGAAAAATTAAAAAGAAACAAGAACGAATTGACATCACCGATGACATTGATGATGAAATATATTAGATTCCTTTCCAATTCGTTGACGAACCTATGAACATTTTACCATCCAACAAAATATTCACCAAGTTTAAACGATTTGTTGAAAATGATTCAAAAGAAGAGAAAATATTTGATTTCTAATCAATTGATGGGTTATTTTTGTGTCAAATGGTTTGAAATTTTTGGCAAAATATTTCAAAAGGGTTTGGAAAGTTCTATGGAATTATATGAGATTGATCTTCACATGTGACGTACTCAATATATATTTATGTGGACTAGATGAGAAGTAAGTTCATGATATGATATGGAAGTTCCATGAATATTGAGAAAGAAAAGGAATCACACATGTCATCAACATGTCAAATGATTAGGAAGAAGAAAAAGAGATATCGATGGAGAAGCTAGTTGAAACATTTGAGTATTTTAAATTTTTTCCCAAACATGTAAAGTTATATTATGTTTATACATCTTTTAGATCAACATCTAGATTGACTTGGCCATTTTTCATAAGAACCAGTCAATGCAATTTGATTATGTAAATTTAATATTTACTTTTTTAGGACTGGGAATTAGTCAAGGGATGTAACAATTCCTATTTTCTCTCCTCCTTTCTATAAATGTAACAATGCTTGAAGAATTGACGGATCTTCTCTTCTAGGAAATTTTGGATATATTTTTGGAAAGTGTTAGCAATATTTTTTTACAAATTTGAGTAAAAATTATTTTCTATAATTTTGTTAGAAAATAAGAGACTTTGTGTTTTTCTTTTCTTACTACAAGGAGATAAAGCTACATTGTTTTCAAAATTTGTGTTGACATTTTTCTTTATTGTAATGTTATTTTTATTATGTTTAGAGAATTCCAATTCCTCATGACTATAGATTCTTATTATTTGGAATTTATCTAATTTATTTTAAAAGAAAAAGTTATTCATCTATATTTCCACTCAAAAACCCTCTAAAATCCACCTTCCTTAATCTTACCATTCCTTGAAAAAAATTACATCTACCATGATGAGATCCTACCCCAAGGTTAGGATAGTATATATATTGTAAAATTCCTTTTTTCTATAGATTAGTAGTAAATAGGGCACCTCCACTTAATCAAGGGGACTTTTTATATACTTCATGGTTGAACACAATATTTTGTCTTTAATAAAATATCCTAAAAAATTAAAAATGATATTTATAGGTTTCAATTAGCTATTGAGGAAGCTTCTACACACCCAAACCTCACTTTGAAAACACACACATGCGGGAAACCTTGCTTTCCCACCTATGGTTGCATAGTCTATATTTCATATAAAATCAATAAAAATCTCTATATTCCCTGAGAGCATTCTTGAATCACCCTTATCTTCAGAGAATAGGTTTTCATGTATGCTATAAAGGGGCCTAAACATAAAAAAACCATTCAAATGTGTTAATAATACAAAAAAATGAAAATTGCTAAAAATCCAAAAATTAAAATATATACAAACTTGCCAGAATATACACATTACTCTTTCTTTGTTGTTTATATTTCACACTTTTATTATTCATGTTGCACATTACTTATGATGGCATCTTGATACATATTATGCTGTATAATTTTTCTATACATGTGTATTTAAATGGTACATTTATTTAAATGTAGGATACACACAAGTTATGACATGTTGTAGGATGCTTGACAATGATATTAACTAGTTCTTTTACGGTAATTGAGGACATCTAGTTTACACTTTCTCACATATATGTGCTATTATTAAAATATTTTCTACATTACTTAATGCTACCATATTCTCTTAGTACATACATCGTGTCATACTATTTATTACTCAAACTTGCTAATGGGTGCCGCATTTGTAGTATATTTTTGTTGGCTACTTCAAAACTGGGATCATTTTCATACTATGGTTTATTTCTTATCTTACATGTTTTCTCTTTATCTTTCCTTATTTTTTTACTTGATTGTTGTTTCTTTTCCTTGAGTACATTGATTGTCTTGTGACATCCTAATTATTATATCATGTATAAGGAATATTGTTTTCCATGTTGTTCTGTTTGTGTGTCATTGCATGATTTTTTCTTACATCTACTGTATTGTTTTCCTATTTCTTGTTAGTAATACGTTGCTAGTTTTTCTACTATATTAATATGTATGTGCCATGGAATACACCATACACACTCCCATATATCCCCATGCAGGTATCCTACAACACATGTGCACATCATATATAGGTCCTCTGGGTTTTGTTAAGCTCACACTACTCTATCTTACACTCCCTAAAACATGTGGGAAACCATTGGATGATATCTCATTGTCACAAAAGTTTAGAATACAAATGAAATTTAAAGGTATAGAATAAAACATTTTAGAGTTCCAAAAACGTTCAAAAATAGACTTGGATCAAAAACATATAGGGACCAAACCATACAAGATATACCATAACATCTAGATTTTATTAAAAATTTCATATGCTTCTATCCAATGGATAATTAAATTATTTTCTCAATTGGTATAGCTTCTCAGGAACATTTACAGGATTTTTACTTAGACTTAATGGTATAATTCATGGTATAGTTCTAATTATGGTGGAGCGAAGGGTATGTGGAAGCTAGCATTTCCACAACACATTGTGTCAACATTTACAAATCAAATTGGTTCTTATTTTCCTGTAGTGGCACTTATCTGTGCATTTTGGCATGTGTTGATGTGACTATTATTGTCATAGGATTGAATTCCCATATATCATATTTTTTTGAAGGCAAGTAGAGAAATTAAAAATGCTCACCATATAGTTATCTTCACCATGTGGGGTGCATTTGCACTTTTAAGTTTTTTCTATTCTCCTTGGCACATTGCACTTGGGGATTGATCACCCCATACCATTTCAACCTTCTTTGACACAAAGTTAAGAAAAATTTGATGAAAACGGTAGCAAGATTACTCTCCCCCCTGTGTTAAAAAAATTATCGAGTGTATTCATTCTGTTATTTTGATTTTCTATTTATATATTCCTATTTTCACACAAAGCTCAAAATTTTCAAGTTAAAGTTTTATTTCCTATACTATGGAGGTAAAATACAAGTTCTCATTTATATGTACTTATCTTGGAAAAAACACACAAATGGAAAAAATACAAAGTCATAACACAAGAAGAAGGTGCTCGAGTAAAATGAAAATTTGTCCACACACTTAGGTAACTTTTTCCTTAAGTACTCAATTTTCAATTTCATACATAAAGGGGGGGAATGTAGACACTCATTTTGGTAGTTCATGTCTTGTAACAACACAAACTATACAAAACTATAGCATTAACCAAAAATTTCTCAATTAGCCAATTCTACTATCTGTAGTTATATCTCGATCATTCCTTCTTATACGAGTAACCTATTTGTTCACATAATAGTAATATTAGTTCATCAAATCAGGATATACCCTTGCATATTATACCCATAAATTTCAAATTACTCTCACACTCATTTGGGACCATAGTTCCCTAAAAGGGCCATAGTGCCCATGCACTATGGGTCTGGCTTGGCAATTTTCATCCCTCTCTCTCCAAGGGTAATTTTCTTAATTTAAACTTCATTGGTACACTTCTATTTGTTCTTAGTCTATTTTAACAAATCTTTAACACATATATAAGCAAGTTATTCATATCTCATTGAAGAGGGAATTATAATTACATGAAACGTTACAGATCCAATGAGAAAATAATAAGAGAATTCACAAGAAAAGATATTCCAAGAATCCTTGAAGCTTCATATGCTCTAAATAATCCTTCTAAGGAAGTCATCCACTCAAAGCTGCAAGCCCAAAAGCCAAATTCTCAAATTCAAATTTAGGATAGGGAAAAGGTTCAAGTACAACTATGTTGTTGTAATGGCATGGTTATCAAGATGGTTGAATACTTTCTAGATATTACATGCTAGGTGAGAATAACATGTAGTTTGATCCCTACTTAGAGCAATAATGACATCGGTGATACATAGGGATTCTGACAACCCAATTAATTTTTCTTTTATAAGATTATGCATAGGGGTTCCCATAACATAAATATTGTTTATTTTGTAATATTCCTTCACCATATAGGGTTTTTAAGATTCAATAAACTCCATAGTGAACATCACACAATGTCAAAGGTCGAAATTTCAGACAAGAGAAAATATGAAAATAGTGCAATGATACCAAAAAATTTAGAATCTTACATTATAAAGGGACAAGGGTGTAAAAAGGACCATAATATGGGAATGATTTGGGTCGTAACTTACGCCTTTGTTAAAGAAGCTATGTGAAATATAATTTTAGTAGAAAATCTTTGTCAGATAGTTTCCAACCTTTTATAGTCATTAGGTCAAGCACAAATCAGCACATATTCAAGGATATTATAGATATTGTTACAGTTATATTTAGACACTAATTTATCGTTTTATCTACCATTGGTTACTACCCCTATACATTTTATCCTTTTATGTTAAACCAATTTTATCTCCTCAAATGGTTATGGATTTGACCAAGGTCACTCCCTAACCACTAGAATTAACTAACAATTTTGTAAATATTTCTATACGTATTTATTACCCACATTATTCATTGAAAGAACATATGAATTTCCTTCTAATTGTTAATGGCATCATAAGCCCATTTATTTAGTAGCATTGATTTGGATATTTTTATATTGAATAACACATTTTAGAGGCGATCTAAATGTAGTCGTATAAGTTTAAGGATTAGATATTTATATATGGGATTTCTTGTACATTTAAATTTACCTATTTTTTCATATTAAGAATCAACTATATTATGGGCAGATTATCATTTTGTGGTACCCACAAAGCTATTAATGTGTTCAATTTCATGATTACAAATCTTAATATCTTTTGTTTTTTTATGAGTGTCATGAGATAGGATAGGTGATTTCTAATTTTCATAACATCATTGGATTACAAATTTATGGTTAAAGTTATGACCTAATAAGAAGTCAAAGGAGGGTTGAAGAAGATCATGATATTTTCATAGAAATATCCCATGTTAGCATGTCACCAACAAAGAGATGAGGGTTTTATAAAGTAGGAAGGGATTTAGAAGAATCCAAATGAATAAAGGCATTGAAATAGAATTGAAATAAGATGTGAATGACATATATTTTCCCTTTTTTGAGATCTTAATATTCCAGGAGAAATCGACAACATTAATATTTGAATTAAGAAGATATTTAACAGGTTTTTAGGTGTCTCAAATACCATCCTAAGGTAGTCTTGCATCTTATATTATTTAAATGTGACTAATAATGTGTTGTGGAGAACTATCATATATTATATTGGATATTAGGATTCTAGGATGGAAGGAATAGTTGAGAGATATGTTGGTCATCAACAGTGTGATAGGTTTATTTCCCATGATTTTCCATCTCTTTATGAAGTCAAGTGATGGCTCATTATTATATTTTCTCATTTTGATAAACATTTAATGTTTTTTTAGGTTAAATTTGTTGAAGTTATTTCATTAAGGGATTAACTAGTTTTTCCAATTCAATTATTGAATGTTTGGGAATTTATTTATAAGCAATATAAAGTCTCACTAATGAGGATTTTAGAAAGTTTCTAGTTATTTTTATAAGTATTGATTCAGATCCACCCGTTGTATAAGTTTTTAATGGTCTTAATATGAAGAGTGGGATTAATTGACCCATCTAGGACATAGATGGTGAAATCCATCCTAAATCCATTGAAGTAAAGTAATGACTTAAGGGTTCATTTTGTGTGAATTTTAAGACATTTTTTTGTGAATTGGAGTTCGGGGTATTGGGTTCCAAAAGTCATATTGATGTGAATCCAGCTGCAAGAGGTTGAAATACCTCCAAAACACACATAAACAACTTTGCAAATAAAAACCAGGAGTTTCAAAATAGATTTCTTCTCATTTTGGAATCCACACTAATATTTTACATCATTACAATCCACCTTTTATTTCACATCTACTCTAAAAACCCTAAAATGCCAAAAAACCCTAAATTGCCAAAAAACCCTAAAATGCCAAAAATTACCTACTAGCAAAACAACTTGGATGGGCCCCAAAATTTGCGTGCCAAATATTAGTTTATAAATTAAGGCTCAAATTTTTTTTGACATATTCTAAAAAGCACAAAAAAAGTTTTTAAATTTCTAAGACCTAGTCAAAAGTGAAAAAAACATTTGGAGCGAATTTTAGGCCATTAGATGAAGGAATACGGCCCCAAAAATTTGTCAAAATGGCTAGAAAATTATTGAGAAAATTTACGCTAGCATAGTACTAATGTGTATCTACCACCCTATAAAATTTCAAGAAAATCCAACGGTCAGATAAAAAGTTATGGTCTCCACAAGCTATGCTCCCGCATCATTCTCCCCTAGTTGAAAAGAATTCAGCTCCTGCAAATTCAATTGATGGAATTCATCTAATTTTACATTGTCAATATTCTTCAACTCCCACTCAGGAATCCAAGTATTTTCTTCTTGCTACAAACCTTCCCACTGTACCAAATATTTGTTGTAGCTCCCATGTCTAGTAGTGATTGTCTTTTAGTCTAAGACACATTACCCTTTCCTTTTTCTTCTTCGGCATCTGCTGCACCTAGTTTATTTCTTCCTCCTTCGTAATATCTTCATCATGACCGAAACTTATGTAAGTCAAAAAAATTAAAAACTAGTGAGATAACAAAGTTTTTAGGTAGCTCCACCTTGTAGGCATTATCACTCATTTTCTTTAGAATCGTACATGGCCCAATCTTCTTATTCTTGAGTTTATTATATGTCCCTTTTGGAAACCTCTCCTTTCTAAGATGAACCATCACCATATATTCTTCCTCAAATAAACTTACTTTCCTACTGGAATCTGCAACTACTTTATATTGTGCATTACTCACTTTCATATTTTCCCTCACTTCATCCTACAACTGTAGAACGTGTTCAAATGCTTCTACATCATCACTATTTTTAACTTTACTATGTAGAAAAATTAGATCTAGGACCCCCTTGGGATTCTTACCATATAAAATTAGGAAAGGAGACCTCCTTGTTCACCCTGTTTACCAAGATATTATAAGAAAACTTAGTTTGAGGTAAAACTAAGTCCCATTGTTTTGGCTTTTCACCAATTATGCAATGTAGGAGATTTCCCAAGCTTCATTCACTTCTTCCATTTTCCCATCAGTCTAAGGGTGATATGCACTATCGTACTATAATTATGTCCCCATTTTCCTCCATAGATTCTTCCAAAAGTGACCAAAAACTTCATGTTGTGATTTGAAGTGATCGTTCTGGGAACTCCATTTAATCTAACCACTTCAGAAAAAAAAAATCTGCAACTCTTGAAGCATCATTAGTTTTTTTACAAGAAATGAAACATTCCACCTTAAAGAATCTATTAACCATGACAAATATATAATGATTCCCTCACTTTGTGTGTTAGGAATTCCTAACATGAAATCCATTCTCAAATTAACCCATAGCCACCAGTAGGGACAAGTAATGGCATATATAATCCAAGATTTTTTATGTATGGCCCTTAACGATTTGACACACTCTACATCTTGCTATCCTACTTATGTCCCTCTTTACCTTTGGCCAATAATACTTTTCTACAAAAAAAGAAATTGTCTTACTTATAACAAAGTGTCCAGCCAACCCCCCACTATGCAATTATTTTATAATATTTTCTCTCATTAAACCAACAGGGATGCACAATTATTTCCCCCTGAATAAATAACCATCATGTATAAAATAATCAGAAGAACCACTACCTATTGTAGGGTCCTTAAGTTGTCTCACAACATCACCAAAATCTAGATCACCTTCATACAATTCCTTAACTACCTCAAACCATACTACTTCATTTTCCATTATTGTCAAAAGTGTTACACGCCTACTCAAGGCATCAACAACTTGATTCTTCTTACTTGAATTATGCTTTAAGATAAAATTATATTCTTGCAAAAATGAAACCCATTTTGCATGCCTACTATTTAGTTTCTTTTGTATGTTTACATACCTCAAGGATTCATGGTCAGTGAAGAGTACAAACTATTTCGCTACCAAGAAATGTCTCTAGTGCATTAATGCCTGAACAATAACATAAAATTCCACATCATAAGTAGAATATTTCCTCCTAAATTCATTTATCTTTTCACTAAATAATGCCACAGGTCGTCCTTCTTGACTTAGTACAGCTCCAATATCGATATGCGAGGCATCACATTCAACCTCGAAGACCTTGATAAAATTCAGCAATACCAAAACAGTGCTTCTTATAGTTTCTTATTTAACAATTCAAAGCTATATGCTGCTACCTTGGTCCATACAAACTCCCTCCCTTTTGTACACTTTGTTTTGGGTGCAACAATGCTACTAAAATTCCTGATGAACTTCCTATAAAAAGTTTCCAATCCATGAAAAGTATGAACCTATGTCACATTCCTTGAATAGCCCATTCAATAATTGCCTTTAATTTTTCCTCATCCATCCTCTAATATGACAAAACCCAAAAAAACAAAACTCTTATGAAGAAATCTACACTTCTTTAAGTTTCCATATAGAATCTCTTTACGTAGCAAGTGTTCTTCCACTCTCTTACTGAATATGAGAATATCATCAAAATAGGCAACAACAAACTTACTATTGTATTCTCGGAGTAATCTTCTCATCAGCCTCATGAATTTACTGGGTATATTAGATAGCTCAAATGACATCATCATCCACTTGTACAATCCTTCTTTTGTTTTGAAATTTGTTTTCCATTCATCCCCTTCACAGATCCAGATCTGGTAGTACCCACTCCACATACCAATCTTGATAAAATGTCAGGCTCTTGCTAGCACATCCATCATATCATCCAATCTTGGAATCGGGAACTGATACTTAATTGTGATCTTATTTATGGCCCTATTGTCTACACACATTCTCCACTCTACATTTTTTTGGGAGTAAATAGTGCTAGAGTTACACATGACCTCATGCTTTCTCTCACTAACCCTTTATAGATTAGATATGTCACTTGTCTGCTTCAAATCTTCACTCGTGTCGATTCATCCAATCAACTTCCTAGTTTGGAAGGGATGATCCTGGGATCAAATCAATATGGTGTTGAATATATCTCACTTCGAGGTAACCCATCTGGTAGCTCATCTAGTATGACATCTTTGTATTTTTTAGTACCTTTTCGCAGCAATGTATATTAAAATCCTCTATTTCCACCTTCTTTAACATCATTCATAACACCACCAACTTCTTCCATTTCGTAATAAACTCTTTTTAGCCAATAAGCCCCCACTCTTCTCTTCTTCCTCAAGGCTAATAAGACCACCTTTACACCATCCTTCCAAAAGCATATGTATTTTTCCCTCCATCATGTGTAACCTTTCTATTGTATTGTTAAGGCCTCTCCAAGAATATATGACATGCATCCATTGGGATAACATCACACCACACCTCATCCTTGTAGGTATTCCCAATCGAAAAGTTTATAAATAATCTTTTATCTATGGTTACCTCATTCCCTTTCTTGAACCATGATATAAGATAGGGATATGCGTGCTTCTCACATTTCAGATTGAATTTATCAATCATCACAATTGAAACCATATTTTCACAACTACCACCATCAATAATAATTTTACATGCCTTTCCTCTAGAGGTGCATCTTGTTTGAAATATATTTTTCGCAGCCACAAATCAACACCAAAACATCTTATTATTTATCCGTGCTTGGTAAAATCATCATCCTCCTTGTCATGAGGGTTTCACCCAAGTTTGCGGAAACCTCCATTTCTTATTCCTCTTCACTTCAAACCGATTTACTCTGGTTTTTTTCATTTCCATTTATCTTGTGTAGGATAGTTCGGACACTCAAAATCTTTGTGCCCCTCTTCACCACATCTGTAACATGTATATTTCCTTTGGGGGATATTCCAGCCCAGTCATCCATGATAACCTCTTCCCCTCTAAAACCCCTACCTCTTTGGTAGTTACCATAGCTTTGACTAGAATCTTCATGCCCTTCGCATTAGAGGATTCACCTTTTGTAGATTCAAATCTACCCCTACCTCTCATTGTAGATGATGATGGCCCTCTCTTCACACCTCTTCTAAAATTATTCCTCTTATTATTTTCTTCGCCTTTAATGCGAGTTTATAAGCATCATCCAAGGAATGGATCCGAGATCGTACTCAACTCATATTGTATGGTGTAACTCAACCCAATTATATACCATGTAGCCTTCTGCTTCTTCAAACTCTCCTGTTCCTTCGGGATTTAAAACTTTTAAAATTCATTGGTATAATCTTCAATGATGATATCCTTTTGTCTTAGGTTTTGGACATTGAAAGATTGTCAGAGAAAATCTACAGAAGAAACTTTTCTTTCATCTTCTTTACCATTTTATTCTAGTTTCGATCTTTCACTTTTCATTCCTTTGTCTTTCATTTTGTAGGTGATCCCACCGAGATCAATGCATTTCCAACAACCTTAGTGCATGAAAACGTAACCTTATTCTCCTCTAAAAGGGTTTTTGACTCAAAGATATTTTCCATGTGATTCAACCGAAAATCAACTCCTCTAGTCCTAAACATCGACCATAATTGGGAACATTAATCTTGATGTTGTCATTCTTTCCCTCTAAAGCCTAGATTAATCTCTCCTTAATTTGGTCTCTCATTCACGGTTTCTTCATCTCTTTCATTTTATTCTTCATCTCCTCCTTCATTCATTAATGGAGGTACTTCTTCAATGTCACTATCTGGGTCTACATCCCCATTTGCATGTCTCCTTCTAAGGTGGGTAACTTCTCCTCCGAGCTTAGCAAATTTTCTCTCGTAGCTCTTGCATATACCTATTCATCTAGGCACCCTCCCATGTCTAGCCATGATTATATAAAATAGAGGAAAAAAATACATAGAAAAATTATAATATGTTACCTTAATCTGTTTCCACAAGATCTAAATCCATCTCTCATAACAATTGATGTGAATCCAACTACAAGAGGTTGAAATACCTCCAAAACACACATAAAAAAATTACAAATAAAAACCAGGAGTTTCAAATTATATTTCTTCTCATTCTTGAATCCACACTAATCTTGTTAGTGTAAAATCAAAAACCCCCGAATGGCCTCCGATCTAAGTGGGACATTCGGCGTGACCGCACAACATTGGACCATCTCTCAAGATATGGGACTTGCGAAATTGAGATGGCCCTCCGTAAAAGTCAACTTCTTCTTCCTAAACTACATGCAAAAAACTACTCTAGTGGAGGAAAACTATCTAATCCTAATCTAACCTTCCAAGGAGATAGGGAGAGAGAGAAATGCATAAAAATGGAGCCTACACTAAAGCGGTGATACACCAGAAAAGGAAAGAGGAGAGATACTGTTGAGGGAGGATGAAATAGGGAAAAAGGAGATGAGGGAGGTTAGACAGTGACATAGACCCAAATCCTAATCCACCATCAAAAATCCATGAAACACGACATCTTTCACCTATAAATGTGAAATACATGTACAAAAAATAGATTTGAAAGGGAGAGGCATAAGAAACAATAAAACACGAGAAAGGGTTGAAGAATGCCACAAAATCATGAGTTTATTGCTCTAGAAGGTGCATAAACCATTACATTTATGCTTAGAGGCACAAAGACACTTGACATACATAGGAGAAGGCTTACAACTCAAACGGAGTCAGGAATTTTTTTTACGAGTTTCCCCACAACCCAGAATATCTCTCCTCTTAAATGAGAAGTGTTTACAATATATAGAACATCGAGGTGAGAGAGAAAGAAGAAAACTCGAATCTGCTCTAAAATCTCAACCAATAACCATTAATGCCCTAGTAAATCCACCTACAATCTGTCAATTCTAGTTTCCCATGTCTATTTGGCATGTTGGACAAGGAAAGATTTCAAATATAGATTAGATCTAGGTAGTTGAAGCAATTGGATCTCAGTATTCATGGATTGAAAGAATTTTTTAGACCATTCACCATCAAATACTACTTAAAATAATATTTTTGCTTCCATGGTGTAAAGAAGTTTGAGACCTTTCCAACGGTAAAAAATTGATGAATTTCGAGCACTAGATCAAAAGTTATGCCCATTTGAATATTTGAATCAAATCTGAAAAAAATGGTGAAAAAAGTTCTCGCAAAATGGATCTGCATGGGCCTAAAATTCACTTTGCACCTTTTTGAAAACGAAAAATTATAAAAAATCTCCTACAGCCCCGCAGAGCCCTGAAATTCACTCTTGCCCAAAATCCTCCACAAGCCCACAACCTTCTCATTTTCCATTTGCCATCCCCTCCGAACTCTCTGCCCACATTTTCCACTTAGCAAAAGAAATCCTTCCCAGGATCATGGGCCTACAATTATAACTTGTACCTTTTGTGAAAAGTACAAAATGCCAAAATATCTCCCGCCTCCCCACCGATCTAGAATCTTCCCCTTTAGCGAAATATCTTCCCCAGGGCCGCTGACCCACTTTTGGTAAAAAACCCTTCCAAGGCCCTCCTTCCCACTTTGACCTTAAACATGGCCATATGTCCCTCTGTGGGATTGTTCTATATTTTTGTGTTTTGGCTAAGTCCCTTTTACTTCTATTGGACCCACCTTTTTATTTAGAAATGTGAAGAGTGGACACTTGCTTAGGGAATCACCTTTTAGCTTCGACCCTTGAAGGTGTGCCGATGAGACACGTGGCGCCGTCCGTTGGCGTTCTATAATTATCAATTTGGGCCTTGATCCATTTGACTTCTAATGGACCCTAGACATGTGGAGAGTCTGCGCACGTTTGGGAACCCGCTTTGGATTATGCCCTTGGAATTGCGCCGATGAGAGCACATGGTGGCTTCTACCAACCCTCTTATACTTAGTCAATTAAATAGCCGGCTCTATCCCTTTTGGACCTTAGACATGTGGAAGCTCCGCGCACATTTGGAAACTACCCTAGATTTTTACCTTTGAAGTTACGCAGATGAGGCACATGGTGGTTTCCACTCGACCCTCTTATACTTAGTTGATTAAACGGCCAACTCTTTCCCTTTTTGGACCTTGGACATGCAGAAGCTCCCCCGTATATTTGGGAACCCGCTCTAAGTTTTTACCTTTGAAGTTTCACCGAGATGACACATGGAGGCTTCTGAGGGTCATCCTAGGATTGGACTTTTCAACAACCTGCTATATTTCCTTTTCAGACCTACGACACGTGGAAAGCTGATGCTTATCTCGGGAGACCACCTTTTCTTTGACCCTCAAGGTGTGCCGATGAGACACATGGAACCTTCCATGGCACTTCTCTACCTTCCTCATGTTCTTCCTAAGTCCCTTTCATTTGATAAAGGTTTTATGTTTATTCCGGGACATGTGGAGGTTTTCCACTCATTTGAAGACCATGTTTGGACCTGAACTTTGGAGGTGCACCAATTGGACATGTGGAGGCTTCCACCAGTCCTTTTATACTTATACGATTTGAGCCCGATGCCCATTTGACTTCTGTTGGACCCTAGACACGTGGAGAGTTTGCATTCATTTGAGTCTCAGCTTTGGGTCACACCTTTAAGTTACACCCGAGCTAACACGTGGTTCTTTCCATGGGTCCTTTGACTTTTCAACGACCGATTTAACTTTTTTTTGAGGCTTTGAACATGTGGAGGGCCGGTACTCATTTGGGACCTATGTTTTTATGTACCTTTTGAAATTGTGTCGAGTTGACACATGACGCCTTCCATGAGTTTGTTGTTCAGCTCCAACTCAACTCGTATGCGTACGAAGTCTGAATAATTTGAGCCCTTTTGACTTCAATCTTCTCCTTTCGAGCTCTGATCTCCTTTAATGTTTTTTAGCCCCATATGTTAACCTTTCTCCTCCATTGTAGAGCCCGCCTACCGCTTAGATTTGGGATTTGGAATGTGGGCTCACATGACGAACCAGACTGCACTTCCTATTTTATTCTTGCGGGGTCGTGTTTGATCAATTTTTCCCGGGGAAAATTGCGATAACAGTTTGGTGACTCATGGGGACATCTACCTGCTAGATGAAGAGACCAGTAGCCTTGGAAGTATCCATTAGGCATGGAGTCATGAATGATATTCTGATAAACACAAATCTGATCATAATCTCTAAAATCTGATCCTTGAGCCACTTGGAACACCACTAAAACTGGAGCTGGTCTCACCAAATGCCATTTCCAATACACTATGCATGAGCAACAAAACACCACAACACACTATGTACAAAACTAGAAATCATACACACCCCAAGTGGGATATGCATAGTGTGCACAAGAACTTCTACTAAAAGCAAATCTACTCCTACTCCTACACTAACTAGAGAGAAAGGGGACTCAAACAAATCCTACAACTGGTAGGGAGAAGTAGCTTCCCTTTCTCAAAAGGTAAAGCCATAAAATGATTTAACACTGAATATGGCTGCTTGTATGACTGAAAATTACTATAAGCTGGTCCTCCACCCAAATCATCAAGGTATCAATTGGAAATAAGACAAATACCTCTTTTAGTTGCTCTGTATTTGGATTAAAGAGGCATTGCAGCTGATCCTTGGTACTTTGATACTCATCCTCATGCTTAAGAGTAAGCATGACTGGTGTTGGCTTCTCCCTTGGCTCCAATGAAGCCAAGTACTTGATTGGGCATGGTCTGATCCGATGGATGTGCCCATTTCTCTGAATTTCAACTCCAAGAGTGGAGTCTTCTTGCTGACCTTCCTAGGTGGATGGTGTGGAAGAGATGATGACATCCTCTTGCTCTTTCCCTTCCTTATCCTATGAAGAACATGGAATATTCATATCTTCCAACCTTGGTTCCAGAGGCTTATCATGAAGTGCAGGTTGTTGTCCTTGAATTTTGTCCTTCATGGAAAAATACTCGTGTCCTTGGAAGGTGGATGATGGAGGAGAAAATTATGTGATCTCCATGGGCTCCTCTCCATCAAAGAAATCCTCCAAGTTAGACAGATAATTTGCCTCCTTATTGTCCTGCTACATGTGCTTGACCTCCTCCATGGTGTCCTCTTGATCTGTAATTTGATCACCATGGTTCCCCTCATCCTCAAACATGAATTTTGAAATATCAAACTCTTCTTCGACATTAGAGCTTGAAGGGGATGAAGTGGGAGGAAGAACTAAAGGTTCTTCTGTGGTCTACTCTGCACTTGGAGCCTCTGACTTACATGGTTCTCCTCCATAGCCAGAATGTACTCCTCTTATTTTGGATTTGGATTAGCTCCTTCTTCCCATGCTTGTGTTGTATCTGAAGCTTCCACCACTTGTGGCTTAAACTCAGCCTCCTCCATAGGCTTAACCAACAAGGGGATTTTTATAATCCCAAACCTGAGTGTCAAGCTTAACAAGTTTTTGATCATTTCTTCTTTTCTGGCTCTTCTTCTTGCTTGCTCCTTTGACTAGTTTCTAGAGTCTCTCCCTCACATGGACTTACGAGAGTAGGAGGAGTGGTGGATGGGGTCTCCACTATTTGTTTCCTTATTTGTGGTGGAGGGGAAGGCATTGTTTTTGCTCTTGTGGAGGGGACTTGGATTTAGAAGGGAAAAGGGTAGAAGAATTGAGATGAGATGGAAGACTAGGGGATGGGGAAGGGAAATCAACACTTGGGGCAGAAGATGGGAAGCTTGGAGATTGAAGCTCCAGTTGAGATGGCACTATTTGAGAAAGAGGAAAAGAAAAGCTATGAGATGGTGGACTTACCCATTGACAATATTTTCTGGTATCAAGCTCATAGGCCTCTATCTCCTCTAGTCCATTGCGTAAGTTGGGGTAGCATCTCAACCATGAAGTCAAGCTTCTCCTGCGGGCTATAGTGTCTTGGAAAAGGGATGACCCATGGAAAAGGTGCCCTGCAACCAATCCTGAATGCCTTCATCTCGTGTTGAGCCCCTGAACTACACCATACTAGCCTCCATTATTTGGATCTTCTCCAAGCAGATCAGCGTTCTCCACATAATCAAGTACTACCATAATATCCGTACCCTTACTCTTGATAAGCTCTATAGCCAAATAGGTTTTGACACTACTCATATGGGTAAGCATAATAGTTATGGATCTGATCATAATGCTGATATAGAGGAGTTAGGAAATACATTGGTGGCGGATCATTGCACTATTGTAGAGTGTGAATTCCATGAGAGGAATGAACTCGTGATTGCACAAGTTCATGGGATGGAAGAAGATGAAATATGTGGAAAGAATAGTGGGTGGAAATGGATGGGAAGAAGGTCTATAACTCAGAGGATGGGTTGTTGACTAGATGGAGTTTCCAGATGTGCTTTGCATGTGTCTCAAAAGGCTGAATCTCACAAAGAACACATCAACTTGATGAAATGAAGTGGTAAGGTGCTTGAAATCGGTCCCACCGGGCGTGCTAAAATTGTTAGTGGAAAATCACATAGCCCCTCGAATGGCCTCCGGTATAAGTGGGTAATCCAGTGTGACTACACAACATTGGACCATCTCTCAAGATGTGGGACTTGTGAACTCTATATGGCCATCCGGAGAAAGCCAAATTGTTCTTCCTAAACTACCTGCCACAAGCTACTCTAGTTTAGGAAAACTATCTAATCCTCATTTGACCTTCAAAGGAGATAGGGAGAGAGAGAAATACATAAAAAAAAATAGCGTACACTAAAGTAGTGATACACAAGAAAAGGAAAGAGGTGAGATACTCTGCTGAGGGAGGATGAAACAAGGAAAAAGGAGATGAGGGAGGTTAGACAAAAGTGACATAGACCCAGATCCTAATCCACCATCAAAAATCCATGAAACATGACATCTTACACCTAAACGTGAAATACATGCACATAAAATAGATCTGAAAGGGAGAGGCACAAAGAAACAATAAAACATGAGAAAGGGTTGAAGAATGCCACAAAATCATGAGTTTATTGCTCTAGAAGGTGCACAGACCATTACATTTCTTCTCATAGCTACAAATACGCTTGCAAGGCATAGGAGAAGGCTTACATCTCAAATGCAAAGTGGGGAAATAATTTTTATAGAGTTTCCCCACACCCAGAATGTCTCTCCTCTCAAATGAGAAGTGTTTACAATATATAGAACGTCGAGGCGAGAGAGAAAGAAGAAAAATAAGACTCTTCTCTGAAATCTCAACCACCAACCATTAATGCCTTGCAAATCCACCTACAATCTATCAATTTTGGTTCCGCATGTCTTTTTAACATGTTGGATAAGGAAAGATGGAAAATCTAGATCAGATTTGGGTAGTTGAAGCAATCAAATCCCGTATTAATGGATTGAAATAATTTTTCTAGATTTTCACCCATCAAAGCCTACTGAAAATAATATTTTATGCTTCAATGGCATAGAGGAGGTCAAGACCTTTCCAACGGTACCAAATTTGTTAAATTTTGAGCACTGGATCGAAAGTTATGCCCATTTGAATATTTGAATCGAATCCATACAAAAATGGCAAAAAAACAAGTACTGCAAAACGGATTTACGGGCCTAAAATTTACTTTGCGCCTTTTGTGAAAATGTAAAATTATAAAAAATCTCTGGTAGCCATGTAGGCCCAAAATTGCCTTTTTCCCAAAATCCCCGCAAGCCCGCAACCTTCTCATTTTCCATTTTTCATCCCCAGGCCCGCCGGCCCACATTTTCCACTTAGCAAAAGAAATCCTTCCCGATCTCACATGCCCACAATTATAACTTGTGCCTTTTTTGGAGAGTGCAAAATCCCAAAATATCTTCCGCTGCCCCCCATTGGTCCGTAATCTTCCCCTTTGGCAAAAAGTCTTCCCCATGCCCACCGAATTGCTTTTGGAAAACAACCCTTCCAAGGCCCGCCTTCCTGCTTTGACCTGAAACATGGCCACATGTCCCTTTGTGGTTTGCTTTGTATTTTTGTGTTTTTGCTAAGTCCCTTTACTTATGTTTGACCCTAGGCACGTGGAGAGCTGGCGCTTGTTTAGGGAACCACCTTTTCGCTTTGACCCTTAAAGGTGCGCTGATGAGACACCCGGTGTCGTCCGCTGGCCTTCTATACTTAGATGATTCAGGCCTCAATCCATTTGACATTTTTTGGACCCTAGACACGTGGAGCGTCTGCGCATGTTTGGGAAACTACTTTGGATTTTTCCTCGGAATTGCGCCGATGAGGCACATGGTGGCTTCCACTGACCCTCTTATACTTAGTCGATTAAATGGCTAGCTCTATCCCTTTTTGGAACTTGACACGCGGAAGCTCCGCACACATTTGGAAACTACCCCAAATTTTACCTTTGAAGTTACGCAGACGAGGCACATGGTGGCTTCTACCAACCCTCTTATACTTATTCGATTAAACGGCTGGTTCTGTCCTTTTTGGACCTTGACACGTGGAAGCTTCTCGCACATTTAGGTACCCACTCCGGATTTTTCTTTTGAATTTGCGATGACACATGACACGTGGAGGCTTCTACCTTCTCTCGAGGTTGGAATTTTCAACAAATAGCTCTATTTCCTTTTCAGATCTGGGACATGTGGAAAGCTAGGGCTTGTCTGGGGGACCGGATTTTTCTTTGACCCTTGAAGGTGTGCCAATGAGACACGTGGCACATTCCATGGCTCTACTCTATCTTCCTCGTGTTCTTCCTAATTCCCTTCCATTTTACGTAGGCTTTATGTTTGACTTGGGACATGTGGAGGCTTCCGCTGGTCCTTTTTATACTTAACTGATTTGGGCCCATTTCCCATTTGACTTCATGTGGGACCCTAGATATGTGGAGAGTCGGCACTCTATTGAGTCTCCACTTTGGGTCACACCTTTAAAGTCAGACCGAGCTAACATGTGGTTCTTTATGCGAGTCCTTTGACTTTTCAATGACCAATTTAACTTTTTTGAGGCTCTAATCACGTGGAGGGATGGCGCACATTTGGGACCTACCTTTTTGATGTGCCTTTTGGAATTGCACTGAGCTGACACATGGCACCTTCCACGAGTCTGTTGTTTAGCTTCGAGTCGACTTATATGGCACGAAGGCCAAAAACTTCTATCCCTTTGACTTTGATGTTCTCTTGTCAAGCTCTAATCTCCTTTAACGTTGTTCGGCCCCATTTTCTGACCTCACTCCTCCATTGTAGAGCCCGCCTATCCCTTAGATTTGGGATTTGGAATGTGGGCTCACATGACTCGAATTGGCCCTTCTGATTTTCTTGTGTGCAGGGTCGTGTTTGATCAATTTTTCCGGGGGGAAAAATTGGGATAAAAAATCTTTTACATCATTACAATCCACCTTTTATTTCACATCTACTCTAAAAACCCTAAAATGTCAAAAAACCTTAAAATACCAATACTTATCTACTAGCTAAACAAATTGGATGGGCCCCAAAAATTTTGTGACAAATATGCCTTTATAAATTAAGTCTCACATGAAATTTTGACTTATTCTAACAAGCACAAGAAAAATTATTAAATGTTTAAGAATGGTCAAACGCGAAAAAAATATTTGGAGCAAATTTTAGGCCACTAGATGAAGGAATCTGGGCTCGAAAATGTGCCAAAGTGGTAAAAACCTTGCATTTAAAGATGACCCTAACATAGTACTAATGTATATCTACAATCTTGTAAAATTTCAAGCCGATCCAATAGTCGGATCAAAAGTTATGGTCTCTGTAAGTTGTTCCCCCGCATTACATACAAAGAAAAAAAAATGGTGTAGTAATGGGATCACTAAGTCCTATGAAAATTTGTAAAGGTTGATATGCCATTTGAAAAGTTTAGTTAGATATTAAATCTATATTTTATTATTTTTTGATTGCATTTGAAGTACTAAATTCCCTAAAAATTGGACCATCATGAGGTTGATTTTAGTTCGTGGTGTTTGGATAGATGAAGGAAGAGGAGTTTTGAGATTTGAAGGTGGATTCAATAGATTGGAAGAATAATTTGATGTATTTACATGAATTTAATAATTGGAATAAGGGTTTTCAAGGAACTTGTTAAATATAGTATAAAGATATTTGAATAATGGATTTTAACTAATTTTAAAGTAGCTTAACATTATATGGTTTTTAGTCATAGGGACTATGAACAAGCTTCTATCCTTAGTAGGAGTGACCATACTTACAATATCCAAATACCTAATGAGAACATTAGAAAATATTTATCAAACAAAGACCATATTGCATTCAATGGTTTTTGTAGTTTGTGATTGTTAAAAAATTCAACATCAATTAGTGGTTTAAATATTGAATATGAGAAGGAGAAAGGAAAAGCTAATATATAATCTAAATGGGTTGAGGCTCATTAAAAATATCGAATATGGGAATACATGATGACAATATGATTTTAATAGGCTTGTTATGAGGATTTTGAGATTGAAAGATAAGAGATAAGATAAATGCGAATAGGAATCTATCAAAAGAGAGAGTAAGGTTCACTTAAAATTCATCACAATGTTGTGAAGTTGATGTGACTATATAATAATAAAGTAATGTAAATGTGAATTATGACTTACTAAAAGGGTTCACTATAATGTATGCAAGTAAAAATGGCCTAATATAATATCAGATTTCTCTTCAAGATAATATAGACTAGGATAATGAAGGGATCATTAAAGGGCTACACATAAGAGGGTTGTAAATGTTAGCATACGTTGGATAACTATTTCTTAGGTGTCTATCCTATCTCTTTATCTCTTCTTCTGTTATTCCATCATTCTCTGCTTCTGTTGTGGATCCTCTCCATTCATTTAGGGAGTCCAGTACAATTTCTTTCCTATAAATACTGTACGTGAGCTTTGTGTTAGACAGAATAATACGAGATAAACAATCTCTTCTATTTCTCCTTCATTCGCTGTCTCTCAGTTTGGTATCAGAGCGACTGAGCCTCTGACCTGTGTGCGTTGGACAGGAGTGCATCGTGCTGGTGTTTAAGAGGGCCACTGGCAGTCGAGCCTTGTGCCACTGAGCAGAAAAAACCTGCGCGACCACGCGGCCCCAGGTCAGGCGTGAGTACCCGCTGAGTTTAAGCATATCACTAAGCGGAGGAAAATAAGCGGCACCCAGCAAGGAGGGATTCAGATCCTTGAGGATCGTGGTGGTGGAATAGAGCTTGTTCCAGAACGTGGACGCGGAGAAACGCCCCACCGCCGGTAGCACCACTGTGGCGCCCGAGATCAAGAAAAAGCAGAAGAAACAAAGAAAACATTGATATGTGAATTGTACAGATGGTGTAACAGTTGGCCATGTCAATGACTGACATTTATATGAAAGGTGAGTGCAGGTAATTTAAAAGAAGAAACTGTTACAGAATTCGGTCGGAGAGAGGCGGGAGGCGTCTGGAGTAATTGAGCGGAGCAGAAGGCAGAGGGCCGAGATCCAGCTGTCGGTCAAGGTTTTATCGTCAAGAAACTCCTGTAATTTTTCTGGTCTTCGGCCTCAGCCACGACAGCAGTCTCTGGAACGCGTTAAACTTCAGGGAAAGACTGTTTTTTTGGAAGAAGACGCCACGTGGATCGAAGAGGCGCTCAAGGGGCATATCACCAGCTACCTGCGTGGAAGTTCACGTGGGATAAATATAATCTCTGCCTGTGCGTGGAAGAGTGTGGTTAGGGTCGTTGGTCCCTAACATGTGCAGGAACAATGCCACGTCCTCCTTTTTTTTTCGAATTGCACAGGCTCGGCCTCGGCGCTGCTGCGGATAATCAAGCTTGCTGTTGCGTGGAAAGGAAGAATTCCTTGCGTATAAGTTTTGAGTCTACAACAGTTTCTTCAACACTACGTCGAATGTCGAGTGTAGACAACTCGATTGAGAGTGTCAATAACACGGTCGCCATAGCTGAAAGCCACAATATCAACTCGCCAGCCAGAGAACACCGTGGAGAAGCTCCTGAGAGCTCCGGGTTCTACTTTGCTTTGCTGAACGAGCTTCAAAATTCCGGCAATCTTGCATTCGACAAACTAGTTCGAGAAGGACTCCTTGAATACTTTCTTTTCGACGTCAGCTACCAAGAAAAGCGAGTACAAGAAGAATTAGAAGCCGGATACGACGCCGATTGTGACGACGAAGAAGAACGCCCTACAAAGCGTCGCCGTCTCACAGCACGCGAATATCGCGAGCATCTACGAGCCAGTAATTCTCGACAGTGAGTCCAAATTGTAATAAATTTTCAAATAAATAATTTTTTTTTATTACAATGTCTGCTCCGAAGTTACTTTTGTCTGATGCTCAGTTGCTCAAAGGGCCTAATTTTGCGGCCTGGAAGACAAAAATGAAGACAATCCTTTAGTTTGAAGGATTATGGGGAATTGTCACAGGGTCTGTGCCTACTCCCACAGTGATGAACTAATAAAATATGACATGGCTAGTGCTAAAGCCTTGATGCTGATAATGCTCAGTATCAGTGATGATGTGTAACCGCATGTTCGGAATGCGGAGAAACCCAAGGAGGCCTGGGACAAGTTGGCAACCATTTATGAAGCCAAAAATCAGACAAAGATTCTTCATCTTCAGTCGAAGCTGCACACCCTCTCTATGGGGTCTGACGAGAAAGTGGAGGAATTCTTGCATCACGTGGCTGAGTTGAGATCGGAGTTATTAGCGCTCGGTGAAACAGTAGACGATAAACTTCTCATCCCAATCACCTTGAGAGCACTCCCTTCTCAATTTCGAGTGTTTGTTACAACACTGAATGTGTCTAAACAAACAGTGACATTCGAAGAGCTTGTGAATTTGCTTGCAGCAGGAAGAGGCTATCACTTCATCGCATGGGGAGTCTCATAACAAAGCCTTGTTCTCAAAGCCTAATCGTGGCCAGAAGAATCGGAAAGGTCCCCCAGAGAAGCCAAATCCAGAACCCAAATAGAAAGATCAAAAGTCAAAGAGATGGTGTCACATTTGCAGAACCAATACTCACGACACTGATCACTGCTGGCACAACAGCTTGAAACAAGGGCCTTCAAGCCATACAAGCACATCCGGCGCGAAGATTTTCAAAAGTCCAAACGACGTCCCCGCTGGAGAAAGCAAAAAGGACATCTTGCAGCCCAACAAGAAGATGATGACTCTGATGAGGAGACATCAGAAGGAGCCCATTGTAGTAAGAATCTTGTACTCGTCTCTCAAACTTCTCAGCCCACAAAGAAATTCTGGTTGATAGACTCTGGTGCAAGCAAGCATATGTCAGGTGACAAGAAGCTGTTTGATTCACTACACGAAGAGCCAACCGGAGATCGAGTTCGGATAGCGGATGACAAAGAGTACATTGCAGAAGGAATAGGGAATGTGACCATTCCTCTGGGGCCACGAAAATGTACACTTACAAAGGTACTATATGTTCCTGGCTTGACTAGCAACCTTTTGTCAGTTACTCAACTCTTGAATCATCACCTTAAGGTTGAATTTCTTGTTCAAAATGGCATTAAATCATGCTTAATCTCCCGACAAGGTACGGTTCTTGCTAAAGCTTTTGTAAAAGATAAGTTATTTGCTTTTAGATATCTTGTTTCATCTTCTCGGTAGAGCTTTATCTGCTTCAACAATAGAATCAACTGCCTTATGGCATTTTAGATATGGAAAATTGTCGGTCGGTTCATTGCACTAGATGAGTTCAAAAGCAATGGTCCGTGGACTACCCAAATTGTCCAGTTCCTTACCTATTTGCCCTGGCTGTCTTGCAGGAAAACAACATAGAGATCCATTTCAAGTGAGCACCTTCCATGCCAAGAAGTGTCTGGAGGTAGTTCATACCGATCTGAACGACCCATTGCCTACTTCGTTTTCAGGATACAAATACTTCCAGTTGTTCGTGGATGACCACTCTCGCAAGATGTGGGTATATTTCCTAAAGCAGAAAAGTGAGGCTCTTCAACACTTTCAGAACTTCTATCATCGTGTTGTCAAAGAGTCTGGACAACCACTTCTTCTACTCCACTCAGATCGAGGGGGAATTCACATCAAAGAATTTCTTGGCCTTCCTAAACCATCACGGCATTAAGCAGCACCTGACTGCTCCCTACACGCCCCAACAAAATGGCATTGTTGAGCGTCGCAATCGCACAGTGATGGAGATGGCTCGTTGCATGCTATCAACTGCAAAGCTAGGAGAACGCTATTGGGTCAAGAAGTAGTAAAACGACTCATGTATATCTTCTCAACATGGCACCAACAAAGATTCTATTGAACAAGACGCCAGAAGAGGTATGGAGTGGTAAAAAACCATCAATTTCTCATTTGTGAGTATTTGGTCAGACATGAATACATGCATGTCCCAGCTCATAAGAGAAAGAAGGTAGAGCCAAAAACACTCCCGTGTATCCTTCTTGGCTACAGTATTACCTCGAAGGCGTATCGTCTCATGGATCCTGAGACAAAGAAAATATACGAGAGTCGGGATGTGGTTTGTGACGAGTCATCCTTTGAATCAATAGATCAACGTAAGATCCACTTCCAAACACATCTCACCGATTAGTCTCTCGAATCGATGATGAGCTGGAGGAGACTACTCGTGAGAAAAGAAATGCTACTAGGAGAACTATTTTTGACCTTGAGAACTACAGAATGTGACTCCACATCAATCCTCACGGCAACGACACAGTTCTTCTCAAAAGCAGTCAAGTTCTCGTCCGAAGTGGGTACAAAGCACTATCAAGGACTCACATTTGCAACAACTCCCAGATACATCATCCGAGTCAAAACAAGGAGTCAAACAAGAAATGAGGTAAACTTTGCACTCATGAGTTCACTGATGAATAGCTCCAAGCCAGATAATGTTCGTGAAGCACTCAGTCAAACTCAGTGGAAGGAAGCTATGGAAATAGAATATGACTCGCTCATGAAAAATCAGACATGGGAACTTGTCGATCTACCTACAGGAAAGAAACCCATAGGCTGCAAATGGGTTTTCAAGACAAAATATAAGGTAGATGGATCCATCGAAAAACATAAAGCATGACTTGTAGCCAAAGGATATGCTTAGAAAGAAGGCATCGACTATGAAGAAACCTTTGCACCCACTGCGAAGATGAAGACCATCAGAGTAGTTTGCGCACTTGCAGCATAGAAAGGATGGAGACTTCAACAGATGGACATCAAGAGTGCTTTCCTAAATGGTGATCTGAAAGAAGAAGTATACATGACCCAACCTAAAGGATTTGTTGATGAAAATCAGCCTAAAAAGGTATGTCGTCTCATCAAATCTCTTTACGGATTGAAACAAGCTCCCAGGGCATGGTATATCAAGATCAACGATCACCTTTTGCAGCATGGGTTCACTCGTAGCCCCTCAGATTCAAATTTGTATATAAAGAAGGTAGGCAAAGAAATTATCATTCTGGTTGTTTATGTAGATGATCTTGTGATCACTGGTAGTTCAGAAGATCAGGTTGATATTGTAAAGAATGATCTCAAAAGAACCTTTGACATGACATATTTGGGGCTACTACATTACTCATCTTGGCTTGGAAATATGGAAAAGGAGCATCACATCTTTGTCTCCCGCACAAAGTACGCCAAGACACTCCCCGGAAAAGTATAGAATGTCCGATCAGTAAACCTATATCTACTCCCATGGAAAAAGGCTTGCAACTTTCAAGATTCCAGACTCACCTCAAGTAGATGCTACTCTCTACAGGAAATTTGTTGGAGGGTTCATCTATTTGACATACACCAGACTAGATCTTTGCTATGCTGTTAGCTATCTTTCCAGGTTCATGCAGGAGCCAAAGAAATGTCACTGGAATGCAACAAAGCATGTTTTGAGATATGTCCGAGGAACAACTAATTATGGTCTGGAATATAAAAATAATGATCAATTCTTCCTACAGGGATATGTCGACTCGGACCACGCTGGATCTGTTGATGATAGGAAGTCAACTACAGGATACATATTTCATCTCGGATCTAGACCTATCTCGTGGATAAGCAAGAAGCATAATGTTGTTTCTATCTCATCCACAGAGGCAGAATATCGCGCCACACGAGGAGCTGTGTGCGAAGTGATATGGATACGTCGCATTATGGATGACCTGGGAATTCCTGAAAAATAGTCACCTATTCTCTATTATGACAATCAAAGTGTGTTGAAGCTTGTGCAGAATCCAGTCTTTCATGAACGAACAAAGCATATTGAAATTGATTGCCATTTCATTCGAGATCACGTCTTGAACCATCAAATTCAGCTCCAGTACTGTCCTACTGAAGCACAAGTTGCTGACATTCTCACTAAATCCCTTGGAAAAGTGAAATTTGAATCTTTCAGAGGTCACATTTGCAAGAATAATGTAATAAGGGGGGGAATGTTAGCATACATTGGATAACTATTTCTTAGGTGTCTATCCTATCTCTTTATCTCTTCTTCTCGTTATTCCATCATTCTATGCTTCTCGTTGTGGATCCTCTCCATTCATTTAGGGAGTCCAAAGATAATTTGTTTCCTATAAATACTTGTCGTGAGCTTTGTGTTAGACAAAATAATACGAGATAAACAATCTCTTCTATTTCTCCTTCATTCGTTGTCTCTCAAAATTATTACAGGTTTTTAATGTTGATGGAAACGGTTCACACTATGTAAAATATATAGTGTTCCAAATCATAGATCTAGGATGTGGGTAGTGTGTAAGTAGGTCTCAATTATGGAATGATAACATAAGTTATAAAACCATATATTGATAGTTATGAATGGGTTATAAACATGAATTGTAGGGATTGATAAATTATAAATCCGATAGGTTGGATTATAAATTAATCATCAATAGATAATAATGAGACAGATTAATTATATGCTACTCTAATCTAATCTATACATGAAAAATCAAATAATCATTTAAATCCAAAATAAAACAAAGGAAAAAAGATGGTAGATATATTTACCTTTGATATACATTTTTGGTACATTACACTTATGTAGGGTTAGAAAACCTTATGATAGAGTTGATGTAAGGGTTTGAAAAAAATAGACGAAGACCTAAAAAGACACTTGGTGAAGAATTCAAAGAATTCAAGTTTAAGCACATCATACTAAGTGCATCTCCTATGCTTGGTAATACTAAGTAACCAATCCTACAAGAGTACAATCCCAAAGATAACTAAGACTAACATCAAGAACTTTAAGACTTTAAGATAAGATTTTCAAGTGTAATAATATGAATGAATGTTGATGGTGTGATGGAAAATTATTTCAAATAATACCTATATATAGTGATCATGATTAGAGATTATAGTTTATTTTAGCTCATGGCATCAACCATGTTGAATGCAGATGGATTTTAGAAAAAATCCCAAAAGCATAAGTTATGGTGGATGTTGTCAACATGGGGTAATGTGCCATGATAGGGTTTTATAAGGAAGTCTTTGGGAATATAGGAAGACTCGAGCTACTCAAAGATTATATGGAAAATATATACATGTAAGGTGAGTATAGACGAAGTTGACCATGATAGGATAACTGAGGTGATATCATAGGGAGACTGTAAAAGGATGACTATAAAGGTCAATGTAAGTTTTCAAAGATATCTAAGGTGTCTTAACATTGGCTTCACATCAAATATCTCTTGTAAGTACCACTAAAAATAGCTATATATAAGTGTTTCCATTTATCCTCTTTTAAGTGGCAATATCTCTTAAGACATATTTTTTGAGAAGGTAATGCACCACTAGTGCATGTGATGAAAAAATGTCTATACTAATGAAAAAATAGGTGTATACAAAGAATATCCTAAGGTTGAAGAAAAGTGGGAATGCAATTGTGTAAGAGTGCATAATATTTTCTTCATATTGATAACATAATATTTTATTTTGTGTTGGGATCTTGCTTTGATGAAATATAATTTTGAGAATCATGGGCTACATTTTCTATGGTGTCCTTGAATTAGGACCTCCAATTCTAGCTTCATTAGGTCAGTGTGTGGATGAAGGATCCATTATTCAAGGTACATTTTTCTATATGTAAAAATATTTTGGAGAAGAATGTACATAAATTCTATGCATTTAGAATGTTGGGCTGTGGAAATGAAAAATTGAACAACATATTAAGAAAGAAGAAAATGTGAACTGGTGTGTATTCAAATTCATATCAATAATACAATAACTAATATCAATATTAGTTTAGAACAATTAATTGACTTGCATAGAAAGAATATTGTATAACTTAAACTATAAACATTGAAGATGTCTCTTTAAATGTTAAGAAATGAATCTAAACTATTATCAAAATGAGTTTTACATCTAAAGGACCATTATTGTTTAGATTTTTTTAAAACTTTCAATCCTATCTATAAGAAAAATAAAAATTCTATTATAAATTAGAATATCTTTCATATAATAATTTGTGCATGTCAACATAAGAAGTGAGTGAGAACCTGAATCTTGTGACAAAATGATAGAGGAACAATGACATTTGAAGCCTTGCGAGTTGAAATCCTGGACAAAGCCTCCCACCTCCACCAAATGGCATTAAAAATTCGTCCTTTGACATATCCTACAACAAAGGTATTGTAGTTTAGCATTACTGAAATAATATTCAACTTCTACGATTTAGTTTTCTTTAGTTAAGATATGGGCTAAAAGTAATTGTGGCTCGTGGGGAAGTTTGAGAACCTTGGAATGACATGACTTGAGTTCTATAACCTCACATGGTCTAACTTGGGAAAAATTTGAATACCTTGGAAATTTCTAGGTTTTTTTTTAATATGTTTTTATTTTTGGAAAGTCCTGAAACCTCAAGGCATTATTATAATGATTTTAGTTTTTTTTAAGTTCAAAAATCATGGATGGTGTTAATTTAGGAAAATATTAATAGTACCATTTTTTTGGTTCAGTTTCAATAATGAGATAGCCCCAAAATAGTGTCGGTGAGAGAAAGTTTCAAAATATAATGCAACTCTCACTTCAAATAGTACCAATATTAGGAGATGGTTTATTTTGGGAATTTAAATTTCAAAAGTATAATGGTGTCAATTTTAGATAGTGTTTTATAATGGATAAACATTTTGGATTTTTTTAGCCTTTTTATCTTAATGTTAAGGTATGGGGGTATCCATTGTATGGAATTCACTTAAAATTGGAATTTAGTATCTTTTTTTTTTGGTATATTAAATCGACTTTAGAAAAGTATGAAATTTAAATAGTTACTTTGGAATAGTCGAAAACTCTTAAATTGATTTAATTTGATAAAATACCAAAACCCTAAGATAGATGTTAGTGTGGGATTCTTACATAAGCCAATGTTATCACTTATAAATTTTGAAAATCATAATATGGTGCTACATTGGAAGTCCATGATAGTGTCTCGTGTAATTTTCATGAAATTTTGAATTCATAGCATAGTCTCACTTTGGTTCTCTTTATTATATTGAGATGTTTTCCTTACTTTAAGAATGTGTAAGGTTTTTGCTTCATTAATAACTTATATAACTTTCCTTAGACATTCATGGCTTATTAAGATGATAGTTTCTTCGTCTTTTTAGAGATGTTTGATCTTCAACAACATTTGGCCCAAGATTTTGTTCAAAAATATTTTATATCAAGAGGGTTGCTTCTTTAATTCACCTTTTTTACTTGTTTAAAATCAAGGAGGAGGTGACCTAGTAATAAGGTTATGGATACTCTTTCATGATAAGATATAATTTGTTTTCACATAATTTCTAATAGATGCATGTTTTAATTAGTTAATTTTTTTACTAGAACACATTATACAGTAATATGGAGTAAATACCATTACAATAAAAACATCTCAAAAGAGTCAGGCAATGTCCAAGTTAGAACAATCAAGTTCAAAAATTAAAGACAAGAAAAACATCGTCCAACAAATAATCAAAAACACAAAAAAATGTAACACTTCTTCAAAGAATGCAAACTATGTTTATATCTAATGTAACACTTCTTCAAAGAATGCAAACTATATATATATATCTAATGCAATCCTCCTACAGGGGATCAAAAACGAAATACCTCAGGATTACCCTGAAATAGGCTATTGATAGGAAACTGAATTGAACCAATATCCTCACTTTCCTGATTCGTGGGCACAATTTCCTTAGAAAGAATCAATGTTTCCTTAAAAGACAAAATTTGAGAATGGATTCGCTTTCAAAAATCACAACTTATATGCATGGTTGTTTAAACTCTTGATCTACCACTAAAATACAAAGGAAACTAAGTATAATATCATACGTGAAAATCGTGTGATTGCCAACGCCATGGGTTGAATGTGAATGGTGCAGGGTAGTGTCTATCATCCCAATGAGTGGCTGCCATAAACAGTTTGATCACCGAGCCCTTGGGAATGTGGTAACCTGCAAGGACATTAATCATAAAACTGTACGTCGACTCTACTTCTCATTGCAAAGCAAAGAGGACGTGTTGGGTTACCTTTTATTTCAACGTCTTGTAGGGTTTCCTTTCCACATAAGAGGAAATATTGGCCAAACGAAGCGTCTCATTGACAACCTGCAAATTGTTGAACAAATGTTTAGTCCAAGACATTTCTTCTTGCCTAGTTTTAATAATAAGTCTGGTGCATGCGTTTTTAACAATGACATACACATTGTGTGAATTTCATTGATGTGTACTCTTCCCAGGTTATTTTTCGGTTGTCGCCTTTTGTCTTCAACAATTTATCATGTTCATTCTGTCAAGGAAGGAATATCCTATATATATCATAATCAGCAAAACAAAAACCTGAAATTGTACATCCTATCACAACAAAAATAGTTTTCATTAGATACGTACTCTTAACTCATCAAGGGCCTTGGGACAATCAGTTAGAAACTTGACACTCAATGCCATGGCTCTGGACGAGGTTTCATGTCCAGCAAATAGCACAAATATCAAGAAATCCGCCACAACCTCGTGGGGCAAGGAGTATTCTCGGAGAAGCTTTGTTAACAGATCGTTGTGCTGCACATGCGTTTGGTCTCTTCTCTGCTCTATAATTTCATAAATCATCTTTATCAGCAATTCCCTCGCCTGCCAGAAATGGAAGTGTTTAGAACATATTTTATTACCACTAGCTACCATCTGTACTGTCATATTGAGAGTTTGGACAGTAAAATTATTCACAGTTTTCTTTGAATAATAAGACAAAACAAACGAGAAAAAGAATAGTATCAGTTGCTGGACCAACATATGTTCCACATTCCAGTCTTGCTTGTCTTATCGTTTTTTCTATATGAATTATAAGATAACTCTTGATCAGACTCCTGTTGTGGTGGTCAAGGAGAAGGAAATCCCCTCTTCTCCTACTAGGTTTCCTTTTAGACCTATTTCCTCTTTTAATATCATTTTCCTGTGTGATTTTATTTCTGATGCTGAATGTAACAAGGAGGAATGGATGGTGGTCAAGAAAAAGAAAAATAACTCTTTAAACTGCAATCAGACCCTTCTCATATGAAACTCAGATCACGTTCTTCGGCTTTGGGTGGACCGCGATTTGTGTTTCTTGTGCTGCTCTCGCGTTGTTGGTGTTTCCTGGCAGTTTGTTCCTGTTTTTTTCTCTTGGACTTTATTGTTCAATTTGGCTTTAGGCCTTTTGTACCTGGGTAGGATCCCAGTCAAAAAAACCTTTACCCTTAATAAAAAAATATAAGTCTTAATTAGGAAGAACACAAACCTATGAAGTACACTTCACTGGATCTATTATTGATGGGTTCTACTTAAAATTCATATATGTTAGCAGTTTGGTAGTCTTATGACACATATTTAATGGGTATTACAAAATGGGAAATAACAGCATTTTCTTGAAATTTTAAATTTTATAGTAAAAATTGACTGTATAAACATATGTAATGTTTAGACATATATATATATATATATATATATATTGCACATGTTTACAAATGCTCTAACCAGAAATAGTAAAACAAGAACCTTGGAACTGTGGCTTCCAAGTCACATAGCCTAGAACTCTGTTGTAACAGTTTATAGAAATTTTTATTGAAATAATGTATAATGCAATTAATTTTATCATAATATTCATGGACTACATGTCAACGGGCTGCTCAAGATACAAAATCGTGTGATTGTTACCCTTCCTTACTGATGTACTGACCCTAATGGTTTATGCAACAATCCTTCAACACACCTATGAAAACATGTACTTCGATATGACAGATTTAACTTGACTATGTATGTAAGAGGATGTTAAAACGATTTAAGCTATTACAAAATACACTAAATTTTCGGGTAATAAAACATTTATTTAATCATCTGAATGAGATTTTTTTGAGAATTATGAACTCATATTATAAAAGAGAGATGGAAACGAGAAGCTAGAACAAACAACATATTCATCCCACAGTCGATATAGCAGGACCACTTTCCATTTGATTTCTCATCCCATGTTTACAAGACTTCACCTATCCTTTGTGTAGCATTTCTACACATTTCACAGTGATGAAACTATAAAATTTGAGAAATGATTTTAAAGTTGTGAAGAATTATTTTAATAAAAATGAAAACAAGCGCTCTGATTTCATATGTATTGTAGTTAATTTGGTGAAAACAAGTTCACCTGAAGGCCTTTGGCATAAGCTAAGCCAGGGATTTTCAGAGGAAGAGACAACATAGCCCCTGTAAAATCAGCATATAGACCATCGACCTCGTCTATTTCTTTGGATGTTGATAAGCCCAATAAATGTTTTGCCATCAACTTTAAATTCATCTGCATATACCCAAAAAAATTGAATACACGTCACAGAGCTATAATAAAATTTAAAGCAATGATATTTCATGTTGATTTAACACCTTAGTGCACTCTTTTTGCAGAAGGATATCTTTTCCATTCCATGTGGACAGAGAGTTCTCCATGATGAATTGAATGTCCTCCATGAAATTGGTGCGCAGATTTTCAAGTTTGATTAAATTAACAGCGATGCCATGAAGCTTTCTGTGGAGATCTCCATGAATACAGATCATGCCATACTTTCCAAACATATCAGTGACGCTCTTTGAGTAGCTTGCCCTACTCACTCTTCCCTCGTTTTGCAGCAGATATTTGTTAAAATCGTGATCAGTAGATATGAACAACCTTCTCCCAAACAAATGAGACGCAAAAATCTTCCCAAATCTGCTTTAGAAGAAAGATTATTAATGTCCATAAATTACTTACAAAATATGTTAGTGGGACTGTAAAAAGTTTCAATATAATCATTCCGCAATAAAATCTGGATCATAATCATTATATCAATTTGAAGAATGTCTCCAAAAGAAAAAATAAGGGATGAGTTGGTGTGCATGATAATTAAGCCTACTGACGCTGTCTGTCAAAGATAAATTGTTGTGGGGTGCTTGAACTCATAGAGAGGTAGAAGCTTATGGTCTCTCCAATCAATGGCCATCCCATGGATCCTGAAGGAATTTTCTTCCCATCTCCTTTCTTGGATCTCTGAAGCCACACAAGAAAGAGAGAACCTGACAAGAATAGAAAGAGCAATAGCAGCACCATACTTACAACTTCACCGGCCATTAAAATTGTGCTGTGTTGGGTTTTGATTCCATGGGTGGTTGTCTTATAAAGAGAATAATAGAAACAGTTTTGTATGAATGACCTTATACATGGATATGGGTATGTTAGACGAAGACCCTATCGAGCTGGTAGGTTGGACGTTTTTTTAATGGTGTCTATGTACAAAGGTCAGACCATCAGGTATTTTTATGTGTATATGGTCAACACAGACTCACCCAAAATTTAAAATCAGCTTATATTAGATTTTCTTTTGGTAATCTCAATGAATTAACAATTTCCAAGAACAAGACATTAATATAAGACAAGTACCACAAATCAACCTCTAAAACAACGTTGTAAATGCATCACTCTATACAATATAAATATATTAACAATCAAACCTACAATGTTGACCCCTTAAAACACAGAAAAAACAAGTGAGCGTAACCCTCGAGGTGCTTACATTAGATATCAGTTATGGTGTTAAATTTTAAATAATTAATATTTAGTTATTGATGAGATGTCGGTGAGTTGGTGTTTGTCTTGAAAATCTTAATTCATTAATGAATTTTTAAAATTGTTAGCCAATCAAGAGTTAAATTTGAGTCGGTTATACTGTGCATAAAAAAATTAGGCGATAGTAATTTTTAATTTGATGAAGGTGCATCGTGGGAAAACCTATTTAGTTGACAATTATTTTTTAATATGCTGATGTGCAAAAGTTTGACAAAGATAAGTCAGTGAAAAGGAGGTGCGACAAAATGTTTAGGCGATTGTATTAGCGTGCACAAAATTTTATGTGCAATATTTATTATTATGAAGTGCTCGAAAGAAATGGTGTGCAACGAGGTTGTGAGGAAGGGCACATACAAGTGTGTAGTGTTTTGTCAAAGACTAAAGTATAATGGAGTTTGGATAAGGTATGAAGGTGGCACAAAGGATTTCATAATAGAGTAGAAAGGAGTGTGCCAATCTTTTTGGAGGTCATTATATGGAACTAAGTGGAGGAAGGATTTTGTGGTACACTAGCATTCTAAAGGAAAACATATGTGACTCGATAAGGGGACAATATGCAGACTAAACAAATGATAAGGATTCTTCCATGTGATTGTTCAACTATCATATAAGGTAGTTCTACCCCATAAATGAATAGGATTTGAATTCAAATGTGATCAAGTTGAAGGAAACAATTTTAGAAGAAATTTCAAAACGAGGAGAGACTAGGAATGGATGCTATAAACCTAGATCCAACACCACGTTTGAAAGATGTGAAAGGAAGAGACCAAGTTGTTGAAGGTTTTTAAATAGATAGTGTGCAATACCACCCTAGTAAGAGTCTAGATTCTTGTTATAAACTTTATAACAACTCCATTAGCGGAGATCATTTTAGATGTAACTAAGGATTTGGGATTAATAAAAAACTCTATTTTGTGTTGAGTCTATTACATTGTAATGTCTTTAGTAGGCCCCCTCATCCTACATCAAGTGGTATCGTATGACATATACAAAGCTTGGAGAGGAAGGTTGAGAGAAGTACAAAGGGTGGTAGGTAATCGATTGTGAAGATATTGGTTAAAGAGCAAAAATTTCACCGAGAAAGGTTGTTAATGGATGTGTGGTGAATGTAACCATCATGGGTGTGATAGAGAAAACTATATATGAACTAAGGTGTCTAAGGACTTGGCTCAAGGTTGCTGAAAAAAATAAAAAAATAGGTTTCATGTCACAAGATTCTTAGAGTGATAATGGAGCAACATGAGGTGAAGGAAATGAAAGAATCACTAGAGGTGAAGAATAAACATAGGAAGTTATTGATACTAGAGAATCTGAACACTTGAAAGATATTTATAGGATCATGTTTGAGGAGAAAAAATGGATATGTAAACATTTGTAGTGTGATTGGAGAAAGAATATATAATAGTTTAGCTCATGAGCATGGAAGAGTAGTTTGAGTTTGAGGAGATAAATGACCCATAAAGAGTAAAGGTAGTGCAAACTAAGTTAAAAGTGCACATGACACTATGGTGGAAGGAAAAAAAAATGAACACCAAAGAAGATTTAAAGACAAGACAATGTGTTGGGATAGAATGGTCACAACAATTAAGAGTTAGTTTATACCCTCTGTCTGCAGTACAAGACTTTATATAAGAAGTTGTAACACTTACCGATAAATGAAATCCTAGTTAACGGTTATATAGATGCATTCCAATAAATCATGACAAGATCGTGACATACAAATTTTTAAGAAGAGAAGGTCGCAAGATATATTAATGGCTTGATATTTCATGTCCATAGGAGATAATTTTCATGCACATTCAAATAGGGGAGGAGGTTTATCATCTAGCATTGAAGGTGGAAGAAAATTTGGCACCCGAGATTCAGAGCACAAAACAAATAGGAAACCATAATGCGCTTGGAAGAGGTGGAAGCTATCATGGATATAGACAAATGCAAGAGGACAACCATGAAAATACATAGATTCATATATAATGTAGCATGTAGCAATATGAAGTATCATACTCATCGAAAGGGCATATAAGTTTTATCTCGAGTAAGGGTAAGAGAATTCAATGGAACATGTTTCAACTATATAACAATTGGACATTACACATACAAGTTTCCAAGTGCACAAGGTGAAGTAATGAGTAGGAACATAAAAGGTAGTGTGCATGCAACACATGGAGATGGAAAATCAATGGGATTTGTAGAACATTTTAAAGGACTAGAGCGTAGAGAAACTCTAATGATAAATAAGGTATTGTTGAAGACTTTACAAAGGGATGAAAAACATGCACAAAAGAAAAATTTATTCTAATCTATACGAAAGTTATTAGGAAAGTTTTCTAATGTGATTGTTTATAGTGGTATTAGTGACAATATAGTCTCCTCGCGAGATGGTTTAGAAATAGGGAACAAAAAATATAACACATTCCAATCCCTATAATGTTTCATGGTTACCTAAATGATGCTAGGTCATGGTTAATGATCAATGTCTTGTTATGCTTCAAATAGGAAACTTTTGGGACAAAGTCTTGTGCGACATAATTCCGATGGATGTTTTCCATTTACTACATGGGAGGGCTCGAAAGTATGATGATAAGGATTTCCATCATCGCAAAAGGAGTTTTATTCAAATTGAAAAGGATGGGAGAATGTTTAAATTTTCACCCTTTAAGGATAAGGATGAATGTGAAGTGTTCGGTGGTGTATGCATAAGAGTTGTGATTATATCAAGGAAAGAAATATTGCGAGTAATTGAGGAAGAGAAGGAATATCTTACACTTGTTCAAAAATAAGTGCTTGAATATTATGTAACATATGAATAAGTTCCATTTGAAATGCATGCAATGTTGAAGGAGTTTGAAGACATATTGATAGATGAATTTCTATGGGGATTACTTCCCAGTGCATAGTATTAGTCACTAGATTGACTTAATATGAGTGTAAAATATTCCAAACAAAGTATTGTGTAGGATGTCTCTACAGAAAATGAAGAGGTGAGATGTAAAGTGCAACATCTATTTGATAGAGGATTGGTTTAAAAATTAGGTGTGTATTTTACAAAGCAGATACTAACACTAAAGAAAGGAGGAAAATGACACATTTTTTAATCCATAGATATGAGAAAGATTGCAATGAAATATAGATTTCCATTTCCAAGAGTGGATGATTTTGATGGATTTCCTTAGTGGTGTGCATTATTTTTCCAAGACAAGGAGATGAGTGGAAAACAACATTTATAACAAAGGAAGGCTTGTATGAGTGATTAATGATTCCATTTGGGTTGACCAATTCCCAAGAACCTTTGTGGGGATTATGAATGGAGTAACGAAGTCATTAATAACAATGTTTGTGATTGTATATCTAGATGATATATTGGTGTTTAGCTGAATAAGGTAGTATCTCTTGGATCACTTACGCAAAGTGATGAAGTGCTTGCAAGAGGATATATTATTAGTGAACATAAAGAAGTGCATATTTATGTATGAAGAGTTGGTATACTTTGTCTTTTTAGCATCAGATGTAAGACTTTGAATAAACCCAAAGAAGGCATACACAATAGTAGAGTGTTTTTCGTTAACGAATATGACAGAGGGTGAATTTTTCATTGAATGAAGAGCTTCTATGGGAAGTTCACTACAAATTATAGTTGAATATGCAAAACGATAATGAAGACCATGAAGGTATATCGCAAGGAATTTTTTTGGATGGAAGAACCAAAACACAACTTCCAAGAATTAAAGCACAAGTTACTTGCACAACTAGTATTGGCATTACAAAAATTTGAAAAAGGTTTTTCCAATTGATTGTGATGTGAGTGATGTGGTGATAGGAGTAATGTTAATGCAAGAAGGGATATGAATTTTTTTGTACACATATCATCATGAGCTGTAATTTATCAATAGTCACAAAAATATGAACCAGAGGAATATGAAATGTGTACATATTTTTTAGATCTATTCATTTGTCTTGAAGCATTATGAGTGTTAAGTCTAATAAAGTTGTAGATGCATAGAGAAAATGGTGTTTTTGTGGAATGAGATGTGTAATAAATACATGGGTTTCGACCTAATGAAGAATCTGGATGTACAAGATGAAATTTCAAGGATGTATGTGAGGCATACAAAAACCCACACACAAACATATATATAAATCCATGGTTGGATTACTTCATACAATCTGAAAGCATGTTTATTAGAGGAGTGGATTTATGTATACTTAAGTGGTTAATGTGAAATATCTTGATTAGAGAGAAGCATATTTGATGCTTAGGAGGTAAATTTCGAGATGATAAAACTTTGCTACAATTGGTAGAGCATTAAATTTTTCCACGGATGAGTTTAGATGTGTGAAAATAGGTACAAAGGTGTATAGTTTTTAGTTATCCAAAGAGTGCAAGAAAAATATTTGTTTCTATCAGCAAGTACCTATACCAAGGAGGCAATAAGAGAGCATTCGCATTGATTTTGTGTTGGTATATCCAAAAACTCGGGAGAGAACATATCCATATATATGGTGGTTGATGGATTTTTGATGATGGAACATTTTATCGCATGCGGAAGACCAAAGTGGTTCAACATGCATAGAGAATTTATTCTTCAAGGAGATAGTGTGGTTGTATGGGTTTCCATCAACATGATATCTAATAGGAATATGCAATTCATATGTCATTTCTAGATGACCTAATGGAAGAATAGGGAATAAGCCAACCTAATTTCTATTCAACATATCATCCACAGACAAATTGATAGTCAAAAGTGGTCTATAAGAGTTTACGAAATTTACTACACACCTTAGTTATAGATAAGACAAAATAATAACACATGGTGTAAGGTTAAACCAAACTCACCTATAATGACTTAGTTAATGGGATAATTCTTAGGCGATTCACTAATTGTGCGAGATAGTGGAAAATCTGAGCACATCTTCCAAGGAATATGTAGAATATGTGTGCAAATTACATGAGGAGGTGCACAAAAGGTGGATAATAGTATTTGATTTACAAGGAGTGTGTAGATGTGAGGGATGAAGTCATAGAATTAAGCGTTGGAGATCATATATGTTGGTGTAATTTTTCACAAAGGAATATTTCCAAAACGACATGTATAATACACTTGAGTTGAAGAATATTGAGCTAAGTGAAGTATTGTGAAATATGGGACCAAATGCCTATAAGATTGAGTTAAAAAAGAGTTAGATATCTCACATATATTTAATATTATTGATTTATATGAGCACCATGAGAAGAAACTAGTGCACAAGAGGAAATAGATGAGTTCTCAAAAGATTTAGACGAGGATGCATAAGACATGTAAGGATCAGTTGATTAGTGCAGCATAAATATTAAATATTTAAGAAGGGCAAGGAAGATATTGAGGCTATGTTGGAATCAAGAGTGAGGAAGAATGTGTGTGGAAAGGAAAACATAGAGTACCTATTATGATGGAGAAAACATAGAGGAATATGAGACATGGATAAGTTATAAGGAGATTAGTCAAATTGGCCATACTCTAAGAGACTTTAACTTATGAGACAAAGCTTACTTTTTTTTTAGCGAAGGGTGTTTAATGCAAGAACATTGTGGGAAAAATTGAATTCTTAATAACTATGAAAAAGAGATAGGAAATAATGTGTAGGTGATTACGCAACACCAACAAAATGCTTTATGCAATGTTTGGTATTGTGAAGTGTGGAAAAGAAATATTGTGAAACAAATCTATGAGGAAGGGTGTACATAATGGTGTGCAAAAGTGCTTTGTGGAAGACTAGAGTGCACAAGAATTTTGATAAGGCACATAGATGGAATACGAGGATTACACAATGTTGGTTCTCAAATTAGTCTTGCCCCATTTTCCATTTGAAATCTCTCAGTTTACAGCCTCTGTCACATTTTATCTCCCCGTGTTGTGCTTGAAAAGACTCTATCTTCCATTTTGTTTCCGTAATCAATCCCTTCTTGGGTCGAGGATCACTTATGGATCCATAGTTGATTCCTCATTTCTTTGTTCATCTGAAAATGTCTGTAAATTTGGTGAAAAACTCAGGTTGTCCCATTCTTTCCATTTTCCACAGTGGGAATTCTGTCCTTCTTGTTTTTGTCCTAAATACTTGAAGAAAAATGAATGGATGTAGCTCAGGGGAATGTGTTTGAACCTTGTAACATTTCTAAATTCTCTTTCCTTGGAGAAAATTTCATTTCCGGCTCAAATGGTTGTTTTCTTGCATTTTACGGTTTGACAGGTGTTTTCCTAGTCAAATTTACATCTTTGCATCAAAAGGAAACGTGGCCCTTTTTGGTTGGACACGACTCAATGGGGTACTCTAAAAATTATATGGATTTCCTCGACCCAAAATTTATCCACGTGGAGGAACGATGCTCATTTGAAAGTTCACTTTTAGTTTGGCCTTGGAGTTGTCCCGGAGGACAAGTGGAGGTTTTTGCTGCTTTGCTCGTGACTTAGACAAATTTTAATGCACCTAACACAATTTGGTGGGATGGGGACATGGTGAGCCCACGCTCATTTAGGGTCTCTACTCTTGGGCACCATTTTGAAATTGCACCATAGAGACACGTGGAGGATTCCGCTGGGTCTTCCCATACTTAGTCTTTTTCAAAACATTTTGAGAGGCCTGGGACATGTGGAGGAACCACGCATGTTTGGGGACTGCCCTTTGAGTTTTATTTTAAAGAAGCACCAGGAGGACACTTGGAGGCTTCCGCTCACTTTGCATTTTTCTTGGAATTTTCAATGGCCAGAGGAGATTGCCTCGACCTTGACACATGGCACCTTCCGCTGAGCTTTCAACCTTCAAACAATTTTTCCCGGGCCAGGACACGTGGTGAGCCCGCACTTATTCAAGGTATCAAATTTTGGAATCCATCCCAAGATGTGCCATTGAGATGCGTGGTAGTTTGAAAAGTCAAAAGGGCGGGGAAGTGGTCCATTGGGGGCAACTTGGATTTTTTGCCTCTTGTCATCAAAAGGGTTAAAATTATCAAAATGGCCCACAAGCCCGATAAAGGATAAGTCAAAATTTTATGGAAGGGTCAATGGCGGAGGTGCGGACTTCTGGAGGAAATTTAAAAACTTTTCCTCTTGTGAAAAAGGGGTTAAAGTGAAGAAAGGGGGCACGTTTCCGTTGGGAACCACATTTTGAAACCCATCGAGCCCATGCTTTTTGGCAGTAGGGGCAGAGTAGAATGAGAAATTTTTACATTTTTCAAAAGGTTGTAAAAGGTAAAAGGAACCCCAAGCCTATTTTAAATTGGATCTTCCACGTGGATGACCAAAATTTAAAATAGAGATCAACAACATTGTGCGTCCTCAGATTCGATTTTCCCCCATTTTTACTAAAAAGCTCCTAGAGATGCGAGTCTTCATGATTTCTTGATATTTCCTACACACCAAGCAGAGAGGAGAGTTAATTTGATATCTAAATTTTGTGAGGAAGATCTGAGACATCTTTTACCATTAAGAAGTGATCTGACTATCGGGTTCGATTTGATCTTCCATTTTTTCCTTCCTAGACATGCAAAGAACCAAATTTGACAGATTAGGGGTGAAGTAGTTGGTGAATTGGAGGAAGAGTGATCTACCAGATGAAAGAGTTGAATGCGGAGAAATTCAAAGATATTTTCCCCTTGAGCACCTGATAACTTTTTACAGATCTGATTCTGGGAATCAAGATCGAGATCATAACAAGCACTAGTACATTGAATGTTTTTGTCTTTTGGGGGAAAAATCTGTTGTAAAAATGTTATAAATTAGATGAATTTTTCGTGCAAAGGGTTGGAGTGTTAGAGGTCGGACTTATTTTCTAAGGGAAAAGCTTGATAAAGCCCTTTTTTCGAGAAACCGTCTGAGAAACCTATATATCTCTTTTGTATTAAATTTGATCGTGTCAAGGTGGTTATGAGTGTACAACCATTGACAAGCTTTGAGATTGTTCTAGAAACTTTCCCCTGCTAATGAATTTAATCAAACTTGAGTTATTCTATGTTGATCCTGGATAAAATTGTGTCTGCTTCATTTCTGAATGTCTGCAAATAGTTTTTCTTGTTCCCGTTGCAATCTTACATTGAAATCTTTGTGAATCACACAAGATATTATCCTCATGATAGTTTGGTGGAATTTTCTATTTCATTTATCAGAAGAGCTTTCATTTGATAGTGAAATAAACAAATTTAAAATCATTGTGACTCCTAGCATGACTATAAGATTGTTTGTTAGCCTTTGAGGGTATCTTAGGCATGATGAAACAGAGGTTGATAATGTTTAGTTAATTTTTTCAATTTGAGCCTTCATTTTGGATTCTTAAAGTTTGTGTGAAAACGTTTGATCTGGGCCTCCATTGAAGCACATATTCTAGTTAAAGGAACATTTTAGCTATCTTGAAGCATTTTGTTGTCTAAGCTTTCCATTTTTGTAAGAGTTCTTAGAGATCTGGCAAATCAAGTTCATTTTGCCTCACCTCCTACCAAAATTCATTTAAAAACAACCAATCCTACCCATACTACCCCTATTTGTCCTATGTGTGTACAAATGCATAATTTCTATTACCAAAACATGAAGAAACAATCAAGATTCCAAATGTCTTTAGTAACCTTTGCCTTTTTTTGTAAATATCTCCATAATTTGGAATTAACAACTTGTGAGAGTTAGATTTGGTGTGTTGATCATATTTTCCCAAGGTCTTCTCTATAAAATTTGTGCAAAAGAAGGATTTACCAGCATTCTTCAATAACAGAGGTTACAAAATAGGTTCTCTTACCTTGGTTGAAAGGCACAACCTAAAATAGTTAGGATAAGATCACATCCTTTTAAGATGTTACACACTTCTTTCAAAGTCCGAGTACTAAAAGGTCGAGATAGATTTCTTCCCAGCTACAAAATGACATATATAATCATCTATATACCTTTGAGTGTCTTTTCAAATCCATGATGCTGCTTAGCCATTGAAAGAGATTAAATTTGGGTACTAACACATTTCCTCAAGCGCCCTTACCGGGGACATCATGATTACAGCTCATATTCGAACCCAGTAAACACTTCTTATATGCTCCACATTTTAATACATTGTTTCAACATCATCCCGTGTCTGGGCCTGTAAGAAGTTTCAAAGTTACAAGTTCTCTATGAAATATTTTTCAGTTTCTACAATTATTGCACTAAGTTTCATTGATAAGTCTTTGTAAAGGGAGGTCAAATCATTCCATTTCCATTTGTGAGTGTTGAAAGACATTTGATGGATCATATTTTTAGTGCATTTGCACAAATAAGGTGTAAATCCTTAGTGGTGATTCCTCGTTGATCTTATTCTTGATAAATACCAAGTGTTTAAACCTCTTTCAAGTGAGATTTTTACTAATCTTTGCAAAGTCGAAGGAAAAATATCTTTCTTTGTTAAGGATATTGCTAGGACATTATTTCTAGAGCTAGGAGAAACAAATTCAGAAGGAAGAAGAGCTTGGAGAGTTGTTGGAGATCAGCAGTCAAGAAAAGAAATCCCCATTGATGAAAGTGATCAGCCTATCATTGAAGATTTCCATTCAAGTGCTTCTGAATCAGGTAGTCTCTTTTTGGAATTGAATTCTCCATGTGGAAATGGGCCTTAATTTGGATTTGAAAATTTTGCTTCTCATTCTGCCTGTGTTTTCCAAAGTTGATAGGGATTTCTAAGAAACAAGGCCTTTAGAGGACATCCATTTTGAAATCCATACTCCTGTGTTTCAAAGATCCCCGCCCTTATCGCTTGTTTCTCCCCCAAGGTCACCTCCTTGAAATAACATGGCTCATTCCCCACCCAGAACTCCATTTGTTGTAAATACCTTTGGACCTATAAATTTTGTAGGGATGGCTGGTTATCCAAATGTAGTTCCCCAGAATGTAAGAAACAAATTACCAAAGTTCCAAGGAAACAATGCTATAACTGGTGATCAACATTTAAAGATTTTATTAATATGATGGAAGACTTTGAGATTGAATATGAAGATGTATATATCAAATTATTTATCCATACTTTGGAAGAGAATGCAAGGGACTAGTATAAAGCTTTTCCAGATAACTCCATTGATTCTTGGATGGAGATGAATAATGCATTTAGATTGTAATATGGTGATAGAACAGACCCTAGGTTCTTTTGTCAGAATTTGAAAATATAAAAAAGAATCCTAATGAGTAAGTACATGATTTTAACACAAGGTTTAATAAGACCTTGAAGATATTTCCTATTCACTTGAGGTCATGTGATGAATTATGTTTGATCAAATATTCAGATGCATTTGATAAAAAGCTACTTACTACTTGAGGGACAAGAACCCTACCAATTTGAGGCAAGCCTTCACCATGGCTCTGCAGATTGAGAACAACATCAAGGCAATTGGAAAACCTCCTAAGAGGGAGGGTGTGAAGCTAGTTAACCCAGAAAACCCCAAACAAGTAAGGCTGCTGATTTGGAGGAAGTTGTGAAAACTTTGGTAGGGGCTGTCAAATAAATCTCATACAAACTAGCTCGGGCTGAGAAGGGGATTGGGCAGAGCTCACAAGGTCAACACAAGCAACAAGGCCAAGAAAATTTATAAATCATCATAGAAATGAGCAAAGATCTGATGACAGAGGCAAGGGACCTGTTGGATTTGGAAACAAACAACCCCAAGGTAGGAAAAATAGAATGGTGCCTAATCCTTTGGCTGCCAGAGTTGCTGTTGTGGAAGAAACAAATGTCATTGATTAGTGTGACAGATGTTTCATGCCCGATGCTCCATGTGAAATAGATCAGCAAGAAGATGAAGAAATTGATGATGATGTTTGCATGATGGGTTGCTCCACGAGCTCACAACAAGGGGCAACTTCAACTAAAGTGATAAGTTCTTGAACTACTGCAACTTTTTGGGATTGCATCCACTAGGTACCTATTCTTCCTCCCTCTCATACTTTAGAAATAGATACTGTACAAGATTTTGAGATACCTAATAATGACTTTGAATACTTAAGAGCTTTGATGATAAAGAAGTATGATGGAGGAATCCCATCTAAGGAGGACAGAGTTTTTGATGAATGTTGTTGTTGCCCAAGAGAAGGAGTATAATACAAGAAGTAAGGTTGTCAAAGGGACAGGGCCTCAAGCCAAGCCAAAAACTCCATTGCTTTCAAATATTCCTAAAGAGGCTCCTAAGAAAGATGCACCTGCCAAAGGCCTTGCTATCCCAAGAAAAACTTATACTTCTCATGCCCAAACTGTCAAGAGTCCCATGCCATCTGATGAGTGTATCAATCTCCCTTCATATGCTTCCTTGCTAAAATATGACCCTTATGATATTTGCCAAGTCTTGAGTCGACTCAAGATTTCGGTTCCAATTTTTGAGTTGCTTAGAATTCCTGAGCACAAGAAAAGGGCCTTTGAGTATTTGGGGCTGAAAGAGGAGAAGACTACCCTAGGTAGAAATGTAAACATTGTAGAGAATCCTCCAACCATTGAAGAGTTAGAAACACCACCAGCATTGGAGGAACTAGGTGAACCACCCGAGTTTTATTTTGGGACATCCTTGGTGGAATCTTAGATGAATGTGGATCTATTCTTCACCACTCTAATCATTAAGGACAGATTGCTCCACAACTGTATGTTTGTTTCTGGGGCATCATGCAATGTTATGCCTCTGGAAGTTACAAATGAGCTGGATATCAAAGTAATAAAAACATATGGGAAGTGCACTTCCATGGACTCCAGAGAAGTGCCACTGGTGGGATGTGTGAAAGGTTTGGTGGTGCAACTTGCAGCCTACCCAGGTAAAAACTTGAAACTTGATGTTGTCATTTTTGATTGCCCAGCCAAGTGGGGCATGTTGTTGTCAAGAAAGTGGGCTGCAAGTGTTTGTGGAAGTGTGTAGATGGATATGTCCTATGCCACCATTCCAATTTAGGGCAGCCTTGTCAGGTTGTAAGAAGAAAAGAAGATGTGACACCTTATTGAAGATCCCAACAATGCATCCTATGAAGTATTGTACACAAGTGTTGATGCTGATAACTTTGTAGGATTTGCTGATGGAAAAGAGCACAAAATTGAAGAATGCAAGTGTCTTGAACAGTAGGATCTCCTTAGAATCTATTGTTTGATGGAGCTTGATCCAAATTTGGAAAGGGTGTCGGTCTTGTTTTGATTTCTCCAGTGGGAAAAGTTTGTTTTTTCCTTCATTCTCAACTTTGAGTGCACTAACAACATTGTTGAGCATGAGGCATTGTTGTTAAGTTTGATAATTGCTTGGAAATATGGTGTTAAGGACATCATTTGTCAAAGGAGATTTATAATTAATTGTCAAGCAAGTCAGAAAACCTTATGCCACAAAAAAATCAAATAATGAAGAATACAGCATGTAGTTTCGATCTTATTGAGATGTTTGATTCATTCAACATTGTGCATCATGATAGGAAGTTCAATGATTTGGCAGAAAAGCTTGTAGTATTGGGATCTTGGTTTGACAATTGTATAATGTCCCCATATTGTGAATATGACATTGAAGTATTGACAATACCATCTGTCTCTGACAACATTAAACACTAGCAAGTTTTTGATGATGATGCTCAGGTCAGAAGATTGCTGCAGAATAAAGGGGAGTTTGCTGATCAATACATTGATTGGGAGCCAATGGTGTGTGCAGCAGAGGGAAAAGAAAACCTGTTTGGAAAAGGAATTATCCATCTAAAAACTAATACCATTCCTAGAGGGCTGGTTTCTCTTGAATCAAACTTTGATAATGCTAATTGCATTATTAACAGGTATGTAGCAGCCTCAAGGGATGTTAAGGAGCAAGATCTTGGCACAAAGGAGAAACCAAAGAAGCTCTGGTTGGGAAGCAACATGAATAAAGAGGAAAAACAGTCTTATGTCCAATTATTGAAAAATATCAAGACTGCATGGTTTGGTCTTATTCTAAACTAAAAGTATCTAGAGAAGATCTATTTCAACATGAGATTCCCTTTGAATCCAATCAAAAACCATTAAGGCAGAAACAAAGGCTGATCAATCCACTCCTATCTCTTAAAATGCAAGAAGAACTAAAAAAATTGAGGGATGGTGGAATTATTCAGCCCACAAGGTATTCTTCCTGGGTTTCAAACCTAGTACCGCTTAGGAAGAATAGTGATATGAGGCTATGTGTGGATTTCAGGAATATGAAGAAAGCATCAATGAAGGATAATTATCCTTTACCAAACATGGAAAACATGCTGCAATTAGTGATTGAATCTAAGTTGCTTTCTACCTTGGATGGTTTCTCTGGGTATAACCAAGTTCTTGTAAAGGAATCAGAAAGAATTAAAATTCCTTTACCACTCCTTGGGAGACTTATGTATATGTCAGATGCCCTTTGGTTTGATGAATGCCATAAAGAACCTTTCAAAGAGCTAAAGAAGGACCAAGTTGTCAAATGGGAAGAGGATTCCATTCAAGCTTTGAATGGGATCAAAGAGGCATTAAAGCATGCACCTATTTTAGTAGCTCCAGATTATAAGAAGCCTTTCTAACTATTTTCTTTTGCTTCGAGAACACTGCTTCCATCCATCCTATTATGTAAACATGATGAAGGGGCCGAGAGGCCAATTGCATTTTTCAAAGAAGGCATTGAAAAGGGCTGAGATGAAATACACTATTATGGAGAAGCAAGAATTTTCCTTAGTAAAAGAAAAAAGTTTTTCAGGCCTTACATTTTGAGCTCTAAAGTTATTTCTTATGTTCCCCACACCATGGTGAAGGACATCGTATCAGAGATGGAGGTCTCAAGAAAAATATGCAGATGGGTGAACAAGTTGCAAGAATATGCCATGGATATCCAAACCACAAAGTTGGTAAGAGGTTTGGGTTTGGCTAAGATTATGGCTGAGAGAAACTTGCAAACTATTGAGGAAAATGTGGTAAAACAAGAAAGGGTAGGTATATTTGAAAAGTTGATGAGTCCCGAGTGGTACAAAGATGTGATTTTTATCCGAGACATTTATCTGCTATGAGTATTTAAGTAAGAATCGAAAAAGAGATCTTACGTTGGCTTCCCATAAATATGTCATTATTGATTATGGGTTATCTTGGAAGAACCCTGAGGGAGTCCTCTTAAGGTGCACTACTGAAGATGAAGTCCCCAAGATAATTTCTGATCTCCATGGAGGAGTTTGTGGGAGGCATTTTGCTCAAAATTCACCGCACAAAAGATTCTCGAGGGCTGGTTATTGGTGTCCAACTCTCTTCAAGGATATAACTCTTTTGGTTAGAAGATGTGAGAGTTGTCGACTTTTCTCTGAGTACCGAAAGCTTCAGGCTCCTTGCCTTTGCAACCTGTATCAATTGAAGCCCCATGTATGCAATGGGGAATGAATTTCATTGGTGAGATTTTGGAACCTTCAAGTGCTGGCCATAAGTGGATTCTTGTAGCCACTGATTACTTTACAAAGTGGGTGGAGGCAATCCCCACCAAGAGAGCAACACACCAAATTGTCATGGAATTCATGCTGAACCATATCATCTACAGGTTTGGAGTGACACTTAAAATTTTTGTTGACAATGCCATGAGCTTTCGTAGCTAAACATTTTGTGGGAATGTGCAAAGAATACGGTATCAATTTGACATATGATTCTAATCACAATCCCCAAGGAAATGGATAAGTTTCGAGTCTAGTAATAAAAATTTGTTGAAAATTATCAGAGAACTCTTGATCTGAAAAAAAAGAAAATGGGGTGAGTAGTTGAAGTTTGCTATTTGGGCTGACCAAATTACTGTTAAAAGAGCCACTGGAAAGATTCCATTTGAGTTGGTGTATGGAACTCAGGCCGCTGCCTTGCATATGCAACTATCCTCATATCAGTTCATTCAATAGCTGGAAGATCAAGAAGTTAGTCCATATGATGCTCACATTAACTAGATTGTTGAACTTGATGAAGAAAGGAGGGCATCCCACCAAAGGCATGTAAAGTTCAGAGAAAAGCTGAAGAAGTTATTCGATAAGAAGGTCACTCCAAGAGCTTTCAATGTTGGAGATCTCGTGCTACTATGGGATAACATGCATGAAGATAAGGGAAAGCATGGAAAATTTGACGCATTATGGATGGGCCCTTACTCCATTGATATTAGAATTGGTGAACATACCTTCTTCTTGAAGGACTTAGATGGGGAATTGCTCGAATTACCTATTAATGGCAGGCATTTGAAACGCTTTCTGATTGATTCTGAAAAAATCAGGATGCTCTCATCCGTACAATGTATAGTTCGTTGGTTTGATTTCTATATTTTGTGTTTTTGTTTGTTCTGGTCCTTTGTGGCCTAGTTTTGCTGGTTTCTCTGTTTGTTTTTGGGGAGATGGTTCTGGTTTTATGCTCTACAAGATGACTCCTTTGCCCAATGGATATTTTTGGCACTTGGTCTACTTTTGTTCTTGTGGCACTCACAGGGAGTGCCCATCCCCGAGTCGGAGCCAATTTTGGTGCTCAGATTAGTCTCGCCCCATTTTCCATTTGAAATCTCTCGCCTTACGGCCTCGCACGCTTTTATCTCCCCATGTTGTGCTTAAAAAGACTTTGTCGTCCCATTTTGTTGATGTGATCAATATCTTCTTGGGTCAAAGATCACTTATGGATCCATAGTTGATTCCTCGTTTCTCTGTTCATTTGAAAAAGTCTGTAAATTTGGTGAAAAAACTCAGGTTGTCCTGTTCTTTCCATTTTCCAAAGTCAGGAATTGTTGTCCTTGTCATTTTTTATCCTAAATACTTGAAGAAAAATGAATGGATGTAGCTTGGGGAATGTGTATGAACCTTGTAACATTTCTAAATTCTGTCCTTGGAGAAAATTTAATTTCCGGGCTCAAATGGTCATTTTCCTGCATTTTATGGTTTGATAGGTGTTTTTCCTGGTCAAATTTACATCTTTACATCAAAAGGAAACATGGCCCTTTTTCATTGGACATGGTTCGACGTGGTACTCTAAAAAAATATGGATTTCCTTGACCCAAAATATGTCCACGTGGAGGAATGACACTCATTTGAAAGTTCACTTTTTAGTTTGGCCTTGAGTTGCGCAGCGAGGACACGTGGAGGTTTCCACAGCTTTTCCCAGACTTAGAAAATTTTTTTATGTAGCTAATATAGTTTGGTGGGATAGGGACACGTGGTGAGCCCACACTTATTCAAGGTCTCCACTCTTGGGCCCCATTTTGAAATTGCACCATGGAGACACGTGGAGGCTTCCACTAGGTCTTCCCATACTTAGTCTTTTTCAAAAAGTTTTGAGAGGCCTGGGACACGCGGAGGAACCACACATGTTTTGGGACCGACCCTTGAGTTTTATTTTAAAGAAGTGCGAGGATGACACTTGGAGGCTTCCGCTCACTTTGCATTTTTCTTGGACTTTTCAACAGCCCATAGGAGATCGCCTCGCCTTGACACATGGCGCCTTCCACCGAGCTTTCAACCTTCAATTTTTTTTTCCGGCCTGGACACGTGGTGAGCCCGTGCTTATTCAAGGTCTCAACTTTTGGGAACCATCCCAAGATGCACCATTGAGACGCGTGGAAGTTTGAAAATTTAAAAGGGAGGGGAAGCGTCCATCGGGGCAACTTGGATTTTTTTCCTCTTGTCATCAAAAGGGTTAAAATCATCAAAATTGCCCATAAGCCCGATGAAGGATAAGTCGAAATTTTATGGAAGGGTCAACAACGGAGGTGCGGACTTCCGGAGGAAATTTAGAAACTTTTCATTTAGTGAAAAAGGGGGTTAAAGTGAAGAAAAGGAACGTGTTTCCGTGGGGACCCACATTTGGACACCTGTTAGGTCTGCTTTTTCAAGGCGGAAGGGCGGAGCAGAATGAGAATTTTTTGCATTTTTCAAGAGGTTGTAAAGGTAAAAGGGAACCCCTGAGCCCATTTTAAATTGGATCTTCCACGTGGATGACCTAAATTCAAAATAGAGATCAACGACAACTGTGCATCTATATCTGATTTTCCCCCCATTTTTACTAAAATCCTCCTCGAGATGCGGGTCTTCATGATTTCTTGATATTTCCTACACGCCAAGAAAAGAGGAGAGTTAATTTGATATCTAAATTTGGTGAGGAAGATCTAGAGACATATTTTACCATTAAGAAGTGATATGACTATCGGGTTCGATTTGATCTTCAATTTTTCCTTCCTAAACACGCAAATAACTAGATTTGATGATTAGGGGAAGAAGTAGTTGATTTAATTGGAGGAAGAGTGATCTACCAGATGAAAGAGTTGAATGCGGAGATATTCAAGAGATTTTACCCCCGAGCACCTGACAACTTTTTACAGATTTGATTATGGGAATCATCATCGAGATAATAACAAGCACTGGTACATTGAATGTTTTTGTCTTTGTGGTGAAAAATCTGTTGTAAAAATGTTATAAATTTCATGAATTTATCGTGTAAAGGGTTTGAGTGTTAGAGGTTAGGACTGATTTTCTAAGAGAAAAGCTTGATAAAGCCCGTCTTTTGAGAAATCGTATGAGAAACTTGTTTATCTCTTTTGTATTAAATTTGATTGTGTCAAGGTGGTAGCAAGTGTATAGCCATTGAAAATATCTGAGATTGTTCTAGAAACTTTCCCCTACTGATGAATTTAATCAAACTCGAGTTATTATGTGTTGATCCTGGGAAAAGTCATGTCCGCTTCATTTCTAAATGTCTGCAAATAGTGTTTTCTTGTTCCCGTTGCAATCTTACATTGAAATCTTTATGAATCACACAAGATCTTATCCTCGTGATAGTTTCGTGGCATTTTTAATTTCATTTATCAGAAGAGATTTCATTTGATAGTGAAATAAACAAATTTAAAATCATCAGTGACTCCTAAAGATGACTATAATATTGTTTGTTAGCCTTTGAGGGTATCTTAGGTGTGATGAAACAGAGGTTGATAATGTTTAGTTAAGTTTTTCAAATTGAGCCTTCACTTTGGATTCTTAAAGTTTGTGTGAAAACGTGTTGATCTGGGCCTCCATCAAAACACGTATTCCGGTTAAAGAAACATTTTATCTATCTTGAAGCATTCTGTTCTCTAAGCTTTCCATTTTTGTAAGAGTTCTTAGAAATCTGGAAAATCAAGTTCATTCTGCCTCACCTCCTACCAAAATTCATTTGAAAACAACCAATCCTACCCATACTACCCCTATTTGTCCTTTGTGTGTACCAATGCATTATTTCTATTACCAAAACATGCGTAAAAAAATCAGAATCCAAATGTCTTTAGTAACCTTTGCCTTGTTTTGAAAATATCTCCATAATTTGAAAGTGACAACTTGTGAGAATCAAATTTGGTGTGTTGATCATATTTTCCCAAGGTCTTCTCTATAAAATTTGTGCAAAAGAAGGATTTACCAAAGATTCTTCAATAACAGAGGTTACGAATAGTTTCTCTTACCTTGGTCAAAGGCACAACCTAAAATAGTTAGGATAAGATCACATCCTTTTAAGATGCTACCCACTTCTTTCAAAGTCCGAGTACTAAAAGGTCGATAGATTGCTTCACTTCGGCTACATAACGACATACATAATCATCTATCTGCCTCTGAGTGTCTTGTCAAATCCATGATGCTGCTTGGCCTTTGAAGGAGATTAAATATGGGTACCAACAGATAACAAAGAAAAAGGAAGTGCCCAAATATTTTGGGAGGTCATTAGGTGGAACTAAGTGGATGAAGGATTGTGTGGTAGACAAGGGGGCTATAGGAAAATAAAAAGATGAAAAGGGAGTAAGTAGACACTGGAAAGTAACATACATGGCCAACAAGGGGACAAATCGTTGATTTAGAAGATGTCATGGATTCTTCCTAATAGATATTTTAACTACCAAATTAGGGTAGTTTTATGTCATTAATAAAATAGATTTGAATTCAATTTTGAGTTGGTTAAGGAGAAGCTTTGAACATAAATTTGAAAATGAGGAGAAAGAGGTAAAAGACACCTATAGAATCAAATCTAATGCAATATTTGAAGGTAGGGAGCAAGTTGTTTAAGGTTTTTAAGTCCTTAGTACGGAATACCATCATGGTAAGAGTCTAGAGTCATGTTAGAAACTATGTGACAACCCCATCATATGGAGATCATTGTCATTTCTGCATCATTAGGGCTTTGGGATTACTAGAAACTTATGTCCCGTGTTGAGTTTATTATGCTATAAACTATGTAACAAGACCCCCTCGTCTCGTGTCAAAATATTTCCTTAAAAATTGTATAAATAATATTATTCATACATTATTAATAAAAATATAAAAAATTATATTAGATATTTAATTATTTTAAAACTATATAAATATTATTTATATATATATCTATATCATAGAATGATAACCATATTTTAAATACGTAAATTGCATGCAACAATTATTTTGAATATTTAACCCAAAAAAATACAATTAAAATTAAGAAAAATGTCTAAATAACCATTAAACTTAACCCTTCTTTACTCATCTAAATCAAGGAGTATTTTCAACACCATTAAAACAATTCCAACATATATTAAAAAGAAAAGCATATTCCACTCGAAACTATAAAACATACACTTGAGGATAATTTGATAAAAGTTTCTTTTACATGGTATATTGTTGAACGGAGAAGGTGGGATTCTTCCTTTTAAAATAGGGTCAGGTATTAGTAGTAGGGCCCTTTATTTTGATTGACTTATTATGTTGATGTGTATTGATCCCATTTATACGAGCTGCCTACTTCTAGATGTTTATAAATATAATTGAAATATAATTTTTTAATTGTGGCATCTTTTTCATAATGCCACATCTAATATTTCAAATTAAATTACAAAATTATTTATATGGAGGCCGTGAGATATGCTAGGGGTCTAACAAGGCTATAAGACAATATTGAGATATGCTGTTTTCAATGCTTCACGATTTACGAATACTTTCGTTATTTTTCAATTTATAAATAAAAGAATATTCTCGTAATGTATTTGCAGGCGAGAGTTTCATAATTGAAAAATGATTAAGCAGCTTTCCACTACCTAATCTTGACTTTGACTATTTGAAATTCAATTTCATAGTTTCTAAGTAATTGGTATTGACTTATATTTTAGGAACAATGATTTAAAAGAATTCATTTCTTATTTGCATGATCTGTTTGGTGTATTTGACATGATTGTATTAAAAATATTAAAAATATTTATAGAGATGTATAATAGGGATGAGTGAAATAAATGCTCATTATATTTAATTAGGCTAAATACAAATATGAAATACATACATATAATTTAATTAATTAATTTCAGAATTAAAGAAAGAATTTGTATTCTCCTAATGTAACTAGACATTATAGTCATATGCATGGACATGTCCAAAGAAATTGATCGAATGGATTCACGTGGTTTTGGTCTTAACAAAATTTAATCGTGTGTTTTTAATTTAATTGCTTGCAAAACAAAAATCTTTCCTTACGTGCATGCAATCAATTCTTAAAAATGAACAATTATAAAATATGGTTTTCGAATGGAGTAAATAAAAGAATAGCTTAATTATCCTTATATATTTTCAAGTCTCTATAAAAAAACCTAATGATTGGAGAAGCTTCAATAACATGTAAAAGGGTGTGTTGTGTTGTGCACGGTTTAAATTAGATCATCATACACATATTTCATGTTGTATGCCATAAAATAATCGATCAAAATTTATAAAAAGGATCTTTTCTGACTTCCATATTTGAAAAATGATCTCATTTTTACATACACATTATATAGATACACATATGTTTATAATAAAAATGTTTAAAATAAATGCAATGCTAACTTTTTAAAATCAATAATGAATTAATATTAGAGCTGTGTTTTGCATATTTTGAAAGGCAATTTAAAAATTAATATTCACATTAAAAAGTTCTCGTGGGTATAGATGGATGTTAAATTTAAAGCTTGGTCGCATGTATCTAGTCTTTAGTGTGTCTCGCTATAACAAATTCTCTGATGACTCCTTTATTTCTTTTGGAATACATGTAAATGCTTCAACAATTTCTTTATAAAATATTTACTCTACTCCTTGTTTCTCTATTATTTCTTATTAAGAAATGATTTATAAATCCAATTTGTTTATAAATATTGTGAATTCAAATTAGGACCCTATTGATACACCCGATCCTACCTACATTTCCAAAAAGAGAGATGAAGAACCATGATACAAACACATGCTATTTAAAGATTCAGGCTAAAAAGTCATAGAATTATTTGGACATTTTTAAAATGGGTCAAAAAAGAAAAATAGAGGAAATAGAAATTGGGATTAGGAAATGAAGGGTTAATGGTCATCAAAAGTGTGATCAAGGAAATGATGGGCTAAAAGTGGGCATTAAATGAGATGAATATTTAGAAAAACAAACATACCTCAAATTTTATTGACAATTTGAGGGCAACCAAAGTGAGAACTTTGGGCCTTTTTGTATTAAATGAATGATTTTTTATCTTAAATTATTTGGATCTCATGAAAGAGATGATGATGGATATTAAGGAGTGTGTGCAATGAACGATCATTTTTTGACTAAGACCAATGCGCTTAAATTTTATTATAATTCATATTATTTATTTTTTGTGTTAGACTCGATGTTATGTAGAATTCCATTGATGAGGGTCGTCAATCAAGCCATTAATAATGTCAATCCGGGTTGGTGTCCAAAGGTTGTATGCATTAAGAGAAGAAAATCTTGGAAAGTAACTCCTTTAAACACAAACCAAACTTGCATAAAATAAATCACACTTGCAGAAATTGAAAGGCACACTTGCAAAAATAAAGTTTGCATGAAAGAAACACACTTGCATGAATTAAAAGACACACTTGCATAAATGAAATTTGCATGAAAGAAACACACTTGCATAAATGAAATTTCTGAATTAAAAATAAACACAATTGAATGAAACACCTGCAGGTTTACAACAGACTGAATTTTCACAATACAAAGATAAAAACAATACAACAGAATGAATTAAAGACAAATGAATAAACATAAACATAAATACACATATCCATCTTTCTTGAATGAGTGGCCACTCATTCCTTGAAAGAAGATTTAAATCATACTTCTGAGATCTTAAAATTACAAAATATTTGAGAGGAAAGAATAGATCTTTATTTCTTTGGAGAAAAGTGTCACATATCTAAGTGTGAAAGGTTGCATTTATAATTTATGCATCCAACCAACTCCTTATTTTAGAAAATATAATCGGATCTTATCTTTATTCCAATCCTAACAACTAAGATCTCCATTTCCACAAAATATGGAGAGAGATATATTATTGAAGTCAAATCTTATGTTGCTTATTTTAAGAAGATTTGCTCCCAAATCTTCTCCTTTGATTTTTGGTAATAAGAATCATAATAATTTTATTCCTCTATATTACTGGAAGAAGAATTTTCCTCAAAATATGATTTTTACCAAATACCTTTCTTGGATTTTCCATTTGACTTTGTTGTTTTTGATTGTGAAACTTTTGACACTTGTCAAATACGTTTTTCCTCGATCATAGTTCACTAAAAGTTATATTTATCTTGATTGGTAAAACCTATAGAAAATTTGAATGAGAATTGTCTTAAACACATTGCTATAAACAAAAACCTCTCTCATATTTTCTATTTGACTTTTCTATTTCTCACATGGAACTATTAGTGCTCGTCTAATACACTTTTCCTCAGACTACAACTTACTAAAAGTTAGATCTCTCTTCATTGGTAAAATTTGTAACAAATATGAATGAGAATTTTTTAAACACATTGCTATGAAAAAAACCCTCTCATATTTTCCATTTGACTTTTCTATTTCTGTTTATGGAACTTTTAGTGCTTGTCTGATACACTTTTCCTGACTGTAGCTCACTAAAAGTTAGATCTCTATTCATTGGTAAAATCTGTAGCAAATCTGAATGAGGTTTTTGTTAAAACATTTCTATGAACAAAAACCTCTCTCAGATTTTCCATTGGAATCTCTAAGTTTTCACAATCCCTCAAAACTTGTCATTCCGTTGATGCAAGTTCCAGAACTAAAGCTGTCATTCCTTTTATGCAAGTTCTGGAACTAAATCTGATTTGTCCATGAATTGAAATTTCCAAAACTAACTATCATTCAATTGATACAAGTTTTGGAACTAAATCTATGAGTTTCGAACTAAACTTGTAAGTTCTGGAACTAACTCTGTGAGTTTCGGAACTAACTCTGTGAGTTTCACAACTAACTTAAAACAACTATAACTTTTGCATGTGACCTCGGATTGAGATGATTCTTGTTTTGAAATTGCATAATTTTTTAAGAGAAATATGAATATGAAATTAGATCTGATTTTAAATGTAATGTTCATGATCAATTCTACTTTTCCCAATACTAGCATTATCTTTCCTTTATGCCCTGCATACACAAGACTTTGCATCTTTTCCCAAATAATCAATAGGATTAGTCAACAAAATAGATAACAAAATATTTATAAAGAATGAATAAGATATATATATATATATATATATATATATATTATATTCTATCTTAAGAAAACTATAAGTTCCTAGATTACATTTAAATCCACTTTCAAAAGTAACTTGGACGGAAAAAATAATGATAATTTATGGCCAATTTATGGCCTCATTATTGCCCCACACTTAATATTATGCATGTCCTCATGCATTACATTATTATCTCCTCTTTTTAGATTCTTTTCTCATGAGGACACATTCTTGTGGATTTCCTTCAGTTGCTTTTGATTTTTTGATTTTACAACAGATGTTCTTGTGTGGATCTCCTTTTGTTTCTTTTGATTTCTTTCTCTTACAACAGGTTCTTATGTGGATCTCCTTCGTTGCTTTTGATATTCTTTCTTTCACAAGAGGTTCTTTTGTGGATCTCCTTCGCTGCTTTTGATTTCTTTCTTTCGAACATGTTCTTTTGTGGATCTCCTTCTGATTCTTTTAATTTATTTCTTTTATAACAGGGTTGTTGTGTGGATCTCCTTCTGCTACTTTTGATCTCTTTTATTTTACAGTTGGGTTCTTGTGTTGATCTCCTTCTCAACTTTTTTGATCTTTTTTATTTTACAACAGTGTTCTTGTGTGGATCTTCTTCTGTGTCTCATATTTAAAATCAAAATGCATAGCTCGTGCTTCTCTTTCTCTCCCACACCTAAGATCATGCATGTCCTCATGCGTGTTGTTTATTTATGGCTTCTTATAAGTTAGACTCAAAAGTTTGATTGTAAAGAAATGCACATATTTTTCATATAAGTAGGGGAGATATAAATTTTATCTTATCTTCCTTGGAAATATGTAAAAGTGGATCTAGTTATAATAAAAAAACTTACAAGAAAGCTTTAAAATAAAATAGTAGAACAAAATAACTTGATCATCCTATTGTTAACATGGTCAAATAGTGCTTTCGAGAAGAAAGCCCTAGGTAATCATTGATTTCCTTTGAAGAAGAGAAACCTCCTTTTCCTTTGATTAACTAGTAAGCTGGTTTTCTAATGATTTTTTCTTTTTTACCTTTGACTAGCCAAAGAAGTTGGTTTTCCAATCAAAGCTTTTCGATTTTTGATTTTTTTTTCGCCTTTGATTGGCGAAATGGTTTAGGTTTTCCAAAAAAGTTTTTTGATATTTTTTTACTTGAAATGATAACATGAGAAGGATTAGAGAAAAATTGATCCATCTTCGACTTTAATCATCAAAGTATAACTTGTGTAAAATAGGAAGCAATGTCTGAGATCTCATAAAAATATTTTTGCATACTTGGTAACTCCAAGAAGATTCCAAAATTGTGTAGACAATTTTTAGGTCTTCAAAGCCCAACTTGAATTGTGAAATATCGAATCACCATAGTAATCTTCAAAGCCTAGACTAGTGATCTCAAGAGATGGAGAGTTGTTAAAAGATAAAGTGAAGGTATCCGTGGGTCCTTTTAAAATCTGCATGCTCCTTGGTTGATACCGTTGGTGCTCCAAAATCTGCATACCGATATCAAGAAGAGCTCCGTAAATTCCTATAGATCTAGTCCTCGGATGTTAGTACACAAAAATTTCTTTCCTTGATATTCACAGTAATTACTTCTTAATATTATACAAGAATATACAAAAATGAAGAAATTGAAAGATATGAAAACAAATTTTTCTAATGGATCTGGTTTGAGGATTGAATTTTATTATGGGATGAAAACTGATTTGGATGGGTGGATTTATTATGAGTGGTTTTTTTATTTTGGCTCTAATGAAATCCTAATATGGATGGATTTAATTAGAAATGCTACCACTTCATTATTATAAATTGATAAGCCGCTTTTTTTTACTAAGGTTATGTGTAAGAAGATCACCGAGATCTTAGTTCATATAAGGGGAAATGGTGGTGATTATTAAAAATGGCATATGATATTTCATCAATTGGATCTAATTCCAGCATTCAATATCATATTATACCATTTCGAGATCAATTATTTGTTCATACCATTATACCTCTTGATCAAATATCGCAAAGAACTTTTCTTATACACGAGTTAGTTTGTGGGATATATTTATAATCTAATATTCCTAATTGCAAAAATAAAATTTTAATATACTTGAAGGAAATAAAATTCTAAAGAAACTACTTACCAAATTCTTCCTATCACAGTAATTGCTAAAATGTATTCTACCTCACTAGAATATTCTTGTAGAGAACTTGGAATATCTTAATAACACCGTGTCCCCAAAAACGGTGCCAAAAATATGAGGGTCGCCAATCCTCACCATTAATAAGGTCAACTGCCTTTGGTGTCTAAAGGTTGTATGCATTAATGTGAGGCAGAAATGGAGGAGAAAGAATAGAGATTGAATATCTCATATTATTCTATTAAACATAGAACTCACGTACAATATTTATAGGAAAGGAATTGAACAAGACTCCCCTAAATGAATGGAGAGGTTACAAAATAGAAGGAGAGAATAATGGAATACACCTAGAAGGAGAAGATAAAGGGATAGAACAAAATATATACTCCTAAAAATATAGATTATTCAACGTATGCTAACATTCCCCCCCTTATTACATTATTCTTGCAAATGTGACCCCTGAAAAATTCAAATTTCACTTTGCCAAGGGATTTAGTGAGAATGTCAGCAACTTGTGCTTCAGTAGGACAGTACTGGAGCTGAATTTGATGGTTCAAGACATGCTCTCGAATGAAATGGCAGTCAATTTCAATATGCTTTGTTCGTTCATGAAAGACTGGATTCTGCACGAGCTTCAACACACTCTGATTGTCATAATAGAGAATAGGTGACTATTTTTCAGGAATTCCCAGGTCATCCAAAATGTGACGTATCCATATCACTTCGCACATAGCTCCTCATGTGGTGTGATATTCTGCCTCTGTGGATGAGATAGAAACAAAATTATGCTTCTTGCTTATCCACGAGATAGGTCCAGATCCAAGATGAAATATGTATCCTATGTAGTTGACTTCCTGTCATCAACAGATCCAACATGGTCCGAGTCGACGTATCCCTGTAAGAAGAATTGATCATTCTTCTTATATTATAGATCATAATTATTTGTTCCTCGGACATATCTCAAAACATGCATTGCTGCATTCCAGTGACATTTCTTTGGCTCCTACATGAACTCGAAAGATAGTGACAAAGATATCGTAGATCCGTCCGGTATATGTCAAATAGATGAGCCCTCCAACCAATTTCCTATAGAGAGTAGCATCTACTTGAGGTGAGTCCTGGAATCTTGAAAGTTTCAAGCCTTTTTCCATGGGAGTGGATATAGGTTTACAGTTAGACATTCTATAATTTTTCAGGAGTGTCTTGGCGTACTTTGTCTAGGAGACAAAAATGTGATGCTCCTTTTTCCATATCTCCAAGCTAAGACAGTAATGTAGTAGCCCCAAATCATCATGTCAAAGGTTCTTTTGAGATCATTCTTTACAATATCAACCTGATCTTCTGAACTACCAGTGATCACAAGATCATCTACATAAACAACCAGAATGACAATTTCTTTGCCTACCTTCTTTATATACAAATTTGAATATGAGGGGCTACGAGTGAACCCATGTTGCAAAAGGTGATCGTTGATCTTGATATACCATGCCCAGGAGCTTGTTTCAGTCCGTAAAGTGATTTGATGAGACGACATACCTTCTTAGGCTAATTTTCATCAACAAATCCTTCAGGTTGGGTCATGTATACTTCTTCTTTCAGATCACCGTTTAGGAAAGCACTCTTGACATCCATCTGCTGAAGTCTCCATCCTTTCAGTGCCAGCTTGCACGTGAACTACTCGATGGTCTTCATCTTCACAAAGTGGGTGCAAAGGTTTCTTCATAGTCGAAGCCTTCTTTCGAGCATATCCTTTTGCTACAAGTCATGCTTTATGTTTGTCGATGGATCCATCTCGCCTTTTATATTTTGTCTTGAAAACCCATTTACACCTATGGGTTTCTTTCCGTAGGCGTGATCGACAAGTAACCATGTCCAATTTTTCATGAGCAAGTCATATTCTCAGTATCCATGGCTTCCTTCCACTGAGTTTGATTGAGTGCTTCACGAACATTATCTCTGCTCTGAGCTATTCATCGCTGAACTCATGAGTGTAAAGTTGAGCTCATTTCATGTTTGACTCATTTTTTTGACTCAATGATGTATCTAGGAGTTGTTGCAAATGTGAGTCCTTGATAGTGCTTTGTACCCACTTCAGACGAGAACTTGGCTGCTTTTGAGAAGAACTGTGTCATTTCCGTGAGGATTGATGTGGAGTCACATTCTCCAGTTCTCCAAGGTCAAAAAAAGCTCTCCCGGTAGCATTTCTTAACTCTTAGTAGTCTCCTCTCGCTCATCATCTAATTCGAGACTAATCGGTGAGATGTGGTTGGAAGTGGATCTTTTGTTGATACTATTGAGTCAAAGGATGACTCGTCACAAACCACATCCCGAATCTCATATATTTTCTTTGTCTCAAGATCCATGAGACGATACACCTTCGAGGTAGTACTGTAGCCAAGAAGGATACATAGGAGTGTTTTTGGCTCTACCTTCTTTCTCTTCTGAGCTGGGACATGCATGTATGCTGTGTAACCAAATACTCGCAAATGAGAAATTGATGGCTTTTTACCACTCCATACCTCTTCTGGCGTCTTGTTCTGTAGAATCTTTGTTGGTGCCCTGTTGAGAAGATATACAGCTTGTTTGTACTACTTCAGCCCAATAGCGTTCTCCTAGCTTTGTAGTTGATAGCATGCAGCGAGCCATCTCCATCACTGTGCGATTGCGACGCTCAACAATGCCATTTTTCTGGGGCGTGTAGGGAGCAGTCAGGTTCTGCTTAATGCCGTGATGGTTCAGGAAGGCCAAGAACTTCTTTGATGTGAATTCCCCCTCGATCTGAGCAGATTAGAAGAAGTGGTTGTCCTGGACTCTTTGACAACACGATGATAGAAGTCCTACAAGTGTTGAAGAGCCTCACTTTTCTTCTTTAGGAAATATACCCACATCTTGCGAGAGTGGTCATCCACGAACAGTGGAAGTACTTGTATCTTGAAAATGAAGTAGGCAATGGGCCATTCAGATTGGTATGAACTACCTCCAGACACTTCTTGGCATGGAAGGTGCTCGCTTGAAATGGATCTCTGTGTTGTTTTCTTGCAAGACAACTAGGGAAAATATGCAAGAACTGGACAATTTGGGTAGTCCACGGACCATTGCTTTGGAACTCATCTGGTGCAATGAACTGACCGACAAGTGTCCATATCTAAAATGCCATAAGGTAGTTGATTTTATTGGTGAAGCAGATAAAGCTACTACAAAAGATGAAACAGTATCTAAAGCAAATAACTTAACTTTTACAAAATCTTTAGCAAGAACCATACATTTTCGGGAGATTAAGCATGATTTAACACCATTTTGAACAAGAAATTCAACCTTAAGGTGATGATTCAAGAGCCGAGTAACCGACAACAGTTTGCTAGTCAAGCCAGAACATATACTACCTTTGTAAGTGTACATTTTTGTCGTCCCAGGAATGATGCCATTCCCTATTCCTTCTGCAGTGTACTCTTTGTTATCTGTTATCCGAACTCGATCTCTAGTTGGTTCTTCATGTAGTGAATCAAACAACTTCTTGTCACCTAACATATGCTTGCTTGCACTAGAGTCTATCAACTAGACTTTCTTTGTGGGATGAGAAGTTTGAGAAATGAGTACAAGATTCTTACTACAATGGGCTCCTTCTGATATCTCCTCACCAGAGTCATCATCTTCTTATTGGGCTGCGAGATGTCCCTTGTGCTTTCTCCAGTGGGGACGTCATTTGGAATTTTGAAAATCTTCGCACCCGGATGTGCTTGTATGGCTTGAAGATCCCTGTTTCAAGCTATTGTGCCAGCAGTGATCAGTGTCGTGAGTATTGGTTCTACAAATGTGACACCATCTCTTTGACTTTTGATCTTTTTGTTTGGGTTGTGCTGGATTTGGCTTCTCTGGGGGACCTTTCCAATTCTTCTAGCCATGGTAAGGCTTTGAGAACAAGGCTTTGTCCTGAGACTCCTCATGCGATGAAGTGATGGCCTCTTCCTGCTGCAGCAAATTCACAAGCTCTTCGAATGTCACTATTTGTTTAGACACATTCAGTTTGTAATGAACACTCGGAATTGAGAAGGAAGTGCTCTCAAGGTGATTGCAACGAGAATTTTATCATCCACCATTTCACCGAGCGCTAATAACTCCGATCTCAGCTCAGCCACGCGACGCAAGAATTCCTCCACTTTCTTGTCAGACCCCATAGAGAGGGTGTGTAGCTTTGACTGAAGATGAAGTATCTTCATCTGATTTTTGGCTTCATAAATGGTTGCCAACTTATCCCGTGCCTCGGGTTTCTCTCGCATTCTCGAACATGCGGTTGCACATCATCACTGATACTGAGCATTATCAGCATCAAGGCTTTAGCACTAGCCATGTCATATTTTATTAGTTCATCGGGGGTGTGGGAGTGGGCACAAACCCTGTGACAATTCCCCATAATCCTTCAAACTGAAGGATTGTCTTCATTTTTGTCTTCCAGCCGTAAAATTGGACCCTTTGAGCAACTGAGCATTAGACATAAGTAACTTTGGAGCAGACATCGTAATAAAAAAATATTTATTTATTTGAAAATTTATTACAATTTTGACTCACTGACGAGAATTACTAGCTCGTAGATGCTCGCAATATTCATGTGCTGTGAGACGATGATGCTTTGTAGGGAGTTCTTCTTCGTTGTCATATCTAGCTTCTAATTCTTCCCGTACTCACTTTTCTTGGCAGCTGACGTCGAAAAGAAAGTATTCAAGAAGTCCTTCTCAAACTAGCTTGTTGAATGCAAGATTACTTTGGTATTTCAAGCTTGTTCAACAAAGCAGTAGAACTCGAAGCTCTCAGGAGCTTCTTCACGGTGTTCTCTAGGCTGGTGAGTTGATATTCTAGCTTTCAGTTGTGGTGACCGTGTTATTGATGCTCTCAATCGAGTTGTCTACACTTGACATTCGGTGTAGTATTTGTAGTTTCTCCAAGTTTCTTCTCCTCGTGTTGTTCTACCTCTTCACGTAGATAGTTGGTATTTTCCTCCACGCTCTACTTCACATGGTCATTGGAGTCAGATTGTGCAGGTTGCTGGAATGATTACCAGGTAGATATAGATGCCAAAACTTGGATTAATTGCATGCAGGTCGATTATTCCTTCCTTCCACGCAGTTCTTGAAGACAACAAATTTTCCACACAGGCTATCTCTCCTTTCCACATAGGATTCAAAGATAGCAAATGGGGAGAGTCCACTCTCTCTTCCTCCACGCGCACAGGTAGCTGATACTTGTTTTTAGCGCAGAAAACAACAAAAACAGCATAAGAAAAAGACAAAAATGTGCACATTTTTAAAAATGTTTTCTCTTTGCTTGCATGGATTTTCTCGCATGACTCTAGCCTACTCCAATATTTCTATGCCTCCACGCAGTAGGTGGAAAAAATCCTCTATTCAGTGCAGAAAAAACAAGAAAAAAAAATGCGCGTTATAAAAAATCCAAGTTTTAAAAAAAAAACGTTTTTGTTTCTTTTCTTTGCGTAAAAAACGCTTTTTTCCTTTCTTTCTTTCCACGCTGAGTAGATTCTTCACGCAGCAGCAAGAGTGCTTTTCTAAATAGCCAAACTATGATTTTCACATACAGGCAGGAGAAAGACACTGCACACAGGTCAGAGATCTTGTGCTTTGATACCAAACTGTGAGGCAGAAATGGAGGAGAAAGAATAGAGATTGAATATCTCATATTATTCTATTAAACATAGAACTCACGTACATTATTTATAGGAAAGGAATTGAACAAGACTCCCCTAAATGAATGGAGAGGTTACAAAATAGAAGGAGAGAATAATGGAATACACCTAGAAGGAGAAGATAAAGGGATAGAATAGAATATATACTCCTAAAAATATAGATTATTCAATGTATGCTAACAATTAAGAGAAGAAAATCTTGAAAGTAACTTTTAAACACAAACCAAACTTGCATAAAATAAATCACATTTGCGGAAATTGAAAGGCACACTTTCATAGATAAATTTTGCATGAAAGAAACACACTTGCATGAATTAAAAGGCACACTTGCATAGATTAAATTGCTGAATTAAAAATAAACACAATTGAATGAAACACCTGCAGGTTTACAATGATCAATTTTCACAATACAAAGATAAAAATAATAAAATAGAATGAATTAAAGAAAAATGAATAAACATAAACATAAATACAAAAATCCATCTTCCTTGGAATAAGTGGCCAACTCATTCCTTGGAAGAGGATTTAAATCATACTTTTGAGATTTTAAAACTATAGGATATTTGAGAGGAAAGAATAGATCTTTATTTCTTTGGAGAAAAACATTACATATCTAAGTGTAGAAAGTTACATTTATAATTTATGCATCAACCAAATCCTTATTTTAGGAAATACAATCTGATCTTATCTTTAGTCCAATCCTAACAACTAAGATCTCCATCTCCACAAAATATGGAGAGAGATATATTATTGAAGTCAAATCTTATCTTGCATAAATTATACTAGCATTATCTTTCCCCAATACTAAGTCAATTCAACTTTTCCCAATACTAGCATTATCTTTCCTTTATGCCCCGTATACACAAGAATTTGCAACTTTTCCCAAATAATCAATAGGATTAGTCAACAAAATAGATAAAAAAATATTTCTAAAGAATGAATAAGATATATCTCCTATATTCTATTTTAAGTAAACTATAAGTTCCTAGATTACATTTAAATCCACTTTCAAAGGTAACTTGGAAGGACAAAATAATGGTAATTTATGGCGTCATCATCCATGGCACTTGAAATTCGACATGAAAAGTATGATGAAAACACTAAAGAGGATGGATGCAAGAAATAAATAGGAGTGAGTGAAAAGTAGGAGATGAAGAATCAAAATGAAGAAGGGGTTTGAGGGAGGAGATGTGAAAGGGCATTGAAAACACAAACTAGAATCAAAATGAAAATTTTATTTCTCAAAATCACATGTCATGTTTGTCAATTGTCTAAAGAAGTAATAAGGTATGGTGTGGAAGTCATTGAGGAAATGTAATTCAAAAATTCTCTAAAAGAAAGGAGTAGCCCTACAATATTACAAACCTCAATATTTGTTATTTGTAATTTTAGTCGAGTGTATTTTTGGGTTTGTAGAATATGTGTATATAATAGGGAATTCTCTTAAGTGTCTCATGGGAAAATTTAGAGATAGGTATATGTGCATTGGACTTGGTATCCCATGGTGGTAATTTGATACACGTGTGTGACTAGGATTTCTCTTTAGCTACTAGAGTATCAATTAGGGTTTATCTCATCAAGATAATTGTGTCATCCATCAATAACCATATGGGGAAAATCTAATAGGTAGCTATTTTGAAACCCATATAAAATGCTTGCTCCTTATAGAAATTAGTAACCCCCTTTTAAGGTTTAAGACCAACTAATTGTTCAAAACTAGAAAAAGTACTAACAACGAACTCTAGTTAAAATTTGTCAATATTCACCACTATTGATAGAGAAATCTGCGAACATGGTATGTGGTAGTTTCAAGCCTCTTCATAATTTAACTAAACAATTTTTAAAGACAATGGCAACTAAACTTGCATGGATTATGAACCTAAAATTTAGGGTGTCATGTAGAGATTGAATGAACCACACAAATTTGAGATCTAACATCTTCTAGATGTTAACACTTATGTCTAATGATCTGAATACAACAAAATTTATATTTTGTTTCAGCAGCTAGGAGGAATGGCATCCATTTCCATCAACAATGGAAACTATCTATACTTTATTTAGAAAGAAATAAAAACATTATTGACATGAGATAAGGTCTAATATGAGTGATATGTAGATATTATATGTTGATTGATCTTTACAACTCGAGGATGTCAATTGGATGAAATTTAATTTGTTATATACACATTAGATAAGATGAATATATGAATGGAATGTTGGAAATAAAAATATGGGAAGTATGTACTTGTGGCTTTGGTGTGATAAAAAATAAAATAATTCAAGGGTAAGTGGAGCAATTTGGGGGACCAAAAGTGGACAAAATCCTGAATTTTATGAACTGTGATCACGGTTTTACAAACCAAAATCACAATATTTTTTTTTAGGTTTGGGAAATTATTGAACGTAAACCATGATCATGGTTTTAAAGCATAATCGTGTTTTATAAATGATGATCTTGGTCCTCTCGATACAAAAAAATAGCTGCGACCCTCATTTTTCCCCACCATTTTCTCAAACTCGCATTTTTTCCATTGTTGACACTTGTGCTTTGCATTACCCTTCCAAATTGTAATTTTTTCTTCTGGATCATGATAATTTACATAGTTCTCGCTGAGACAAAGAGGTAAGCCCTCATTTTTTATCAATTTTCTTGTATTTTAGGTTTTTGTGGTTTTCATGGGTTTTTCAATCTTTTGTTTATGTATAAAATTTCTTTATTTTGTCAATTTCTCAAATAAGTCGCTAATTTTCTAATTCCTCCAAACATTCCTCCACTTCTTCAAAACCCCCAATATATTCGCCCACCCCCTCAAAACCCTCTTCCGATCAAGCCTCCTACACCTCATGTGGCTCCTACCGTCCCCACAAAACTACCAGAACCCAAGGTGATATCATTACAAATATATGAGAAAATTAAATTTCCATTCAGAACCTTATTCACACTATCAGACAAAATCAATCCACAAATTTAAGCCACATGAATTTATTCAACACACTTTGCAAAATTTGATTGCAGGTTGACTTTACAACAAACCAAATAGATAAATGAAATAATTTTAGAGTTGATTGTATGCGTTGGTATGAAAAAACATTATCACATGTGGCCTTGAAAGAATTTTTTTGGAAAAGACCGCATTTGTGCACTATTTACAGACCTAAAAACCAATGCCCCCATGAACAATTGTAATTGGCTCCCTATCCATTGGTGTCATGAAGAGAAGATTAAGAACAAGTCTTAGGAACGATGGTGGATGATTTTTGATTATCCACCATGCAACAACAACGAGGTTCCTCTTTATTTTTTGAAGAAATTGTATTGTGAGTTTGTCTTTAATGAGTTCCCCAATTATTTTGACTTTCGGGTTTTACGGTCGAGGAGGTGGCTCTGCAAAGACTAAACTAGGTGCACGTGTTGCAGTTGGTCAACCTAGGATACACCATGCCCAAAAAACCGCACAACCTTCAATTTTCCCTCCAAAAGTGAAGGAGGTTGTGGAGATCGACACACCGCATCCATTTAGGTATCTCACAGATAAATCTAGCCTAGCATAATAGCAAGATTACACTTCCTAGCACACCACACAACTGTGGGTCATGTGGTGTTGTATGCACTGCGGGTGAGACATCCTTTGTTGGGTCGCATGATCTCTTTTTTATAGATTTGATGATGGAAGATGTTTTTTGAAGTGTTATAAATGTCCCCTGGTCTTTCACAGGTAAATGTCACATAAATAATATATATAGAAAAGTTTATTATAATTTAGATTTTAATATATATACTTGATTATATTATACTTGTGTAAAAACTAATATTTCTTATTTTAAACAAAGAAGAACTACCAAGGACACATCCAGTATGGACATCCTAGATACTCGCAACCCATATTACAAATGTCTCAGTAGACATAAGTTTGAAGTTACTTACATTTCAAAGCTCATTTAAATATGTGTATTATTAAATAAACATTAATGTTTGTGTATGTGTTTCACATCTACATACGATTAATATGTTTATATTTTTTTAAGTAGGAGCTAGGTGGGTCATGTTGGTGCTCAATTTGATCTCTCCTCGTTTGCTCTAAAATTCTTCAATTTGCGACTCTGTCATTTTTTCCCCATATTGACGCGTGAAATATCTTTCCTTCATTTGTTACCATGATCAATCCTTTCCTTTGGTCAAGGATCACATTAAGTCCATAATTTGTTTTTCACTCCTCTATCCATGTGAAAGAATTTGTAATTTGGGTGTAAATTCAGGTTTTTTTCCTTCCTTCGCATTTTCCACAATTATGTTTTGTTTTCCCTTTCAATTTTATCCCAACATCCGTGGAAACGCTACCCTTTCTCGATTGAATGTGGCTTGGCGGGGCATTTTGAAACTCTAAGGCCCGCTTCAACTCAATTCTTGTCCACATGGAGGGCTTGCGCTCATCTGAAAATTCACCTCTTGGTTTGACCTTTAGAGTTGCACCAGGGAGACATGTGGAGGTTTCCACTAGCCCTACCCTGACTTGAATTTTTTTCATGCGGCCGATGTGCTTTTTCGGACCATGGATACGTGGAGGGCCGATGCTCACTTGAGGAACTACCTCCGGGTCTTACCTTAGAAAGTTGCGCCAAGGAGACACGTAGTGCCTTCTGTTGGTCCTTAAACTTTTTCAACAACTCTACCGAACTAAAAACGTGGTGAGCCCGCACTTGTTTAGGGTCTCTACTTTTGGGCACCATCTCAAAGTTACACCAAGGAGACACGTGGAGGCTTCCGCACCTCCTCTCTATACTTAAACTTTTTCAAGCAACTTTCTAAGGCTTGGGACATGTGGAGGGCCCACACCTATTTGGGACCTACCCTTGTACTTTACTTTTGAAGAAGTACCAAAGGGACACGTGGAAGTTTCCACTCACTCTACCCTTTCTTGGACTTTTCAATGGCCGAGGAAACTTTCTCGAACCCTAGGCATGTGGCACCTTCCACTGGTCCCTAAATTCTTTCAACAAATTTACCGGGCTAGGACATGTGGTGAGTCTGCGCTTGTTTTGGGTCTCCGCTTTTTGGGCACCATATCAAAAGTGTGCCATTAAGACACGTGGAGGCTTTCGCTAGATCCTTTTATATTGAGACTATTTAAAATTCCAAAAGGCAATTTTCGGGCCTGAGGGCACATGGAAGGCCCACACTTGTTTGGAAATTTACCTCTATACTTCACCTTTGCAGGTGAGCAAAGGAAACACATGGATAACTCTAATCTAAAGTTGAGAAAGGGTAGACTCAATGGTTGTTGTATCGCATCTGATTTTGCCACCATTTTTTTCTCCAAGACTCTTGAAGATGCAAATGCACATTGTTTTTCATTGTTTTTGATGAAACTCCTTGTTGTTTTTGTTTGCAAAGTGCAATTGAATGGATTTATATCTTAATTTGTGATTCAAGGAATGTAAAGGTTGATATCTTGAATTTGGAATTGCTCTGTAGTTGTAAAAACATGAATTACTAGAGAAACAATGCAGAGCAGAGTCAGCAGAGAGAAATAATGGGAAAATGATGAAATGATGGAGGTTACAGGTTAAAAGGATTAAAAATGTGTTTCCAGAGGAGATGAATGAGTGCTCGTACGATGGAAAAGTGACATGCAACCATGGGAATATACAAGTACCTCTTCCTTGTACCTCCAACCTCCGAGGTCGTGGTCGAGAAAACCGGTGAATGTTGAATATTAATGGATACGGCATGCTAATCGTGTCATCTTATATCCTTAATACGTAATAATGGAATTTGTGAATCTAAGGAAAAGAAGGCCCTCCTAACCTGAATTGGTGTAATGGTTCGTTCAGATATAATAGCTGTTCGGAGGCTCCAATCAATGTCGAGCTCTGCCGAGATCCTGTTTCTTGGTTGTTGGATACATGGGAAGTGACATGTGGGAGCTTTGTATATATCTCCGCATAAGGTCATGAAAATGGTGATAGGAGTTTCATGGTATTGCAGTTGAACTATGGATGGTTTTCTAGTCTAGCCTTAAAAGATTAGATTGATTGGCTTCTATATTTTATATGGAGAATCGCATGATGAGATCTCGGTGGGAGTGGTGAGGATGTAAATACCAGCGTCAGAAATGGCAAGTGTCAATGCTTAACCGATTTACGCACTCCATTGGGTTGTGGACTTGGGCATCAAAACCATGAATGTGTGGTTGTTTTGGACTCATTATGGTCATGTGAAGAATCAATCCCTTCTTCCAACTATCCAAAGAATCATATGTCTTTTCAGCCTCTATGTTTAGAACTAGAAGTTGTAGATAATTTTCTCAGAGTACTTAACATGTGTTATGGCAACTTGAATGCATAACCTAGTATCTATGTCAATGAGGAGGTCTCTCCGCATTAGGTTGTGGAACTAAAGGATCGCAACTAAATGCTTGTTGTCTTTCAAATACTTGTATAGTCATTTAGATGTTTTATCAAGGCAATCTATAGTTAGGATGGTTTGACCAAAATGTGTAAGCTTTGTCGTCTTCGATATTTAATCCTCTCAGTTGTTCACTAATTGCTTGTAAGTTTGTTGTTGCTTGAAAGACCTATATCCTAAGGTCCTGATCTATATCAGCTAATGTTGTGGGTAAGTTTGGTTGAGGCACTATTGGTTCAAATATATATTCTCTAGGCTCTCTAGGTCCTGTGATTGTCATACAAAATGATTCAACTTTTAACTAAAATTAATAAATTGATTACAAAAGATGTATTTACACTATGCAAGCATTCTTCTATTTTTGTATTTTTCAATGACGTATTTTAATGAAATTAAAGAGCAGCTATTCTAGTATATTTAGAAAATGAACAACTAAACTACCAATGAAATTTAAAACAAACAAAATAGCATGGTGTGGTTATTTACCCGTATAGTTGTGATTTTTTCCTAAATATCTAGTCAACTAATTATTTTAAATTGAAAGACTCTCGATCCTACCTCGTAAGTGAGAAATGAATCACAATTTCTCGTAAACTATCAATCCTTATAGCTTCCTTAACCATATCGAGAGTGAACTTTTGACTAAAATAAAATAATTCACTACTCTATTTGATATGTTGTAACTAGAACTTTGATAGCTCAAACATGGTGTTTATAGAACAATGATAAATCCAGCTTGTGTGTGATTTTGTACCCTTAGTGTGATCTCCTAGTTCCTTCATGTTTTTCGTGAATCCGTAAAAAATGTATATGATAGTATCAATAAGATGGTATTCAAACAATGGCAGCTTTGGATATAGACCAATACAATGTGAGTAGGAGAGGGATAGTGCAAGTGAACAGAGCTTGAATATGCAATTCTTAGTGGGATTTATCATGGGAATACAATGCAAATGTACCAGAGTTTTAGAATCTATTTTTACAACAAAAAAAACCTACAACTTTAATGGATTCTAGTCTAGAAATGAAGCTATTCTATGTTAAACTGATTGTAAGGAGCAGAGTGAATGGAACAAGACTTGAAATAAGAAGATTAAATTACCTCTAAAATACCAACAATGGAGGTAAAACATGAAATTAATAGACTTCTAAGCAAGGAATCAAAACTCGAATAAGAGAAATGAGAAGGTGAGGGGCCATTTGCTTGAAAACAAGCTGGCTATTTATAACCAATGCATTTACTAGAGGGTAACTCCCATTTGAACTCTTTTACTATAAACAAAGGAAAAACACTATTACCAGGGAACCAAAAACATTAATGAAAGCCAAAGTGGTTGAAGAAAGCGTGTAAAATTGAAGATTTACATTTGACGCGATCGTCGAAGAATCTAGAAAATGCGTACAAGACCGCCACCCTATCCTAGGCGGTGGTCACGGGACCGCCGCCTAGGCAGGGCGGCGGTTTCATCACTGAAGCCTAAAATGCAAGAAAAGGGGGAAAAGGGCAAAACAAAGCATGCGGAGGCTGAGCGGGGCATGCGGGATATAAGCGTATACTTGGTAAGCCTTTCTGGATTTTGAACACCTTGCAAGGAGACCTGTATCATCATTGGGGCATGTGTAACATCATTCCGGTGGTGCAGTACCCTACAATTTTGGGTACATACATATCAATTCCCCTCGAGAAGCGCCTTAGCCATGAAGAGGCGTAAAACTGGTGGATTTGTGTATGGCGGTCTCAAATGGGGAGTTAGGAGTTATACCTAACATGCCCGTGTGCCGGAAAGTCGCCATCCAAGATCCTCGCTACCCGCAAAATGAAAAATTGACTCAAGTGTAGATACATAAAACAAATTGAGAAATAAGGCTGATTTGATATGAAAAGAGGACTTACCATCTATGCAGGGTATAGAACTTACTTCCATCGACACTCTCTCCCTATCGAAAGACATTAAAAATCAATTTTTAGAATCCAGATATAGATATAAAACGAAGTCATTTCACCTATTCATTTACGCGATTGATTTGATATTTTTTGAGCTCACCCACGGTGATGGTTTTTGATGAGAGTTTAATCAAAATGTTCATGGTGAGATAGTGATCATGCCTCTAAGATCGAACATCGACCCATGAAGTCTCAGTTAGTTCTTCTCGATATTATTGTTTTTAAACCTAAAATGTGGAAATGATGAAGTCTTTGTCTCTCTAGGGGTCATTTTTGAAAATATTAGTTTTAAATGTGTCTCTAGGGGGCACCCATAGGGTAGGTTTCTTTTTTAGTTAAAATGGTGTATTTGTTTGTTTTTGGGCATTTTTTAGGGTATACGACCCATTTGTATTTGTGGGACAAGACCACCGCCCTATGTAGGGTGGTGGTTACTAAACTCGCCGCACTACACAAGGTGGCGGTCTGTGATAGAGAACCAAAAAAATACAAAACTTAACTTATTTTTGCATGTTTAGCATTTTTACATGTTTTTAATAGTTCATCCAATTGGATTTTAGCACTAACTTACTCCTTTTTTGTGTTTTTGGGTGTATGTAGAAGAAGGAGGAGTATATTAGATGGAGCCGAGAGAGGGAGTGTGATTGGCTCCCAGCAGTGTTAGAGGCACTCTCCCAGCAGAGCGAGATACTCTTCAAAGGGATGGAATTTGAAAGATCGCACAGTCCCTCATGTTGCACCTACTAGTCACATACTATGTGACTTATTTTCATACTGGGATGCGGATCGAACATATTTTGATTTCCGGGGAGTTAGGGGTGAGTGGACCTTCACCCTGGAGGATGTTTACTATGATATTGGGGGTTTCATCCTTGGGTGGCGGCTATCTCTTAAGACAAAAAACATTTCAAGATCCTGTGTAGTTCGTGGGCCACCTACATGGGGGATGCAGTTGTATCGATGGGATCGAAGAAGGGAGTGAGGATCCGCTCCATTATTGAGTCAGACATTCCTATGCTCCGCAAGGACATCAAGGGCATCCTCCAGATCGGGACTATTGGGGACAAGGGAGGGTACACCTCTTATATTGTTGGGCACCCATTATTGCATAGATTGAGGGCCATGGATGTGTCTATGCTTGGGGAGCAGATATCCTGGACTACCTACCATGATTTATACAGGGTAGTCTGATTACAAGGATAGTCACTGAGCCACCCGACTCTTGTCATGAGTTGGGTGTATGAGCATATCACCCCATATGGGAGAGGTGTAGAGGTAGAGGATCCTGGGGCCGCCATGTTACCGAGGTGGATAGGGATGATAGTTCTTAGAGCACCTCACCAGCCAAAGGCCTTCTTCTCAACACCGCAGACATGGAGGCCACTCCTTATCAAATAATGACAGGGGTATGGGAAGAGGAGACACAGTTACTTTGATTTTCTTGTCGACTCACCAAACCCGGTATAGACATGGTGGCAAAGGGAAGCCGAGATCCACCCTCCATAGAGTACAAAATAACTGGTGCAGTATAGATCAGTTTGGCCAGTCGTCACCACCAATCCGACACTATGATAATTCTTCACCGGAACTCCTCGTATATGATTATTTACTAATGCACAACTTTTAGTTTGGTGGATGTAATCTGAAACAAACAACAAACATAACACAAGAATACCATAGACTATGATAAGAAGGAATGATGATAAATCTAAAATATCAAAGTGTAAATTATAATATCAACATGAAATTGTTACAATCTCACCCATGAGGTACTTCAAGTGTTACTGACTTCACTTGCCTTCCAACAATAACTATGGGAGAAACTTCACAATTACACCTCTTAATGGCTTCTTTAACACACCTTCAAAATGATGGCTTCCTTTACACACTTACTCATACAATATTTCTCACTACTTCCTTCTATGCTAAATGAGGGGGTGGCCTCTCTATTTATAGAATTTCCAGGCTTATCCATCTTATCTCTAAGATAGGATAAGAAATCCACTTTGACGAATCATATTCCATACCTTAACTCTTATCTGTACATGTAAGCTTATCTTTTAAGATAAGATAAACCTTATCATTTCACATGGGTTCCACATTTTTAGACTTTTTACAAATAAAATACACAAAATATTTATGACCTCACTCCTTGTCCTTATTACTAATATAATATTTCTAATTCCTAATCATGTAGACCCTACTTCTCTACTTACCCTAACTTTGACATTTTAACATTACCGAACCACTTACGAAAAATATTTACTTTTTACCACAACATTCCTATTGTACTTTTGACTATTACCGTACTATACATTATTGGCGGCATCATACAACAACAATCATGTTATCTTCTATCGAACGCTACTACTAATTATACTTAACAACATCCTATTCCTAATACATACATTAATGAAATAGAAATTACGGAGGAAAATTTTAGTGTCGACATCTTCCCCCTTCCTAGCTTATACTCCATCCTCGAGTAGACTATTCCGGTGCTTGGAAAATCTTTAACTTGTCGTGGTTGACCCATTTCGTAATGGGAGTGCCATCCAATTCCTCCAATTGGTATGTACCATTTTCATGCACAATTGCTATTTTGTAGGGCCCCATCCATTTTGGAAGAAATTTTCTCTCCTTCTTTTTTTGTATCTCGAATCATATACTAGACCAAGTCATTCACATGAAATGGAGACCAAAGGATCTTTTGATCAAAGTATTCTTTCTCGCTTCATTTTCTTCTTATAGCTTGTATCCTTTGCTATTTCCTCATTTCCTCTAGCAAATGAAGATGTACCAACCTTTCTTTTACTTCGAATCACTTTCATCCATCCTTTCATTTTTCATAACTCTCATAAGGTGGGAATATCAAACTCAATAGGAAGAACTCGGATCAATGCCATAATCCAACCGAAATGGGAGTATTTTGATGCTGACTTTGATGTTGCCCTATATGCCCACAATGCTGCATGAATCCTTTTATCCCACTTATGTACCTGCAAGGCTGCATCTTTTGCTAGAATTTGACACAACACAAAAATTTTTTGTTCCACCTATCCATTTGTGCTTGGCTTGTATGTTTTTGCCTTCCTGTGCTTAATAGAAAACTTATTGACTAGGGCTTCTACCACCTCATTAATGAAGTGGCTTCCTTGATCTGTTACAATTTCTAATGGACAACCAAATCTGGTGACAATGCATTCATATATGAACCTTGCCACTTCATCCATGGAAGTTGTTTTCAATGGCCTAGCTTCAACCCACTTGGTTAAATAATTTGTGGCAACTACAATATACTTATTTTGGCATGGGGTAGTTGGAAGTGGACCTACAATGTCTATTCCCCACTTTTCAAAGGGACCAAGTGGAAGAATAGGGCATAATGGAGCTGATGAAGTCTTACGGTTACCATGTGTTTGAAAAATATCACATGTCTTACAATAATTATAACAATCTCTAAAAAGAGTGGGCCAGTGATAACCTGCATCCAAGATCCTTCTTGTTGTAAGTTATCTAGAGAAGTGTCCTCCACATGTACCATTGTGGAATTCTTCTATCAGCTCCTTCCCTTGATCACGTCCAACTACTCTCTTGTACTGTCCATCAGGTCCTATTCGAAATAATACTCCATGCAGAATAGAATATGGATGACTGGCTTGAGTAATCTTCCTCTTAGTCTTTGCATTGGCACCATCAGGAAACTTGAATTCATTCAGATAATTCCAAATATCTATGTATTCACTAGGGATTGTGTCAAGGGATAACAATGCTGCATCTGGAAATCATCATCATCACAAGATGAACCTAAACCATCATAGGCTCGAGAGAGTGCATCTGCATTGACATGCTTCTTTCCTGGCCTATCTATAATATCAAATTCAAATTCTTGTAGCAAAATTATCCATCTTGCTATCCTCCTTGATGGGTTAGGCTTATTTACAATATATTTTAGAGCCTGATGATCTATTACAACTATAAATTTCTGCCCTAGCAAGTAATTTCTAAACTTCTTTACATAAAAATGATAGCTAGAGCCTCTTTTTCAGTTACAGTATAATTTACCTCAGCACTACTCATTTGTCTACTCCCAAAGTAAACTAGATGATCATTCCCATTTTCATCCTTTTGGCTCAGAGTACTTCCTAGTGTTGCATCTGAGGCATCAATACACAATGAATGGCTTGCTCCAATCTGGATTCTTTAAAATAGGTGAAGACACTAGGGCTTCCTTCAGTTGTTCAAAAGCTTCATGTGCCTTATTTCCTGGTTCATAAGTAACATCCTTCTTCAAGAACTAGGTTAGTGGCTATGTAATTTTGAGAAATTCTTGATGAACCTTCTATAGTAACCCACATGGCCTAAAAATGATCTCAACTTACTTCTATTCATAGGAAATGGTAACTCTTTGATTTTTGAAACTTTATCAGGATCAGTACCAATACCATCTCTGGATACAACATGCCCTAACAAAACACCTTTAGAACATCCAAAGACACACTTTGTAGGGTTTAGTGAGGCTTGTGCTTCATCTAACCTTTGAAATGTTGTCTCCATCTCAAAGTGGTCCATCTTGCTCCCATAGATGCAAAAATCATCCATAAATACTCTGATGAAGTTCCCAATGTAGGGTTCAAACACCCTATTCATCAAACGCATTGAACATTGCTGAGCATTACACAACCCAAAAGGCATAACTCTATAAGAAAACGTTCCCCAAGGAGTGGTGAACGTGGTCTTCAACTGATCTTTCTCTGCTATACAAACTTGGTTGTATCCGCTATATCCATCAACAAAACTATAGCACTCCTGGCCAGCTACTTTGTCCAAGATCTGATCTGAGAATGGAAGAGGGTAATGATCCTTCTTTGTTTCCTTATTGAGCTTCCTATAATCAACACAAATGCGTAACTTCCCATTATTTTTTATTGAGATCACAATGGGAGAAACCCATTCTGAATTCTCCACAGCAAATATGAATCCTGCATCAAGCAACTTATCTATTTCTTCTTTTACAGTCTTGGAAAAATTAGGATTCATTCTATATGGCATTTTCTTTATGGGCTTAGACCATCTACCACTCAATAGAATGTTCTACCCAACTTACTTGACAGAGTTCCTTGTAATGAAAAGTGAATAGGTGTATGTACCTTCAAAAGAGCCGGAGGTAGGATTCCTTCTCACTTCCATCACAAAGATCACCAATCTTTATTTGTTGGAGACGATCATCAATTTCTTCTTCGATAATTTATGAGGTCATGAGTCGGTGTGACTGGAAGGATATCCATGATTGAAACATCAACCTCACTTTCTTCATCTTCGTGTCCACTTCACTAGTACTAGAGTAATCGAGGATGTCCAATCATCAGGCCATCACTTGAATCCACAGTTCTTCCTTATGATGCCAAGGGATCACATTTATCTTCACCCTCTCTCTACCACGTCCAAGTGTCATGAAGCCTTCATTCCAATAGTTTCTTACATGAACTCTCCTTAGCCATGGTCTTCCCAACAACATTGGGTACGCAACAGTACCATTTTTCATCACCTGAAATTCTACCACACATACAACACCCATAACAGATATTGCCACATTTGAAAATACACCTTCTAGTTTAGTTTTTCCCTTATTTAATGACCTTAACATAAGTGTTGAGGGGCGATCAATTTTTAAACCCAACATATTCATTACAGACTTGGTCATTACATTAACTGTAACACCTCCATCAACTAAGACATCATGAATTGAAATACCATTACATAATACCTCAGCTTGTGGAGCATAGGGATCCACCTCTACCTCCAAAACAGGGACCTCAACCTCCTTCCTTCGTCGAGCATTGAGTCCACTTCGCAGCTCCCGCCTCTTCTCAGAAGACATAGCCAAGAGTTGACCATATGTAATATTTGCAGGCCTTTTGGATAGATCTTCTAAGATGGAGTATGGTCCTTGTCCCCTGTGAAATCAAAAATCATGCACACCCAACTTTCTTCTCCTATGTTTCTTACTAGTTTCTCCTTTCATCTTCTTAGGATCATTTCCATCTTGGTTATCTTTTTCTTTCTTTCTTTTTGTTACAAACACATCTACTTCATTATTTATGCTCTTATCTACTACATCAAAAGAATTCATAGGTGCTTTTCCTTTATCATTATCTCTTGTACTAGATGTAGAAGCTCTATCTGGACAATTATACTTATAATGACCCTTTTTATAACAACCATAACATACAACTTCATAAATATTTCTTTTTGGACCTCTATCTCCTCCCTGAGAACTAAATTCCTTTCCTTAAAGAAGATTAATAGTTAACTGCCCATCTTCTTGAGAAGATCTTCATACTCAGTAGATGTACTAGGAGAAATATTTGTGCTCACCGAGAGTGGTTGTGGATTCTGACCAAAGGTGTTGGTGTAGGCTCTACTTTAGCAACAATTTCTTTGGGCTCCTCTTCCATGCTTTCTTCTTGCCTTCTTGTAATCTCCTTTGCTTGTTCAATGGTAGCTGGGTGGTCATACTTCACTTGTTGTCTGATCTTTGGCTTCATCCCAAGAATGAAGTGCTTACATAGGATATTATCCATGCCATTCATCAACCCATCTCGCTAATCCTTCCTTCCGGATCTGGGCATCGAGCTTCCTCCTTAGCTCTAGAACACGAGCATGATAATATCTTATCTTCTCCTTCTCTCCTTGGGATAGCTTTGTGATATCGATCATGAGATCTGCATATTTCTGTTGTTCACCAAATTCTTCAAGAAAACTTTCAGTTAATAAATCCCATGAGTTTTTCACATTATCACCTAGTGTTTCAAACCACCTAAGGGTTGAACCATCCAAAAAGGTAGGAAAAAATTCAGTCCATTGTTCCCTTCTTATAAGGCCATTACAAATACAAGATCGTTTAAACTCTTGAATGAAAGAGGAAGCATCTTCATTAGATTGGGCTGAAAAACATGAATCTTCCCCATTTTCAAAAGTAACCATAGTGAAATACCAACCCACAAGTACAATCAACAAGACTTATGTGCACAAATAATTGGAATCACTATAATAGAAAATAGAAATGACCATGATAAACTATGGTAAAACTTGACTTACTCGCGATAAAAAATGACTTTACTATGGTAAACACAATTCATGAAGTAAAATACTATTCATGTGACTTTACCATGGTAACCACTACTATGCACAAAAAAACAAGGTTACCCTCCAAATGTTTTCTAACTAAGTGGGAATATCTCTCTAAAAATCCACCAACGAGGAATGGTCCCGCAAATGAAACCAAAATGTCACCACCTAATCTAGCACTATGATAATTCTTCACCAGGAACTCCTCGTGCTATGATTATTTACTAATGCACAACTTTTAGTTTGGTGGATGTAATCTGAAACACAACAACAAACATAACACAAGAATACCATAGACTATGATAAGAAGGAATGATGATAAATATGAAATATCAGTGTAAATTACCATATCAACATGAAATTGTTACAATCTCACCCATGAGGTACTTCAAGTGTTACTAACTTCACTTGCCTTCCAACAATAACTATGGGAGAAACTTCACAATTACACCTCTTAATGGCTTCTTTAACACACCTTCAAAATGATGGCTTCCTTTACACACTTACTCATACAATATTTCTCACTACTTCTTCTATGCTAAATGAGGGGGGTGGCCTCTCTATTTATAGAATTTCCAAGTCTTATGCATCTTATCTCTAAGATAGGATAAGAAATCCACTCTGACGAATCATATTCCATACCTTAACTCTTATCTATACATGTAAGCTTATCTTTTAAGATAAGATAAACCTTATCATTTCACATGGGTTCCACATTTTTAGACTTTTTATAAATAAAATACACAAAATATTTATGACCTAACTCCTTGTCCTTATTACCAATATAATATTTCTAATTCCTAATCATGTAGACCTTACTTCTCTACTTACCCCAACTTTGACATTTTAACATTACTGGACCACTTACAACAAATATTTACTTTTTACCACAACATTCCTATTATGACTTTGAATTTTGACTATTACCGTACTATACATTATTAGGCGGTGTTCATACCCATGCAATGCCATTATCTTCTATCGGACACTACTACTAATTATACTTAACAACATCCTATTCCTAATACATACATTAATGAAATAGAAATTACGGAGGAAAATTTTTGTGTTCGAGAGGCCTACCCTATAGTGACATGCTTCCTCTACTTTATCGGTGGGACCAGTGTATAGATCTATTCGTGAGGCTCGTGGAGGTCCTAGAGGCCTGGTTGGACTATTGTTTACTCCTAGTGTTCCATACCATGCGCTAGGAGGGTGGTACGTGCATGAGGGAGAGCCGGTGCTCCTTAGGCACCCTTACTTTAGATTGCCGCCAATCCCACCGATAAGCAGTGATGATCCCATTGACATGGAATCGAGTCCAAGAGTTCACTGGGGAGAGACAGGAGGAGAGGCAGAGGAGATGGAGATCGGTGAGACAAGGATAGGGGATGATAGTGATCCCGAGTGGCATGACACTCAAGAGATCCTACGGGCCTAGAGGGCGGAGCGGAGTGCAAGAGGGTGACTCTAGTCTCAAAAGAGTTTCTCTCTCAAGAATTAGGTGGATATGGCGAGTCTGTCATAGGCCGTCACATAGCCCCAGATGTGGGAGAGGGACACCAGTCAGTGGCGGTGTCAGTGGCAGGCGCAGATCCTAGAGATCTTTCTTGAGGCCCGAGATCCAAGTGAGTTGTCACTCTTCTCTTGACATTTGTTTTATTTAGAATTACCTTAGTTGTTATTTCTTTTTGTTATGTTTACTCTTGGTTTTATCTTTTGATCATTTTCTAACTTGTTTTCTCCTTTGTTTGTAGTGACTGATGAGTGGCGAGACTTGATTTTCCTAAGTATGCACCAATACCCTACTTGCTCCCCTCGGAGAAGACTCGTGCTAAGATATTTGTAGATGTGGGGAGCGTCAGCAATCGGTAGGCATACGATGTTTTTCTCTTTTTGGCATGCGGTGAAGATCATGAATTTTCTCTCTGCATGGCCCGAGGTAGCTGGATATAGGATGGCCGAGTGCTTGATGAGGAGTCATTCTCATAGCGAGATGGCAGCTGCAATATGGCTGTCGTGACCGCGAGCCCTCAATGCATTCGGAGCACCGGCATAGCCGGAGTCATAGGCGTGGTCGTGTGCCTTCCGAGGGATCCCATAGGGATTGAGAGGACACTTTTGTAGTATTTTTTCGTATATATACGTATGAGTGCTTTTGTACTTTTAAGGGATCATTGATCGTTTTGACCATGCCTAGTGCATGATGGCATTGGATATGAAACTTGATACATATATATATATATATGTATGTATCTCTTTTTGGATCCAGACTCTTGGTGCCTAGAATTTTGTGACTTGTTTCCACATGTGTACTTAGATGTTCTTAGAATATTTGTTTTCATGCTTTTCGAATGTATGCGATGGATAACAAAATGATAGTAAAGGAATGTTTTACTTTGTTTTTTTGTAATGCTGATATGAGATGATACTAACATATGGTAGTACTGTAAACTTTTGAACTCTTTGGGCAATGTTTGTAATTTCTTCTTATATTGGCAAAACATGATGAATGTATAGTGATAAAGAGATGAATTTGCCCCATTCCCAACTCCACACAACCAGTAAGATGTGAGGGCTCTACACCAAGAGTTGAGAAGGGCACAAATTGTATGAGTTTGACTGAATGGAATGATGAGAGACAGAAAAACCAGTAACAAAACCAAATTTAGACCTACACACCTACCCTACTCAGAACTACCACCAGGCTTAGAAGGCCACTTACTTTCTAGTTTATCTAGACTTAGATTCATAAATGGCACCCTAGTTGAAAAAAATATTGTTTTGAGGATTTGATCTCTTTGGAATTTGGATATTTGTTTTCTCTTAATAGAATTTTATTTGTGTTTTTAGCATACCAAGATTTGTTAATTTGTGTGACTAGACCCCCACATCCTGCCTCATGCCACTAGTAAGAAGCACGGGTTTGTCACCAAAGGAAAGATATAGGTGAGTGAGGGCACTTCTTTCCTTTCCCAACCTCACACCACTAGTAAGAGATGTGGGCTTATCACCAAAGGTTGATGAGGTAAAGAAGTGTGTAAAATAAAATATTTTGTTTGCTTAGTGCTTTTGATTTCATTTGATTTTGACATTTCTGATCTATGAATTTGGGATATCCTTTTGTTTAAAGATATTTAAGAGGGATAGATGTGACACCAAGAAGCTTCTAGAATAGACCGTAGGCAAGGAAAAATTCACCTAGTAGAAAGAAAGAGCAAAGCCAAGTATGCAGGCCTTGGTATGGTTTTCATCAATACTTGTCTATTGAACTTGATGAGAAGATTTGAAAATAGTTGATGATGTTTGAAGAGATGTGTTTTGAATGCTTTTTCCAATATTTTTAGAAATTTGTAATAGATTGTTTAAGAGTAAGTTCTGGACTACTATTTTTACAACCGTAGGAAAGGAAAACTTCACCTAGTAGAAAGAAAGAGCAAAGCCAAGTATGCAGGCCTTTATATGGTTTTCATCAATCCTTGTATGTTGAACTTGATGAGAAGATTTGAAAATAGTTGATGATGTTTGAAGAGATGTGTTTTGAATGCTTTTGCCAATATTTTCAGAAATTTGTAATAGATTGTTTAAGAGTAAGTTCCTGGACTACTATTTTTATGAAATGAGTGGACAAAATGAAGCAGATAAATGACTAATGTAATGTAGGTAGCTATAATGTACAAGTGGTGGTTTTGATGTTTTATGCATAAAACCATTTAAGATGCAAGGAATTGAGTTTCTTTACCGATTCCTCACCTTCTAGTGTGCACAAAAGATACGCACCATTTCTGTAGTCCTTCATGACTCGGTATGGGCCCAACCACTTGGGCTAGAACTTCCTTCCTTCACTAGTTTTCTTATCGATCTGGCTATCTAGTATTAGAACTTGATCTCCCTCATATATTTCTTACTCATAGGCTTTTTTTTTTGTATTGCCGACACATCCAATCGGCATAGGATTTATGCCTTTTTTGTTTGGGGTTTAGTCCGACTCTTGTCAAGGCTTTCCGGTTGAGAGAGGCGTGCCTCCCTTTAAGATTCTTCATCCAAAATCCTTGTAATGAGATGCAGAGACTTCGGTTATTTCCACCTCAAGCGGAGAACCGCTTCTGCCCCGAACACTAGTGAGAAATGGGTTACTCTTATTTGTGTTCTTATTGAGGTTCGATATGCCCACAAGGCCGGATATAGTTTAAAATGCCAATCTCGTTTTTTTCCTTGACCATTTTGAGGAGAATAGCTTTTAACGTTTTGTTTGTTGCTTCGGCCTACCCATTGGCTTGAGGGTAGTAAAGAGAGGCCATGTGATGGTTTATCTTGAACTTTCTACATAACTAATGGAATTCATCATTTTTAAAGGGCTTTCGATTATCTAAGATAATGACTTGTGGGAAACCATACTGCGAGATAATTTGGTTCAAAATGATTTTGGCAATTCTTGAACCTGTACGGGTGAGAGGCATGGCCTCCACCCATTTGGTAAAATATTCCGTGGCTGTAATTATAAAGTTATGGCCATCGGTTGATGAGGGAGAGAATTTCCCTATCAATTCTAGACCCCACGTGGAGAAGGGCCACGAGGTCGCTATTGGTTGCAGGGATTGTGCTGGCATGTGAATCTTTGTGGCACTTACATACAAATTCCACTACGTCATGCTCAAGAGTGGGCCAAAAATAGCCCATCTCGATGTATTTTGCAAGTGGTGGCGTGACCACCAAAGTGGCCTCCACATATCCCACTGTGGGATTCATGAAGAATCTTCTTGGATTCTTCTATGTCGACGCATCTTAGAAGCATGTCGTTGAAGGCTTTACGATAGAGTACTTGTTCTAAAACAACATATTTAGTGGTAATAATGCATAACCGCCTTCTTTTTTGTGATGTGGCACCTTCGGTATGTGTGGTCTATGATAAAATTGATGATATTAGTGTACTTGGGACATGTAGAGATGGGGGGCTTGGTTCCGACGAAGTATATACACTCATCAGAAAGTCAGATTTACAGTTGCCTCCATCTAGTGGATTGTCAGCTAACCAATCTGGAATGATTTGTCCTTTAACGGATTTTTGGTTTACGAATGTCAACTCAAATTCTCCCATTAAGGTTATGAAATGTCCAACCTTTTTAGATAAAGATCCTTGCGTGAGGAATGTTCGTAAATTATTTGTCTTTACAATGACCCTCATTTCTTGGTTTAACATGTAATGTCTTAAATGTTTTGTTGCAAAGACTATGGCAAGGCATTCTCTCTCTACCTATGTATAACATGTTTCATAATTGAGCAATGTTTAACTAATGAAATAGACCGCACGTTCTTGTTTATCATTGTCTTCTTGAGCCAACATGCAGGCTAGTGAGACATGAGTGGCTCATGAGTATAAGATCAAAGGGGTCTAGTTTGGGAGGAATTAGCATGGGTGGAGACAACAAGAAGTGTTTAACTGCTTCAAAGGCTTCATTGCATTCTTCAGTCCAATCAATGTTATAATCTTTCTTTAATAGATTGTTGATTGGATGAATGGAAAAAATTAAATCCAGGATGAACCTTCGGATTGCACCGAGTTTCCCAAGAAATGACCTGATTCTAGACTCATCCGATGGTGGGATCATTTCGAGAACAACCCATATTTTGGCTGGATCAACATCAATCCCTCATGAAGATATAATGTAGCCCATAAGTTTTCCTCCTGTCACACCAAACACGCACTTCTCTGGGTTTAATGTGATGCCATATTCGATTAGTCATGAGAGGATGATACGGAGCACTTCCGGATGATCACAACGTTTCTTGGCCTTGGCCAACAAGTCATCCACATAGGATTCCATAATTTTATGGATAAGATCATGGAATATATATGTCATTGCCCACTGATACATAGCGTCGGCGTTCTTAAGACCAAATGGCATGACAACGTAGCAATAAGTTCCCCAGGGAGTTATGAATGTAGTTTTGCTTCATCCTGTTCAGATATTTTAATCTGATTATACCTTGAGAACCCATCCATGAGGGACAATAGTTCGAATCCAGCTATTTCATCAGATATCATTAATAGATGGTAATGGGAAGTCATCCTTGGGACAAACTTTGTTAATATCCTGAAAATCTATGCAAATGCGTATCTTCCCATTCTTTTTTAGGATAGGGACGATATTAGATACCCATTGTGAATAGTCAATGGGCTTGATAAATCCCACTTGGAGAAGTTTTATTACTTCCTCTTTTACCATGAGAGCCACTTTTGGATACATTGGTCTTGATTTCTTTTTTAATTGGTTTTGCATCTGGTTTAGTGACAAGATTATGTACCGTGACTTGTGGTGTAATGCCTGTCATTTATTTATAATTAAATGTGAAATCCTTTTGATGTTCTTTGAGGATTTTGGTATGTATTTCTATCTCCTCCAGAGTTAATGAGGATCCCAACTTCAAAATTTTTGGTTCTTCCTTCGTTCCAATGTTTATGTCAATGGTTTCTTCTATTAAAGAAGTGTTACCTTCTTCAAATTCAGGTGGGGCTAGAGGTAGTTCCAAACTTTCTCATCTTCTATCTTGTAGATATCGAGATCCTTTTGTGGAGGAGACTCTACCATGGGATTTCCAAAGTAGGAAGAGGAATGTGGTATTAGGGAAAGATCAACTATATGGTGAGCAAGGTGTAGCTCCACATAGGCGTTTAGATATTCGAGAGTGACTCTATCATCGTCAAAGTGATCTACGATAGAAAAATCATCCTTAGCTTCTCCATGAGTCAGGAGTGAGTTTGTTGGTATTTTACGTACTAATGGTTCGGTATGGGCAAGTGATACTATGAAATTTCTATCCTCCAACTCACTTGTTTGGGGTGAAATGGGAAGCTGAGGTTGTTATTGAGTAGGACTGCGAGAAGGTTACTGCTCTCAAGGGATTGCTTCATTGTTATGAAGTTAAAACCCTTGCTTAGATCTCATACTACTATTTTATAGAGTTGCAAATGTTCAGCCCTAGTTTCATATACCTCGAGAGACTTGGTTTGCAACTAGTTGTGAGTCTCCTAGCACTCTAATGTTATCGACACCCATTCTTTTGGCTAGGATGAGGCCAAGGAGGAGATCTTTGTACTTAGACCCATTGTTTGTACACTCAAAGTTTAATATAAAGGTGAAAGGTAGGATCTTTCCTCGGGTGAACTAAAGATCACCCCTACCCCAGCTCCAAAGTGACATCTAGCTTCATCGAAGTGGAGAGTTCAATACTTGCTTGGAAAAATGGATGTTGTGATATCTCGTCATATATATTTATTTCGCTTCAAAGAACTTCTACCATTAAAACTTCATCTGACAGAAGAGAAGAAATTCCCAGGGTGTGTCCCATACCCATAGAATCAAATGGTAGGAGAATAGGTAAGTCTTTCTCTAGTAACTCGACAATTTTTGCGGTAGTCCCTAGTGACATTGTTTTTATAACATTGGTCTCACTTTTGAGTGCTAGAATGTCCTTGGCTGGATTTGTAACTTCCAACTCTGTGGTGGGTATCAACTCTTCTTTTGGTTTTAAATTAATTGGTTTGATGAGTTGATTTGTTGGGAGTTCAAACTTGGAGTGAATGCCAAGTCTTTTCTTCAAATCAACTAGGTGTATATCGAAGGGTTTTGGGTCACCTTGTGCCACAAATATTTTCCCTAAGTGTAGAAATCTTATTTCTTGGAATAACGTGGAAGGGATTTCCTTCATGTGGTGTATCCATGGCTGACCAAGGATCATATTATACTTGGTTTCCCAATCTATAATATAAAACTCGGTGAGGACCGTCTTGGGTCCTAAAGTGACTGGTAAAACTATGGTTCCAATCAAAGTGGCCTTGAGGCTATCATATCCTCTTAGTGTATTTCGTGTCATGGAACAATTTGTCTCTCCATATCCTAACTTTTGAAGAAAAGTGAAGGGGACTATATTAACTATTGCCCCATCATAAACCATTGCACGTTTAACATAATTATTATATACCCATACTTGTAAATGTAAAGTTGGGTCACCTCTTCATGTAATTTCAACGTCTGTTGGCATTTTGCTTATATCAAATATAAATTCCGTATCCCTATCTGGCTGACCCGGAGGATAAACGTCAAAGTCCACATGGTTTACTTGCATTTCCGGAGGAGGAGTAATGTTTATTAAATGACAAATGCCTAACGCTTCTAAGAGGGTAGCTATGGGTGGGAGAGTTCTTTAACAAATCCAATAAGGAGATGTGAGAGAAGGTTTTAGTTAAATCATTAATTAAATCATAGGTGCCTATGGGTTTTACCAACGTTTGTTGAGTGTTGTCTTGTTCTAATGGATAACTTGGAGTAGGTTGAGAAGAATAATCCGTGTCCTTGTTATAGTTTCCATGGGTAGCTCGATGTCTAACTCTACCAAACCAACTATCTTGGTTTGGGGTCGAGTTCCTAGTTGAAGTGCACTAGTGGATTTAATGAAGTTGAAGCCTCGTGATCATTGTTTCCTGTTATGACACCCTTGTTTGTTCTGTTAGGATCTAGCCTGTTATTGTTAGAATGGTTTGGGAGCGGATCATTAAAGATCTTGAGGGGTGCATTTTGAGGGGAAATTTCCCCTACATAAGTGTTTGGCATGGGTACTACAGAATTTACTAAAAACATATCTATAAAGAGTTACTTTTGATCTTCTAGCAAATGCTACATGAATTTATTGTATTCACGACAAGTCCTAGTATCATGGCCTTGAATCTTGTGGAAGCCACAATATAAATTGGGATTATAATTTTGAGGCTATTGATTTATAATTTGTTGTCACCGAAATTCTTATAAGGTTGTTAGTTATTAGAGTTAAAATTTTCGAGGTTGTTGCCTTTGGTTTTGACTTTGATATCCATTGGGTTTAGATTTAGAATTTGTGTTTGGATTTGTCATCGTCATCGTCATTGTTGCCATGGTGGATGATTAAAATCCACCGCATTGATTGTTGGAGTAAAATTTTATTTCACATATTATTAGCAAGTGGCAAAATATTTACAACATTTGCCATTTAACTTGGTCGATTACTCCATCTGTTGTAACTCTGCGGTTCTTGTTAAGGATCTTAGGTCCTTGATTAGCGTTCCTAACATTAGGATAGGCTGCAATGTTTTGATTGAGAGTGGTTAATTTCCCATTTGTCCCATATGTCTTACGACCACTATCTATCGCTACTTGGTCGATTCGAGAGCACTCTCGAGTACTTCATCGTAAGTTCTTAGTGGGAACTTCGGACTTCTTCCTTTATCTCTCTATTGAGACAATTAAGCAATAAATTGCATAGTTCCATTCGATCCATGTTTGGAGCACTTGCCAATGAGTAGAGAACCGTACACCATCTTTGAATAAAATGAGTAGTGGATTCATTATGTTCTTGTTTAATATGTAAGAACTCCCTAATTCCTGTTCTTAACAATTTGTTCATGTCAAAATCTTTGATGAATTTTGACACGAGTTGTTTAAATGAGTGTATTGAGGCTTCAGTTATTCTGTAATACCGATCAAGGACAATACCCTCTAAGGTCTTAGGGAATATCTTAGCAACAACCCCATCCCAAGGGAGTAGCTCCTGTATGGTTGTGGCATAGGCCTTAATGTGTGCGTTTGGATCCCCTTCCCCTTTATATTTGGGCAAATTGGGAAGAGGTCTTGGAAGCATAACACTTCGTATGGTGAAGTCTAGGGGCTCTTTTAAATATTCTGAATAAGTCCCTACCACATAGGCCTCGACCATCGATGGCGCTTGTTGAGGGGGTGGAGGTGGAATGGGTTGTTGATATGGCATAACATATGCATTTGTAGGGACATAAGGGAATCCCTGTGGTTGAACGAACATCCCGGGAGAAGAGAACATGTCTCCTTGTGGTGACTTTGAATAAATGTTTAGGTAAGGAGGAGCATTATTCTGGTATGGGTTGTTTGGTGCCAAGTCGAGAGGTGTCATGTTTTCTACTGGAGCGGCGTTTGAAAACATGGTCCTAGTTGGTGTTTGCTATGGGTAACTATAAGGATTTTGAGGAGGCATGCCTAACGTGCCTGTTCTTGTAAGGAGGTCAACTTGACTGGGATGATGCGAGAGGGTTGGGGATTCTGTTTTCCCAAAATATGAATTTTGGTTTGCTTGAGCAAGTTCCAGCCCTCTAACCTTTTCAGCTAAGGCTGAAATGACCTCTAGTGGTGAAGAGATAGTGCTTTTCCTTAAGGGTGTTTGTTGTATACCTTGATGTTGTAAAGGGGTGTGATACCCTGCTATGAATTGATCGTTACCCTACCAAGCTTCACCGAGGGTATTTCCCATAGGTGGAGGAATGGGGGTGTTTTCTTGGAACAGGGTATCAACTTGTATTTATAAACTCCATACTGCATTGTGGATTCTCTAGTAAATGTCATATTGTTAGAGCACCAAGGGCTCTAGCTGGATTCTCCATTGCATTTGTTAGAGGCCTAATGGCTATGATCAAACTCCTCAAACTCCTCAATTTGAATGAACAACTTGAGCTAGTTCTTTGAGGGGAGTTTGAGATGAAAGTAATTACTTGAATACTTATCGGCCCATGCAGCAAGGGCAATGGTTGTCTATTTGTTTGAATATAGTTTACTTGAGACTTGAGAGAGGCACATACATATGCATCATATCCTGACATATTCGGGGTATATGAATACCCGCAGAATAATGGGAAAGAAGCGAAGGTGGATGAAATAAATTAAAAATAAAAGAGGAATAAATGTTTTTTCATGTCGGGTTCACCAATTTTGTACGATGGAAAAGTGACATGCAAGCATGGGAATCTACAAGCACCTCTTCCTCGTGCGACCTCCGAAGGTCATGTCGAGACAACCAATGAATGTTTTAATATGAATGGATATAGAAAAGCTAATTAGGTAATCTTATATCCTCAATACGCAATAATGGAATATGTGAATCTAAGTCAAAGAAGGCCTTCATAACCTGAATTGGTGTAATGGTTCATTTGGATATAATGACTGTTCAGAGGCTCCAATCAATGTCAAGCTCTACCGAGCTCCTGTTTCTTGGTTGTTGGATATGTGGGAAGTGACCTATGGGAGCTTCGTATATATCTCAGGACAAGGTCATGAAAATGGTGATAGGAGTTTTAGTGGACTTGCGATTTAACTATGGATGGTTTTTTGGTCTAGCCTATAAAATATTAGATTGATCGGATTTTATATTTAATATAGAGAATTGCATGATGATATCGGCGGGAATGGTGAGGATCTAAATACCGTGTATTCGTAAACCGGTGTCAATGCTTAACGGTTTATAGGCCCATTGGGTTGTGGGACTTGGGGATCACAACCGTGAATGTGTGATTGTTGTGGACTGTTATGGTCATGTGAAGAATCAATCCTTCTTTCAACTATCCATAATCATACACCTTTTCAGCCTCTATGTTTATAACTAGAAGTTGTATAATTTTCTTAGAGTACCTTACAGGTGTTCTAGCAACTTGAATGCGTAAGCTAGTATCTATGTCAACGAGGAGGTCTCCTGCGTTAGGTTATGGAACTAAAGGATCACAACCAAATGCTTGTTCTCTTTCGAATCCTTGTACAATCATTCAGATGTTTTATCAAGGCAATCTATAGTTAGGATGGTTTGACCAAAATGTGTAAGCTTTGTCATCTTTGATATTTAACCCTCTCAGTTGTTCACTAATTGCTTGTAAGTTTGTTGTTGCTCGAAAGACACAGATCTTAAGGTCTGATCTATATCAGCTAATGTCATGGGTAAGTTTGGTTGAGGCACTATTGGTTCAAATATATATTCTCTAGGCTCTCTAGGTCCTGTGATTGTCATACAAAATGATTCAACTTATAACTAAAATTAATAAACTAATTACAAAAATGTATTTACACTATGTAAGCATTCTTCTATTTTTGTATTTTTGATGACGTATTTTAATGAAATTAGAAAGCAACTATTCTACTATATTTATAAAAATGAACAACTAGACTAGAACGGAATTTAAAACAAACAAAATAGCACTGGTGTGCTATTTTCCTCTGCAATTTTGATTTTATCCTAAATATCTAAACAACTAATTATTTTAAATTGAAAGACTCTCGATCCTACCTCAGAAGTGAGGAATGAATCACAGTTTCTCAAAAACTATCAATCCCCATAGCTTCCCTGGCAATATCGAGTGAACTTTTAACTGAAATAAAATAATTCACTACTCTATTTGATACGTTGTAACTAGAACTTTGATAGCTCAAACCTGGCATTTACAGAATAGTGGTAAATCCAGTTGTGTGTGATTTCATCCCCTCAGTGTGATCTCCTCGTTCCTTCGTGTCCTCGTGAATCCAGAAAAGTGTGTATATGATAGTATCAACAGAAGATGGTATTCAAACAATGGTAGCTTTCGATATAGACCGAAAACAATGCGAGTAGGAGAGGGATAGCACAAGTGGGCGAGAGCTTAACTATGCAATTCCTAGTGGGATTTAATGTGGGAATACAACACAAATGTAGCGAGAGTTTTAGAATCTATCTTTGCGACAAAATAAAACCTGTAAATTTAATGGATTCTAGTCTAGAAATGAAGCTATTTTATGTTAAACTTATTGTATGGAGCAGCAATGGAACAAGACTGAAACAAGAAGATTAAATGACCTTTAAACGACCAACAATGGAGGTAAAACATGAAATTGATAGAATTCTAAGCGGGAAAAATCAAATCTTGAGTAAGAGAAATGAGAAGGTGAGGGGCCATTTTCTTGAAAATAAGTTGGCTATTTATAACCAATGCATTTACCAGAGGGTAACTCCCATTTGAACTCTTTTACTATAAACAAAGGAAAAACACTATTACCAGGGAACCAAAAATATTAATGCAAGCCAAAGTGGTTGAAGAAAGCATGTAAAATTGAAGATTTACATTTGACGTGACCATCAAAAGAATCGGAAAATGCGTGCGGGACTACCGTCCTATGCAGAGTGGCGATTCATGGGACTTCCGCCTTGTCTGGGCGCGGTTGTTTCATCACCAAGCCTAAAATGCAAGAAAATAGGGGGCAAAGGGAAAAACAAAGCATACAGAGGCTGAGCGGGGCATGCGGGATACAAGCATATACTTGGCGAGCCTTTTTGGATTCCAAACACCTTGTAAGGAGACCTGTATCATCATTGGGGCATGTGTAACATCATTTTGGCGGTGCAGTACTCTACAATTTTGGATACGTATAGTGCCCTAGTTAAAACAATGATGGAAATACTTTCAATGATTCACCTTTTTTAACAACTGGCAACTTTTTGTTGTAAGTCTGCTAAACGTCATTTTCTGGAAATCATGAAAAAACATGTAACAAACAAAGGTTCCTCAAATATTCTTTTCTTGGGGAAAAATCTTGGATGTAAATGAGTGTTATAAAAAGCATGCTTTAGTCATGCAAATGGCTAGGGTTGAATTCTTACGAGAAAAATTAAGAAAACCCATATTCCTAAGAGACCATCCGAGAAACACTGTTAATCTCTAATGTTTTATATTTGATCATGTCAAGTTGGTTGCAAGTGTATAGCCATTGACAAGCTCTGAGTCTGTTCAAAGAAACTTTCCCCTGTTGATGAATCTAATCAACTTCGAATTAATTTGTGTCAATCTTGGGAAAATTTGTGTCTACTTTATTTCAGAATGTATGCAAGTGGTTTTTCTTGTTCTTATTGAATTCTTGTGTTAAAATCCCTCTCGAATCACACAGGATCTCATCCTTGTGATATTTTATTGGCATTTGCAATTTCATTACGAGAAGAGCCTTCATCCTGTAATGAGATAAATAATTTAAAATCACTTTACTATCATTTGGTTGATAAAGATTGTCTGTAAGCCTTTGAGTGTATCTTAGGCATGAGGAATGAGGTGTCTTTAATGTTTAATTGAGTCTTTAGTTTGAGTCTTTGTGTTAAATTCTTGGAGATTGTGTGAAACCATGCAAACTTTGGCCTCCATTGATGCACACCTTCTGGTTGAAGGAATATTTTAGGTTTACGAAGCATTCTATCATTTAGTTTTCCAAATGTTGTGAAGGTTCTCAAAGATATGGAAAAATCAAGTTTATCCTACTTAATCTCCCACCAAGAAATTATTCAAAAACAATGAATCTTACCTGAAATACCCCTTTTTTCCTGTATATGTCCACAAATGAATATCTTCTACTAGCAAAATATGCGGGAAATCGGGATTCCATAATGTCTTTAGTATCCTTAACCCTGTTTAGAAAATATAAACATTCTTTAGAAGTGACAAATTATGAGAGTTAAATTGTGGTGCATTACTCATATTTTCTTAAGGTTTCCTTTCAAGTTTGTGCAAAGAAGGATATCTTCATTCTCCTTCACCAACAAAGGTTACAAATCGGGTCCTCTCACCCTAGTCGAAAGGCATGACCAAAATTAGTGAGGATAGATCAAATCCTTTCATATGGTGCTATCCATTTCTCTAGCACCCGAGTGACAAAGAGCCAGGGGAGTACCTTCCTCGGCTACAAAACGACTTATGATTTTTCTGTCTCTGAGTATCTTGTTGAATCTGTGATACTACTCAGCTTCCAAGGGAGAATCAATTTGGGTACCAACACTAGAATGGCATTGCTGCCAGGGACATGAAGGAGTGTGCAAAGTTTGAAAACCATCAACAACGCATATAGACCTTGTTAATTCTTCTTAAAAAATTTATGTGCAAATACATTGTTGAAATGTCATCTCGTGTCCAGTTTGTAAGAATCAATAAAAGTTACAAGTTACGTGTGTAATATTTCCAGGTTTCTATTGGTCTTTACACTTATTTTATATCATCAAAGTTAAATACGGGTAAAGGAAGGTCAGATCTGTGAAGCTTTTCATGAATTTATTGTTGACAGACATTTGAGAAATCAATTTTAGTGCATTTTCACAACTAAGGTGAAAATCCTTAGTAGCGACTCCATGTTGAATTAATTTTTGATAAATGTCAAGTGTCTTAACCTCTGTCAATTGAAATTTATCACTAATCTTTGCAAAGCTAGAAGGAATAATATCTCTCTTCATTGAAGACCCTGCTAGAAGGTTGTTTCTAGAATTGGGAAAGATAAATTCTGAAGGAAGAAGAATATGGAAAGTTGTTGGAGATCAGAAATCAAGAAAGGAGTTATCAATTGTGGAAACTGATCAGCTTGTCATTGAATATTTCCATACTTCCTCAAGTTCTTTTAAATCAGGTAGTCTTTTTGTAAATCTGAATTCTCCAATTGGAGAGGGTCCTTCATTTGTATTTGAAAATTTTACATCTCATTTTGTCCCTGTGTTTTCCAAAGCTGATAGGATCTTCCAAGAAACAAAGTTTTTAGAGAACATTCATTCTGAGAATTGTATTCCTGTGCCCCATAGACCCCTCACTCCCCATCATTTTGTTTCTCCTGTAAGATCACCTCCCTAAAACAATATGGCCTAGCCCCCACCCAGACCTCCGTTTTTTGTGAACACTTTTGGTCCTATAGATTTCAGAGGTATGGATGGATATCCAAATGTTGTGCCCCAAGATGTTAGAAATAGACTGCCTAAATTTCAAGGAAATAATGCTATTACTGGTGATCAGCACTTAAATATTTTTGTCAATATGATGGAAGACTTTGAGATCAAATTTGAGGATGTGTACATAAAATTGTTTATTCATACTCTAGAGGAGGATGCACATGACTGGTATAAATATTTTCCAGACAACTCCATTGATTCATGGACAGAAATGAAGAATGCTTTTAGATTGCAGTATGGAGATAAAACAGACCCTAGGTTTCTTTTATCAAAATTTGAAAATATTAAGAAGAATCCTAATGAGTCTATTCATGACTTCAATACAATGTTCAATAAGACCCTAAATAGGCTACCTATGATCCTGAGGCCAAGTGATGTTTCCTATCTGATAAAATACTCCAATGCTTTTGATAAGAAGGTTGCATATTATTTGAGGGATAAAAACCCAACAACATTGAGGCATGCCTTCACCATGGCTTTGTAGATTGAAAATAACATCAAGGCAGTTGGTAAACCTCCTAAGAGAGAAGGAATCAAGATGATCAATCTAGAGAAGCCTCATTCAAGTAAAGTTGTGGATCTGGAGGAGGCTATAAAAACTTTTTCCGTAGTCATTAAGGAAATGTCCTATAAATTGGCGGAGAAGCAGAGAGAGAGGATTGGACTAGGTTGCCAAGTTTGGCACAAGTCACAAGGTCAAGAAAGGTTTGAAAATAATCCTAGGGGTGATTAGAGATCTGATGACAGAAGCAAAGGACCCATGGGATCAGGAAATAGATAACCCCAACCCAGGGAAAACAAATTGGTGCCTGATCCTTTAGTTGTCAGAGTTGCTGCTGTTGATGAAGCTCATAAAATTGAGTGGTGTGATAGTTGTTTCTTACCACATGCTCCATGTGATGTTGAAAATGGAGTTGAGGAAGAAAATGATGATGATGAGACAGATGATGATGCATGCACGATGGATTTCTCTACAAGTTCACAACAGGGAGAAACCTCAACTGAGCTGATGAGTGCCAAAATAGTTAAAGATTTATGGGATTGCATTCACTGGGTATTACCTCTTCCTCCCACTCATACTTCTGAAATTGATATGGTACAAGATTTTGAGTTGCCTAACAATGATTTTGAGTACTTAAGGGCATTAATGATTAAAAAGTATGATGGAGGAATTCCTTCAGAAGAGAACAAACAATTATTAATGAATGCAGTAGTTGGCCATGAAAAAGAGTATAATACTAGGAGAAAAGTTTCCAAAGGGGTAGGGCCTTAGGCCAAACCAAAAATTCCAGTTCTTACCAGAATCCCTAAAGAAGCCCCTAATAAAGATGCATTTGGCAAAGGATTTTTCACCCCAAATAAAACTTGTGTTCCTCCCCATGCTCAAACTATGAGAAATCTTGTGCCATTAGATGAATTTGTAAACCTTCCTCCTAACACTACATTACCCAAATATGTTCATTGTGACATAGCCCAAATCTTGATTCAGATCAAGATTTATGTTCCTATTGTTTAATTTCTTAGAATCTTTGAGTATAGGAATAAAGCATTCAAATTTTTGGGATTGAAAGAAGAAAATATTACCCAAGATAGAAATGTAAACAATGTAGAGGTTCCTCCTACCATTGCGAGTTGGAAAAAACCCAAGTAGTGGAAGAACTAGGTGAGCCACCTGAAGTATATTTGGGAATATCCTTGGTTGAGTCCCAGCTGAATGTAGATCCATTTTTCACTACTCTGATTATTAGGGATAGGCTATTACATAATTGTATGTTTGATTTTGGAGCATCATGCAATGTTATGCCTCTTGAGGTCATGAATGAATTAGATATCAAAGTGACAACAGCTTATGGGAAGTGCACTATCATGGATTCCGAAGAGGTACTAGTGGCTAGATGTGTCGAGGGTTTGATAGCGCAACTTGCATCCTACCCAAGAAATAACTTAAAAATAGATGTTGTTATTGTTGATTGCCCTACCAAATGGGAATGTTGTTCTCAGAAAATGGGCTACTAGTGTGGGTGTGAGTGTGCAAATGGATATGTATTTTACCACTACACTTATTGAGGAAGCCTTGTAAAGTTGTATGGTGAAAATAAGATGCTACATCTCATTAAGGATCCCAATAATTCTTCCTATGAAGTGTTATACATTGACATTGATCTTTGATAAATTTGTTGGATTTTTTATGGTAAAGAGCACAAAATTGATCAATGCAAGTCTCTTAAACAAGTAGTTTCTCCTTAAAATTTGTTGTTTGATGGGGATTGCTCTAAATTTGGAAATGGTGCTGGTATTGTTGTGATATTTCCAGGCCAAGGAGAGTTTGTTTTTTCTTGTAAAATCAACTTTGAGTGCACTAACAATATTGTAGAATATGAAGCACTCTTATTGGGTTCAAAATTACTTGGAAATATGGTATTAGAGGCATCATTGTTAAAGGAGATTTAGAGCTAATTGTCAAGCAGGTTAGAAAACAATATGCAACAAAAAATCAGAGAATGAAGCAGTATAAACATGCAGTATGGGATTTCATTGAAATGTTTGACTCCTTGACATAATACATCATGATAGGATGTCTGATACTCTAGTAGACAAATTGGGTGTATTGGGGTCCAAATTTGAAAATTGTATTGTATCCCCTATTGTGAGTATAATATTGAGATATTAACTAGGCCATCTATTCTTGATAATCTTAAAAGCTGGAAATTTTTCAAGATGACGCCCAAGTGCAAAGTTTTTACTGAATGAAGGAGAATTTTCCTATCAACGTATAGATTAGGAGCCAAAGGTTTGTGCGGTTGATGGAAAGGAGACTTTATTTGGCAAAGAAATCATTCATTTGAAGACAAATACTATTCCCGGAGGTTTGGTAGCACTTGAATCAAACATTGATAATGTTTATTGCATTGTCAGCAGACACATGTCGATCTTGAGGGATGTTGAAGAGCCTGACACAGGCATGAAGGATAAACCATGTAAGATCTGGCTAGGTAGTAATCTGAGCAAGGAAGAAAAGTAGTCATATGTCCAATTGTTGAAGAAATACAACGAATGCTTAGCATGGTCCTTTTACGAGATAAAAACATACGAGAGAGGATCTTTTCCAAAGCCTGAAAACTCCTTAGAAGCTTCGCGAAGAAATTTAGGCGAAACAGAGGCCGATCAATCCACTCCTTTCCTGAAGATGAAAGAAGAATTGAAAAAGTTGAGGGATGGAGGAATCATATAGCCCATAAGAAACTCATCATGGGTTGCAAACTTGGTACCGATCGAAAAGAAGAGTGGAGATATAAGGTTGTGTGTGGACTTGAAACTTCGAATAAAGCATCAATGACAGATAACTACCCTCTGCCAAATATGGACATTATGTTATAATTGGTTCTTGGTTCGGAATTGTTATCCACCTTGGATGGTTTTTTCTGGATATAACCGGAGTAGTTGTGAAGGAATAAGAGCAAATCAAGACCGCCTTTACCACTCCTTGGGAACGTATGTATATGTCAAAATGCCTTTTGGTCTAATGAATGTTGGAGCCACTTTCCAAAGAGAAATGGATGTAGCTTTCTCTAGATATATTAATGATTTCATTGTTGTATATCGGTATGATGTGACTATTTTCTCTAGAAAAAGGAGTGACCACCTGCAACACTTAGAAAATATGTTATTAAGATGCAGGGAGTATGGTATTTAACTAAATTCCAAGAAGTGCCATTTTGGAGTTTAGAAAGCAAAGGCTCTTGGACACATTGTGTCAAAGAAAGGGGTGATGACCGATCCTGAAAGGGTAGAAGCCATAAGGGAATTCCCTATTCCAAGAAACAAGAAGGGAATTCAATCCTTTTTGGGTAGATTAATTTTATTAGGAGATCTATATCCAAATTTGTTGAACTAACTATCCCAATCACTATCATGTTGAAGAAAGACCAAAGTATTAAATGGGAAGAAGCATCTATTCGAGATTTTGTTGGGATCAAAGAAGCATTAAAGATTGCTCTTGTTTTAGCAACTCTAGATTATAAGAAGGCTTTCCAAATGTTTTCTTTTGCTTTAGAAAGTACTATTGCATCGTGTGTTGTTGTTAAAGGATGATGAGGAGGTGAAAGACCAATTGCCTTTTCGGTAAGGCATTACAAGGAGAGCTAAAGTATCTGTCACAGAGAAGTAGACATTTGCTTTGGTAAAAGCAAGAAAGGTCTTCAAGCCATATATTATGAGTTCCAAAGTCATTGCTTATGTTCCCCACACCATGGTGAAAGATGTCCTATCATAAATGGAGATTTCAACCAAAATATGTTGATGGGTAAACAAATTGCAAAAGTATGATATGGATATCCAAACAATGAAATTGGTCGAGAGGTTTGGGCACAGGAAAAACTTATGGCGAGCATTCTGCGCAGAGAATTGAGGTAAATAAAGTTGAAGAAGAAAGGTTGAAGGACATCAACTTTTATCTAAAACATCTATAGTGCCCTAAACATTTGAGCAAGAATCAGAAAAGAGCACTTAAGTTAGCTTCCCAAAAATATGTCATTACTAATTTTGGGTTAGGTTGGAAGAACCCTAAGGGAGTTCTCTTAAGATGCATTATTGAAGATGAAGCCCCTAAAATAATTGTTGATCTCCATGGAGGAGTTTGTGGGAGGAATTTTTCGGAAGAGCCATAACTCATAAAATCTTAAGGGCTGGTTATTAGTGGCCAACTCTTTTCAAAGATACAAATCTATTGGTAAGAAAATGTGAAAGTTGCCAATGCTTTTATGGAAGACTGAAAGCTTTAGGATCCCTTCCTTTGCAGCTTGTATCAATTGAAGCCCCATTTAGGCAATGGGGAATGGAATTCATTGGTGAGATTTCAGATCCTTAAAGTGCTGGCCATAAGTAGATTTTAGTAGCCACTGATTTCTTTACCAAGTGGGTGGAGGAAATCCCCACCAAGAAAGTAACTCACCAAATTGTCATGGATTTCATTCTGAATCATATCATTTACAGGTTTGGAGTGCATGCTAAGATAGTTGTTGATAATGCCATGAGATTCTAAGCTAAACCTTTGGTGTCCATGTGCCACGAATATGGGATCAATTTGACATATGCTTCCAATTATAATCCCCAAGGAAATAGACAAGCAGAGTCCAGAAATAAAAATCTATTGAAAATAATTAGAAGAACTCTAGAGTTGAACAAAAGGAAGTGGGGTGAGCAGTTGAAGTTTGCTATTTGGGCTGATCAAATCATTGTTGAACAAGCTTTTGGAGAAGCCCATTTGAGTTGGTATATGGAACTCAAGATCTGCTGCCCTGCATACACAATTTTCTTCATTTTAATTTCTTTAACAATTGGAAGATTAAGAGGTTAGTCCCTATGATGCTTGCATTAGTCAGATTGTTGAGTTAGATGAAGAAAGAAGGGCATCCCATAAGAGACATACAAAATTCAGAGAGAAATTGAAAAATTTGTTTGATAAAAAGGTGACTCCAAGAGATTTCGGTGTGGAGATCTTGTCTATTGTGGGATACCATGTACGAGGATAAGGGCAAACACGAAAATTTTGATGCATTGTGAATGTGCCCTTATTCAATTAACATTCAAATTTGTGAACATATATTCTTCTTAAAAAGACCTAGATGCGGAGTTGCTTGAATTTCCTTTTAATGGAAGGCATTTGAAACATTTCCTTGATTGATTTCTTAGAATCGAGGTATGCACTATTGTACAATGTATATCCTTTAGTTTCTTTCTTCTTTCGTGTTTTTCTATTTTGTTTCATCCTGGTGCTTGGTGGCCATTTTTATAGGTTTCTCATTTTTTTCGTGAGGGTTGGCTCGTGACTCCATTGCCTAATGGTTTATTTTTGGCACTCGGTGTTCTATTTGTTCTTATGGCACTCGTTTGGAGTGCTCATCCCTAAATCGGAGCTGATGTTGGTGCTCAATTAGATCTCACCTCAATTTTCTCTAAAATTCTTCAATTTGCGGACTCTGTCTCTTTTTCTATCTCCCGTATTAAGGCATGAAATCTCTTTCCTTCATTTGGTTGCAATGATCAATCCTTTCCTTTTTATGAGGATCACATTAAGTCTAGAATTTGTTTTCCGTTCCTCTATCCATGCAAAGGAATTTGTAATTTGGTCGTAAATTCAGGTTTTTCCCTTCCTTTCATTTTTCCACACAGATCATGTTTTGTTTTCCCTATCAATTTTTGTCCCAACATTTGTGGAAACGTGGCCCTTTTTGATTGGATGCAGCTCGGTGGGGCATTTTGAAACTCTAAGGCCCGCTTCAACTCAAGTCTTTTCCACGTGGAGGGCCTCGGCTCATCTGAAAATTTTCCTCTTGGTTTGACCTTTGGAGTTGTGCCAGGGAGACACGTGGAGGTTTCCACTGGCCCTACCTAGACTTGGACTTTTTTTTCATGTGACCGGTGCAGCTTTTTCAGACCATGGACACGTGGAGAGCCGGTGCTCATTTGAGGATCTGCCTATGGGTCCTACCTTAGCAATTTGTGCCAATGAGACATGTGGTGCCTTCCATGGTCCTTAAACATTTTCAACAACTCGCGGTGACACATGTTTTGATCCCACGCTTGTTTAGGGTCTGTGCTTTTGCGCACCATCTCAAAGTTGTGCCAAGGAGACACGTGGAGGCTTCCACTGGCTCCTCTCTATTCTTAAACTTTTCAAGTAACTTTCTAAGGCCTGGGACACATGAAGGGCCCGCACCTACTTGGGACCTACCCCTATACTTTAATTTTGAAGAAGCACCTTTGAAGGGTCATGTGGAATTTTCCACTCACTCTACCATTGCTTGGACATTTCAATGTCTGAGGAAACTTTCTCGGACCCTAGGCACGTGGCACATTCCACTGGTCCCTAAATTATTTCAACAAATCAAAAGTGCGTGCTTATTTGGGGTCTCTACTTTTGGGAACCATATCAAAAGTGCGCCATGGAGACATGTGGATGCTTCCGCTAGCTCCTTTTATATTGATAATTTTTCAAAGGCCAAAAGGAAATTTTCTTGGGCCCAAGGCACATGGAAGGCACGTGTTTGTTTGGGAAATTTCCTCTATACTTCACCTTTGCATTTGTGCCGAGGAAACACGTGGATGGATCTAATCTAAAGTTGAAAAGGGCGAATCAATTTTTTTGCATTGCATCTTATTTTGCCACCATTTTTTTCTCTAAGACTCTTGGAGATGCGAATACGTATTGTTTTTCATCATTTTTGATGAAACTCCTTGTCGTTTTGTCTACAAAGTGCAATTCAATAAATGTAAAGCTTAATTTGCGAGTCAAAGGAATGTAAAGGATAATATCTTGAAGTTGGAATTGCTTGAGCACTTACAAAAATGTGAATTACCAGAGAAACTGGATGTAGAGTAGAGTTGTAGAGGAAAGAATGGGAAAAGGATGAAATGATGGAGATTGCAGGTCCAAAGGATAAAAAACGTGTTGCCATAGGAGATGAATAGGTGCCCTAGTTAAAATAATGATGGAAATATTTTCAATCATTCACCTTTTTAACAACTGGAAACTTTTTGTTGTAATTCTGTTAAATGTCATTTTCTAGAAATCATGAAAAAACATGAAACAAACAAAGGTTCCTCGAATATTCTTTTCTTGGGAAAAATCTTGGATGTAAATGAGTGTTATAAAAAGCATGCTTTAGTCATGGAAATGGTCGGGGGTTGAATTCTTACGAGAAAATTTGAGAAATCCCATCTTCCTGAGACACCATCTAAGAAACCTGTTAATCTCTTATGTTTTAGATTTGATCATGTCAAGTTGGTTGCAAGTGTATAGCCATTGACAAGCTTTGAAACTGTTCAAAGAAACTTTCCCTTGCTAATGAATCTAATCAACTTCAAATTAATCTATGTCAATCTTGGAAAAATTTGTGTCTTCTTTATTTCAGAATGTATGCAAGTAGTTTTTCTTGTTCCTATTGCAATATTTTGCTAAAATCCCTCTGAATCACACATGATCTCGTCCCTGTGATAGTTTAGTGGAATTTACAATTTCATTATGAGAAGAGCCTTCATCCTATAATGAGATGAACAATTTAAAATCACTTTAGTGTCATTTTGTTGATAAATATTATTTGTAATCCTTTGAGTGTATATTAGGCATGAGGAGCGAGGGGTGCATGTAATGTTTAATTGAGTCTTTAGCTTGAGCCTTTATGTTAAATTCTTGGAGATTGTGTGAAACCATGCAAACCTCATCAAAGCACAATGTTGTGTCCCACTTCGTGTCCCAAAAACGTGAGTAAGAGGTTGGGCGAGATTGGAAATCGAGGGTGTTCATGCGAACACCCCTTTCACATCAACCCCCTTCACCTGAACTACCATGTAGGAAAAGAAAACGATTCGCGCAATAGGGGTTCGCGTGAACACCCCTTCACGCTAACCCTTGAATTCAAATAATGTTGGCAGCAAAGAGTTATATATAGATATTTATATAGTTTTAGGTGGCATATTTAGGGTTTAGGGGGTTTCGGGTGAAGGGAGTTCACACAAACCCCCTTCACGCGAACCCGCCTTCGTGTGAACCCCCTATGTGGCACGATTTGGCGCCAAATCCATTTTGAGGATATTTTTATGGGAAAATGTGCCACTTAGGTGCCACGTAATTAGGGTTAACGAATGAATAAAATTACAAATGTTTTAAAAAATAAAGAATTTTATTAGCTTTCTAAAAATATAATTTTCATTTAAAAAAATATGTTTTACTATTTATTTATTTTATTTTGCTAACATATGGTATTTTAGGACAATCGATTGTACACAATTAACCCAATTTGAAAAATAGCAAAAAATATCAAAATATTTTGAAAAAATTAAAATTACTATTTATTGAAGTCTTCTTCTTACCTGTGAAAAAAAAATTCAATTTCGATATAAATCTTAAAATTTATTGGCATAAACATTTGTACGCCATTTATTTGAAAATATTTTTACTAAATAATTAATTAAAAAAATATATAAGTCCAAAAATATGAAAATTTGACAACACCTCAAAATTCAAATCTTGAACATATATCTAAAATTTCATGGTGAAAAAATAATTTTTCATTCAAAAAAACCATCAGGGACAGTCATTCCTCTTTTATAACATAAGAAACAACGTATGAATAAAATTAAGAAAAAGACCATTTTTTTGCATTTTAAAAAAAAAAAATTTACATGTATTCTACACTCTAAAAAAACATTTCGTTAGTTTGTGGAATTTCATGAATGTGTACGGTTTTATGGCTATTACCTTTAGAAAATCAATGAAACTGAAAATTCATGTTTATAATGGTACAAAACATAACAAAAAGTGGGACATTTTATTGTGCTTTTACTCATAACAAAAAGTGGGACGTTGATGCCCATTATGGTTGAAGGAATATTTTAGCTATTCTCAAGCATTCTGTCATTTAGTTTTGTAATTTTTGTGAAGGTTCTCAAAGATCTGGAAAAATCAAGTTTATCTACTTAATCTCCCACCAAGAAAGTATTCAATTACAATGAATCCTACCCGAACTACCCACGTTTTCCTGTATGTCCACAAATGAATAAATTCTACTTTTTGCCAAAGTATGCGAAGCAATCAAGATTCCATAATGTTTTTAGTAACCTTAACCCTATTTAGAAAATATCACCATTCTTTAGAAGTGACAACTTGTGAGAGTTAAATTGTTGTGCATTGATCATATTTTCTCAAGGTTTACTTTAAAGATTGTGCAAAGAAGGATATCTTCATTCTCCTTCACCAACAAAGGTTACAAACGGGTCCTCTCACCTGGTCGAAAGGCATGACCCAAAGTAATGAGGATAGATCAAATCCTTTCATATGGTGATATCCATTTCTCCAATGCTCGAGTGACAAAGAGCCATTTGAGTCCCTTCCCCACTACACAAAAAACTTATGATTCATCTGTCTCTCGAGTATCTTGTTGAATCTATGATGCTTTGCTTAGCTTCCAAGGAGAATCAATTTGGGTACCAACACCAATTGCCGGTTGTTTAGAATCATGAATCATTGCAAATATTTCCATCATTGTTTTAATTGGGGCACCCAAGAATCTCCTCACAGCAACATGTTTTTCATCCTTTGTACTGCAACCTCCATCATTTCATCCTTCTCCCATTATTTTCTTTACAACTCTACTCTACATCCAACTTATTTGGTAATTCTTGTTTGTGCTAGTGCCCGAGCATTTCTAACTTCAAGATATCAACCTTTACATTCCTTGGACTCAAAAATTAATCTTTAAATCCATTCAATTGCACTTTGCAGATAAAAACGACAAGGTATTTCATCAAAAAATGATGAAAAACAATGTGTATTCGCATCTCCAGGAGTCTTGGAGAAAAATATGGCAGCAAAATTAGATGCAATGCACAACAACTATATCCTCAAATGAGCGTCGTCCCTCGACATGTCCATGGTCCGACAAAGCTGCATCGGCTGCATGAAAAAAATGTCTAAGTCTGGCGGGGCCAGCGGAAACCTCCACATGTCTCCCTGACGCAACTCCAAAGGTCAAACCAAGAGGTAAATTTTTAGATGAGCGTAGGCCCTCCACATGGAAAAGACTTGAGTTGAAGTGGGCCTTAGAGTTTCAAAATGCCCCACCGAGCCGCATCCAATTAAGAATGAACACGTTTCTACAGATGTTAGAGATAAATTTTGATAGGGAAAACACTCCCATCAAACAGTAAAAGCGGGGGGGAACTTTACCATTTGCACCAAGAATTGAATCTTTCTTTAAGGAAAAATAATTTGGAAATGATACAAGGCCCAAATGTGATCCACGACCATGGAGAAGGATCTTCAACAACATACAAATGAAGAAAACCTTTCATGCATCCATTCGGGAAATAGAAAATACGATAGAGCCCGTAGATTGAAGAATTTTGAGAGAAAACGGGGTGAGATCAAATTGAGCACCAACACACCATGATTTTTTTGTGTATGTCTTGAAGAACGAACATTATCTTTATCCTTATGACTAATATAATTTGTTTCTTCAATCCTTTTTTAAAGTGTTTTCAGTTATTTATTTATTTCTATAATATTCTCCACATTCAAATCACTTTCCCATCAATTATGTAACTTTTCCTCTATCTTTTAATTAGTTTATTTTAGATGAATCCTCTCTTCCTCTTGAAATCTAATTATGACTTGGAAAAGTGCTATAGATTTGAAATGTAAATATAACATGGAGAAGTGCTAGATATTTTCCTTCATGATAAGGTTATCCTCTACCATTTCTTGTTTGGCCTCTTCCTCTTGATAACCTTCATATACCTTCGTGAGGTGTTTTATTTCATCCTAATTAAATAAATTATACTCCGCCTCTAATACAAATTTGTATGCCTCTTTTATTGACTTGAACTCAATCATTCAAAACTCGTGCAGGATGTAAATACAAAGTATATTTACATTAGTCGATATATTTTGTTGATTATCCTCCACATGACTAGAGTTAATGGTAAACAGTGTAAAAATACTCAATGTAGTATTTAAAATTCATATCTCTATCTAAAATTCTATAACTTCTTAAGTTCAATTGATAATCCAAAGGTAATAACTAAATTTTCACATTTGCAATAATTGTTTCCCAATTTTTAATATCAGCATTACATATTCTTTCCCTTTCCCACTACACATAATCCCACTAAGGGTGTGTATTCCCTATAAAATTGGTACATGAAAAATGGACCCTTATCGAGTCCCCTAATGATTTGTATGCAAATTATTTCTCGATCTCAATAATGAATAACTGACTCAATAAGATCGCCAAGGATATAAGAAATTTTATAGAAAGGGTCTTTAACTTTTGTTTACTTCTCAAATCTCTTATGCTTCATTTTGTCTCACATCACCTTAACGAAACAAGAAAACAATACCTCATTTCCACTATGTAATCTCCAAATTAAATCTAATCTCACTGGTAATTTTGTAATCATCTTTACCAAGTTTGCAAAAAATTCTTCCTCTTCTTACATTTACTTTGAGTGTGATATGTTTGAAAAAATACAAATTTTTTTCATAACCTATAAATAACTGAGTAAGAGCCTCAAACAACCTAATAAGTAATTTTTATAATCTAATACTATTTTTTGTAAATAGAAACGATGAGGTAAATTGAATTAAAACTTAAATCCCCAAGTTTTTACTCATATTCTAGATTAAAATGAATAGAAACCACCACAAAGACATATCATGGAACCTAGCACAATTGCTTTATTGATTTTAGTAGTACTTTAGATATACATATTGAAAAAGGCATAAAATTGCACGTGTACATGTAGTACACACATGTAGAAACATAAAAACTACCCATAACCCTACTCAAAATGAAGAATATATCAGATCATTCCATATTTTACTAATTATAACGAATAAGCATCATCTTATGAGCCAAACCCTATTGTATTTTGAAGCAAACATGATTAGGGTGCTCAACAAAAATCTACCTTACACCAAAAACCCTAATAATATGCATTGGAAAACATACCAAACAAAATTTAAATTTTACACATGTAAGAGATCAAACTATCATATATTTGAACACTTAAAAAAGCAATACTTCACACATATACTTATATGTAAATAATAACACACTTAGATAAATCATGAATTATATAATAACTTTCCTCAATCACATGTTTATAATATTTTCCATAATTTACCTACCAATCTCATTGTGTTAGCTCAAGCTATCATCCACACTCTCCTATCAAAATAAAACTTAGATTTTTTCTTATCAAATGAAAGAAATCCCTGTCTAAGTTAATGGTGATTTTTTTATATAGTCATTCATGACAACACCCTAATGCTTTTTGACATTGGATTCCATCTGGACCAAAGCCCTGTTGATAAAGAGTTTTCTGCAAGTTAAGAAATTAAATGCCATTTTCTCTATTTTGAATATTCCTAATGAAAACTTCGAGGAATCCAAACTTAGTGACACCATGTCTACATTGGTAGTTGAAAAGGAGTTGAGAAATGCTGAAATACCTACTGTGATGGTGATTAGCTCCTGTGATAATGAGGAAAATTAAAATTTATGCATAAATATTTATATGATATGGTTATAGTATAATCTCTAAAAGATTATCCATCCTCTTGTGTCTTTTGTCACCTGAATTTTCAATTATTTTGTCTAATATAATATAAATAGTGAGATCTGGTGCTTCTTTTTTGACTGATAAAAAAATAAAATAAAATTTATAATAGAAACATTTTTTTAATTTTAAATATTATTATTTTAAAATAATTATAATTAACATGCCCATTAATAGCAAAACATTGTTATTGCTAGTTATTTAAGATTTTATATAACGATCTTTGTGTAATGCATAGTGTAGTAAGATATATATATATATATATATATATATGAGATAAAAAGTAGGATTTTATCGTTATATTGAGCACTTGAACTTAATGTATGATTTGGAAGGTTTCTCCTCAAAACATTTGACTCTTCTACTTATATAGTGATATTCAATTAGAAGTTTATCAAAATTCTATTCTATATTTTGATATTATTTAGTGTTACATTATTACTGATATAGATCTATCAAAATAATTTCATTTCACTTTCTAAATTAATTATCGTCACTACGTATACAAATTCTTTCCTTGTTTGGTTGTACTCCTTGATTATAATTCACTATTTATGTCCAAATTCAATGTATTTTTATTAACACATATAAACCGACATTCTATTATTACATCGAAGGTGTTCCCCTATGGGAAAGGGATTTACTGAAATTCATTGGACTAACTTAATTTTGACATCCATTTTCATAGTTTAGGTTTTTAGTTTGTCTTTGCGCGCATGCTAAGTTATTGCATCCCGAGTTTTGCATGCTAAGTAAAAGAATTGTATTAATAGTCCGAGCATTTTGTTTTGGTACCCGATAGAACTTGGTTTTATTCATAAGAGGAGATGTATAAAATATTTGAGGTTTTTACAATGGTGGGTCCTCTACTCAAAGTCACACATAGCAATTGTTTTTGGAATAACATTTGTGTAACACCCACTATTTCAGATGCACAAGACAACACGAAAATTCCGGGATAATTTTTTTGACTTATTCGAAGTAGAGAATGACATAACAGTGGTCACAATGATTACAACTAACTCTTTGAACAACTTGACACAATGATGATTACATAGGCAACACGGAAACATCCAACACCTATCAAGGATAGTTCACTTTTCTCTTTGACAAGGCACCACAAAACAACCCAACCACAATACACAGTAACATTTTAGTACATTCTACGGTGCAAAAAAATCCTTTAAGGTTATGTAATCACTAAAACATCTTACAAGACTTGACTTTACGATCTAGAAGATTTAGATTTGATTCAAGAATTTCTTCCTACAAAGGTGAACTTATTACTTTTATACTATTGACTAATTAGTTGGAGGAAATTTTTCTAAAAGAGGTTCAACTAAATATTGGAAAAACTAGCTAAATTTGCTTGATCAAAAGGGACACCTTCCCTCTCTTACAAGGTTGCATAAACATACCCGAGCTACAAAATCTTGATCCGGACCTCCATTGCACAAGTAACGAGCATAAGCTCTAACTGAAGTGGAGTGCCATTAAGGTTTGGAAATACAACCTCCTTGTGTAAGGATCAACAATTAACCATGCTTAAGAGAAGATTACAAAGTACTGTGGCAAAGGTTAGAGTGAGAAGGTCAAGTTATTTCATCATCATGATCTCCTTAGTTATTAACCGGTCTTTTAATGAGACTTAAGAGTTCAAATGGATTTGGGTAAAAGCTTCATTTAGCCAACTCTTGATTAAGTTTGAAAAAGGATACACATGGGGTTCCCAAAATGGAAGCACAAGACTTAAAGTGTTCTTATTCAAACTCCCCTACTAACTAAGATCTAACTATATCCCCAAAATCCAATAATGGTCTTATTTTTTTAAAAATACTTAATGTTTCACAACAATGAGAATAAGGTTTAATTCATAGCTTAAGGTTAGTGAGGGTGGATTATTTTACACTGGTAGATAAACCCTTTATTTCCAATTAAGGAATCTTTATTTAACTATAAAAACACAATTTTTTTTTATCTTATTTATTTATTCATCTATGTATTCATTTTATTGTATTTTTGATTAACTTTAAAAAAGGATTGCCACCCACTAAATATACATAGAATTGCACTGATGCCAAGACCAAGGGGAGGGGGTTATTACACTATAAATTTTAATGACTCGAAAGAAGAAGCTACCACTACTTATCGAGATAACTAAACATTGTTATAACATTTCTATTCAGAATGACACAAAGAACAAATGTGTCAAAAGATTCGATTGAACTTGAATGAGAACAAGAAGGAAACAAAATTTTTCAAGCCACATGATACAACATTTTCATGAATGAAATAATATGATTAATAAAATAAACATAACAGGGTGATGATCGAGTTTTATTCCTCACAAAACATTTACAAGTTTAGCTACAAAAGGATACGACAACCTTATTTCACAATTACAGAACTTCCAAGGCAACATGCCTTCCAAACTCCTTCATAAGCACCATTTCAAGATTTACAACACATTTGACATTCGTACAAGGAACTTCATAAATCAAACAGATGAAACCTTTACAAATCTTTCCTTTATCAACACGCACAAGCCATCTGCACAAGTATTAACTCGAGTTAGTTCGTGAGAACTGAGCATGTTGAGACTACACATTGAAACAGTATGCTAACATTTAACAATATCATGAAAGGAATGTTATACTTCAAGAATGGATCAAAGCACAAACCACTAATCAAAATTCATCACATGAGATAAATATTTACACCATCTAACAAGGAGGAAGCCAAATATTCTAGTAAGAACGATATCTCGAATAATCAAGGCAAGACCTTATAGATTAAAACAAAAAAGGGCCCATAATATTGAGATTTCAATCATGTAATCCTATGGATTACATGATTGAAATCTAATACCCAATCCCTCCATTGATATGAAAAACCCAAGATTTTAATAAGGATCCAAAACACCCAATCAATGATTTTCATTTGAATGAAACACACAACAATACCTTTGAACCCATTCCTTCATCAATAAAGGATGCTATGACCACCAATATTACGTCTCGATGATGATAACAACACAACTTAATAACAAGCAATCATTAATGGATTGTAACCTACTAGTGTTCATTGATCTCAGACAAGTCGAACCATAGTACACATCCAAACAATCTATCCATCTCCTCACACATTTTTATACTCACATTCTATGTGATAGACAATAAGTGATTGAATCTAATCTGAACCAACCTCTGAATATACATAGACACTCTCAGGTCATGGTTTCCACCCAGAACCATCATTTCTTCCATGAAGGCCATAAACCACACATTTTTTGAGTACAAGGTATACCCTTATGGGGTTTGACTTAAGAAGACTCCTCTTCATCCAGATACTCCAAGAGGTCCCGAAACCCTATATATATATATATATATATATATATATATATTTCAAAACATTTAAGAACAACTCCCCACACAAACGCTAGTAAGACCCTCCAATGAAAACTTAAAAAAAAAAAGTAGTAGGAGGGTTCGAGCTTACGGCCCATGGCTTCTATTTACTAGGCCTTCCGAACTTGGAGTGCAAATCACTGACTTTGAATAGTTTCAGTCACGGGTGCCATGGAGGTGAAACTCTAAAAAAGATTAACTAAATAATATTACTTTTACACAAAGATTATAAACTAATTCGAATAGGTTCTTGTGACATAGGAAACAACTCACAGTTAACCCAATTTTCCTTCTAAGGAAAGGAACCAAGTTTTCACATTTACCTAAAAATTCCTCATAATTCATAAAAATAACAATACACAAGGAAAATAAAACATATTAATTTACTTAGCTTATAACGTACAACAAAAAGGGAGGAGAAAACTCATGCAACCAATTAATATGGTGATCAATTTTAAATACAAATCCCAAATGAGTTCGTACCCAAAGATGTAACTATTTTATCCATTTGACACGAATATAGATATTCGATATCCATTGCAAGCTTAGGAAACAATATTCATGGACCCCAAGCCATTTATATGCTTAAGCATGTTCTCGGTATTCAATAGTTTCTAACACTCTAAAATACTACTCAAAATATATATATAAAGAGATACTATGTAAGTATATGTATTTACATTTACTTATCTGGGTATTCAAAATACCTATTCGAGCCAAAAAATATTTATACAGTAGATACATACTACACCAATACATGAGTTTTCTCTAATCCATGCAAGGGAAAGAAAAATATTCGGTATGAAAAACTTAATGTTTGTACCCTAGTCATATAATATTGTTCTCATCCCACTAAATATAACAGAGTAAAGAGAAATGTAGTTTTCCCCTTTTGTAAACCAGTTGCAAAAAAAAAACTAGTGATTCAATAGAAGGAAAATCAGAGTGATAACCAACACACTCAAGGCAATAAATAAACAATCCCAAAATCCTTTTCTAGGCACCATTTTAGGGAGAAGACACATTTATTTCATGGAATTGTAAAAAAGTAGCAAATCATTTCAAGGTATATATTCAACATGTCTAAAATGCATTCTTTTCCTCAAGTCACACCCACACATGGTAGAGCCACGAGCTTGCTGGGCATCCACACCCCGATCACCTCCACATTGGCACAAGCAGGAAGGAGTAGCCGAGGTTAGAAGGCTCTAAAATACCCGGTCAAAAAGATTAGGGAGTTAAAATATTAATACCCACAACTCATACAACTCTCCCTCCAACTCTATGCAGCCAACAATGTTTGAGAAAGAACAGGCCAAACAAGAAAACACCCACGCGGCCAACAACTTAAGCTTGGCATTACATCCTCACAAACATTTTCCCCAAGAAGAAAGTAAGCTAAAACAAGTTCAGAAAGAAGAAATGGGTACATTACAAGCCACCAATATCCAATTTTGGTACAAGCAGACCCTCAACTATGAGGAAGAACAAAATTTAATGACACCACAATGAAGAAATGGCAGAATTCCACCCACCCCCAATCTCCTTCACACCAAGTAAGATACAATAATTACCATAAATATTTGTAGGTCGATGGTTGAGAGAAGTCAAATTGCCATTAACTTGCAACAAAGCATGCGTAGAGGCCTGAAAAGGCTTAATAAATTCAATAATTTTTAAAAATATTTATATACATATATCTATAAAAATATAATTGGTACCCATTCAATTATTATTTATTTTTATTATGTTTTAAAAAATCCTAACACCTAAAAGGGATTTGAATAATCCTTTAGAACCTAAAGTGACAACGTCAATACAAAAATCACTTGATCGAGAGCTCGAGCATGAGAGCGAACAATAATAAAATAACTTGAAGGTAATAAATAACAATATTGATAAAACAAAATTGACACTAAACAAATAATTGTCAATTAGAAAATTAAATTGTAATGTTACTTTTTTTTATTATTGGTAAATAGTTTTTTGAAAGGGACTATACCCTTGTATACAAAGAGGGCCTAGAAGCCATAATAGGAATGAAAATCATTACAAGAAGGATCAAGATCCAGATAAGACATAAAAACCCAAGGTAACCAAAGAGAAGTTACCCCAAAACATCAAACCAGTTCAAACACTGCATAAGAGTAGCCAAAAAACAACCAAAAATAGCAAAAAACACGGAGGAAGGCAACAAGAACAACGCAGATCCATAATTACTTCTTGGCGGCTTTGGCGATTCTGGATTTAATAGTCTACCAAGAGGTGAACATAGCCAATGTCATCATATGAGTAGAGTCAGTAATATCCAGCTGTTGAATGGTCTATTTGCTTTCCTTTTCTCGTGCCCCAAAGAGTTGCTTTGGTATTCCACTGAGATTAGAGATGCTTTGCAGACATGCTGCTCAATAAATTCTTCGATTGCACTAAAAATAGCCATATTATGGTCATGGCGAGTCTTGGCTTTCCCTAGACGGTTGTCTAGGGAGTTCAATTTTTTGTAGATATCCTCAACCTGTTTATTGTCAATATCAACCTCCTCCTCCTTCCTCTTACCTTTTTGCTTAGCCAAGTTTTTAACTTCTTCTTTCAATAGCAACATGTCTGTTTCTAAGGCTTCCAACCTTTTTGTGGAGCTCTCAGTGTGTGCCTCATGTGAACCAATACTGCTAATATGAAGGAGATTATGAGCAACCTCCAAGTCCTGAGGAACGTTCCCAAACAAGGGTATCCAGGTTTAGTCTTTTAGAAGACCTAGTAATAGGCTTGGTCAAGTGGAGGTGAAGGGGGTGGGAGCAGAGGTGGGGGGATGATAGGCGAGTCGAGAAGGAAGGAAAAGGGGTAGCAGTAGCAGTGATGGGGATAGAAGGAGAAGAGATGGGGGTAGTGGCAACGGTGAGGGGAAAGATGGAACAAAGATGGGGGAAGTTGGAATGCCGGAAACTTAAGAAGACAAAGTTTATGCAACAAGAAGATGAGACCTTGATGTAGAGGGACCACACGAGTATGCTTTTGGAACTCCAAAATGGAGCGCTCAAGAGAATTAAGAAGATAATGAGGGAAACATACCATGAAACTTCTGTGGAAGTGATTGAGGAACACAAGATGTTTTAAGGGCACTGTGACGAATCTCCCCTCCAAAGAGATGTATCGCACCATCATATGGGTGACCTCATCAAAAGGTGGAGGGATAGAGCTGACCTACAAACCCACCATGACGAAGACCAGTTTCTCATTACCCTCAACAAATTTCCTCTCCTCAGCAGCCCTGTCAATCCTTTTATTAAAAAAGTGGTACCCATCCATTCCAAGGCCTGTTGCTTCAGCTATTAACTCTTCATTGATCAAAATTTTCTATCTGCCATATTCAACTTTGTGATCCTTCCAATCCTTCACAAATTACATGGAAATGCTTTGGTCGTGACCCTGTATCTTCTCAATAAAATTTGTGATGCCTCCCTGGTTGAGAAGATTCCAAAGCTCTTCATTATTCTTCCACTCCGGGTCCTTGCTTTGGGCTCGATCTGACAAGGGGATCCTCCCATTTTCACCATGCTTAAGTGATTGAAAGTATAATCTTCAAAATCCCTATGAGGAATTCTATAATAGACGCAGTTTCCAATCCACCTTTCTCTGTTTTTTCTCACGCGATGGGAATGATGAATAGTGTAGCCGTTGTTGTCATAACATTTCCCACGAATGCCTGCGTGAATGCTGCTATGTACCTGGGAAATCCCACATGTGCGAACTTCAGCCCCCTTAGAAACCCACTCCAGATCATCATCATCCTTACTACGGACTTGAAAATCCATAAAAACCTGTTATAGGCACAATATTTCCCGCATGTGTGGCTTTAATCTTCATATAAATCCACTTTAAGTCATCATTATGCTTTATATATCCTTGATTTCCCGTCAAGATCTACTTGAGTGCTGTTTTAAACTTATCAGCACATGTGAAATTCTTATTCTTAAAGACCCACTCCAAATGCTCATTTATCTTATCTCGAATTTGCATGCTCATAAGTATCCACTTGTATGCTATTTTGAATCTTCTCAGGAATGTGATCACTATTATCCCAAATAATGTGATTAACATTCATGCCATAGTTAGCCAATGCATCTGCCACCTTGTTACCCTCCCAGTAAGTATGCTTGATCTGAATATTATTGAAGGTTTGGCAAATACTTATGGATTCCAAGATAAAGTCCTTGATGTTCCAACTTGGAGGTGAACACTGATTAAGATGATTAATGATATTAAGTGAGTCTCCTTCCAGAATGGGATTTTGGATATTATGAGTTTGAGCAATTCTAAGGCCCCATAAAGCGGATAATGCTTTAATGAAATGATTAGTTTGTATTCCCATTTTACTAGCATAAGTAGTAACCAAACTGCCTTTATGATCCCGGATCACTCTTCCCCTATTTGCAATTCCAGGGTTACCCTTAGAGGCCCCATCAAAGTTCAACTTATACCAGTTGAGATCAGGAGGATGCCAATGTATCAAAGATATATCAATATTATTACCAGAATTATTTCAGGTATTATCATCTCTAATCTGCCATTGGGACAAGATATGCTCTTCATTTTCTGGATAACTCTTGTTCTTGGGGGGTTTAAATCTAGCAATATTCTCTTTAATAGCATTAGAAATTTTCCCAATACTGAGCTTATAATTCTGTTTACTATTTCTAAAGATGATATCATTTCTATCTTTCCATATCCTCCAAATAACATGAGGCATTACCAAATTCTAGAGCCTTCTCACAACAAAATGTTTATAGGGTGGGCAGATTTGGGTCCAGAGTCGATCAAGTCCTTCGGAATCACCCAGAAGATTTAAAATTAGAGAGGGAAAAACTCCACATTTTGGTAGCATATTCACAATGGATAAACAAATGACTGATATCCTTAGAGTCTTTTTTACACAGATGACATCTATTAGGCATTATGAAACCTTTTCTTATCAGGTTGTCAGTGGAAAGAATTCTGCCCATGAGAGCAAGCCAAAAGAAAAATTTAATTTTAGGTGTTAGCTCAGTAATCCAAATTCTACTCCATTTAAATTCAGTTTGACTATTGTCGAAGAAAGTATTATAACCAGTTTTAACAGAGTAGTCCCCATCAATAGAATTTCTCTAGACCAATTCATCCTTAACTTCCAGCTGACTTAAGGGGATAAGGTCCAACTGATCTTGTAGGGAGGAAATAGTTTGGATCAGATCATCTCTATCCACAGAAAAAAATTCCATTTCTTTTTGTTACCATTTCTTTCAATATAATCCTTGATTCTAGTGCCATACTTGCTTTCAAGATTATCTTTGACTACACCAAATCTATCCATAAGGCTGCAATTAAACCAGTTATCGTCCCATAATTTTATATCACAACCATCTCCCACTTTCCATTTACTTCCTTGTTTGATGAAATTTCTGCTCTTCACTAAATTATTCCAAAAAATGGAACCATAAGGAAGATGCTCATCTTGAAGAAAAGAAAAGACTACTTGTTGATTAAGGTATTTAGCCTTAATTAATTCTATCCAGGGTTTCTTCTTAGATAGCATTCTCCATCCCATTTTCACAATAAGAGCCTCATTCATTTTCTTGATGTCTTTTATGCCTAGGCCCCCTATATATTTTGGAGTACAAACCCTATCCCAAGTAACTAAGTGATATTTAATTGTAATGTTATTATCATCATTATTTTAAGGATTTTTTTACGACTTAAAAATTTTATTATTAATCGTATTAATAAGGACCAACAGTAAGCTCGACAATCGGAGAACACGATTTTCCTTTAATAGGAAATCAGTAATGTATGTTGCGAAATGAGCAACATAAAACAATGACAAAGACACAAGAAAGCACGGCAAAGAGGGAGAATGCTGATTATTCTCTGTGACAAAGGTGAAGCCAACTAAATATCAACGGAAGCACAACAACGTTCAACACTTAGCAACACGGTCTCCAAAGAAAGAACATGAGTAATGATGAATGGGGCATTACATTCTCCTCCCCTTAAGAAAGCATCATCCTCAATGCAACATAACACTGAAGGAAGTAAAGGTGATACACAATGAAGAATAGAAAAATATGAAAGGTAAACCCTATGGTTAATATTTCAGTCATTAAAGCATAGCCATGGGGTAGCCTTAGAACATTTTGGTAGAATTTTAACTTTCAAAGTTCTGTGAAGATTAGTAGTTCCCTCTTATTCATTAATTCATTAGTCTCTTTCCATTAACATTATTTCTAATTCTAGTTCTTTAAAAATTCCTTGTTGTAGAGTTTTAGTTTATTCCTTCTTGTGGGTGTCCGACATGAACTGCTATCACAACACCCTACCAGGGTCATATAAAACACTACAGATTCACAAGCATACTAGTACATACTTCATGATAGTACCACACCACAAGAGATTATTCAATTTATGGAAGGGAACATGCATGGTCCACATAACATAGTACTTGTCACACATCTATGACTGACGTATAGAATACTCGAACAAAAGTGTACTACAACAACCAGACATTTCCTCAATTCCACAGATGAATATTTCACATAACTCGAACAAAAGCTACAGGTACATAGTGTACACAAGGGCATCAACGCCATATCCACAACATCACAAAACATATCCAACTAACATGAGTAGCACATACATCATAGGACCATTCCCAAGACATCACAATAACTCAAAGACATCTCCCAATTGTAAAGACCACAAAACAGACACACAAGACAACATAGAAAAACACAGGATAATTTTTTTTTTTGACTTGATTGACACAAAACATGACACAACATGTCGCCACCAAGGTTACAACTAACTCTGTGAACAACTCGATACAAGGATGACCACAAAGGTAACATAGAAATGTTCACACCCATCAAGGATAATTCACTTTTCTTTTTGACAAGACAACATAGGAAACCACCACATAACACACTTACAGATAGGGCAAGCCACAATGAGAAATTATTGAAGGTTATTTATTTTGATAAAACATCTTTCAATCCTTAACTTAAGTTTTCTAGGACTCTAGATATGATTCGTACAATTCCTCTTACAACGCTAAGTTTCTTACTTTTACTCTGAAGAGAAATTTGCTTTAAGTCTTCTCTATTATGACCTTTATTTGCTTAATTCGTTTATTTAGAAAAAAAGGGTAATTTAATTCCACAAGGCCATCTATTCACACTTACGCTACTAGAACTCGTTCATGCCCATATGACAACATGGGTTTGCGTTCAACACACTTAAGAGAAGAAATACAAAGCACCTTGGAAAAAGGGAGAAGGTCGAGTTGAAATCATCTTTAAGACCTCATTAGTTATTACCAAGATTTAATTGAAGCTTGAGAACTTAACCAGAATTATTAAAGATTTTACTTAGGCTTTACTAAATGAGTTTTATAAAATAAAACAATTTACCTTCCAATGGCTGAGAGATAGATTGTGTGGTTTCTAAATTGTTTTCTCCTGCTTATTAAATCTTATTATCTTCCAGAACTAACCATAGATTTCCCTTAAGTTCGTTTAAGAATTCCACCATAAAAGGAATAGTGTTCATTAGTGTAGCTTGGGATATCAAGTTATAAAATGTTACTTAACAAAGGATAGTTTCATCTTTGATCACTTATGGAATTACATGCTCTCAAGTTGGTCACCTCTACACTAATTTATTTGCAATATAAATTTTAGTTTAACTTCTATAAGTATTAAACAACCCATTTTATTTTACTTATAACACACTATTACTAAGTCTTAGAAAGATTTAACTCAACATTTAATCGCAGGGGTAAAGTTTAGCAATACTCATTTACAAAAACGAAACAAGGTTACATCAACTCTTAGAATACCGATAATCCATTAAGGTCACTCAACAAGCGGTAAACCAATTTTCTTATAATTTCAATGATAGTCAACGATCCAAGGTTTCCAAAGTTAAGATGACAAAGTCCACAATACAATATACTAAGACATTGACCCTCTTCTGAAAATTTCCACTGGACGTTACAATAGTTGAACCATAAAAACAACGTACAAGCACCTTAATGATTATCATCTATGCAAATACAACAGCCACTTCTTTCATACTTGAGCTCGAAAATCAACCTACAAAAACATGTTAGCTTTTGTCAGTTCAAAAGAACTGGCATGAGCATGCATTCCCCTTTCCTAGATATCTCATCAAAATTAATTGAATGACTAGTGTCTAATTTCCATTCCATGACATAAGTAAAAAGTAGTTAGTATGAATGTAAACAAAATAGATACCCAGTTAACAAAAGGTGCACTGCAGACATATGAAGGCCAAAATTGTGCATTTTCTATCCAAAGTTGCTCTTACACCATACATTCTAAATTATAACAAATTTCCCACATAATACACCTTTTCATTTTCTTTAAGTAAAGATAGCGATAGCAGCTTCACATTCACAAAACTGAATAAAGGAATCGTACGACAACCACCCGATATGGAATAGTAAATTCTACTGATAATGCAAAAAGAAGGTAACTAATTTTATTATTCCGAACATCCCTACTCAGACCAAGAGTGTCACACAAGCCCAAAAACTCATGCCACCTATGGGGAGGGGGGGGTTATGGCCACTCAAGGACCCAATTCAAAGATCATGTAAAAAGGAATGCATTGCACATGCGTACACCTTAAAGAATGCAGCTGATGTTTTTTTGATTGTTATACCCAATATTTATATATATATATATATATTCAAGGTTAAACAACGTCCACATACGATAAGTTGAAACTTTGAAAGCACTATTAAGCCGCAAGTACCAACTCCGCACATCCCTCAACGAAAAACCCTTCATTCCCAACATAATAAATATTTCAATGTTATACACTGTTAACTTACTTGCTGAAATAACGAAGAAAGGTCTCATAAAACATTGTTGTTTTGGGGTAAATGTAATTTCCCTTTCACAGGTCCCCAAAAGCATCTCAAGCCTCGAATTAGTTCCATGTTAACCACATCCAACATATACATCATTGTTTATTACTCGGAAGGGGTAAAACACTATTCATACACTCACTACCATGGATGCATCCGACAAGGAAAGGCTTTTCTTATAATAAAGAAAAATTTAAGTAAACTTACACAGTTGTGTCGCGCATAGGATATCCCATGTACAAAATGAGAGTGCCTCGAGTACTGTAAGTATTTTCTCCAAAGGTTTGAGTAAGGTTTTCCCTGTAACAATCCCTCAAATTTTCCAAAGCACAAATGGTGGACCTTTCATAAGACCAGTTAGGGAGATAAGTCAAATGTAGGACTAACAATGTTATCCCTTGGCTAGGGTACTAAAATTTTAAGGTAAGCAAGTTAGATTTGGCCAAGAAAATGTTTGGATAAGACATTGTCGAAAACCCACTATCTAATCACAGCCGGTCACATCCGACGAGCATAATACACGGTTCGTTAAAGCTTCTAAAAAGAATAGAAATTTATGATGTTCCAGCCTTGCAGTCGACTTCCCAGGTCTGAAATTGGGATGAGATTATACCAAATTAGATTGCTTAAAAAAATTATGAGTAAGGGTCTTTCCAGTATCATTTCCAAGTCGAATTAATTCTAGACAGTGATAACATCATAAGGCAACCAATACCCAACTTCTCATGAGATAAATATTTTTATTCATTTATTATTATTATTATTTTTTAAAAGGAGGACAAAACTTAAGCAAACAATAACTCATTGCCACGCTGAAGATGGTCCAATACCAGGTCAAAAAAGGACAGAACTACTCTCACAGGCATAACACAGATGTATCTAGTAAAACTCCACGCACATTTTATCAAGAAAAAACTACAATCTTTGCGGGAAAGGCGTACAACAACCACAGAGCATTTCAAATGATATTTTCTCATGCAGAGCTATCCCAAAAAAAACATAGCACACATTTACAAGGAGAACAAGCAATAATCATGCAATCAATATAAAAGAAATAGCTGGAAAAGGGGAAAAACAGCTCATGCCTGTTCCTCCTGATTCAACATCGCCCCTCCTGCCTCTTCCATTTCTTTAGACGCCCTCCCAAAATCCCACACCCAACAAAACATGCCAGACTATAGAGGAAGCCAGTGGAAGCTGGAAACGTGGGAGAAGAAGAGGCATCCATCGCCCAAGGAGGAACTATGATGAAAAACACCTTGACAGAAATGATTTCGATGGCCTCTCTACCCACGCAACCAGGTCAAAATGGTAGTTTGGAACAGGTGCGGACATCCATCCACGTGCGCAGGGTAAGAAGAGGAGGATCTCCAATAAAGAACCAACAAGTGTCGAAGCTAAACAGTTTTTCCCAACCCAGCATTCACGCAGTCAACAAAGAGGCAGAGAAAACGTGCCAGGAGAAGGAATCACCCAAGTCACAGAGGAGGAGAAAACAAAAAAAGGAAGAGGGTTCGTTTAGCAGGAAAAAGGAACAAAACTGCGCAGAAAGGATAAAACAACACCCAAACATGTTTCCCTCCTTCCAAGGGCTGCAGCCCAAGAAAAACGTGCCCAACACTCCACCTATACGCATTGAAAGAACAATAAAAGGGAGACCAGGTCCTTCCACCAACCGCCAGCTAACAACCTAGTTGACTGCATAGCTAGGCAAGGGAAAAGGAATGGCGCATAGGAAGGAGAAGAGCAAAAAGATGTTTTCTTTATTAAGTTGGTTACAAAGCATTAACAACACATGGCTAGATTTTAATAACTCCACCCTCCACGCAGCCAGTCAACACAAATAATGGCCCCTAACAACAATAAAAAAAGAATTCCCACCAGCCCACGCCAAGCATGGCATCAATGCAAAATGATTAAACAAACTGGTGGTAAACCAAACTCCATGCCAAGAAGGAGATAAAACTGACCGTAACAATTTTACAAGTCTGTGGATGAGTAACGTGGCCTAAAAGGCTTTAATAATTCAACACAAAATTTTATAATTTATTTACACAAATAAAAAATATAACTGATACGAATTCATTTATTATCCTTTTATTTTTATTATTATTATGCTTAAAACGTTCTAACACCAATACGAACTAATCAATGGTGCCAAAACAAAAATCTCTTACTCGAGAGCTCGAGTAAAAAAATGATCATTAATAATAAAGTGAAATAGTTTGTAGGTAATTACTAACAATATTGATAACAGAATTAGTCACTAACACAAATAATCGTCAATCCAAAATAAATTTCAATGTTATTTTTATCGTTAATATCTTTTGAGTATATTATAAATCACATTTAAAAAGAACCAACAGAAAGTTCAACAACTTAAAAAAATTATTATTATTATTATTATTACAATAGCTTACTCCATATAATTCACATAAGCTAAAAGGTATAAGAAATTTTGTATGATTACTATTCAACCCGAGAAGATTAAATCGCATACAAAGGTGTCAATAACGACTTGAGAAAGCAAGAAGGAGAGGGAAGGTGCCAAAACATCAATGAGACAAGATCTAAGACAATGGAATTACACACACCATTCGACACTCAAAGAAAAGGGGTCATTGCGACAAGAACCGTGGTAAACGCCAAACGGGGCCTTACATAGATCATCAATCACACACACACACACACACACACACACACACACACACACACACACACACACACACACACACATCTCTTATGCCTCCCTTAAGTGTCTTATGCCTCCCTCAATGAGGTTAGTTTCCCTATGGCCCTAGGAACATAGATTCCATACACTCTGCTAACCTAAGTGACATAATAACTCATGGTTTAAAAACCCACTAGTTATTTGTAACTCCTTGGGGCATACCCCACATATAACAAAGTGGATCCATAGGTCCAACAATTCCATGGTACATCCCGTGAACGTATTCCACACATCACGACAATAGAACTAGCATAGAAATCTGATCCAAATGCAAAGTGGCAAAGTACAAGCCTTGGGCAAGGTGGTAAAATCTTAAAAGTTAAAAGAAGATCCAAAACCAAGCAAAACAAATGGCCAAATAGCCATAGTTAGTGTCAAAATCTACATGTTAGTACCATAGACCAAGAAAATGCCCAAAAAGTAAAACATGGCAATCAAGAAAACTGCTTGTCCTTGCACAAACAAAATAAAAAGTTCAATTTACTGAATAAAATACACATATAAGAATAGCACATTACGGTGACTACGTGGCCTTACCTGACACCAAGGGGAGTACTCAACAAGTTGTTGGCACTCGAACATTGAGCCTCACTGTAAAAATAACATATCAATAGTACAACTGTCATCATCTCTATCTAAATCATCCCGCCACCACTTCGACAAGGCTAAACACAATCATAGCTATACTTAGGTTGCATCCATATAACAACCATAAGGAGAGAGAAAAGAGGAACATGAGTCATCATCTACTAAGCCTAAGGTCAGTTTGAGTTACTGGCCCATGGTATACATTTCCTCACTCCAAACATACACTTTTACTGATTTCCCTTAGGATCGGTTGGTGTAAGGTTCACGACATAACACGTATGCATATTACTAACACAATGGAGGTTCATGCACAATAACCATAGCATCTTACACATGGTACCAATACAAGGTATATCACATACATTACATTCACAATTTTACAACACACCACATCACCACATTTTGCACCCAAAGTGCAATCATTGTATGATAGGGATTATACACTCACCATATGTCCCAAATTTATGACATTAATCATTACATATTACATGAATTTTACTTATGATGAGCACAATTACAACACACAGTCAACTCGCCATATAACATGGGAATGCACACATTTCTACACAAATGCTAATGACATCATTAAGAAATCTAATTCACTATAATCAACCTAGCCACACAACATATCAACACACCCACACATCACAAATGCCAAAAGGATCCAACACTCGAATCAACAATCACATTTCTTCCATACACATCATAAAACAAAGTTTTTACACTCAAATTCACATAGAATTCTGAAAAGGAGAGAGAATACTCTCATCTTTAACACATCAACATGCCATCAGTTACGCACTAAGTGACATACACAACATGTGCACTAACAATATCACAATTACGACATAGTTCACATCACACTTAAATCACATTACTCTTCCAATATCAACCACCATCATGCAACACCATCACCATCATGCAGCACCATCATGTAACACCATCACAACTCCAATTTGGCCCAGAGGTTCGAGAGCATGAACCTCCACTCTGATACCAAGTGTAACACCCACTATTTCAAACACACAAGACAACACAACAAAGTACAGGATAATTTTTTTTTTGACTTGTTCAAAGTATAGAACGACACAACAGGTGGTCACAATGACTACAACTAACTCTTTGAACAACTTGACACAATGATGACTACATAGGCAACACAGAAACATCCAACACCTATCAAGGATAGTTCACTTTTCTCTTTGACAAGGCACCACGAAACAACCCAACCACGATACACAGACACAATTTAGTACATTCCACGGTGAAAAAAATCCTTTAAGGTTATGTAATCACTAAAACATCTTACAAGACCTGACTTTATGATCTAGAAGATTTAGATTTGATTCGAGCATTTCTTCCTACAAAGGTGAACTTATTACTTTTATACTATTGACTAATTAGCTGGAGGACAATTTTTCTGAAAGAGGTTCAACTAAAGATTGGAAAAACTAGCTAAATTCACTTGATCAAAAGGGACACCTTCCCTCTCTCACAAGGTTGCATAAACATACCCGAGCTACAAAATCTTGATCCGGACCTCCATTGCATAGGTGACGAGCGTAAGCTCTAACTGAAGTGGAGTGCCATTAAGGTTCGAACTACAACCTCCTTGTGCAAGGATCAACAATTAACCATGCTTAAGAGAATATTACAAAGTACTATGGCAAAGGTTAGAGTGAGAAGGTCAATTTATTTCATCATCATGATCTCTTTAGTTATTAACCGGTCTTTTAATGAGACTTAAGAGTTCAACTGGATTTGGGTAAAAGCTTCATTTAGCCAACTCTTGATTAAGTTTGACAAAGGATACACATGGGGTTCCCAAAATAGAAGCACAAGACTTAAAGTGTTCTTATCAAAATCCCCTACTAACTAAGATCTAACTATATCCCCAAAAGCCAATAATGATCTTATTTTAAAAAAATACTTAATGTTTCACAACAATGAGGATAAGGTTTAATTCGTAGCTTAAGGTTAGTGAGGGTGGATTATTTTACACTGGTAGACAACCCCTTTCTTTCCAATTAAGGACTCTTAATTTTATCTATAAAAACACAATTTCATTTTTATCTTATTTATTTATTCATCTATGTATTCATTTTATTGTATTTTTGATTAACTTTAGAAAAAGGATTGCCACCCACTAAAATATACATAGAATTGCACTAATGCCAAGACCAAGTGGGGGGGGGGTTATTACACCAGAAAGTTTTATGACTCGAAAGAAGAAGTTACCATTACTTATCGAGAGAACTAAACACGGTTATAACATTTCTATTCAACATGGCACACAGAACAAAGGTGTCAAAAGATTCAATTGAACTTGGCTGAGAACAAGAAGGTAACAACATTGGTCAAGCCACACGCTACAAAATTTTCATGACTAAAATAATATCATAAAGAAAATACACATAACAATGTGATGATCGAGTTTTGTTCCTTACAAAACATTTACAAGTTTAGCTACAAAAGGATCAGACAACCTTATTTCACAATTATAGAAATCAAGGAAATAGGCCTTCTAAACTCCTTTACAAGCACTATTTCAAGATTTACATCACATTTGACATTCATACAAGGAAATTCATAAATCAAACCAATGAAACCTTTACAAATCTTTCCTTTATCAAGACGCACAAGCCATTTGCACAAGTATTAACTTGAATCAGTTCGCGAGAAGTGAGCATGTTGAGACTATGCATTGAAAAATTACGCTAACATTTAACATTATCATGACAGGAATGTTCTACTTCAGGAATGGATCAAAGCATAAACCACTAATAAAAATTCATCACATGAAATAAAGATTTACACTAGCTAACAAGGAGGAAGCCAAATATTCTAGTAAGAACTATATCTCAAATAATCAAGGCAAGACCTGATAGATTAAAATAAAAAAGGGCCCAAAATATTGGGATTTCAATCATATAATCCTATAGATTACGTGATTGAAATCTAATACCCAATCCCTCCATTAATATGAAAAACCCAAGATTTTAATAAGGATCCAAATCACTCAATCAACATATTTTCATTTGAAGGAAACACACAAAAATACTTTTGAACCCATTCCTTCATCAATAAAGGATGATATAACCACTAATATTACGTCTCGATGATGATAACAACACAACTTAATAGAAATACATCATTAATGGATCTGTAACCTATTAGTGTTCATTGATCTCGGACAAGTCGAGCCATAGTACACATCCAAACAATCTATCCATCTCCTCACACATTGTTTATACTCACATTCTATGTGACAAATAATAAGTGATTGAATCTAACCAAACCAACCTCTGAATATACATAGACACTCTCAGGTCACGATTTACACCTAGAACCATCATTTCTTCCATGAAGGCCATAACCAATTTATTTTTAGTACAAGGTATACCCTTATAGGGTTTGACTTAAGAAGACTCCTCTTCAACTAGATACTCCAAGAGGTCCCAAAAACCCAAGTTACACACACACACACACACACACACACACACACACACACACACACACACACACACACACACACACACACACACACACCCCATCCCTCCATTAATATGAAAAACCCAAGATTTTAATAAGGATCCAAATCACTCAATCAATGATTTTCATTTCAATGAAACACACAAAAATATCTTTGAACCCATTCCTTCATCAATAAAGGATGCTATAACCACTAAGATTATGTCTCGATGATGATAACAACACAACTTAATAGAAATAAATCATTAATGGATCAACCTACTAGTGTTCATTGATCTCAGACAAGTCGAGCCATAGTACACATCTAAACAATCTATCCATCTCCTCACACATTGTTTATACTCACATTCTATGTGACAGACAATAAGTGATTGAATCTAACCGAACCAACCTCTTAATATACATTGACACTCTCAGGTCACGATTTCCACCTAGAACCATCATTTCTTCCATGAAGGCCATAACCAATTTATTTTTAGTACAAGGTATACCCTTATAGGGTTTGACTTAAGAAGACTCCTCTTCATCTAGATACTCCAAGAGGTCCCGTAAACCCAAATTATACACACACACACACACACACACACACACACACACACACACACACACACACACACACACACACACACACCCAATCCCTCCATTAATATGAAAAACCCAAGATTTTAATAAGGATCCAAATCACTCAATCAACAGATTTTCATTTGAATGAAACACACAAAAATACCTTTGAACCCATTCCTTCATCAATAAAGGATGCTATGACCACTAAGATTACGTCTCGATGATGATAACAACACAACTTAATAGCAATAAATCATTAATGGACTGTAACCTACTAGTGTTCATTGATCTCGAAAAGTCGAACCATAGTACACATCCAAACAATCTATCCATCTCCTCACACATTGTTTATACTCACATTCTATGTGACAGATAATAAGTTATTGAATCTAACCGAACCAACCTATGAATATACATTGACACTCTCAGGTCACGATTTCCACCTAGAACCATCATTTCTTCCATGAAGGCCATAAACCAATTTTTTTTTAGTACAAGATATACCCTTATAGGTTTTGACTTAAGAAGACTCCTCTTCAACCGATACTCCAAGAGGTCCCAAACCCAAGTTATATATATATATATATATATATATATATATATATATATATATATATATATATATATATATATATAAGAACAAATCCCCACACAAACACTAGTAAGTCCCTCCAATGAAAACTTAAATAAAAAAGTAGAAGTAGGGTTCGATCTTACAACCCATGGATTCTATTTACTAGGCCTTCCTGACATGGAGTGCAAATCATCGACTTGGAATAGTTTCATTCACAGTGCCATGGAGGTGAAACTCTAAAAAAGGAATAAGTAAAGAATATGACTCGTAACATAGTATTATAAACAAATTTGAACAGTTACCGTGACTTAGAAAACAACTCATAGTTAACCCAATTTACCTTCCAAGGAAAGGAACCGAGTTTTCACATTTGCCTAACAAATTCCTCATAATTCATAAAAAGAACAATACACAAGGAAAATAGAACTTATTAATTTACTTAACTTATAACGTAACAACAAAAGGGAAGAGAAAAACTCATGCAACCAATTAATATGGTGATCAATTTTAAAGAAAATCCCAAATGAGTTCGTACATCAAAGAGGCAACTATTTTATCCATTTGACACGAATATAGAAATTCCACATCCATGGCAAGCTTAGGAAATAATATTCATGAATGTCGAGCCACTTATACGCTTAAGCATGTTCTAGGTATTCAATAGCTGCTAACAACTCTAAAAATACTACACAAAATATCTATATAAACAGATACTACATAAGTATATGTATTTACCTTTACTTATCTGGGTATTCAAAATACCTATTCGAGCCACAAAAGATTTATACAGTAGATACATACTACACCGATATAAGTTTTCTCTAATCCATGCAAGGGAAAGAAAAATAACCGGTATGAATAGCTAAAGGTATGTACCCTAGTCGTATAATATTGTTCTCATCCCACTAAATATAACAGAGTAAAGAGAAATGCAGTTTTCCCCTTTTGCAAACCAGTCACCAAAAAAACAAAGATTTAGTAGAAGGAAACTCAGAGGGATAACCAACACACTCAAGGCAATAAATAAACAATCCCAAAATCCTTTTCTAGGCGCCATTTCAGGGAGAAGACACATTTATTTCATGGAATTGTAAAAAAGTAGCAAATCATTTCAAGGTCTAGACTCAACATGCCTGAAATGCATTCTTTTCCCCAAGTCGCACCAACACATGGTAGAGCCATGAGCTTTCTGCACATCCACACCCTAATCACCTCGGTGTTGGCACAAGACAGTAAGGAGAAGACATGTTAGAAGGCTCTAAATGAGTTGGTTGCAAAAGATTAGGGAGTCAAAAGATTAATACCCACATCCCATACAACTCTCCCTCCAACTCTATGTAGCCAACAATGTTTTAGAAAGAATAGGCCAAACAAGCAAACACCCACCTGCCAACATCTTAAGCTTGACATTACATCCTCACAAACGTTTTCCCGAGAAGCAAATAAGCTAAAACCACTCCGAAAGAAGCAATGGGTACATTACAAGCCACCAATATCCAATTTTGGCACAAGGAGACCCTCAACTATGAGGCAGAGTAGAATTTAATGACACCACATTGAAGAAATGGCAGAATTCCACCTACCCCCAATCTCCCTCATGCCAAGTAAGATACAATAATGACCATAATGATTTGCAGGTCGGTGGTTGAGAGAAGTCAAATTGCCATTAACTTGCAACAAAGCATGCGTAGAGGCCTGAAAAGGCTTAATAAATTCAACATTTTTTTATTATTTATATACATATATCTATAAAAATATAATTGGTACCCATTCAATTATTATTTATTTTTATTATGTTTTAAAACGTCCTAACACCTAAAAGGGATTCGAATAATCCTTTAGAACCTAAAGTGATAGCGTCAATACAAAAATCACTTGATCAAGAGCTTGAGCACGAGAGCGATCAATAATAAAATAGCTTGAAGGTAATAATTAACAATATTGATAAAAAAATTGACACTAAACAAAGAATCCTCAATCGGCAAATTAAGTTGTAATGTTATTATTATCATTATTTTACGATTTACAAGAAAATTATTATTAATCATATTAATAAGGACCAACAGTAAGCTCGACAATCCGAGAACACGATTTTCCTTTAATAAGGAAATCGTAACGGACGTTGCTGAATCAACAACATAAAATATTGACAAAGACACAAGTTGACACGACGAAGAGGGAGAATGCTGATTATTCTCTGCAACAAAGGCGAAGCCAACTAAAGATCAATGGAAGCACAACAGTGTTCAACGCTTAGCAACACGGTCTCCGAAGAAAGAACATGAGTAACGACGAATGGGGCGTTACAATTTTCCTTGTTGGAGTGGTTGTTTTTGTGTCGCGTGAAAGTCACGCTTGAATTTTTGTGTTTGTGTTAGTGTTCACAACTTTCGAGTTAAGGTTTACCATAAGATTTTTTTTTTGTTCGAGGATGAGTTGTTTAAGTTTTGATTTTATTAACTTGAATCAAGATTTTTCTGTTCTAGGTAATCTCGGTCATTTCAAACCACATTATTAAATATCAATGATTCAAATTGAATGTGAATGTGATAGTAAATGGATTATAGGGTTTCCACGCATACACTCCCCCAATCGCAAAATATCAAAACATCCCCTGTTTCTGCAAATACCCAAAATACGATTTCTAAAATGGGTATGTTTTAATCCCCCTTTTTCTCGGAAACATGGTCTCCGGATTGCCACATCTTACTTGCAAATAATTCAGAATAAGAAAGGAATTTGGGGCAGCAGCAGATGAAGCGCAGAGAGGCATCATGTTCAGGCCTTCAGGTTGTGAATGACATTCCAAGCATGCAAACTGTCAAGGTTTTGAACATGAGGTCCCTTGAGGTACTAGCTAATCCCTCTCTCTTATATCTTAGTATGGACATATTTTAGGAGTTTGGTTTTTGTTGAGGCAAGTCTCAATATAGAATGTTGTGTTCAATCTGATTTTACTGGAAACAATGATCCTTCTGAGTTCTACCAATGCCATTTTCATTCCTTGTGGTTGTATGCAGATTAGTTTTAAAGCTCAGACTGTTGGTGTGAAGAAATTTCAGTCCAATTTTATTGTTGTGTGCTTGTAACATTATGCTTTATTCTGTGCAATTATATTTGGCTTAGATCAGTTTCAAATGGTGTTATGTAGGTAGCAGATGGTTTCTGCAAAACCGATGTCTCTTGCTATAGGGAAGGTTAAGGAAATGTTTATGTTGTGGAGGCATGCATGTGTCTGGTGGAAGCTCTCTGTAAGATAGATACCTACTTGGTAGGCATTACTATTTTTTTAATGAAAAAATAAACAAAAAAATAATTGAAATATATCTGTCTCATGTGAGGGTTTACAATCTTTCAAGTTGCGGTTTTTGTAAATAATTCCAGGGAGTGGGGATTTTTGAAACTATTCCGTGGACTTGAGATCTTTGTATCACCAGTGGTGCAATCAACATATGCAGAAGGCACTTGCTGCATACAGAAACTATTCTAATTTACTTTGCTAGTCCATCATATTAATTCAATGGAGTTTATATTTACATTGGGATTGTACATGATAGTCACAAACATGAAAAAATGAGTCAAAAGTGTGATTTTTGTATTTTTCAGGGATAGAGAATAACAATGGAAGGTGCTTATATGGTGAACATGGATTCAGAGTGAGCTTCCAGCTAACACAACAAATTTTCTAGGAGACTAAGTTGTGATAGCCTCAAAAGGGAGTTGGATGGACTTGAATTTGGAATTCGGGTGGACTGGGTGGGAGAAATACCGAGTTTATAAATTGATTTATAATTTGATTTTGGGTGTCTTTAACACTAGTGTGCTTGTGAGTGTTCATCTTGTATGTGATGCTACAGTATGAAACTGAAGTAACAGTGTGGATACTATTCGCCTTTCCTAATGCTTGTAGTAATTTATACAAATAGATTGTTAAGAGGAAAAGTGAGTTTATTTGGTTGATAATTTTTGCTGCTCTATTGGGTAATTGAAGCAGTTGGCAAGTTGCAGTTTTCATGGGTTCTAAGTTCCTCCTTATGAATTGGGAAAAGGGTAAAGTGGCGTTTCAATTTTATCTTCACCCAAATAACTGTAGTTAATACAATTTAAAGCCAGTTGCGCTTTTGATTGTTGTAGGCTTATAACATTATGATTTATTGTTGGATCAGATTCAAATGGTACTTTGTTGGCGAGAAGATGGCTTTACAAAACTGATCGGTAGCTACGGGGGTAAACTTTATAGCGTGTGGCGATATAAGATTGATCTACCTACTCTGGGCGACGTGGATCTCTAGCTAATCTCCTCTGCCACATCACCCCATCTACTCCAACCACCACATTTAATTCTCCTTCTTCTTTTTGTTTTCATCCAAAACTTCTATTTTTGGCGGATATCTAGAGGCTTTCTCCCGTTATATATTATATGTAAAATATATATATACTACTCTGTTTTTGTATTAAACAAAAGGAATACTCTGTTTTCAAAGAAAGGAGGAAGGCGTGTAAACAGAGAGCACAACACAGGTGCAGCTCTATTCTTTGACAAATACAATTGGTTTTTTGTCTCAAGATATCAGATTTGTGAAATATAATACAAATCTATTTTTCCATGCACTGTATTTTGTTTTTTCTTTCTCTTATGGACAGCTCTGTTATGTGTGATTAAAAGTAATTTCTGAATTTCTGTTTTCTGTATCATCTTCTCTTTCTCCAGCAAACTGGTATCAGAGCATTGTGCAGATCTCTCTTGGCATTTGGAGACTTGAGGATATCTTTGCAAATGCCATCAGCAGCAACTTGTATTTGAAGAAGAGCAGATAGATGTTCCATGAGGATTTAGGTTTGTTTTATTTTGTGCTTTCATCTATCTGTGTAGTTTTTTTAAAAAAGGAGGAAGAAATACTGGAACAACAAGTTAGCAGAGACAAAGCTTTGGAGGAATGGGAAGCACAAGTGGAAATATTGCACAACCCCAAATACCAACATTCAATGGCAAAAATTATGATTTTTGGAGCATAAAAATGAAAACTCTGTTTTGCTCTCAGGATGTTTGGGACTTGGTTGAGAATGGATTTAATGAACCAGCTGACCAGCAAGAATATCAAGCTCTTTCACAAGCAGAGAAGGACTTATTGAAGGAAAACAAAAAGAAAGATGCAAAGGCATTATTCTTCATTCAACAAGCAATGGAGGAATCAATCTTTCCAAGAGTAGCAGCTGCCACAAGATCAAAACAAGCATGGGATAGTCTGCAAACTAGCATACCAAGGCACAAGCAAGGTAAAAACAGCGAAATTACAAATGCTTAGAAGGGATTTTGAAAATCTACAAATGAAGGATTCAGATTCAATAGATTCATTCTTCACTCATGCAATGACAATAGTTAATCAAATTAGATCTTATGGAGAAACTCTTGAAGATCAAAAAATTGTAGAGAAAATACTTAGAAGCTTGCCTATAAAATTTGATTCAGTTGTAGTAGCCATTGAGGAATCCAAGGATCTTACACAACTATCAGTAGATGAATTAATGGGATCACTCTTAGCACATGAGCAAAGATTAAATCGGTCAGGGGCATCATCATTGGAGAATGCATTCAAAGCTCAGCTTTCATTTGGCAGAACAAGAGGGAGATCAAATTACAGCAGAGGCAGAGGACGTTTTACACCAAGAGGAGGAAGAGAAAATACACAACTTGAAAGCAGAAGACTAGTATCAAGCCCACATATCCATTCTACACCAACAAGAGGAAGAGGTGGCAGCCACTCTCATAGCCATCATCAAGGAGAAAGGTATGATAAATCCAATATTCAATGTCATTATTGTAATAGATTTGGGCATTTTGCATCTGAATGTAGAAAAAGACAATATGACATGAATAAGCAAAAGGCACATTTCACAAATGAGGACCAGCCCAACACTAGTGAGCAAAACACCATGTTTATAACATGCAATGTAGCACAAGAGAGTTCCAAAGAGGTATGGTTCCTAGATAGCGGTTGTAGCAATCACATGAGTGGGAGTAAGGAGATGTTTGCAACAATTGATGAATCAGTAAAATCAGAGGTAAAATTGGGTAATGATCACCAAGTATCAGTCATGGGAAAAGGATCAATTAATATAAGAACCAAGCAAGGTGAGAAGAAGCATATCCCTGATGTATACTATGTTCCTGGATTGCAACACAATCTCATAAGCATTGGGCAACTAGTGCAAAAAGGATATAGAATATACTTTGAAAATGGTGAATGTGTGATTCTAGACAAGAAACCAAGCAATAGGCTGATTGCAAAAGTTGAAATGACAAAAAATAGGATGTTTCCACTTAGAATCCAAAGTGAACTATTCCTAGAGCCACACAAGTTGCAAAAGGTTGCTGAATTAGCCTTCAAAGCTTCTTACAAAAATGAATCTTGGCTATGGCATTTAAGATTTGGCCATTTAAATTTCAAAGGATTACAGCTATTATATAAGAAAAGAATGGTTTATGGGTTGCCACCAATAGAACCACTTAAAACAACGTGTGAGAGTTGCATATTGGCAAAGCAACATAGACATAAATTTCCAGTTGGGGAATCTTATAGGGCAAAACATCCACTTGAGATAGTGCATTCAGATCTTTGTGGAGCGATGCAAACACCATCCATAAGTGGAAGTCTTTATTTCTTGACATTTATTGATGACTTCAGTAGGAAAGTTTGGGTTTATTTCTTAAAACACAAATCAGATGCATTTTCTGTTTTTAAAGAGTTCAAGGCAAAAGTTGAAAAGGAAAGTGGACATTATATCAAAGTATTGAGAACCGATAGAGGTGGTGAATATATATCAAATGATTTTCAGAATTTTTGTAAAGAAAATGGCATAAAGAAACAACTTACAACAAGATATACTCCTCAACAAAATGGAGTAGCTGAGAGAAAAAATAGAACAATTATGGAAATGGCACGAAGTATGATAAAAGAAAAACACCTACCAAATGAATATTGGGCTGAAGCAGTTGCATGTTCGGTATACATATTAAATAGATGTCCAACAAAAGTAGTGATAAATAAAACACCAGAAGAAGCTTGGAGCAAAAGGAAGCATAATATAGCACATTTGAGAGTCTTTGGATGTGTGGCATACTCCTTGATACCTCAAGAGTTGAGAAAGAAACTAGATGATAGAGGAGAGAAGTGCATATTTGTAGGATATAGTGAACAATCGAAGGCATATAAGTTATATAATCCTATCACAAAGAAGGTCATAATAAGCCGTGATGTTAATTTTGTTGAAGAAGAAGCGTGGGATGGTAGTATAGACAAAACAACTACAATTGCAGCTAGTGTTCCACAAGAGAATGAGGAGAATGAAACTCAAGTTGTGACTTCTACTACTCAAGCAAATGTTCCTTCAACACCTTCTAAGGCACCCACCACTCCAAATCCAACTACTCCAGCAAGTAATAACAGCAGCGAATCTTCTAATCCAACACTTGCATCACTAAGATCAAGGTCTATAAACACTTCAAAGAAGTCACGCAGTCTAAGAGAGATTTATGATGAATTACAAGAGGCTGAAAATGATGATTTATGCTCTAATTTTGCATTCTTAACACAAGCTGATCCAATTTATTTTGAGGATGCCATTAAAGATGACAATTGGATTGCAGCCATGAATGAAGAAATTCAATCAATTGAGAAAAATCAAACTTGGGATCTAGTAGAGCTTCCTAAAGGCAAGGATGTGATTGGAGTTAAGTGGGTTTACAAGACAAAGTATAATGCTGATGGAAAAGTAGAGAAACACAAGGCAAGACTAGTAGCTAAAGGCTTCACACAACTACCTGGCATAGACTACAATGAAACATTTGCACCAGTGGCAAGATTGGATACTATTAGGATGGTTTTATCCATAGCAGCTCAAAATAATTGGAAGGTTTACCAAATGGACGTCAAATCAGCATTCTTGAATGGCATTTTAGAAGAAGAAGTGTATATAAAACAGCCACCTGGTTATCAAGTTTTGGGAGAAGAACATAAGGTATACAAACTGAAAAAGGCACTATATGGTTTGAAGCAAGCTCCTAGAGCTTGGTACTGCAGGATAGACTCTTACTTTGTAAACAATGGGTTTAGCAAGAGTGGCAATGAACCAACTTTATATGTCAAAGTGAATGATGAAGGAGAAATCTTGATAGTTTGCTTGTATGTAGATGATTTGATATTCACAGGTAACATGTCAATTAAATCATTCAAGGCAGCCATGGAAAGTGAATTTGATATGACTGATTTGGGGATCATGAGATACTTTCTTGGAATAGAGGTAAGTCAAAGTGATCAAGGCATTTTTATATGTCAAAGAAAATATGCTAGTGACTTGTTGAAAAGATTCAGGATGACAAATGTCAATGCAGCCCCTACACCAGTTGCACTGGGTTTAAAACTTAGTAAGGACGACAAAAGTCCTAGTGTTGATGCAACTTTATTTAAAAGATTAGTTGGCAGCCTTATATATCTAACCGCCACAAGACCGGATATCATGCATGGGGTTAGTCTTATTTCTAGATTCATGGACAAACCTAAGGAATCACATTGGAAGGCTGGAAAAAGAATTTTAAGGTATATAGCTGGAACAAAGAACTTTGGGATTTTGTATACATCTTCAGATGACTACAAGCTGATTGGATATACGGATAGTGATTGGGGAGGTAGCTTGGATGATAGGAAGAGTACTTCCGGTAACATTTTCCATCTTGGATCAGGTGCTATCTCTTGGGCATCAAAGAAACAACCAATTGTGACACTCTCATCAGCTGAAGCGGAATATGTTGCAGCCACATCAGCAGCTTGCCAAGCAGTATGGATGAGAAGAGTACTTTCAGATTTGAAGCATCCACAAGAAGAACCTACAGAAATTTATTGTGATAATAATTCTGCAATTGCTTTATCTAAAAATCATGTCTTCCATAAACGCAGCAAGCATATTGACACAAGATATCATTTTATTCGAGAATTGGTGAACAATGGTGACATTCATCTTGAGTTTTGCAGGTCCAAGGAGCAACTAGCAGACATCTTCACAAAACCACTTGCAAAGCATGTCTTTGAGCATCTCCGGGAAGGAATTGGAATAGCAGACATATATGGCAGTGAAGATTAAGGGGGAGTGTTGGCAGACGTGGATCTCCAACTAATCTCCTCTGCCACATCACCCCATCTACTCCAACCACCACATTTAATTCTCCTTCTTCTTTTTGTTTTCATCCAGAAACTTCTATTTTTGGCGGATATCTGGAGGCTTCTCCTGTTATATATTATATGTAAAAAAATATATATACTACTCTGTTTTTTGTATTAAACAGAAGGAATACTCTGTTTTCAAAGAAAGGAGGAAGGCGTGTAAACAGAGAGCACAGGCAGCTCTGTTCTTTGACAAATACAATCGGTTTTTTGTCTCAGTATATCAGATTTGTGAAATATAATACAAATCTGTTTTTCCATGCACTGTATTTTGTTTTTTCTTTCTCTTATGGACAGCTCTGTTATGTGTGATTAAAAGTAATTTCTGAATTTCTGTTTTCTGTATCATCTTCTCTTTCTCCAGCATACTCGAGGTAAACTTTATAGTGTGTGGCAATGTAAGATTGATCTACCAACTGTGGTTACACCCAAATTTATCATCTACCAATTGCTTTTCCAACCTTTACCTGGCTCTTCTACATCCCTCTTCCTCTTTTATATTTTTATCACGCGTCTTTGGCATTCACATTGCACATTTCTTGTGCGATTGCTAGTTATATATTGAAAGGTATTTCCTTCTCAGTCATTTGCATTGTTTTAGTGAAGAATATTGTAATCCAAAAATTTAATAAAAATCTATTATACATTCTCTGATTAAAAATTTAAAAACATGATATACACACTAATATTTGTGTCAACTCTCTTCTTCAATCATTTATAGCTTCTACATTTATTTATCTTCTTATGCAACTTTCGTTTTATCCTCAATTTTGCATTAATCATAATTATCGATGATCCCATTCAACATTTACGACGGCATTTGTTATGATGGGATGGAAATAACCAACAGCAAAAACATTTCAAACTTCCAGGAGCAGGAGAAGTAGGAGCAGGAGCAGGAACAGTCGCTATTTGAGGTGTCCACGGTTCTGAAAAATACACAACATTTGAATATTATTATATTTTTATTTTTGATGCTAATGAATTTGCAGCCTGAATGACTTTGATATTCTTAGGAAAAAAGACACATCAATAAATAAACAGAAAGTTGAATATCAAAGTATCAGATTTAATTACAGATAATTTAAATTTTGAAAATATCAAACATGTAAGAATTGAAATATGAAATTTACGTTAGGGAAACATCCACGGTACAATATATTAACTGAAATTTTTAAAAACAAGTGTAATCCAATATATTCTGAAATTGGATTACAAACCGTGCCATAATAAAAATCCAACATTTAACTTTCTTATTGGCTAAAAGAATCATACCCTAAACATCACAATAGAAAAGAAATTCATATATACATCTATATATGTATATAGAATGAAAAATCAGTTCACCTGATTGAATCGCAGAAGATGGTGAAAGCAGTAGTAAAAGATAACATAAAACAGTAAACGTCATTCTTATTCCTCCCACATTCACCATTGTTCTTCTTCGATTGTTTCTCTGCACCACATACACTTAATTCTTTTACATTGCTATATGCTAATATATTTATACTTGACATTTATTGTTATTTATCTCACCCGGCTGTACATGATTCGATCATATATAGTAACATTACGGGAAAACAGTTAATATTAAGCCCGAATGCTACGCAATCGTGCAACAAAATTATTATATCTCCCAGCATTAGAAAGAAACCTTTAATGTTATAAGCCTGCGTGGCAAGTTGCAACGAATCTTGCAACGCCTCAATTAAATTCCCTCTATAATTCCTCTTTTAACAATGTATTCATATCTACCCGAATATAGGTGGCTAAAATTATTTTTTCCTTATAAACTTTAAAGGTGTGCTAACTAGTAGCATGCCCTTACATTGCAGATGTTATAATTGTTTTTCAAATTATCAGACTTCTGTTTATAATTTATAAAAAGTAAAATAAACACACGGTAATATTTTTAAAAATTGAAAAATATAATGGAAAATGATCTATTTTAAATATTTAAACTTGAATTTATGAATTATGTATATAAAAATTAAGATCCACGTGTTGGACAAAATTCATTGGCATAGAAACACTTATGTAATTCATTAAGGAGAGGAGCCACTAGTTGTGCACCCAAGTTGAGGGGTGTACAACATACACATAAATACATCAAATTTTGAAAAAAAAAAAAAAAAAAACATTGGTTTTTTCTTAATCTAAATATATTTTTAGAGCATTTTATTTTATGGAAAGTGGTTTTTAAATGGATTTAAATCAAGTAGTTTTCCATACAAAGGAAAAAAAGGGTGGACCATTAGTAGGGCATTATGTCATGCATTTTTTTCCACTTATGTGGCATCATGTGATTGGGTGATTTTTTGATGTGATTTGATGTGACACATTTTATTAGCTACTTTTTTTTCAAATGTTGAATGACAAATGTACATGTACTAGTCACTCACTTCACAAATACCCTCACCATTATTGGTCCATGCTCCACTATTGGCTCCTCTCCCTTAGTGGTTACGAAACTACCTCCTATTTAAAATGGTGGAAGAGCCATTGGTCAACACATGGATCACTTGATCTCTAGCAAATGGTAGAAATCATCATTATCTATCTCCCCTTTTCCTTAAATGTTTTGTTCGACTCTTTGTGATGCTTTCAGGAAGTTCCTTGCTCTTTCTTTACCAATGTAATATTGTTGTATTCAACATATTTTTCAAACAAAAAGATGCTTCCAAGTGTACATAAGAACCTAATCTTGGATATTTTTTATTACGAAGATATAGTTCATGAACCCAAACGCTCCCTCGTCAAACACCCAAGGTAGTGAAGTTTTCCACAATCCCTTTCTCATAAACCTCTTGTGAGATCTTAATTACTTTTTACCAACTTGGTAACTTCTTAATACTCATCCATTTTATGTGTTTAGTTGCTCTCTTTCACCACTTAAGCAAATACTCCCTTTCTACTCTCTTTCTACTCTACCTCTTATCTTCGTACCACTCTTTGTATCCATTACTACTTAAAATTCTTTTCTAACTTTGTTGGAAACTATATTTTATGATCTATATGTGTAGAATCTGAACTTTCTTCTTGACATTATTTGTGTAACTCAATTTCGAAAAAAAGTCTAAAAATTTAATACCTTGAAGTAGATGATACGTACACCCATATAAGTAGCTCTATCTCCTAAAATTCACTTAGAATCTCCCTCAAAACTATTAGAGGAAAAATCTTCTTCCATTTGAGGTTGATAGATATTCACTTCAACATACCTCTCCTCACAAAAATGTGTAAAGACCATGTCACCTTTTTCAAAATATTGTTCTCTTCTTAAGTAATCAACCTTTTGTTTGTATTTCATGAAACCATCTTCCAATTTCTTCTTTGTATTGCATTGAATTGATTAATAAATGTTGCAAATCCTCTTTTGCATCACTTCTTCTCATAAGTTTTGTAGTTTATAATTCACAAATACCACAATGGATGCAACCACAAACAAATTGAAATAGAATCATTATTGTACTTGTATTTACCAAGATATATGTATCTTGTCATATCCCATTGTTTTGGTGTATCTATTTTTATTAATGGTAAAAGTTTATTGACTAACATCCTACCCAAAATTCAAGAGGACCCAAGCCCGATAAGCATTAAGGATCAACAAGAAAACAAAACTCACAACAAAGGTAGAGCACTAGAAGAAACAAAAAGTGTTGTAGCCAAACAACAACACAAAAAAGGTGAAGCAAGCACACAACTACTGCGTGGTGAAGAAGATAAGAAAGAGGGGAAGAACCATAAAAGCAAGAAACGAGCTTACCTCCCAACAAAATGACGGAGAGAGGATCATTTCAATATTCTTGGAAGGACTTTACTCCATCCCTCTTCCCGAAGAGCGTGATCAATGAGCTCTTCATGATTTCTAAAAGCAAGGTTTTAAAACTATAATTATTATAGTGTGATCATTCCCAAAAATCCAACAATTTGAGTTTATTGGGGTCAAATGAAATCATTTCCCCAAATTTTTCCTCCTTCGAATTTGAATCGAGCACTAGTTTTTCAATGTTAAAAATGACTTTGATATTCTCAACAACCGGGATTTCAATAGGGTCTTCAATGATATCCTCTTCATCTGTTGAGCAGCCCCCATCATTATTTTCATCTTCAATAAGACCTTCCTCATTGTCATTGTTATCATTTTACACCAGATCCGGATGGTTCATCTGCTCACACTTCAAAATTTGTGATTGGCTAGAGTTAGTTGGTGCGCTTTGAGTAATCTTCTCTACGACATGGGATGGATCAAAGGAAGGACACATCACAAACTTAGGATATAAGACATTGTCCACATGATTTTCTAGCAGTCCTCAACATTTTCCTTATCATCAACTTGTTTGGTAGGGTTTGTATCATCGATACATCCACTTAGTTCATTTCCAGTGCAAAATTTGTTTTACAAACCTAGGATTGAGAACCAGAGGCATAAACGTTTCTAGAAAGCCCTAGACACTTGATCACCCCATGTCCCATCCCTTGCATTTGAAAGAAAAGATAGGGAAGTTTTCATATTCGAAAGCTTGATCTATGGTTAGGTGAGAGGAAATGAGACGAATGGTGAAAGGCAAAGGCTTACCTGAGATGACATGTACATATACGCTGACAGCAACCACTCAAGTCCATGTGAGGGTTGTAGGATCTATAGATATCAATTCTACCAAAGCTTTATCTATCCATACTAAGACATATTTTTCCCGTAACTCAAGACCCGAGAGAAGGGAGTTTTATGAAAACATGATAAGCAAAAGGTTCAAATATTCCGAAATAAAAACATTGTCTGCGGTGAGAGAGATGCAACATAGTTTTCCAAAGAACCAATGGCCACCATTAATAGATCTAAGGAAATCATCTTCAGTATTGAAATGAAACAAAAAGAATCCATGGGAGATGGCAATCACCTCAATGCCCCCAAGACGACCACTTTTGATTTTTACCCAATCTCTTACATAGTCTATATTGAGTCAGATTCGAGCAAAGTTCCCTTTAGGGAAAAACTGTATTTGGATCTGGATCTGTCCACCAAAGCATCAATGATGAATAGAGATGGACATTTTTGTCCCATTCATGTGTCAGGTAATGTAAGGAATATTCCTCTAGTGCACCTTTAACCATATCTACCCATGATCTAGAAATTCATCCCTTAGAGAAAAGAGCCTCTTTGCAGCATTTTTCCACTCATAAAGATTTTGAATTTACCCATCCTTGTCTATGCTCATGTATGGCTTTATCTATTACTAGGTATCAAGTAATGAGTTCCCAAGGATATAATTGAATTCCTCTCTTTGACAATTGATTTTAAGATGAAATGTTAAAACAATTCTAATCTTGTTCTAAAATTTCTCGACTTGATGTTTCCCAAAAGTCATCAAAAATATTATATATTTATCTCGGACTATGGATTTATCTAAAGCATCTTATCTTACACTTTCTCAAATAAAAAAATTTAAGTGTGTCTCGGAATCATTTTCTTTCTGAAACAATTAAACATGAAAGTGTGCATTATTGGGAAAACTATCCACAATCACAAAGATAATTTCATTATCATGTTTAATTATCGATAGCCTAATAATCAAATGAAAACTTCCATCTTTCCATGTCCTCTCCAAATTCGGTAAAAATTTATATGAACCCGGTATATTTTCTTTTACCCTTAGCATAATTAAAATTTGTACAAGCTTTTATGATTTACTTTAATTCTACACTAACCATTACCAATAGTAAACTCTCATTATGATGTGTTAGAGTTTTATCAATACAAATATTATTTTATTAAAGATTAAGGTTTTTAACTAGGACCGTACCCGTAACAAAAAGGTATGAAGCCCAGATTATTGAATATTTTGGGATTGCATCCACCAAGTATCTACTCTTCTTTCTATTGATAAGGTTGATATTGATATGGTTCGTGGTTTCTAATTGCCTAATCATGAATTTGAGTACTTAAGGGCTATGATGATTAAGAAGTATGATGGAGGAATTATTTTTAGGAGGACTAGCAACTTTTGATGAACACGGTTGTAGCTCAAGGAAAGGAATAAAATCTTAGAAGAATAGTTGTCGAAGGAGAGCTACATAACCTAAACCAAAGAATCCCCTTCTCACTAATATCCCAAAATATTCTCTTAAGAAGGATGCACCTAAAAAGCCCTGGTTATTCCCATAAATCTTGTACCCCTGCTATGCCCAAGTCATGGAGAGTCTCATATCACAAAAAGGCGGTTACCATTCCTCCCAACACAGTATTACCCAAATATATCCCCTCTGATATTGCCCAAATTTTGAGTAAAATGAAAATAACTATACCCATTGTTTAATTGTTTAGAATTCCTAAGCTTGGGAAAATGGCATTAGAGTATTTATAGTTCAAAGAGGAGGGAATTCCCTCGGAAAGCATATAAATAGTGTGGATCTTCCCCTACAATTGTAAATTTGGATGTCCCAAAAGCATTAGAATATTTGGGTGAATCTCTTGAAGTATATTTGTGTACGTCCCTTGTCCAATCTCAACTTGATGTTGATTCTATTTATACCACTTTAATAATTAAAGATAGAGTCGTGCAAAATTGTATGTTTGATTCAAGGGCTTCATGTAATGTGATACATCTTTAAGTAATGAATGAGTTAACTATCAAGGTAACAACATTATTTGGAAAATGTATTTTTATGGATTCAATTAGTGGCTTACCATGGTAATTGTTTAACGATGAACATAGTCACTTTGTGGATTGCTCGTATAAATGAGGTATGTTACTATTAAGAAAGTGGGCTACTAGTGTGAGCGAAGTGTGTAGATGGATATGTCATATTCCACCATACCAACAGAGGGGAACCTTGTCAAATTACATGGAGAGAAGAAGATGCTACACCTTATTGAAAATATGAAAAATGCTTTTCATGAGGTGTTGTATGCAGATGTAGATGTTAACAATTTTTGGGGTTTACTGATTTTAAGTATCATGCCATCAATCAAAGTGGGTGCTTGGATCGAGAAATGGAGTTGGGATTCAATATTCTAAACCAATTTCAATTAACCTTCAATCGAATACTACGTTTAGGCCAATATAGATAGTTCTAATTCCATTCTAACAAGTATCAACACTTCTAAAAAATGATGTAACATGGGATCCAATTAAGTCAAGAAATGTTTCTCATTTACAGAAGTTGACACTGTCTGATCATAAAGTGGGGAAATGATACGTCGTTGCCTTTCCTAAACCACTTTATGAGCATTTTTGTGCATAGTGACAAATTTTAATTAGTTCATTTACGTCTACACCATTTGAACATTTTTGATGAAGTGCCATGGTAAAGAGACAAAATTCCCACTCTTCCAAGACTCTGTCTCTAGTGCGAGGATGCTAAAATCCATAGAGTTGTTACACTTGTTCCGAATTGATCGCTCTTATTGTTCCTTCAATATCCAAGTTCTAAAGTCTCTTATATCTCCTCATCACTTTTTCTATCTAGAAGATCCTCTTGTGACAGTATTACCACCTCATATGGATCAAATTTGTGATCCACAAGTGTATCATGTTGTGATTCTTAACATCAGCATGCTTGGACTACAAATCCCTTAGCCTTTCATAGGTATTTCTTCTTATATCCTCTATACTATATTGAATTTCATCCAATTAAAATAAATGGCGGAAAATGAAGACATAAAAATATGCACATATTGCTATTACATGATGTTTCTAGTGTGTTGTTATATGTATGGTTTCCAAGTATGAAGATTAGACACTTTGGTGAAACGTTCTTCATAGTCCTTTCGTTGAATTACGATTGATTTCTATTTCCTCTTCACTTCTTATTTCTTTCATTTACATATGTTGATTTTTCCATTGGGATACATGTTCCCGAGTCTTAGTGCAATTTCTATTTCTTGGATTTGAAAAATTATAACCCGAGTTAGGACACTATTATGCGGGTGTTAGTGTCCCTTCTAGGAGTTTTTGTCCATTGTTCTTTATCTTCTAACTTATCGGTTTCTTCTTCACTTTGCATCTTTTATTATCATTAGTTCATGACCTAGGTTTTCATCCGGTATCACGAAGTGTTGAATTTAAAATAAGGATGTCATATATACACAACTTACTAAAAAATATTACGTTATGGAAAATTTGGGGGCTAATAATTAATATCTACTATTTGGGAAATGATAAAAATAGAAAGACTAAATTAATTCGTATCATTCACTTCATATGAAGGGACATTTCTAAATTCCATCTCACACATTCATCTTGGGAGAACAATAGTTATATCTTGTTATCTTGGTGTGATTGGCACAAGGAATCCTAGCTTGAGGACACCATTCCAATCACACGTTGATAAGAACTAAATAGAGTCCGAAATGTGGTAAAACACTTGGTGAAAGTCACATTGGGGTGACTAGCGAGCTCATTTTCCTTAAGCACACACATAATTTATTTCATCTAATGTGTGTTTAATATTTGTGTAGGTAAATAGGGATTCTTTCGGTACATGTGTGATACATGAACTCTATGATAGATTGAAAGTGACAAAATATGAAAAGAAGGATCCAAGTTTAGACATTGAAAATATCATAAAAAGATCTATTAGACACTAGCTCCTAGATCAAATGATATTTTTATCTATTTTACCCCCTCAGGAAAAATGGACAACAGGGTAGGATTAGACACGGGGATTTGATAGGGCCTTCACAAGAAAATATGCGATTTGTAGGTGAAATTCATGTTTCGGGAGAACTACAGTGACTCTAGGAAGGTGTGAAATCATTTAGAGGAATTTTTTCCAATTTTGGGATTTGAGAAATCTCAAATTTTACTTAAGTTGAAAATAAGCCCCGTTGGGCACACCTTCATCCCAAATTGAGAAAAAATATTTAAATGGATTTAAGGGCGTCTCACGAATCTCCCTTAGCCTCATGGCTCGAGAAAATAAAAAAACTCCAAAAACTCCTTAGGGAGGCCAAAAATTTGTAAAAGGAGGCTTCAAGGAGGCATCAACTAGGAAATAGCTTGTCGAGCAGATTGGCAAGCTAAGGGGCATGCAAAGGGGTCACACTCGTCAATGAACTCAGGTGAGCTCCTTTTAGGTGGGTGAGAAAAACTCAAAGGTTGCTGGGGTACATATAGGTCAACTTATCGAGTTCATTGACAAGATGGCAGTGGTTTTGTCATCATGTTGGTTAGTAGATGGATGGGTAAGGATGAAATGCATGATGGTGTAGAGCTGAGGAGGGTTATGGTGGAGATCAACCTATGTGAGTTGGCAAGCAACTGGGAGATGGTGCATCAGAGTAGTATGGGTGATCTCACTTGCAAAATATGCGTGGTTGGCACTGGCTCAGAGTGAGCCAGGATATCAATTCAGGGTGAGCCCCAACTGAGAGCTCGGTAGTAAAATGTACAAGGCCAGATGGAAGATGAAGATCCGATTCACTAGGCAAGGATCTTAGCGTGAGCTTGACAGGAGCTCATCATTGATCTCGCAAGATACACGGGAATATATTGGCCATTATGCAATTGATAAGCTAGTTAGTGGAGATCCTGAAGAACTCATCAGAGCGAGCCATGTTGTCTTGTGAGAATGTTCCAGTGGTAATTAACCTGGAATGAGATGATGAGGCGGATCTAGTAGGGAGGACCGAGGTGCTCGATTTAGTGAGTGGCATGCAAGTGCAGGGGCTTAGCATGATCGATGGACTGTTTGAGCGGCTGAGGCATTTAGAGAGGAATTCGTTTGTGGTGCTAAATCATTCCGCGAAGGAAAGAAAATGGAGGAACAAGTTGCTCTAAAAATTTAATAACCTGCAGTTCAAGATTTTGGGGAATACCAATGAGTTGGGTGGATAAACAGTGTGACATGGGATAGGGTCGAAACCCTGAAATCTGATGCAGGGTTTTGGGTGTCAAATTGGGGTTAGCTTGGCACAAATTTTTAGTTTGGCAAGGGAAAAACCTGAAGTAGCAAGTGTGCAATGTCTGTAATGCCCTGTTCGGCATCGACTTTCGCTGTTACGTCCTTGTCCTATTGCGTGTCATTGAATGCTGAATTGAGCTCCCTTTTCTATCGTTAGGTGACTTTTACCCTGTTTGCGAAGTTATTTTTAGCACCCCTTCTTCTTCTTTCGTCTGTCGTGCCTTCGATCTATGGAATTTTCAAGGAACACGAAAATTATAAATACAACAAAAAAATCATTTTGCAAGGAATACGCTAAATCTTTTCTACGAAATATCCATTGTGGAGGTGATTAAACTTTTTTGGAAAATTTGGGAGTAACTTTGATGGCCACCTGCCACTTCATTAACTCCTTCTTCTAGGCATGTTGGAGTCCTTCTTGCTGGTGGCCGCACCTCATTTATTATTTTTGATTTGCATATCTTCTTGGTTTCTTGTTTGACTGCCTGTTTATCCTTCTGTGACCGCGTGAGTTTCCTTTTTGTTGGACTGCGTGTGGCGTGTGAGAGGCGTTCTCCCTGGTTGGTGGCAGACAACATTGAGTTGGATGGTTGGCTCATTAATTGCTGCCATGACTCCCAGTCGCTGTATTTTGAAAAAAAGGCCAGGCTTAGATGGACGAGCTTGAGCAGGAAAGTTCCTCTGAGTCAAGTAAAGCCGAGACCCCTGACCTCGGAAAGAATTTGAAGAGCTCGTGATCCAGCATAATGCCAAAGGCATTGGATGATGCAAGGGATCAGCATGGCCATCTTCTTTTGCTTTGTCTCGGACTAGGGCTGCTCCTAATATGAGAGCACCAGGGGTTAGGAGGTCCAAATCGAAACAATCGATGCATATGGAGATGGTGGAGGTGTTTGGATGAATGACGAAGGATCAAGTTCAATTTCCAAAAATGGGGCCTACAGAAGTTCTAGGGCTAATTTGGAGCGGTGTTGGGAGGATGTTGGCAAGTATTTTAGACCACCCACCCTGGCCGTGAACTCCTACCTATGCCAACGTGAAGGTGGTTGATGTTTGGGCGCCCAACGAGCTTAAATAAAATGGAATTCAGCTTGGGTTGTTGTTGCTGATCCGGGCGGTGTCTGTGAAAGCTATTAAATTTGGAGAAAAAGGCAAGATATTTCTACACCTTTCTACTGTTATTTTATTTAAAATTATTGTGAAATCGAACCACTTTTCCTTGCATTGAATTGTCAGTTGGATGTCATGATGGGAGATTTCCCTTTTCGCTTGTTTCTTCTTGTTTTAGCTTTTATCGTTGACAGTATGTTGGTCGAAAGGATGCGTGTGCCCTTTCCCCTGAATGTTATGTTTCTCTTGCTCGAATGATAGACCTTCGTCTGTTTGTTTATGTATTAATTCTTCTCGGTGATTGAGTTGCAAGTTATTATGTTGATCAAACTAGTATTTTCGATATCATGGAAGTAAGTTTACGATAACTATGAAACCCCCTCCCTAGCACCCAAGGTTGTCTTTGATGTTTTTGTTAGCTCCTTCGCAAGTCCCTTTGATAACCTTTTGGCATCGAGAAAGGAAGGTCGTAGGATTAGTGTGATCAATGCTTGGGCTAGCCAGCTTAGAGTTTTGGTATTAAAACTTGTAGAATGAAAAGGTTTGTGTGCAATGTGTTTTCCGTCTCGCGGGTGTAGACTCTTATATTATCTTTCATCTTGTTTCTAGGCTTTTAAGGCCATCCTCAGGAAGTACCTTGACCATCCCTGGCAACTTGAACCATAACTAGCCTTTCGGATCAACTAAGCTTGAGGTTTCTTTGTGTGAATCCATTACCTCGTTGACACTTTGGAATAGTTTTGGTCTAATCCCCCTCTCGGAATTGTTGTTGATGGTGCTCTTCTATTTTTCCTAACTTGCATTATTTCTCCTTTGTAGTGTTAATGCTATTAATTAATATTGGTCGGTTTTTATGCACGTAATTACCTTGATATTTTGTGAGGGAAATTTCCTTAAATGTGATTAATCTTCGGGGAAAAAAAAAACTCATCTTTCATTTGATAGTCTTATGGATTCATAGCGAAAGGTTTTGTTTTGATAATGTCACTTAGAAATTATGTTTGTATCCATGTGTGATGGTTGACTGTGTTTCCAAGGTTTGCCTTAAAATATTGTTGTTTTGGGAAATAGGTAATTTAGTTTAAATTAACCAAACATTGGAATCGTTGTAAAGGTTTGCAACTCTTTAGTGTTATAAAATTTGTTGATGACATTATTGTATACTCTGTTTGTGTGGAACTCCCTTCTTCTCTCACGTGTTTGCTACTTGCCTGTAAGACTTTGACCCTTCTTGGATGATTGGAAAATCTTTGTAGTTAATGGTCAAAACTAGTATACTTTTCCTTCGCTTCGAAACTTATGTTGTGTGTATACTCTATTTGATTTCCGGTTTGAAACTCAATTATACATGGCTTTTTGTGTTAATTTTTGAAACCTGTGGTTCCCCTTTCTTGGGCCGAGCAACTCTTGTTCTTTTAGAAATATATTATTTTAGCCTATGTGTTGGTACCTTTGATAAATTTCTAGATGGTTAGTATATATATCAAATCTCAATCTTGTAATTATTGTTTAATTACTTACTTGATGGGAATTCTGTTTTGCTAGATTGTTTAATTTCCTCCTTATAGGGCCAAGGGCCATTCTCATACGATTGTTACTTTCGTTGCTTTTGCTCCTAACTGAAGTACAAGGTCTTCTCCTTCTTTGATTGGCATGATGGAGACTTTATTATAACTTGATGTGTTGATAGTGTATAGAGGTTTGAACCAATTCTTGTAATAAAGTGCTTCCTTTTGTGGTATTGTTAGATAATAGTTATGGTGGTTTTGTGTAGCCTTATCTTGCTCAGTTCTCACAAACTGACTCTTGTGGAAAAAATTTTTGCAGATGGATTTTGCGAGTAGATGAGGGATAGACTTGTAGATTTTTACATCAACCTCAGTTGAGAAGTTCTTTTGCATGAACCCTTTTTATATTGTTCAACTATTGATAACATCTAGTGGAAAACTTAGAAGAGATCAATGTCTTAGTATTTTGTATCGTGGATTATGTCGTCTTAACTCTGGAACCTTGAATTGTTTGACTATCTTTGAAATTATAAGAAAATTTGTTTACCGCTTGTTGAGTAACCTTATTTTCATTTTCGTAAATGAGTATTGTTAAAATTTATCCCTACGATTAAATGTTGAGCTAAATCTTTCTAAGACTTAGTAATAGTGTGTTATAAGTAAAATAAAATGGGTTGTTTAATACTTATAGAAGTTAAACTAAAATTTATATTGCAAATAAAATTGTGTAGAGGTGACCAACTTGAGAGCATGTAATTCCATAAGTGATCAAAGATGAAACTATCCTTTGTTAAGTAACATTATATCACCTAATATCCCTTGCGACACTAATGAACACTATCCCTTTTATGGTGAAATTCTTAAACGAACGTAGGGAAAATCTATGGTGAGATCTGGAAGATAATAAGATTTAATAAGCAGGAGATAATACTTTAGAAACCACGCAATCTATCTCTTAGCCATTGGATGGTAAATTGTTTTATTTTTATAAAACTCATTTAGTAAAGCCTAAGTAAAATCTTTAATAATTCTGGTTAAGTTCTCAAGTTTCAATTAAATCTTGGTTATAACAAATGAGGTCTTGAAGATGATTTCAACTCAACCTTCTCCCTCTAACCTTTTCCAAGGTGCCTTGTCTTTCTTCTCTTAAGTATGTTAAACGCAAACCCATGTTGTCATATGGGCATGAACAAGTTCTAGTAGCGTAAGCGTTAATAGATGGCCTTGTGAAATTAAATTACCCCTCTCTCTAATTAAACGAATTAAGCAAATAAATGTCATAATAGAGAAGATTAAAGATGATTACTCAGTGTAAAAAGAATAAACTTAGCTTGGTGAGATGAATTGTATGCATCATATCTTGAGCCTCCTTGAAAACGTAAGCTAAGAATTGCAAGATGTATTTTTAAAATAAATAACCCTCAAGAATATCTCATTGTGGATGGCCCTAACTGTAAGTGTGTTCTGTGGTTGGACTTCTATGTTGTTTTGTCCAAAAGAAAAAGTGTATTATCCTTTTGGGTGTGAACATTTCCGTGCTGACCTTGTGGTCATCCCCGTAACAAGTGGTTCCTAGAGTTGGTTGTAACTTTGTGACGACAGGTTGTGTCGTGTTATGTGTCGAAGCAAGTCAAAAAAATTTATCCTGTCTTTTACTGTGTTGTTTGTGTGTGAATTTTTTGGGTCGTTCTGATGTCGATTTATTTAGACTCAAAAGCATGAAATGGACATGGCAAGGTGGATAATGCAGAGTAGGATTTTGGAGGTGGATATTTTGGTGTTGTTAATGGCAAAAGTATAAAGTGAGGTGAGTCAAAACTCGAACTCTCTTGTAATAAAGCCCCAAATTCTAAAATGTGACATGCTTTGAGATTTTTTTGTGGTCAACGTGCATTACATGCTAAGTTAAGTGGTGTGTTACATGTCAAGCCGAATTGAATGGTGAGCTCGGGTAGCTAAAGGAAGAGGCCAAAGAAACAATCCTAAACTAATATGATGATAACTTCTTCTATACTTCACCATTTTTGAAAAATTTATAGTCATTGGAAAGGTATTTTAGATCTCTATGTCATGATATGATAAACAAAATGGAAAGTAATGAGTTAGTTGGGTGTAAAATGATGATGAAATTTTAGGAGCTAAAGGTCCTACCCAAATGTAGAGGTGTAGTAAATTAAAGCATGATGACTTGAACCTTATTGCATAAGAAGGAATATTAATGGGCTTTGCGATTATTCACATACCGATTACAAGAAAATAATCATTTTTTTGTGGGTGATTGAGGAAATTTCAGACTTTTCCTCTCTCTCTCATCTCTTCATTTTCTTCTTACTAATTATAAGGAGGGGAATATTGCTAAGGGTTCAAAATTTTGCATCTTCCCCTCCTTTATTTTTCAATTGAAAAACATATGTGGAATTTCAAACATCATGATTTGAAAACTGTAATTGAAAATTATGGCTTTGACCTTGATTGTAATGCATTGTATCAATATCTAGGAGCAATAAAATCAAATTTTTGGATGATTTACAACCCTTGTTTGTTCATTATTGCAACTTTCTAATCTTTTCATTGCATGTAAAGGTTTTGTGCACTATCTTATTTTCATTGTAGGGTTTAATGGTGTTGTGTTTATTGGACTTTTTGTTACATTTCATTGCGATATGTGGTGCTAGACTACCCTCCCCACACCCATTTTATATAAATTTCATGTAATGTGAGTTCAACATCTCTTTCTAAGTGCATCACCATCCCTTAGTGTAGTTTTCATTTCCACAAAATTCCCTTCTATCCTTGAATCCTTGGAAGCTTTAAGGTAGGATTAAATTAGGTGTTCTCTGCATTTTGGATTACTTAGTGATAATTTTTGGGTAGAGGAAGATGGCCTTCTCTGGAGATCTATCCCATATTCAAAGTCCCACACTTTAGGACAACTTCATGTTTCATAATCACACCAAATGCACCAATTTCACAAGCTAGAAATTCGGGGGATGTGATTTGGTGATAACTTGATTATGGCATACTGTTGGGATGAATAAGTCATACCTTCACAACTTTCAAGTCACTTTGTAAGAAATTTTTGATTTCGGAGGTTTATTTGTAGTTCATACTTTAGATATTTCAGATTTCGGACTTTGAAGGTTTCACTACATGGTCCAAGTTTTGAAATCAAATTTTGGGGGTGTTTCATATGCAAAATAGACATGAAGTCCCGAAAAGGATATGCTTAGGGTTTGGAGGTTGCAAAAGTGGTCTTAAATTCTGATTTTGGCACTTCGGACTTAGGGGTTATTTTACCTTTCGGACTTCGGGCTTCAAACATTCCATTTCCTTTCGAAATTCAAAATTCGAGAGGTTGAATTACATTCTACATTTCAAACTTCAGGGATTTTGGGTTTCATATTTTTGAGGTTTTGTTACACTTTGTGTTTTGGACTTAAAAGGTTGCATTGGAAGAGCCAAGTTACGAATGTCGAATTTTAGAGGCTGGTAGTTGCAAAACAAGGTCCAATCTTTGAAAATAAAAATCTAGGCCTTTCAAGGTTTTCATTTTAAATTGTTTTGATTTTATATGTGTGACTTGGAAAATATTTAGCTTTTGGAGGTTCATTCCCAACACATCTGGTGACTCCTAAGAGCAAAACTTAGTTGTTTAGCAGCCTAGATTTGCCCAAATTCATGAGAAGGATTCAAACCAAATCTGAGATAAGAGAAAAATAAATATTTTGTACTTGCAACTATCTCAAGGTAGAGGAAGGAGTAGAAGAACAATCCGAGATCTCCATCTCCACCAAATGAGCCTTGTCAATAGCTCCACTGCTAGAATTCTTCCTTCAATCAGCTAGGGTACTTAGGCCAATCAAAATGGTTCAACAACCACCACCAAATCTTTTTGTCAACTTCACGAGTAGTAGTCCACTTTCCCTCAATGCTAAAAATCCTATCCCAAAGTGGTAGTGTTGAAGAACACCCCCTAATTCATCGGTGAGAATCATAAAACCCCTATTTACCATAGATAAGACATTGCAAATGTCTCATGCCATACAAAAAATCAATGAGATGGATGTAGAAATTAAACTATTAACCTCTTCTTTCAAGGGAAAGGATTTGCAGTGGTTCAAATTTTAACAGAATCAATAAAATATTGGGATCAATTGTGCATAGCCCTCATGTAATCGAGTTTAGAAAGGGAAGACAATATGTCTTTATTAGAATAATTGACCATAATTAAGAGGGACCCAAATGAACAAATGATTGATTTTAATTTACGCTTCCAAAATAGATGGGATAGAATCCCAATGGCCATCATACCAGATTCCCAAGGGGCATTCCTCTACTTTTTGAAGGCTCTAAATTTAAACATAGCTATGATGATATAGTCTATGGGAGGGACAACACTTTTAGGATCCTATAACATAGCCATCATATTTTATAACATATTGCTTCAAGAGGTAAGTCTTACACCTAGGGCACCTATTTATCTATATCCATAAATGGGAAACCCCACTACCAATTAAGCACCTGAGTTGAATCCCATTCTAGCCCCTAGAAATTAGAGAAATAGTGAGGCCTCCACTTCTTATAGGACTTATAAGGAACTTCGAGGAAGCTATGTAGCAACTACAAAACATAGGAAATGAGTTGGTGATTATTAAGCAATAAGAGGCTCAAAAATTTAGACCATATAAGCCTCAAGCTCAATCAAATAAGCTTTCATATCAGTCAAACAAACATACAACTCAAGCTATAAGTCAAAACTAGAACCAAGGAGAACCTCAAGTTGTCATGCCATTTTAACCATATAATCCAAACATAGTTTCAACATCCAGGGCCTTGGTTCCATCTCTAAACAAGATTGCATAGAGTACAAATGGTGTTTCTTATGTAGTCAACCCCAAAATTAGGAAACATACTTCAATGGTGCTCTTAATTTGGCCTTAATGGTAAAAAATTTAGGTGTGACTCAAAAGACAAAGGAGGATGAAAATCAATAGAAAACAAGTCCACAAGAGACACCCCAAACTAAAACCACACTAGTCAATTGGAAAACAAAAGACTTTTGTGGACTTAATCATCCTCTTTTCCAAGGTGTAGTTGTTAATACAAGGTCTAAAAAGATGAACATAGAGGAGCGAAAACCATCTAATTTGATTGTTTCTCAGCCTCCTATAATGACACAAGGAGTTATCAAATCAAAGGAGACCTGAATGTACAAAATCATCCTAAGGAACGCGTTGCATCATCTCATGTGCCAATTAAAGTAAAGGAAAACATTATACTAAGAAAATGGAAATAAAATTACAATCCATCCCCTTTCAATATTATTGATGAAATAAGGAAGATGAATGTCAGCATTTCCATGTGAGAATCACTTCGCAAATGCCAAGAAAGTAAGGTTTCTTACAAGTAGCCATGGAAAATTTGTTTTTCTTTAAACGAGTCATCCAAAAATTAGGAAAAGGTCTTCACCAATGCGGTGCATCAAGAGGGAGGTCGACGAAGAAATAATATAAAGGCTCCACCATTTTATGTGTCTTTGATTGTCAAGAAAAACTTAGTGAATACCTACATGATTGATTCAGGCATAAGCAACTCCGTAATGCCTAAGTAGATAGTAGATCAATTGGGCCTAAAATATGAACCGGTCTCTAAGGGAGTGGTGTAATTAAACGGGACAAAAATAGGAATAATTGGAGTGACCAAAGGATTAACCCAGAACATTACATGCATGTACCAATTTCATTGTCTTATAAGACATTTCTATAATTGACTTACCACCACTCTTTGTGTTGTGCTTTTCAGGATTTCAAGGTAAAAATTGGAGGCTACGTATTTATAGACTAGTCACACATGCTCTTCAGAAAAGATATGGAGCCAAAGCCACAATCAGGTCAAATCCAATTGTAAAATTCCTCATTGAACCCCACGTGCTAAGCTCAATAAATGCCAATTGCTCATATTCTAATCGGAAGATTGCCGAAGTACTCCATAAATAGGTTCTAAATTCTGAGGCATTCCATACTTAACATTAGATGAATGGGAAAGCAAAAGGCACACTTTAGATCCATACAAGGAGATGGAAGAAGCTAAACTAATCATAAATTTCTTGCATTAAGAGAATCCACCTATCCCTCGTATCACCAAGCCAGATTTTAAAGATAACAAAGTATGGAATATATCTTTTGATGGTTCAAGAAGTAGACATGATTCTCAAGGAGTTGCAGTGCCTATGTCATCTCAAGGGAAAAAGTACTACTTGGCTTTCCGCTTAAAATTTTGTTCTTTAAATAACACATCTAAGTATGAAACATTAATTCATGGATTACACCGGAAAAGAAAAGAGATATTAAGAACTTGTAGGTATTCGGAGATACTAAATTGATTTTCAATCAAGTAAAAGGGTATGATATCTCAATAAGTATTTTGATTGTCTCTAAATCGAAGAAATTTATATTTCGAGCTCATGAAGGTAACCTCTTAGGCCACATTGTGTCAGAGAGTGGTAGACAATTGATCTAAAAATAGTCAAATTTATTTGTGCTCTACCATTGCCAATTCATGAGAAGCATCTCCAAAGATTTTTAAGGATGATCATTTTGTTTGAAGGTTTATGCTAGATTTTGACACTCTTGTTAAACATTGACCATGATGTTAAAGAAAAGTATGAAATTTAACAAGATGATTCAAAGGAAAAGTATATTTTCAAAGCTATCAAGTATGTCATATCTCAAGCTCCAACTCTCATCAATATTTAATTTTCCAAGGACTTTATGCTCTATGATTTTGGTGGTTCGACACTATTTCTACCATTCTAGTGTAGTTGAACAAGGATGTATCTCGGTAGTGCATTTATTTCTTGAAAAATATTAGAGGACTATGAAGTGAGGTATTCTTTTATCAAGAAACATGTCCTAACCATTATTATAAGTTTGAAGAAGTTTAGACACTTGGTCTCAAATAATAAAATTTAGTTGTTATTGTCTCATGCTTTGGAGTCAAAGATTTCCTCCTTAACGAGGACTTGAATGAGTAAAGGATAGGTTGGATATCTCGTTTCATGGAATATGACATAGAAATCAAGGTCACCAAGTTATTCGTGGCGATGGATTGTGTGATTAACTAGCTTCCGATTAGCATGTTGAGGCAAGTAATGAAAAGGAATCTATTTTGGTGTTACAAGCAAACCAAGAACAAGAAAATGAAGGTGTACCCACCCATTGTTGGACTTAGGACATGATACATTTCCTACAAATAGGTATATGTCCTCTGTAGATGAGAAAAGAAAAGAGAATATGTTTTAGACTCTAAACCATTCCATATTGCTTTATTCAAAAGGGATGTAAATGGGTTTTGATTAAGGTGCATTGGAAAAAATAAAAGTGAGAAGGTGCTACATTATTTCCATTACGGAGAAGTTGGAAGTAATTTTTCTCCATGATTAATAGCCTTCAAGATCATGAAAGTAATTTTTTATTGGCCCGTGATGTTTAGTGACTACTATGCATGGATCAAAAGTGAAAAAAATGTGCATTCTACCTTTGGAAAGGAGAAGATACCAGCACTTCCCCTCCGTCCAATCTTATTTGATCAACCATTCATGTAGTGGGGGTTGTATTTCATAGGGTCATCAATCTAAATTCAATCCAATGCCACAGTATATCCTAACAACAATGGAATACTTCAGCAAGTGGACCGAAGCGGTAGTACTCAAAGAAGCAAATGAGTTTAACATACTACACTTTTAAGAGGGAATAGTGAAAAGAGTTGAGTATCTTGGTGACTATCATATCCAAAAATTATGTAGAAATACTCGGCACCATGATTACTAAGTGGGATGTTAGAAACGTGATATACTTGAGAACCTCTTCAAACTATTATCCCCATAGAAATGGTCAAGAAGAGTGTGTTGGCATAGCACCAAAATGATTTTCCGTCACACCAAAAGCTCGAACTAGTGGTGGAGAGGGATCTCATCTTGTCAATCAGCTTTTACGCCAACAGAGTGCATAAATAAAAACTTCTTGAGAATCATCAAGAGGAATCTAGATGAAAACCAAAGTACATGGCACACCAAGGTTAAGTTAGCCTTGTGGGCTGAGAATCACACTTAAGAGGTCAACAGGTAGCTTTCCTTATAAGATTGTCTACGGGAAGGAATCCAGGTTGCCCATATAACTTGAGTTGTCAGCATTAGAGCTCCTAAAGAAAATAGAGTTGTCCGACTTTAAGACTATGCATATCAGGTATACAAAACTCATGGAGTTGGAATAAATAAGAGAGTATGTGATTTAAACCATGGAGAAGGATCAGGCCTCAATCAAGAGGATATTTGATAAGAAAGCTAAATAAAGGAATTTCAAGGAAGGAGACTTGGCTTTGAAATGGGATACAAATAGGGAAAACCCAAGTAAGCATTCATAGTTTTATGCCATATGGAGTGGCCCCTACATGGTCACAAGATGTAAGAGTAGCAATTCTTTCTAACTATCCTCATTTGATGGAGAAGAACTTTTGATTCTAGTCAATGGAATCTACCTCAAGCACTATTACTAATGGAATAATTCTCACCCTTGTACATATTAGTTTAGGATTTTCATTCCTCTAAGTTCTTGTGCACATTGTAGAATAGGTTTCAATTTCCTAATTTATTTAGGAACAATTTCTATTGCTCCTATTTGTCTCATTACACAATTAAGGTGCCTTCCACAAAGATTTTGTGACAAGAAAGAATCTCATATTTACAAGGAAAATTGTAAAATTCAAAATAGTCAAAATACATAGCAACTAAATTAGATAAAGGACAAGTTTTAATAAGTTTACATTCTCTTGTTATTTCAGATCCATTACATGTGAGCTTCTAACACCCCTTACCGAATCATAAAACCAGATTTAATGAGAAGCCCCAAGTCATTAAAAATCCTCTCGGCTTCGAGAAAATGATCAACCTTAAATCCTATTTTATTTCGTTTTAATTGAAAATATTATGGATTTGTAAGAAACCCCAACCTTCATTAATGTCCCGAACAATGGTTAGAATGAGGAAAATAAGTTCTAATAGGTAGACTTGCAGACTTAAAAGAGAAGGAAAGAAATTTCAAATCAAAACAATTTTCCACTCATACAAACTTTGAGATTTTCTTATAAAAGCTGGAAAGGCAGTAGAAGATCAACTCAGGGTTCAACAGGTGTTTGAGTTAGTTTTCAAAGGTTAAAATTAGTTCGAGGCTACCAAAGGTGACTCCATGCCCAATAGATGCATTTGTGGCTAGTGGTAAGCTACATCTAGTAGGTAGATGTCCCTGTGAGTCACCAAAATTGTTATCCATTTTCCTCTCGTGGGAAAAATTGAAAACAATGTAGGACTGGACCCTAGATTGATAGGGCCTTCATGGGAAAATCTAGGATTTGAAGGTAAAATTCACTATTTGATAGCACCATGGTGATTTTGGGAAGTTGTAAAATCATTCAAAGGAATTTTTACCTCCTACGGGTTTTGAGAAACCTAAGATTTTACTTAAGGTGATAATAATCCCCGGAGGGCCCACCCTTAGCCCAAACCAAGAAAAAATGGAAAACAAAGTGAAATGGATTTTATGGCATCTCACTAATCTCCATCAGCCTCTTGGCTAGAGGAAATATTTAAAATGCTAAAAATCCAAGGGAAAGGCAAAAAATTACAAAAGGGGCCTTAGAGAAGGCATCGAGCTAGAAAAAACTCGCCAAATAGCTCGGTGAGTTTCTGGTGAGCTAAGAGGTACGGAAATGGGTTAAGATACTTAATGAGCTCGGTGAGCTCTTTCTAGGTGGGAAAGAAAAATTCATAGGTCATCGGGTTATATATAGGTCAGCTCACCAAGTTCATTGGCAAAATCAAAAAGTTTGGCCAACACGTTGGTTGATTGATGGCTCATTTGGGATGCGAAATGCGATGATGTAGAGCTTAGGAAGAGACTTGTGGTGAATATCAACCAACGTGAGTTAAAAATAAACTTGGAGATGGCCCATCGGAGTAGAATGGGTGAGCCAAAACACATGATAGCATGGTCATCATGGGCCCGGATTAAGTTAGGAGATTGATTCAAGGCAAGCCCTAGGTGAGAGCTCATCAAGAAAATACAAAAGGCCATGGGGAAGATGAAGATCCAAGTCACTTGATAGGGATATTAGCATGAGCTAGGAAGGATCTTGTCATTGAACTCGTGGGATATGTGGGAATAGCTCAGCCATAACACAATTAGTGAGCTAGGGAGTGGAGAGGTCGAAGAACTCGACATAGCGACCTATTTCAACTTAGGAGAATGGGATCATGAGAATGAACCGGGGTCGAGATGATTAGGTGAATTTAGAAGGGAGGGATGAGGTTATCAATTTAGTGAGTGGGATGCAGGTACAAGCTCATCGGAGTTAATGGAGTGTTTGATTTGTAGAGGTGTTCAAAGAGGAATCCATTGGTGTGGGTTTGTATTGCTCGCCGTAGGAAACGAAATGGAGGGTGAGGTGTTTCTAAAATTTTAGAAACATAGAGTTTGGGTTTTTGGGGAGTATGAGCAAGTTTGGTAGATGAACAATGTAGTGTGGGAGAGGCTCACAACCTTGAAACCTCGAAATCTGATGCGAGGTTTTAGGTGGTCAACTCGAGTACAATAAGGGTGAATTTCGAGTTTGGAAGGGGATAAACCTAATGTGATGAGTGTGTAATGTCTTATGGGTTTAGAATCAAAAGTAAAAATAGATATGGCGAGGTGGATAATGGAATTTCAGAGGTGGATGTTTTGAGGATGTCTGTGTCAAAAGTTCATAGCGAGGTGAGCTAAAAATCCAAACTCCGCTCTGATAAATCCACTGAATTCTAAAACATGACACACTAAGATTTTTCGGTGTCAATGTGCATTAGGCACCGAGTTGGGTGACATGGTACATGGCAAGTTGCATTCAATGGCCAAGCTTGGGTAGGTAAAGGGAGAGGTGAAGAATCAATGTTATCTCTTGAAAGTGCACCTGTATAGAGATGGTTGCTGCAGTTTTCTAGTCTTGCAAAAATTTATCTCTCTCTTTCATAGATACAATGGAAACACCTCAGGTATGTAGGTATACCTATTTTGAGGTGAGTCTCCAGGATTAAAAGGTCAGTTCCTTATTGATGTATCATAAACTTATTTTCTAGGGTTAAGGGTAAAAGATGGCTATGAAATAACGGGATTGGGGTGATACACCAAATTTATATGAGGGATTTGACTGTGTATATGCAAGATTGCTATAAGAAGGATTCTTGATGCATGATCCAAATAGTTTTCTGAGAATGTTTAAGGAAAACACTTGGTTATCTTGAGGAAAATCACAGGCGATCTTAATAAGTTAACATGCACATTAAAATTTAGCAAAAAATACTGAATTTTGCATCAGGGTAAGATCATTGGTGAGGGACCTTGCATTCACAAGACTAATAGAAACATACACAAGACTGAAAATAATTGGAAAGACAGAAAATACTTCACACACAGAAGGAAAAAATGACAAAAAAATTGCTTGATACTCCTGTATCCAAAAGTCCTCTAAGAATAATCCCCTTGTGCTTTACAAAGGCACATAATATATAGCAAAATAAAAATTTTCCACTCTTCTTAAAAATAACGTAAGGTCATGATTGCCCATGCATCCTAATTTTATCCTTTATTTAATAAAAGGATAAAAAATACAAACTAGTGCAAGAGGCATTAATAGCCTTTGATTACATCTCATTATTTGAAGTTGGTTGTTGTATTTTAATAAAGCTGCGTGAATAATTTTGCAAAAATAAAATTGTTTGCTAGGCAAGTCCTCTCCATGAACATGTAACTTGTCTCTTCTTTGTCCTATCATCTTGTGAAGCATGTAAAAATGAATTCTCTGTCTGTGTGAAATATAATTACATTAATTGCAATACTTTGCAAAATAAACACCCAATGTGGGGCCACCTACCATGTGTACATATTATGATGCTGACATCTCTTTTGGCTCCAAAAGGTCACAATAGTGACATACTGCCAATTATCTCCTTGAAGTGGGGACCACCTCCAATCTGCTTGGTTTGGCCACCTTGGTGGAGTTAGCAATATAAAAGGTTCGACCATTTTAAACGGCACATGCCACTACATTCTCCACCACTTTTTGATAAATACACATAGGTATATATGTGTTGGTCGTTCATGTTTGGTAGTGTATAATTTGAAATTCACCTTTTTGTTGAGCATTCGGCATAATTTGATCAATTTTTTATTATTTGAAGGCATACACTATGGTTTAGAATTTGAAAGTCTTTGGAAAAGATTATTCGTTTGATTACGTGGGATGGCCCCTTCTGCATGGTGACTCACCCCTTTGGAAATATTGTTAGTGGCTCTTGATTAATGTTGACCTAACTGTGGTTAGGGTTTCTCTACTCCTTTGGTTTGCATTTGAACCTTCTTTTGAAGATGATTGTCGATCTCTGTACTTTTTCATGGTGGCCATTGATAAGTGACTTGTAGTTGATTACTTTTGGTCTATATTAAATGTGGTTGGTGGGTTTTAACTGTAGTTAGTTACTTTGAGCCTAGAGCTCGATCCTAGCCATTGATGTGACACTTGGTCAAGCGATCATTGATCTCAAATCATGGTTGGGTTTGAACTTAACCCATACTTGCCCAGGCTCGAGCAGTAAAAGAAAGCTTGTGTTTGAAGATCATTTCATTCAGATTTTTGGTATGCGGGCGAAGCCCTAGAAAATTTTTGTAGACCGCCATTGTTGGGGACTTTAAGCTCTGATTTGTTTATTTGTTATACCTATGTGAAGGAGTTCATGGAATCTAAGTTTCTTTTGAAGTGGCTGCCATGGTTAATCACTTCAAACTCTGTATACTCTTTTTGAGTGAGATTTCGAGCTCGGCTTTATGCACAATATTTTCCATGCTCTTTTCTTTTATTAAGTTCTTTGTGAAATTTTGTGGCTACCATCGTTGAGCTTTGTGAGCTGACTATGCAAAAGGCAATCGAAGTATGGTGATTTTTTATCTCTGAGTATTTCACTGGTACTTGATCATTATCACTTCAATTTTAAAACTGATACCCGTTTCCTTTTAATTTTTGGTGTGATCTCTTGGATGACCTTGGTCATTTGCGAGTTGAACTCATTCTGGGTTCACTCCTTTTAGCTCTGAGCTCGATGAAATCTCAAGAGTCTTCTCGGCTTCGATTTTACCAGTGAGTGTTTACTTCTCTTTTGATTTAGCAACCTCTTAATGGGTCTATGATTAAAATTAGGATATGTACTTTACTTGTTCAAACTTTGAGATTTTGATATGTCATTATAATTGATTGTCTTTGTTCACTAAAACCTTGATGAAATTTGTTGAGCTCTTGAGTTTGATGCTGGAGATTCTATCTCTATTTTTGAATGTTCTTATGGTATGAATACTCCATTTTGCTTAATATTGATAAGCTTGTATCACCGTAGCTTACCTGGTTATCACTGTTAGCTTATTTGAACCGATTGTGGAGGGTTTGCTAGATAATTTACGTTCTGGGTATTCCATCTTTTGATCTGCTATCTCTGGATCTGGATTTTCCACTTGTGAGTTCATCTGTATAACTTTACGGCCTCGATTTCTCAGTAATTTGACTTCATTGACCTTAAGATGGTGACTGTAGGTATATGTTGATTAAAAAAAATCTACTCATATCCTAGCCAAGTGCTTCAAAAGTCAACCCAGAAATTTAATTCTCCTAGCCAAATTTGTGTAAATCTTGTCAATGTTGTGTTGAATTGCCATTCTCGAAGAAGTTTGAACTGGGATCTTTTCTGGGTAGATGTAGATTTTTAGTTTCATCCCCTCTTTAATAGTTTTATGTTTCATATAATCCCAATTTTTTGAAATCACGGGGCTCGGTCCTTTGTATGTGTTAGTTTGATTCTCTGTGGCTTACTCTAATCTTACTTGAGATGATTAAAATCTTCCATCCAAAAAATTTCATCATTTTTCTTTGTCCTTCATAACTAGAACAATGGTTTTGCTCGATGATTATCTCAAACTATTGCACCACTTATTATGTGAACCCATATTTGAACTTGATGAGAGTCGAGTGTTTTGTGAAAACTTAAACCACTTTGTTTGAGAATTTTCTTTTACGGAGATGCATTTTTTCTTGTTATGCGAGACATATGTGCCTATACTTTGCAAGTAGTATTGGCTACATGCAAGGATTATTGATTTGAAATGTGAATTCTGCTATTAATTTTAAGATATTATAGTTGCATACTTCCTTAGTCATCACTTTGAAGTAGTCGTAGTTGCATTCTTTGATTCTCGAAATTGATTTTGTAAGAAAAAAACATTGAACTTAAAATGTTTTGTATCTTGTAAACGGATTTCTAGAAATTTGTAAATAATTCTTTATCTGCTGTAATAGCATTTTTAGGCACAAGCCTCGATTCGAGATGCTTTGTTGACATACAAGAACTTATTTCTTTTACTTAGATACTTCATTTCCTTAATAGTAGTATTTTCAATTCTTGAAAAATTTGAAACTTTGATTTTACATGGCAAAGCCTGGAATTTTTTCCTAATCATCTCTATAATGCATTTTCCGGGAATAGTAGTTGTATTTTTTGATCCGTAATACAAAAAGTAACTCACTTTTTTTTGAACGATGTAGCAATTTAAGAATTAAAAATATGTTAGTTGTTTATCTTGCTCATGAGATGCTTTTATGCTTCCTGTATCACTTATTTGATTTGCATAGTTCCTTTAAAGCACGTAGTAATTGAAAACAACATGATGAAAAGTTGTAAATGTCTATTTTACAAGGCGAAGCCTGTCACAATTTTCTCAAATCTTCTCTCGCATCCTGTTTCAGCTATAATGCCTTCTATCCATTTGGCTTGATCTTCTTGAAATCTGATTCTCCCTCTTCTAATTCAAATAAAACAAGTGTTTCTATCTTCCACTCTCTCTTTTGTATTGTAACCTCTTCCATTTCGAAATAAGTTGTTGGAATTTTTGGTTACATTCTTTCTTTTATCGTATGCACTTATGAATTGTCTATTTTTCTTTTGGCCGCAACTTTGTACTTGCACACTTAGGAAAAGAGTTAGAAAATTTTAATCCCTTTTGGCCTCTCTTATGTCCATCTTTTCTTCTTTTTTTTTCACTTTCTTCTTTCGAGTGAATAAAGCATGCATGCGTTTGTCCTTCAAGTAGAATACATCTTCGCTTAAGGGAAGATTCATAGGCATGAAGTGGGATAGTGTAGGAATATGGTTTGATCCTTGAGCTCGTAACTGATAGTTAACCTCTTTTCTTTTCAAGTACAAGGGCTTCTTCAATGAAGAAAAGGCTGGAGTAGAGATGCTTCGATCAAAGAAAGAAATCCCCAAGGCAATGATGGGTTCACTCATACTCCTTTGCTTTCTCTTTCATGCATGTGTACCTTTCTTTTTAGTAGCTGTAATTTACTTTTCAGTTACATCCACAACTTGTGTGGGAAACATTTCAAAACTCCTTATGAATATAACATTGAATTCTGTAAATGAGTTGTATATCTCTTTCTGCATTTCTACTTTCTGTATGGATTGTATAATGAACTAAACAACTCAATAACACAATTGAATGTCTTAATCATGAAGGAAAGAACATTGAATAGAACTTGTAACATTCAGTAATGAACTTTGATTTTCTATGATCTGCACTTATGTTTATTGTTCCAAAACTTTACACTTTACCTACTCTGCAATTGGATGTCCTCATCAAGACAACACAACTGTCCTTCGGGGCTTGTGTTCTTTTGTTGAGGATGGTCATGAAATTATAGACTATGTGATTTGTTACATTTTTGTAACAACACACATAGTTGCATATTTCATGTAATCTTTTAAATAAATCAGCAGTAATGACATAATCTAATATAATCTCCCCTAGCTTAGGTATACTTCACCAATGCTATCCATCGTAACAAATTTTTGAGTTGCCCATTTTTGCACAAGTGTAAAAAATTGTCAACATTTCAGTGATCCTATAGGGAAAGCTGCCTACTAGCTTATATACTAGTGCCTTGCTCTTGTCCATTGGGCATGGAGTCCAAACATGTAACAACAATTTGCCTTTTCTGAAAAGTCCAACCTTTCCAAAATGAAACTAAAATTGGGAAAGGATCTGGTAAACTAGATCACGTGCACGAATGCACTTATTGAATTGAAAAATGATGTAATGTGTAGAAACTACACTTATTGAAGGGAAATCCTACTCTAACAATCACTGTAAGATATTCAATAATAGTGTTTGAGAAACATACCATTCACAGGAATGGGAAGTTCCTCTCCATTCAGCTTCAAAAGTTAAAAAGCATTGTTCTCCTTGCTAGCTAAAATCATGTAACAACCACTCCAGAGTGTGTTGAACTTTGAGTGTCTTCCTGGATTTGCACGATCAACATCCCACTTTAACACAATATCTCCTTCATTGAAGACTCTGAATTTGGATTTCTTGTCAAAAGTCTTCTTGACTTGTTTCTGATTCTTTTCCATGTTTGAAATGAGCTTGATCTCTTAGCTCTTGTAATTCCATTAACTCTGCATAACGAACCTATAATGGTTCATTCTCAAGTAGCTCCATTTGATGCAGGAAATCTAATGCGGGAAATCAACTAAAATAGGCATTCTCACTTCTTTTCCATACACAAGTTTGTACGGTGAATTACCAACTGATCTTTAGGAGTCACTCACAAATCCAAAGTGTGGAATTCAACATCGATGCCAAGCTCTTTGATTATCCTTAAGCATTCTTCTCGATGATCCTTAATAGATTCTTGTAAGTACTCTCAGCTACGCCTTTACCTTGTGGGTAATAATTAGCTGAAGAACTTAGATATATTCCATGGTTGATGACAGCCCAATCTATTATCTTTGCACCAAGGAATGCTAAAGCATCATATTATATGATAGTTGTTGGAACACCAAATCTGCAAACCATTTCTTCATAAAAGAATAGTATTGAAGCTTTATTAGCATATTTCAAGGCTATTGCTTGATTACATCGTGTAAAATAATCAGTAGAAGTTAAGATCCATTTATGTCCTTGTGATGATGGTGGATTTATCATACTAATAAAGTCAAGACCCCACCGTATAAAAAGGTTGATCAGCTAAAATAGGCTGCAAAGGGTAATGAAGCTAAATGTTCTTTTCTAACAAAGAAAACACATTTCTTACACTTTCTAATCCATTCAAAATAGTCTTGGAATATGTTAGGCCAATAGTAACCTACTTTTATGATGTTTAAAGCTGTAGTACATGCTTTGAGAAGTGACCTCCCTCGCAGGTCCTTCATGGAATTCTGATAATATTTTTTGAATTTTATCGTAGTCAACACATCACAGTAAGATTCCATTTATATCCCTTTTGAACAACAAACCATCAATGAAAAGATAAGGAATTGATTGTAATATGAAATATCTTATTTTATTCTTATCCATACCTTCCGGATAGGTGCCATGTTGTAAGTAGTTAACCAAATAAGTCATCAACCTTGATTCTTGGATCTCTTGAGCAAGTTCAGGTTGCTGATTTTCTGATTGAAGCATGATATTTGATTGTTGATACACAATTTCAGCATGTTGTTATGAACTTCGGGTTACGTAGCTTTGCTATGTTTTCATATAAGTAATTAGATGTTCACATAGACCTTTACCTCAAACTATCTTAGCAACCCGGATATTAACATCATATTCCATAACCTTTGTTATCCAACCTGCTCTTTTCTCATTTAGCTCCTTATTTAGTAAGAATGCTTTCACACTTGGATGAGAAACAAGAACATGGATTTTATTGTTCAAAAGCATATACTTGAAATTCTTTAGTCATTTGACTACTGAAAGTGCTTGCATTTCAAAAATGTGTACCTTGTTTCATAATCATGAAAACTTTGTCTGAAGAAAGCAATTGGCTGCTCAATATTCTCATCATTAACCTGAGTTAAAATAGCTGAGATTATTTCAGCTCGAGCAAGTGCATACATTGTGAAATATTTATCAAAATTTGGATTTGAAAGATTAGGAGCTTGAGAGATAACTACTTTTATTGCTTCAAAACATTCTCTTCCTTCACTGGTCTAAGAGAAAGTTTTCTCTTTCTTTAGCATAGCTATGAGTGGTTTAACCAATGCTACAAAATATGGGACAAATCTTCTAAACAAGTTGATTTTTCTAAGAAAACTCTCTGTCTTGCCTTCTTAGAATGAGGAAATGATAGCTATGATATGGATTTGATTCTGAAAGGATCAATTGCTAAACCTACGCTTCGAAACAATATGACCAAGTAATTTACCTTGATGTATTGAAAAGATAGACTTTAGTGGGTTCAAGGATATTCCAAATTTCCTGCACAACTGAAACATTTGTCTTAAATGCATCAAGTGTTCTTCTAGATTTTTTGAGAACATGGTAATATCATCTAAATAAACAAGAATACATTTATTTAACAAGCTTGAAATCCATGTCCATTGCATGTTGAAACATTGCACCGACATTTGAAAGACCAAAAGGCATTCTTTTGTAAGCATAGGTACCCCACTTGGTGGTAAAAGTTGTTTTGTATCTATCTTCTTCTCGAACTAAAATATGATTATAGCCACTATAACCATCAAGAAGACATGTCTATCCGAACTGAGACTATTCTTAAAATCTAATCCATATTCGTGGAGTGGGTAATGATCTTTTAATGAAACTTTATTAAGATCTCTGAAATCTACACATAGTCTGATTTCACCATTCTTCTTCCTAACAGAAATGTCATCACTAATCCGGCACTCTAATAATATTTCACCAAGAACTCCTCATGCTATGATTATTTTAGTAATGCACAAATTTTAGTTTGGTGGATGGAATATGGGAACACAACAACAAACATAACACAAGAATATCATAGACTATGATACGAAGGAATGATAAAAAATATGAAAATATAGGTGTAAATTATAATATCAACATGAAATTGTTACAATCTCACTCATGAGGTACTTCAAGTGTTACTGACTTCACTTGCCTTCCAACAATAACTATGGGAGAAACTTCACAATTACACCTCTTAATGGCTTCTTTAACACACCTTCAAAATGATGGATTCCTTTACACACTTACTCATACAATATTTCTCACTACTTCTTTCTATGCCAAATGAGGGGGGTGGGCTCTTTATTTATAGGAATTCAGGCTTATCCACCCTATCTCTAAGATAGGATAGGAAATCTCTTCCGGCCAGTCATATTCCATGCCTAAACTCTTGCCTTTACATGTAAGCTTATCTTCTAAGATAAGATAAACCTTATCATCTCACATGGGTTCCACCTTTTTAGAATTTTCTACAAATAAAATACACAAAATATTTATGACATCACTCCTTGTCCTTATTACAAATATAATATTTCTAATTCCTAATCATGTAGACCCTACTTCTCTACTTATCCCAACTTTGACATTTTAACATTACCGGACCATTTATGAAAAATATTTACTTTTTACAACATTCTTATTGTACTTTGACTATTACCATACTTATGGCACCGTTATCTTCTATTGAACACCACTACTAATTATACTTAACAACATCCTATTCCTAATACATACATTAATAAAATATAAATTATCTTGAGGAAAATTTTAATGTCGACATTTTCTCCCTTCCTAACTTCTACTCCATCCTCGGAGTAGACTCTTATGGATATTCAAGATGGTGCCTGGAAAATTTTTAACTTGTCATGGTTGACCCATTTTGTAATGGGAGTACCATCTAGAACCAAGTCATTCGCATGAAATGGAGACCAACGGATCTTTTGATCAAATTATTCCTTCTACTTCATTTTTTCTTATAACTTGTATCCTTCAAGATTTCCCTGATTTCCTCTAACAAATGAAGATGTACCAACCTTTCTTTTCTTGAATCACTTTCATCCATCCTTTCATTTTTCATAACTCTCACAAAGGGGGAATATCAAACTCAATAGGAAGAAGCTGGATCAATGTCATAAGCCAACCCAAATGGGGAGTATCATGTTGCTAACTTTGATGTTGCCCTATATGCCCATAATGCTGCATGAATCTTTTTATCCCACTTATGTACCTATAAGGCTACATCTTTTGCTAGAATTTGACACAACACAAAAAAATTTCATTCCACCTGTCCATTTGTGCTTGGCTTGTATGTTGTTGCCTTCCTGTGCTTAATAGAAAACTTATTGACTAGGGCTTCTACCACTTCATTAATGAAGTGGCTTCCTTGATTTGTTACAATTTCTAATGGACAACCAAATCTAGTGACAATGCGTCATATATGAACCTTTCCACTTCATCCATGGAAGTTATTTTCAATGGCATAGCTTCAACCCACTTGGTTAAATAATTTGTGGCAACTACAATATACATATTTTGTCATGGGATAGTTGGAAGTGGACCTACAATGTCTATTCCCCACTTTTCAAAGGGGCCAAGTGGAAGAATAGGGCATAATGGAGTTGATGAAGTCTTATCATTACCATGTTTTTGAAAAATATCACATGTCTTACAATAATTATAACAATCTTTAAAATGAGTGGGCCAGTGATAACTCGCATCTAAAATCCTTCTTGCTGTAAGTTTTCCGAGAAGTGTCCTCCACATGTACAATTGTGGAATTCTTCTATCATCTCCTTCCCTTGATCACGTCCAATGCACTCTTGTCTTCGTCCCACTAGGTCCTATTTGAAATAATACTCCATGTAGAATAGAATATGGACGACTGGCTTGAGTAATCTTCCTCTTAGTATTTGCATTGGCACCATCAGGAAACTTAAATTCATTCAGATAATTCTAAATATCTATGTATTCACTAGGGATTGTGTCAAGGGATAACAATGCTACATCTGGGAAATCATCATCATCACAAGATGAACTTAAACCATCATAGGCTCGAGAGAGAGCATCTGCATTGACATGCTTCTTTCCTAGCCTATCTATAATATCAAATTCAAATTCTTGTAGCAAAATTATCCATCTTGGTATCCTCCCGATGGGTTAGGATTATTTACAATATACTTTAGAGCCTCGATGATTTGTTACAACTATAAATTTCTGCCCTAGCAAGTAATTTCTAAACTTCTTTACTGATAAAAATGATAGCTAGAGCCTCTTTTTCAGCATTCTGATATAATTTACCTCAAGCCTTTGCTCATTTGTGCTGCTCCCAAAGTAAACAGGATGATCATTCCCATTTTCATCCTTTTGGCTCAGATTACTTCCTAGTGCTGCATCCGAGGCATCGGTATACACAATGAATTGCTTGCTCCAATGGATTCTTTAAAACAGTGAAGACACCAGGGGCTTCCTTGATTGTTCAAAAGCTTCATGTGCCTTATTTCCTAGTTCATAAGTAACATCCTTCTTCAAGAACTAGGTTAGTGGTTGTGCAATCTTTGAGAAATTCTTAATGAACCTTATATAGTAACCCACATGGCCTAAAAATGATCTCAACTTATTTCTATTCATAGGAAATGGTAACTCTTTGATTTTGAAACTTTATCGGGATCGAGTACAATACCATCTTTGGATACAACATGCCCTAGCAAAATACCTTTACAACATCCAAAGACACAATTTGTAGGGTTTATTGAGGCTTGTGCTTCATCTAACCTTTGAAATGTTGTCTCCATATGTGCAGTGGTCCATCTTTCTCCCATAGATGCAAAAATCATCCAGAAATACTCTGATGAAGTTCCCAATGTAGGGTTCAAACACCCTATTCATCAAGCGCTGGAATGTTGCTGGAGCATTACACAACCCAAAAGGCATAACTCTATAAGAAAACATTCCCCAAGGAGTGGTGAACGTGGTCTTTAGCTGATCTTTCTCTGCTATATGAACTTGGTTGTATTTGCTATATCCATCAACAAAACTATAGCACTCCTGGCCAGCTACTTCGTCCAAGATTTGATCTGAGAATGGAAGAGGGTAATGATCCTTCTTTGTTGCTTTGTTTAGCTTCCTATAATCAACACAAATGCATAGTTTCCCATTCTTTTTTATTGAGATCACAATGGGAGAAACCCATTCTGAATTCTCCATAGCAAATATGAATCTTGCATTAAGAAACTTATCTATTTCTTCTTTTACAGTCTTGGAAAAATTAGGATTCATTCTATATGGCATTTGCTTTATGGGATTAGCACCATCTACCAGCTCAATAGAATGTTCTACCAAACTTACTTGATGGAGTTCCTTGTAATAAAAAGTGAATATGTGTATGTACCTTCGAAAGAGTTGGAGGTAGGATTCCTTCTCACTCTCCATCACAACATCACCAATCTTTATTTGTTGGAGACGATCATCAATTTCTTCTTCAGATAATTTTATGGATTCATGAGTTGGTGTGACTGGAAGGATATCCATGACCGAAACATCAACCTCACTTTCTTCATCTTCGGTGTCCACTTCACTGGTACTAGAGTAATCAGAGGATGTATAATCATCAGTTTCATCACTTGAATCCACAAGTTCTGCCTTTTGATGTCGAGGGATCATGTTTATCTTCACCCTCTCTCTACCATGTCCAAGTGTCATGAAGCATTCATTCCAATAGTTTCTTGCATGAACTCTCCTTAGCCATGGTCTTCCCAACAACATTGGGTGCACAACAGTACCATTTTTCATCACCTTAAAGTCTACCACACATACAACACCCATAATTGATATTGCCACATTTGAAACTACACCTTCTGGTTTAGTTTTTCCTTTATTTAATGACCTTAACATAAGTGTTGAGGTGCGATCAATTTTTAAACCCAACATATTCATTACAGACTCGGTTATTACATTAATTACAGCACCTCCATCAACTAAGACATCATGAATTTAAATACCATTACATAATACCTCAGCTTGTGGAGTGTAGGGATCCGCCTCGCCTCCAAAACAAAGACCTCAACCTACTTCCTTCGTCAAGCATTGAGTCCACTTTGCAGCTCTCGCCTCTTCTCAGAAGACATAGCTAAGAGTTGACCATATGTAATATTTGCAGGCCTTTTGGACAGATCTTCTAAGATGGAGTATGGTCCTTGTCCCTGTGAAATCAGAAAATCCTGCACACACCCAACTTTCTTCTCCTATGTTTCTTACTATTTTCTACTTTCATCTTCTTAGGATCATTTCCATCTTGGTTATCTTTTTCTTTATTTTTGTTACAAACACATCTACTTCATTATTTATGCTCTTATCTACTACATCAAAAGAATTCACAGGTGATTTTCCTTTATCATTATCTCTTGTACTGGATGTAGAAGCTCTATTTGGACAATTATACTTGTAATGACCCTTTTTATAACAACCATAACATACAACTTCAAAAATATTTATTTTTGGACCTTTGTCTCCTCCCGAGAACTAAATTCTTTTCCTTGAGGAATATTAATAGTTAACCGACCCATCTTCCTGAGCAGATCTTCATACTCAGTAGATGTACTAGGAGAAATATTTGTGCTCATTGAGAGTGGTTATGGATTCTGGACCAAAGGTGTTGGTGTAGGCTCTACCTTAGCAATAATTTATTTGGGCTCCTCTTCCATGCTTTCTTCTTACCTTCTTGTAATCTCCTTTGCTTGTTCAATGGTAGCTGGGTGGTCATACTTCACTCGTTGTCTAATCTCTAGCTTCATCCCAAGAATGAAGTGCTTACAGAGGAGATTATCCACACCATTCATCAACCCATCTGCTAATCCTTCCTTCCGGATTTGGGCATCGAGCTTCCTCCTTAGCTCTAGAACACAAGCATGATAATCCCTTATCTTCTCCTTCTCTCTTTGGGATAGCTTTGTGATATCGATCATGAGATCTGCATATTTCTATTGTTCAAAAATTCTTCAAGAAAAATTTAGTTAATAAATCCCATGAATTTTTCACATTATCACCTAGTGTTTCAAACCACCTAAGGGTTGAACCATCCAAAAAGGTAGGAAAAATTTAGTCCATTGTTCCCTTCTTATAAGGCCATTACAAATACAAGATTGTTTAAACTCTTGAATGAAAGAGGAAGCATCTTCATTACATTGGGCTTAAAAAATAGGAATCTTTCCCATTTTCAAAAGTAACCACAGTGAAATACCAACCCACAAGTACAATCAACAAGACTTATGCGCACAAATAATTGGAATCACTATAATAGAAAGTGACTTTACACCTTTCTATAGTTAAATAGAAATGACCATAGTAAACTATGGTAAAACTTGACTTCTTTGCGGTAAAAATGACTTTCTTGTGGTAAACATGATTCACGGTAAAAGTGAAGTTATTGTGGTAAACACTATTCACAGTAAAAGTGACTTTACTATAGTAAATACTATTCACGGTAAAAAATAAATTTACCATGGAAACCACTTGTACGGTAAAAATAAGGTTACCCTCCAAATGTTTTCTCGACTAAGTGGGAATATCTCTCGAAAAATCCACCAATCGAGGAATGGTCCGGCAATGGAACCAAAATGTCATCACCAATCCGACACTGATAATATTTCACCAGGGAACTACTCGTCTTTATGATTATTTTAGTAATGCACAACTTTTAGTTTGGTGGATGGAATCAGGAACACAACAACAAACATAACACAAGAATACCATAGACTATGATATGAAGGAATGATAAAAAAATGTGAAAATATAGGTGTAAATTATAATATCAACATGAAATTGTTACAATCACACCCATGAGGTACTTCAAGTGTTACTTGACTTCACTTACCTTCCAACAATAACTATGGGAGAAACTTCACAATTACTCCTCTTAATGGCTTCTTTAACACACCTTTAAAATGATGGCTTCCTTTACACACTTACTCATACAATATTTCTCACTACTTCCTTCTATGCCAAATGAGGGGAGTGGGCTCTTTATATATAGGAATTCAGGTTTACCCACCCTATCTCTAAGATAGGATAGAAAATCTCTTCCGGCCAATCATATTCCATGCCTAAACTCTTGCCTTTACATGTAAGCTTATCTTCTAAGATAAGATAAACCTTATCATCCGACATGGGTTCCAACCTTTTAGAATTTTCTACAAATAAAATACACAAAATATTTATGACATCACTCCTTGTCCGTATTACAAATATAATATTTCTAATTCCTAATCATGTAGACCCTACTTCTCTACTTATCCCAACTTTGACATTTTAACATTACGGACCATTTATGACAAATATTACTTTTTACAACATTCCTATTGTACTTTGACTCATTACCGTACTCTACATTATTGGCGTAACTTTCTTGACGGCACCATTATCTTCTATTGGGCGCCACTACTAATTATATTTAACAACATCCTATTCCTAATACATACATTAATAAAATAGAAATTATGGAAGAAAATTTTAATGTCGACGAGAACAAGATTGGCTACCCAACTTGAATGCTTAACTGGAAAGATAATACTTGATTAAATCAATTTAGATAATTATTTCCTCATCGAGGTTCTATTTTTGGATTTATAGGCCTTTTTTCTATCTAATATTCTTAGCATTTAGATGTAACTCGATTGTATGTTGTGCTAGACTGGGATCAAATCATTTCAGATCTTGGTATTTCCAAGAAAAAACATCGTTAAAATGTTTGCAAACATTAATGAATGACTATTTTTTGGTTAAGGAACACACCTTTCCAAGAAATAGTTTTTTCCTTCATCAACCAAGATCTCTTCGTAATTATCGGAGGGGGTTGACATTTTAGTCTTCACCTTTCTTAACTGATCATTAGTGCTGAAGATGTCTTCCAATGTGACCAGACCTCAAGGTAGTTATTTGTCTTCAACTGAACAATCTGATCACCATATAAATGATGTAACTTATCCTGATTAACTGCAGAAAATTCAGTTTCTTGCTGTAAAAAACTATAGATTTGATCGTCACTTTGAAAAGCTTTCCAATTTGAATCATTATCAGGTATAGAAGGCCTAACAATTAGCTTAATATGAGGCTGATTTTTGCTATTTTCCATTTGTTCCAGTACTTCAAAACTAGCACCAACTACTACAAGTCTATCTGCATGCTTGTTTTCAGCTCTAGGAATAGACTGAATATTAATAGCATCAAAATCTTCCATTAAGTCTAAAACTCTATGTCTGTAAGACTTCATTAGTGGATTCTTACAAACATTGAAGTTTTTTACTTGATTGATAACTAACTCAGAATCACCAAAGATTTGTAGCATGCTAATACCTCTCTTTCTGGCCCAAAGCAAGCCATGAATTAATGCTTCATATTCAGCTACATTGCAAGTACATGAAAATTGGAGACTCAAAGCTAAGAAATACCTTTCCCTTATTGGGGAAGTGAGCATCAAACCTGCTCCTTGTCCTTTTTTGTTCTTAGCTCCATCAAAATGAAGCTTCTAAATCCCTTCTATTGAATTTTCTGTTTTGGACAAAGACGGAATTGGTGTATTTTCTTCATGCATACAATACACACCAAAAATATGTTCTTCAACTTCTTTAAAAGGATAAATGGACATGTTTTTCCGCTGTATTTTCATCCATAAACATGTTAGAAACACCATCTAATGCTGAAACCTAAGCTACATCATCGAAATCATATTGCTCTAAAGTTGAGTAATTAGCTATTGCATTTGGAGAATGAGGCTCAATATGGAATCTGGCCAATGGTTCTAAGTTGATAGTAACCTTAGTTCCATAACGTGTAGTAAAAAATAAGGACCAATCCGAAGAGAGATAACCTTTGATTTTCACTGTGAAATATCTAGATAAGCATAAGGCAAAATATGGAGGTAGGTCCATAACAGTAACATCTTACAGAATAGAAACATTTGGGCAAGCATGTAACATCACTTCTAAATTTTTTATTATACCAACCATATTAGTTGCAGTTCCATCAAGTTGTAAGATACTTCTTTCTGTAGGCTCATACTGTAACCCTAATTTTTTTGCAATCGATTTTGGCATAACTATGCTACTTACACCATTGTCCACCATGTAATTATGAACTATATTTTCACCAATAATCAGCGATAAATAAAATGGTGGTGGTTTCTTGATGTCATGAGCATTCAGAACTTTTTGAACCATCCACTTAAATTCTTTAATATGGTCTTGCTCAAACGTTGTAAGGACCATGTTTGTCTTCTGAACATCCTTTTCTATTGTATTTGAAGAAATCTGCATCTTAGCTAGTTCATGAGAAATTAAATCTTATTGTCCAGAATACTTAGAGCATCCCACATTGAGATGTTAACATTATGCTTTTTCATTATGCCAACAATGTTGAAAGAAGCAACTGTCTTAGAGATAGAATCAACTGTTTTAGAGTAGGCCTTAGTAAAAACTGATTCTACTTTAGCTGCCTTGGATATCTAAGGTATAAATAGTCTTCTTGGATCATGCTATAGCTGTCTTTGATGACCTTTATCAACTGGGACACTTACTGATTTTTTAGGAACAACAGGGTTATTAGTTGACTTTGGAGTTGTAGATATTATCTTGTTAGTGACAGTAGGCAAGATAGGCCTATTTTGCTACTTTTGATTTTCAGCAGCCTTCCCTTGAGCCCTAGTAGTGACTGCAATGAAATCCTCATTAAAACTAACTAAATTTTGTTCAGGTGCTTTACGAACAAGAGTCTCTTGCTGCCCACCATCCATGTGAGGCATAAACAATGTTTCGATTGAGGTTGTGCAATAAGATTCGATTCGAGAAAAGTATGTGGGAAAGTTATAGCTGAATGAGGTTGTTTATAAGGCTAGCACCACTCTTTTGTAGCCATATTAACTAGGACTAGAGCATTAGATGAACTAGGAGCCTTTGTGTCAAATTGCCTTTGTTGATAAGGCTGCCTATAATTTTATTCATTAATAGGGCTTCTGTTTTGTTGATTCTATTGGTAGGGTCTGCTAGGTAATGTAATTTTGTTCTTAATCAAATTCAATTTATTTCCCATATTTTGTAAAGCTTTGAATACATCATCTGATGGAGCTACAACAGTGGGCTCTATATTTGTAATAGGTTGAGGAATAGGTGCTAAATCTACTGAAAAAGGCATTAATGGCCTTGGCGCCAATTTTCCATCTTGAATAAGGCTATTTTCAGCTCGGATAGCAATATCATAAGCTGCTTAGGAGTGTCTCTCCACCCATTGACTAAATCATAGTTGAGATATCACTATTTAATGCTCTAAGATAATAAAGGAAAGCATGATCAACTTGAGGCTTGACACTTGCTGGAATTCTCTCCCAAGTTCTGGCAAAGCGGATATTGGAACTGGACATAAATTCATTTGGAGATCTTTTAATAGTAGACAACTATTCGAGGAGAGACAAATGATCTCGAATTATCTTGGAACTGTTTCAGCAATTTTTCACCTAAGTCATCCTAAGTTATTATGCTGCCAATTTCTAGGTTTATATACCATTGCGAAGGATTTCCCTTTAAAAGATGCAATAAAAGTCTAAGAGCCACATCATCATGAGTGATATTATGGACTATACATAGGGCTGTAACATCTTTGATATGTTTAGCTGGTGTAACCTGATTTTCACCCGTGAATGATGGAAAAATTTTCATGGCAGCATTAGGAATGTCGTGGTAAACTCGGGATTACTAACAAACCTCCATTAGTAAAGGTCACAAAATTCCTTGGTGGTTGGATAGCCATTTGAAAAACTAGAATATTAATTGAGAAATTGATATGTGGTGAAGGAATATTAGGAGGAGGGTTACCAAAACTAGGTCTATTATAAGGTAAAGTATTACCAACTCTTCTCCTTCTAGCAAAATTAAAAGGTAAAGAAACAAAATTAGAAGGAATTCCTCTTACCGATGATCTTGTAGTCACTTTAGGCATGGAACATGCTATAATACTGGTCTGAAATCAGCTCTGTGGAGTCGCCAAAAGATCATAAAATATTTAAAATAAATTGTTGCAGCTTGCTCCCGAAAGTAAACTTTAATCTGCTGTAAATATGTTGTTTGCATGCAGATCTGATTCGTGGTCCCACTCGGGCGTGCCAAAAACTGTTATCTCTCGAAAGTGCACCCTATAGAGAGATGGTCACAAGTTTTCTAGTCTTGCAAAAATTGATCTCTCTTTTGTAGATACAATGGAAACACCTCAGTCTGTGGGTATACCTATTTTGAGGTGAGTCTCCGGGATTAAAAGGCCGGTTCCTTATTGATGTATCCTAAACTAATTTTCTAGGGTTAAGGGTAAAATATGGTTGTGAAATAACTAGATTGAGGTGATACACCAAATTTATATGAGGGATTTGAATGAGTATGTGAACAATTGCTATGAGAAGGATTCTTGATGCACGAGCCAAACAGTTTTCTACAAAATGTTTAAGGGAAAACACTTGGTTGTACTAAGGTAAAATCACAACAGTACTGATAAGTTAACATGCACATTAAAATTTAGCAGAAAATACTGAATTTTGCTCTAGGGTAAGATGATTGGTTAGGGAATTTACAATCACAAGAATAATAGAAACATACACAAGATTGCAAATAATTGGAAAGGCAGAAAATACTTCACACACATAAGGCAAAACTAGCAAAAATTACTTGATACTCTATATTAAAAAGTCCTCCAAGAATAATCCCCTTGTGCTTTGCAAAGGCACACAATATATAGAAAAATAAATTTTACCCACCCTTCCTAAAAATAGCCTATGGCTGTACTTGCCCATGCATCCTAATTTTATCCTTTATTTAATAACAGGATAAAATAATACAAACTAGTGCAAGAGGCATTAGTAGCCTTTGATTACATCTCAGTCAACTGAAGTTGACTATTCTATTTTTAATAAATATGGGTGAATAATTTTGCCAAAAATAAAATTGCTTGCTAGGCAAGTCCTCTCCATGAATATGCAACTTGTCTCTTCTTTGTTCTGTCTTCTTGTGAAGCATGCAAAAAAACAATTCTATGCCTGTGAGTAAAAGAATTACATTAATTGCAATACTTTACAAAAAACACCCAATGTGGGGCCACCTACCATATTCTGATGTTGACATCTCTTTTGGCTCCAAAAGGTCATAATAGTGACATACTGCCAATTATCTCCTTGAAGTGGGGACCACCTCCAATCTACTGGTTTGGCCACCTTGGTGGACTTAGCAATATAAAAGGGTCGACCATTTTACATGGCACATGCCACTATATTCTCCACCACCTTTTGATAAATACACACATGTATATATGTGTTGGTCATTGCATGTTTGGTAGTGTATAATTTGAAATTCACCTTTTCGGTGATCATTTGGCATAATTTGGTTGGCTTTTGATTATTTGAAGGCATACACTATGGTTTAGACTTTGAAAGTCTTTGTGCAATGATTATTCGTTTGATTACATGGGCTGGCCCCTTCTGCATGGTGACTCACCCGCTTTGGAAATATTTTCGGTAGCTCTTGATTAATGCTGACCTAACTATGGTTAGGGTTTCTCTGAATCCTTTGGTTTGCATTTGAACCTTCCTTTGCGGATGATCGTTGATCTCTCGTACTTTTTCATGGTGGTCATTGATGTGTTACTTGTGGTTGATTGCTTTTGGATTGTATTAAATATGGTCGGTGGGTTTTAACTGTAGTTAGTTGCTTTGAGCCTATGACTTGATCCTTAGGCTGTTGATGTGACACTTGGCTGAAGCGTGATCATTGATCTCAAATCATGGTTGGTTCGAACTTAAGCCATACATGGGCTTGGGCGGTAAAAGAAAGCTTGGGTTTGAAGATCATTTCATTTGGCTTTTGGTATGCAAGTGAAGCCACTGGAAAAACTTTTGTAGACCGCTATTGTTGGGGACTTTAAGCTCGATTTGTTTATTTGTTCTACCTCTGTGAAGGAGTTCATGAAACCCGAGTTTCTTTTGAAGTGGCCGCAATGGTTAATCACTTCGAACACTTTGTATACTCTTTCTGAAGTGAGATTTTGAGCTCAACTTTATGCATAAGATTTTCTATGTTATTTACTTCTATTAAGTTCTCTGTGAAATCTTGTGGCTGCCATCATTGAGCTTTGTGAGTGGCTATGCAAAAGGTGTTCAAGTATGGTAAGTTTTTATCTTAGAGATTTTCGCTTTGGTACTTGATCTTTAGTACTTCGATTTTAAAAGCGATATCTGTTTCCTTTTACTTTTTGGTGTGATCTTTTGGATGACCACGATCCTTTGTGAGTTAAACTCATTTTGGGTTTGCTCCTTTTAGCTCGAGCTCGATGAAATCTCAAGAGTCTTTTTAGCTTCGTTTTTACCAAAGAGTGTTTACTTCTCTTGATTCAACAACCTCTTAATGGGTCTCGTGATTAAAATTAGGATCTGTACTTTACTTGTTCGAACTTTGAGATTCTGATATGTCGTTGTAATTGATTGTCTTTGTTCACTAAAACCTTGATGACATTTGTTGAGCTCTTGAGTTTGATGTTGGAGATTCTATCTCTATTTCTAAATGTGCTTATGGTATGAATACTCCGTTTTTCTTAATATTGATAAGCTTGTATCACCGTAGCTTACCTAGTTATCACTTTGTTAGCTTATTTGAACCGATTGTGGAGGGTTTGCTAGATAATTTACATTTTGGGTATTCCATATTTTGATCTGCTAGCTCTGGATCTAGATTTTCCACTTGTAAGTTCATCTGTATAACTTTGCGGCCACCATTTTCTCAGTAATTTGACTTCATTGACCTTAAGATGGTGACTGTAGGTATATGTTGATTAAAAAAACTCTACTCATACCCTAGTTAAGTGCTTCGAAAGTCAACCCAAAAATTTAATTCTCCTAGCCAAATTTGTGTAAATCTTGTCAATGTTGTGTTGAAATGCCATTCTCGAAGAAGTTTGAACTGGGATATTTTCCAGGTAGATGTAGATTTTCAGTTTCATCCCCTCTTTGATAGTTTTATGTTTCACATAAATGCCATTTGTCAAAATCTAGGGCTCGGTCACTGTATGTGTTAGTTTGCTTCTCTGTAGCTTACTCTGATCTTACTGAGATGATTAAAATCTTCCCGTCTGAAAAATTCCATCATTTTTTCTTTGTCCTTCAGAACTAGAATAGTGGTTTTGCTCTGATGATTGTCTCAAACTATTACACCACTTATTATGTGAACCCATATTTGAACTTGATGAGACTCGAGTGTTTTATGAAAACTTAAACCATTGTTTGATAATTTTATTTTTTGGAGATGCATTCTATTCTTGTTATGAAGACATATGTGATCGTACTTTGTAAGTAGTATTGGTTACATGTAAGGATTATTCATTTGAAATTTCAATTCTTCTAGTAATTTCATGATATTACAGTTGCATACTTCCTTAGTCATCACTTTGTAGTAGCTGCAGTTGCATTCTTTGATTCTGAAATTGATTTTATAACAAAAAAACTAAGCTTAAGATGTTTTGTATCTTGTAAGCGGCTTTTAGGAAGTTTGTAAATAATTCTTTATCTCTCTGTAACACCATTTTCAGGCATATGCCTTGATTTAGATGCTTTTTTGACATACAGTAACTTATTTCTTTTACTTAGATACTTCATTTCCTTGATAGAAGTATTTCCGGAATTGCTGAAAATTTTAAAACTTTGATTTTACATGGTGAAGCCCTCGCAAAATTTTTCCATAATCATTTGTATAATGCATTTTCTGGGAATATTAGTTGTATTTTTTGATCCAGAATATAGAAATTAACTCCCTTTTTTGTTGAATTGATGTAGCAATTTGAGAACTAAAAATATGTTAGTTGTTTATCTTGATCATGTGATGCTTTTCTGCTTCCTGTATCACTTATTTGATTTACATAGTTCCTTTAAAGCATGTAGTAATTGAAAACAACATGATGAAAAGTTGTAAATGTCCATTTTACATGGCGAAGCCCTGTCAAAATTTTCCCAGAATCTTCTCTCTCATCCTGTTTTAGCTATAATCCCTTCTTTCCATTTAGCTTCAGCTTCTTGAAATCTGATTCTCCCTCTTCTGCTGCAACTAAAACAAGTGTTTCTATCTTCCACTCTCTCTTTTGTACTGTAACCTCTTCCATTTCAGAATAGTTGTTGGAACTTTTAGTTACATTCTTCCTTTTATTGCATGCACTTATGACTTGTCTATTTTTCTTTTTGGCTACAACCTGTACCTGCACACTTAGGAAAACAGTTAGAAAATGATTAGGCTTTTTGGCCTCTCTTATGTCCATGTTTTCTTCTTTCTTTTCACTTTCTTCTTTTTGAGTGAATAAAGCATGCATGCAGTTTGTCCTTCAAGTAGAATACATCTCCTGCTTAGGGGAAGATTCATATGCACAAAGTAGGATAGTGTAGGAATATGGTTTGATCCCTAAGCTCGTAACTGATAGTTAACCTCTTTTCTTTTCAGGTATAGGGGCTTCTTCAATGAAGAAAAGGCTGGAGTAGAGATGCTTTGATCAAAGAAAGAAATCCCCAAGGCAATGATGGGTTCACTCATACTCCCTTGCTTTCTCTTTCATGCATGTGTACCTTTCTTTTTAGTAGCTATATTTTACTTTTCAATTACATCCCACGGCTTGTGTGGGAAACATTTCAAAACTCCTTATGAATATAACATTGAATTCTGTAAATGAGTTGTATATCTCTTTCTACATTTCTACTTTCTGTATGGATTGTATAATGAACTAAACAACTCAGTAACACAATGGAATGTCTTAATCATGAAGGAAAGAACATTGAATAGAACTTCTAACATTTAATAGCGAACTCTAATTTTTTGTGATCTGCACTTATGTTTGTTGTTCCAAAACTTAACACTTCACCTACTCTGCAATTGGATGTCCTCATCAAGACAACACAACTGTCTGTCGTGGCTTGTGTTCTTTTGCTGAGGATGGTTATGAAATTGCAGACTATCTGATCTGTTACATGTTGTAACAACACACATAGTTGCAGATTTCATGTAATCTTTTAAATAAATTAGCGATAATGCACGAGAATCTAATATAATCTCCCTAGCTTAGGTATGCTTCACCAATGCTATCCATCATAACAAAGTTTTGAGTTGCCCATTTTTGCACAAGTGAAAAAATTGTCAACAACAACCTTGAACTAATATGATGATAAATTCTTCTATACTTCAACTTTTTTGACAAATTTATAGTCGTTGGAAAGGTATTTTGGGTCTTTATTACATGGTTTGATTTGAAATTGGGAAATTAGTGCGTTAGGTCAATGGAAAATTATGATGAAGTTTCAGGAGCTGGAGGCCATACCCAGATGTAGAGGTGGAGTAAATGCAAACATGAAGACCCATTCTTTCTTGCATAAGGCAAAGTATAATCATGGTGTTTGTAGATCTTCCCATACCCATTGCAGGAAAAATAATCATTTTTGGTGGGTGATTGAGGAAATTTTGGACTTCTCCTCTTTCTCTCCTCTCTTCATTTTCTTCCTATTAATTGCAAGGACGGACATATTTTTAAGGGTTGGCCTTTTTGCATCTACCCTTACCTTCTTTCTTAATTGTAAAAGATTTATCTAGTTTCAAACCTCCCCATTTGAGGAGTGTAATTGAAAATTATGCCTTTGGCCCTTATTATAATGCTTTGTATTAATCTATAGGAGCAATAAAATAAAGTTTGTGGATGATTTACAACCCTTGTTTTTTTTTCATTACATGTAAATTTTTTTGTGCACTATCTTATTTTTATTGCATTGTTTAATGGTGCTATGTTTATTGGAATTTTTTGGTGAATTTCATTGTGGTATGTGGTGCTAGACCACCCTCCCCACATCCATTTTCCTTCACTTTCATGCAATGTGTTTTTTCAACATCTCTTTCTTTTTGCATCACCATCTCTTAGTGTAGTTTTCATTTCCAAGCAATTCCCTTTTATGCCTATCTCCTTGGAATCATTACGGTAGGATTAAATAAGATGTTTTCTACATTTTTAAGTAGTTAGTGCTAAGTTTTTGGTAGAGGAGTCCGGCCTTCTCCGAAAGCTATCCCATTTCCAAATTACCACACTTTAGGATAGCTCCATGTTTCCCAATCACACCGAATGCACTAGTTTCACGAGCTAGTGGTTCAGAGGGTGTCATGATTTGGTGATAACAGATAGCACCTTGGGTTGTCATATCCCATTGTGGGTTCTCCTGTTCAAATATATTCAAGATCTCAATTTTCTAGATAGATCATAAACAGTCTATATCTAACTTTGTAGTAGTTAGTTTGTAGCCCAAAATTAATCCAAATTTCATAATACAATCTAAGATATCCTCATCAACTATCTTGTGCACTTACATGTATTTTGTATAATAGATCTTTCTTTCCATTTATATTATTCATATTATCTTAGTTTTCATTTAAATTTATTTAAATCATTTCATTTCTTGTTTTCTTGTATCACCTTGAAAGCTTCAATTATCTTGTGACATCCTAAGTTGTGTCCCATGTATTCAGCTATAGCTACTCCTTGTGCCTTTTGTAATGTTACGGTGTGTTATGGCTTGTTTCTATTATAATAAATTTAAATAGATCAAAAGGTGTACCACTTGTTCTAGCACCTTGCATAGTAGGTTTTATAGATCTAGCTTTCTTATCTTATATAAGTTAAAAATATATTTAAGGTTCATAAAGCTAGAGCTAATGATGTATCAATAAGAAATGACTTCATAGGAAAATAAGTGAAATGGGGAATCTTAGTCTATAAAATGAGCTCACTAATATGTCTTATATGTAATGTGCAAAGCGTACTCAAACGTGACCCTACTAAGATTCTAAGGTAAATATATTCATAATCTAAAAGTGGGGAAATAGTTTGATGAAAGGAGAGAGGAATTAAATGTGAGTAGAATGCATACTTTAGATAAGTTTTCTTGAATGGTAACAAAATATTGAAGTGAATGTAAACTTACTTACAAGATATATGCTTATGTAGGTTCCACAAGATTGATTGCACAACTATGTACATGTATTAAAAATAGATTTGGATTTGTGGTAGTAGTTTCCACTATTGATCACTACCAAAAACATACACTAGTAGTGGCTACAAACTATCAATACTAACTCTATGTGTTTTGATTATACGTAACTACGTAAAAAACTTCTTTTTCTTGGAAAAAACCTATTTTAAGGGTTTTAATTGATGTGCTAGAGTGTATGAATGTATTCTCACTTGATCTAGCTCTAAACCCTAATAATTCACTCAAACAAGCATAAAATATATGAAATACAATTATCTATAGTTGTCTCTAGTAGGGGTTGCACTCTCTCTCTCTCTCTCTCTATATATATATATATACATATATATGTATGTATCTATATATGTATGTATGTATATATATGTATATATACATACATACATATCTATATATCTATACACACACACACACATATAAATTGGGGCTAGTATCATAATGTGCAAATTTTTTTGTGTCCCAATCGAAGAGAAGTATCAACCTTCTTTCATAAGAACTCAATCAATGCATAAAAATGAGTTCTTCTTTTGGCACAAGAATATAAAAACAACAAATAAAGGTAGACTTCTTTAGAAATAATTTAAATGGATTAAAATCTCTTTGAAGTGTCTTGTGAAGATGTTTACAAATGTCCTCTGTGAGATTTAGGGTATTTTTGATATCGAAATTTTTGGGATAATATCTTGTACACTCTAATCCCAAATTTTAATGTAAGTCAATCATCAAAACATGACTAGATGAAAAATGATCTTTGAAAGGATATACTAGTAGCATATGTTATTGATGGTTGTGGACATTAGCAAACAATGCTAGTTTTCAAGCATTACCATTAGTGGTTAAGTGGAATCGTTAGTTGTATAAGGAATTGAAAAATGAGAAATATTCTAGATATATATTAGTTTATAGACATGAAAAGGCTATCCTAGGAAAAATTAAAAGTGAAATCAAACACTTCTATGAGTAATCGATGTTTGACCAAAGTGACATAGGATTGATCGTGTGACTAAACTATGTCAAAAAGGGGATAATGCATATTAATGGTCCAAATGTCTTAAAAGGTACTCAAGTGAACTAAATTGTAAATGTAAGTCCACACCAAAACACCAAATTGGGGTGCTCAGTAAGGCACTTATAAATTATCATGACATACTTATGATAGCCCCTCTTAAGCGAAGGTTTTAGACTTTTGCGGCATAGAAGATGCCATAACGAGGATTTGATCTCGGGTCAATTAAGTTGTTGTAAGTCCACACAAAAACACTAAACTGGGGTACTTGGTAAGGCACTTACACATTTTCATGATATACTTATGATAGCCTCTCTCAAGCAGAGGTTTCGATTTGCGTGGCATAGAACATACCAGTAATTGGATTTGATCTCGGGTCAATTAACTTGTAAATGTAAGTCCATACCAAAACACCACACTGGGGTGCTTGGTAAGGCTCTTACAAATTTTTAACTTATGATAGCCTCTCTCAAGTAGAGGTTTAAAACTTGCGTGACATAGAACATGCATTTATGTGATTTGATCTCGGTCAATTAGCTTGTAAATGTAAGTCCATACTAAAAGAGGAGTTGTCACATTTTTATTTAATGAAAATTAAGTGACTACACTAGACATGACAAACAAAACTTCAACTAATAGTTTTTTTTTATGTGGCAAAAAAGATGTAATGTATATTTAAGGAAAACAACCATTAAAGAATCATCTAATTTTTTTTTTTTTTTAAAAGATGAGAAACACAGTAATAATTTGATTTAAATATTTGGTATCAATCTTGATTATCTTATTAACTTGTGGAACTTTTTAAAATATATAATTTTAACCTTCATTTATCACTTTAGTGTTATTTATAGAAAATCAAAATTAAAAATTTATATTTCAATAACTTATTTTTGATATTTATATTCCATGAATTTATCGACACCATACCATTTAACACTTAAAAACAATTTAAACTTAATGTAATAATCTAATATCATTTAACTTGTCACACCCCATTAGATTCCCACAGAAACATCTAAGAGAATCCTTCCAAAATAAAATTGATAGAATGGATGTCCATTCTATCAATTAAAAATAATAATTCAACCGTATTAATATAATCCGCAATCTTTGTTTATTGAAAAAGAAAAGGAATTGAAGCCGCACGAATGCTGAACCAGTATTATATAACACATTTTATGATTACACACATTTGACTTGATTAGCCTATTATTGTATTAAATCCCTTCATCATTTTTAATTTCAAGAAACAACCTTCAGTCGACACCCACAACAAGACATGGTTGTTGACCAAGAGTTATCTGTGATAAAATCTCGATGCAAACAACAGAAAACGTCAAAAAAATGCCGATGGGAGTATCAAAACTTCTGCTCTTCCAATGTGACAAAAAACAATATATTGCAAATTTGCAATGTATCCCGGGTTTTGAGGCATTATTTTTCACATATTTTTACAACTGCCTGAATAATGTCTAGCAGACCTTCATGTGACCGTAATAAGATTTTAATTTATATTTAATATCCAGAGAGATGATCAAGTATAACAGGTTTTTAAGATAGACCTCAAAAAACCAAAACAATAATGCTGAATACAAAAGCCATCCAAGGCTTAGAAACCAAGAATCTTAACAAAATATTTGCCTGCCTATTGTGCCTTTCAAGAAATGTTGAACATCTAGCACAGGCACCTGACCCGGATACTCTATCTGCAGTATAAGAAATAATTATGTAAGATTTTAAAATTTGGTTAGCAGAAATAACTAATGCCAAATCTTTAATAGGATTCTAAATTAGATAGGAGTGATGGGCATTCAGTCATAAACAATATAATTCAAAAATATATTTTTTGGAATTTTTATTTGTGTTTTAATCTTTTGAATTTTTAAGATTATTAATTTTTGTGGGAATCCCATCAAGGTATGATGGGCATTCCAGCATAAACAATTGAAAAATAAAAAATTTACAAGATTTTTATTCATATGTTTCAGTCTTTTGAACTTTCAAGATGTATTTATAAATACTCATTGTTTGAATAACATTTTTGTTTATCGTATATTTGATATTAGTAAAAGGCAAAATAACCCACCTTACACACAAGACCAATAAATATAAACATTTATTAATAAAAGAGAAACAATAAATATGATTCATAACTCTAAAATTCGCTCTCAACCTCTTCTCATGTTTGACAACATATAATATCTTATACATCACGCTTTTCTTAAAATATCTAATATAAAATTGTAACTATTATCCTATAATCACTTATCATAACTACTTTTGCTTCGTTCCCATCCTCTTTCAATGGTATAAATTGAAATAACCAATGGTTACCAAATAAGGTGGAATTGTTCTGATTTCCTATATTTTAGAGTTTTTTTATGAATACTGTACAAAAGCCAAACATTTCGAGCTTAAAAAATCACAATATAAGAACATTAAACAATTCAAAATAATCAGATCTAAAAAAATCTGTTACAGTTATTTGTGATTAATTTAAGGCATAACTTGTATAAAACAGGGAGCAGCCTAAGCACTTTCTAATTTTCAATAACAATGAGAAACTTTTCAGTAAAATTTTCAGCAGCATTTAGACAATTTGTTTACCATGTTTGTTAGGAAATTACAAACATAAAATATGTTATTTCCATCATGTCATTTAACGTATATATGTATTCGAATTATGCCATAATTCTAAATTGATACCTTGGCTATAACCCCTTTACATTAATAACAGTATACTTGCTATACTGATATAACAGTTGAAAAACTACAAATCAAAGATATCCATTATTTTCCATGTCGAAAATAACAAATATGAAATACCCATTATTTGCAGTCCTAAAAAAATGACCCTGTGATTTTTACTAAGAGAAGATAAAGTGAGAAAAGAGCTATGAGTAGAATTAACATACCTTGTAAAGAACAGGGAATGTCAAGAACAGCGCCCACTGCTACACCTTGTGTGAAGTTTGTCTCTGGATTGGCTGATTGAATATCCTGTGCCATTGTTGCACATTTCACTGCCACAGACTGTAATGACTCACTTTCATCTGTAACAATGTAGGATATCCCACAAGGCCCACATCCTGTATCAAAACTATTACAGGGCAACATTATAGTGTCTCCTGGCCCAGGGCTATCGAGCATAAGCCCCTTGGGATTGACATCTTCGATAGCATTTGTAGTTGTATTACACAATACTCCAAGAGCATCAATGTTAACAAATGATTTCAACATGATCGATGCCCCACATATTGTACAAGTTCTCTGGGTCTCTGCAGGCACCGAGGCACATGGCACATATACAGTGGTTCCTCTGGGTATGAATTCATTCTCATATCTGATGCTGTTGGCATATATAATCAGATCAGTGGAAACATTGCACATATGTGCAATGTCATAGACATCAGTGTCATAGACTACTGAGAAAACTGGACTACATTTGCTGCAAACAGGTTTATCCTTATGATAATCATTGCAGGGAATTTTCAGGCTTCTGTTACCGGGTAATTGAGCAAAATTCACACCTGGGTTGTCCAGCTGCAAGTGAATGGTTCCTATGTGGCATTTAGCAGCTACAGCCAATATATCTTCATAGTCAAAGGTTGTAAAAAGAGACCCACAGGTTCCACAGTTGCCCTGACCAGAAGGTAGCCTAAGCCTATCCCCTATAGGAACAGTTATATTTTTTTCCTTGCAGTGAAGGATTGAGTGCTCTCAAATCACTCATACTGACTAAACATCTCTTTAGAATATCTTCAATACCCATGTTATCTATTGCTTTGTTTTCAATCCCACATGGTCCACAAGCATCAAGTGGGACTGTAAGATTTGGGTTCCTACAAGGTATATTGATGTATTGGCCTGGATATACATTATCAAAATCAATTCCAAGGTTTGCTTGTTCCAGAACTGTAAGTGTAATATTACAAGCATTTGCTTTATTAAATAGAGTTTCTGAAGACTGTATATGGTGCCATGATCCACAGACGCTGCAGTTATTTCTGTTATCTGTACCATTGCAGGAAAGGCTGATCGCTGGAAAACTTGCTATGTTGTCACCAGTTAGATTTTGATTCTTTTTTTCAGGTCATCCTCTGTTGTGTTGCAGTATTGTGCCACAGTCTTGATAGTTTCTCCACCATTAGGTTCATATGTAATCCCACAGATTCCACAGCCAACAAAACCAGGATCCAGGATGTCACTTGTAGATGCTGCTTGTACTGAAACTTTTACATCTTGAAATAGCCAGGGTAATGTGAACATACGCTCAAGCTTACGTCGAGATGAGAATGGCATCAATTGATTGACATGACTTGCAGCTGAATTCTGAAGATCTGTTGCTTTCAACCCTAATGGGCAGGGCAAACTAATTACAGACCCCTTTACCAAATTACGGTGAGCGTTGACATTATATTTCTTGATGATTTTTACATCATACCCACATTTTCCTGAAGTAAAAAGTCATACCCAACTCAGCATAAGGATCCTTATAGCTTAATACTGCATGTTGGACTGGAAACACAACATTATGAATGCTACCACATCCTATGAATAGCTACCCATATCAAGGTGTTCTGGTAGTTACCACATGATGAACCCGGGTCACAAGGAATCTCAATATTCTATGATAAATGGTAATATGCAATAACCCATTACCATCTACACCCTATGATCAATGGAAATGTGTATAGACTCATCACAAAGTATCATATGCACTCTGTCATGAGCCCTAACATACAGGATTTATCACAGAGTACCTTGTGATAAGTCCACAATATTTAAGGACTACCATCAACAATGTCTGGTAACAGTCCGTCAAACTGGTACAGTATCTACTATATAGAATTCAAAACCAAAACTAAGAAACAAAACTTCTAAATCCTTTATGATTTTATTTTAATATTAAAAAGGGTATGCGATGAACTTACTTGCAATATCTTCTATCCGCTCCGATCTGCCACTAACAATATACTGCAAACCGCATGGACTGCAGCTTCTACCACAGTAATCTGCATCAAAGACCTTAACACATCATAATATATTCAAGATATTCAGGATCTCATGTATCATACCTAACATGAACTAATCAATCCGGCCCTTGCGAAAAGAACACCTCCAATTAGGCACAACCATAATTAATTGTAATGGGCTTATTCCATACCTGATGCATATGTCTCAGAGATTGTTTCTGTACAGAGTAAGGTCAAAAAATTGTGAACAAATGAAGCACCCACCCATGCATTATGGTGTAACAGCCCTCTTGTCATTTAATAAAAACTTCGTATATAAAATCTCTTTCATCATGTGAATAACAGTTTTTCCTCTTCAGATCAAAATGAAAACTAACATAACCATATAAACCTGGTCTAAAGTCTGAACCAATAAGCGCTGATTCTTAATAAATATTAAACAGTAATTGTGGGCCATTGTTGCCCATTTCCAAAGCTTTTGCATTTGCTTCAGATAGAGGTTTTTTCGGTCCGTGCAATGGAAACTGTCTCATACATGAAAGTTTGTGAGAAAGACAAAACGGAATAGTATCTAATGAGAAAATTGTGCTCTTATGTTTATATTAGCCGGTTTAACTTTTTGTTTTGTTTTTATTCAATGGGTAATTAGATCTGTGCTGATGGCTATTATTTCAATAAAATCATAACTATTATTTCTGTTCGAGGTAAGAAACCGATAGATTTGCCTAGAATTTTATCAGCCTTCCTCACTAATTATTATTTGCATGTTCATATTGTGCTTTTCCCCAAGCTGTGGCTTATTGAGATGGCATTTTTTTAATTATATAATAAGGAAACCTTATTTTAGGGTGGCATATTTAGATAATATTTCACAACTCATTTGTAGTTATTGTAGTTGTGATTTATATTGAAGTTGTTCATAGTGGCGCATGTGGGAAAGGAGGCACACAAGTTTTTGTAAGGAATTTCATGAGGTAATTGTGTATAACAATTAGCGACAAAATAAAAGAGATATTTTCATAGACAAAGCAATATCACTTACCAACTTCCATCACGCATCTCGATCCAGCTATTGACGTGAATGTGCCCACAGATGGAGAGGATGTAGGTGCCGAGACAGTATGTCCCCATGCAAATTAACAACATAGCTTTTCTCTTACCAAGTGATGAGAAATTTAAAAGAGCTCAAGAATTATGAGGACATGATGAGGGCTCAAAATGGGTTATGAGTATATAATGAGGGCTCAAATGGGTTATGAGGACATAATGAGGGCTCAAAATGGGTATTCCAACACAAAGAGATAGAAATATAAAAAGTCATAATGAAGGCATTCACTCATATCCTTTATTTGAAATAGAATGCAGAGGATATTCCTTCTTTCTTTTAAAATAAAGAAGATCTTAAGCTCTTTATCTTACAAAGAAAACTTTTGGACAAAAAAAAAATCGAAACAATGCATATCATATGAGAACATTAAATATGTTGGTGTTGTCTATTAAAACTTCTTGTTACATTGAGAAAATGACAATACATATTTTTCCTAAATGAGAATTGCTTCTCTTACATCCACAAAACAATAAAAAAGAGATAAGTGTTTCTTTTTCTTCTACATTGCACATTTCAAACAAAACCCTTCTCTTAATTATTAAAATAGTTTTCTACTTCCACACTTAAAAATCCTTGTCCAAAAGGGGTCAAAACTTGCATTAGATATTAGACAAAACTCTTCCTCTAGCCATACGTAGAACATACTAGACCATACCTCCAAGACAACACTCCTGCACATATTTTATTAAAAAAAAGGAAGCGACAAGGTAAAGGAAAAGAAGTCCAAAAACATAATTTATGTTTGTTAAATGGAAGAATGAGGCCATGTTGGGAAATAAAGAGTTGGAGGATGAACATGAAAAGCATTTATCACAGTAGTTGTGATTACTTTCCAACACTCCCCCTTAATCACAACTACCGCCATCTATGATACTCAAACTATCTCTTTGAAACAAACACTTTCTTTCCTTAATGCCTTGGTGAAAATATCTACACACTGATCTTCAAACCTACAAAAATTCAAAAATATCTCTCCATTGTTGATCAACTCTCTAATGAAATGATATCTTGTGTCATTATTCTTACTTCTCTTGTGAAAAACTAGATTCCTAGATAGTGTTATAGCTTAATTGTTGTCACAATAAATCTTAGTTGCCTCTTCTTGTTCATGCCTTAAGTATTTCTACACTCTTCTCAACTAAACTACTTATCATTATTCTTATATTGTTGTTATATACTCTGCTTCACATGAGATGAAAGAGTGATTATAGAATATTTCTTAGAAGCCCATGATACTACACATATTCCAAAATGAAAGACATAATAGGATGTGCTCTTCCTTGCATTAATGATACATGCACCATCACTATCTGTGTATCCTATGAGCTTAAACTCATTTGACCTTGAATATTGAAATCCATGTTTTCTTGTTCCACTCACATATCTTAACATCCTTTTCTCTGCTTCCCAATGAGATTATTTTCGATATTCCATGAACCTTGAAAAATAATTATTACATACTTTATGTCCGACCTTGTTCTTGTTAAATACATGAGACTACCAAGAAGTTTTTATAACAATGCTGGATCAATGTTGGATCACTTATCATCCTTTCTTAACTTCAATCTTACCACAATTGGCATTGGAGCTTATTTTCAATTTATCATGATAAACCTTTTGAAATATCATTCGCGTATTTAGTTTGGGAGATGAATGTACCATTTCGATTTTGATTCACCTCAATGCCAAGAAAATATTTCATGAGGCCCAAATCAGTCATTTCAAATTCCTTTTTCATGGATCTTTTGAACAAATCAATTGATAAGTCACATGTGAATATCAAATCATTAATATACTAATAGACAGAGTTATGATTTCATGTTATTCATTTATTTTGGTGTACAATGTAAGCTCGCTACTACACCTATTGAAGCCATTTTGTAAAATATAAGAGTCAATTCTATTGTACCATGATCTTAGGGACTACTTGATTCCATACAGTTATTTATTGAGTTTGTAGACTTTGTCTTCTTGTCTTAGGACCTCATACCGTAGTGCATGCTCCACATACACTTCTTCAAGATAACCATTTAGGAATGTTGATTTTACATCCATTTGATAAACATGCCACTTGTTTTGATTTATTATTACAAGTTTTTTTCTCACAATGTCCAATCAAACTATTGGAGCAAATGTCTCACTATAATCAACCCCATTCTATTGTGAATATCCCTTAGATACAAGACTTTCCTTATGCTTTTACACTTAACTTGGTTTTGTAAACCCACTTTACTCCTATCACATATTTTCCTTTTGGAAGACTTACTAACTCCCATGTATGATTCTTTTCTATAGCATCAATTTCTTCATCCATTGCATGTACCCATTTTTCATCTTTAATTACATATTCAAAGTGAATTGGATCATCTACTTGTGAAAATAATGCAAAAAGAGAAATCAGACCAACATTGTTCTCACTATCAATTTGATCATAAATGTCTCTTATACTTTTGATTTTTTGTCTCCTTAAGCTTTCCAATGTTGGATTTGACATGTAACTTGAAGTAGAATTTGTAGAATGCGGACTCGATGGTCTAGCACCCAAAATACATGTTGAAGATGGTGTTCATTTTTCATTGCAAGGATTACTAGCTTGAATGTGTGAGGTTGTCATTATGATTTATGAAGTATCCACTTATGCACCACTTTGTTGTGCGTTAATGGGTGTGGAGGGAGTTACAATAACTATGTACCTACTGGTATTAAATATTATTTATCCTCTTGTGGTAAACATGAAGATATATTGAATATTTTTCTAATCTTCTATCCCATGCTTCATCTTCTATGAACTGCACATCTCTAGTGATTATAGATATTTCAGTTATTGATTGTACAATTTGTAAGCCTTTGATTCATCACTATATCCCACAAATATGCATTTTTTCCCTTGTCTAATTTCTTTCTCAATTCATCTAAGACATGTGCATATGCCACACATCCAAATACTCTCATGTGAGCAACACTATGTTTTCTTCCACTCCATGCTTCTTCTAGAATCATATTCTTAACACTCTTGGTTGAAATCTATTCATTATATAGGTTGCACATGCTACAATTTCATCCCAATACACATTCAATAATTGTTTTTATTTCAACATACTCCTATCCATTTCCATGATTTTTCTATTTTTCCTTTTGTCTACAACATTTTGTTGAGGTGTATACCTAGTTGTGAGTTTCTTGTGAATTCCATGATCCCTACAAAATATTATAAAATCATTTGAGATATATTTACCACTTCTATCTTTCCTTAATGCGGTGATATAATGTCGACTTTTCTCCCCAATAAGATCTTTCAATTGATAGAAAAACTCATTCACTTCATTCTTATGCTTTAGAAAATAAACCCATCTTTTTCTTGTGTAGTTTTCAATGAGTGTCAAGAAGTAAAATATTCAACCAATTAAAGGTATTTGCGTTGGTCCACAAAAACCTAAATGGACAATCTCTAACAATGCCTTTTCTCTAATTAAATGTCTAGGTGGGAATGATTCTCTATGTTGTTTTCCTAAAATATACTCTTCACATATTTTTTTGGTTTTTCTATTAGAGGAAAACCGTTTACCATGCCTTTTGTAGTGCCCACTTCCCTTCAACACCTTTTTGATTATTGATTTTGTTATTGTCGACTGCTTATGGATATATTATAGCTTTTTGATTTAGCATGTTAGTAGATATTAGAGATATTGAACTGTTGTTGATTCGATTCATATATGATGCATATGGACCATTAGAGACATTTGATGTTGATATTGATATACTTGTTGACATGGTTATTTATCTATATTTCTGACATGTGATATATTTAGTCATATTGAGTAGACCTTTGATAATTGGATTAATGTTGTGATCATTTTGACATGGATGAAATGTGGAATAGAAATGTGCTAGAAATTGTAAGTGATATCGTATTTGCATAGATGATATTAATTCGTATATAGTTGATTTTAGATTTATATCGCATATTTTGGCATGAATGTTTTAATGCGGCCACGAGGCCAAAGGAGGTATTCTCTATTTTGCAGGTATATTATATTCACAACAACATCGGGGATTGGAGACCAACCACATCGAATTTGAGAAGAATTCAACTAGGGTCACCATGGCAACATGTAATTGTGTGTGTGTTAGAATTATTTGGTTAGGGAAAAATTGTGACCTAGGGGTCATGTGTTGTTTTGTTTTAATTTCCCTTTTTAATAATGTTAGTATGTGTTTTCTTTTAGTAATGAAATTTACTTGTTTTATTATTTAGATTTTTGGATATATGTTTACCCCTTTATTATTCATGGGTTGTAGTGTCTTAATTAAGCTAATTTAAATTTGTCCTAAACTAATTAAATATGTGACCAAAAAGGATTTCATTTATTAGACTTGATTTACTCTTGGATTTTGTGTTGAGTGTTGTTTGCTTGAGTCTTGAGTGTAGTACACTCTACCCTTCATGGGAAACTCGAATTTGGCCTTAGAGGCCAAATTTGGAAGCTTGTGGGATAAGTCAAACTTGTCCCACACCTCTTAAATACCTATGCCAACCCTACCTATGGGTTGGGGGGTAAAATTTAGGCCCTATTAGGTGTTTTGGGAAGATAAAAAAGGTGAAATGTTAATTGCACTTTCTTTCAAATATTTAATTTTGTCCTTTGGGGGTGTGGGCTTAGATGGAGTGTGTAAGTTTCTTGTCATTCCTTCAACCACATATTAATTTTGCATTGGAATATGAGGTTGACCAAGTGATGTGGAGTGGAGAATAAATGAGGTGGCATCCTACTTGATGCCACATCATCCCCCTCTCTCCTTTCTCTATTTATTGAATTCATTTTGCTTGTTTGGGGGTTACTTGATCATTTTAGTCTCTTGAATTTTTGGAGAGTGGGAGGATTTTGGGAAATTTTGTGGATTGTTGGAGATTTGTGGATGCTTGCTTGGTTTTGGAGGAGCTTGGAACTTCATACTTGGAACAAGCTCTACCATGGAGAGGTAGGAGCTTCACCTTAGTTTAAATTATGTTCTTTTTATTTTGTGTTCATATGTTTGTGTTGTGTGTTGTTTTCCCTTTGGAATGTTGTTGGGTATGGGTAGATTTCCTAAGTTTGGAGTGGGAGGAGACTATGGGGAGTTTTCTTGTAGGGAGGCATAAGAGTTTTCTTTCTTGTGGAGGGAGTTTGGGTTGGGTGCCCCACCTAGTATGAGGAATGCTTGCATTTCTTCTTGTTTCTTGTTATGAGGGAGGCATAAGAGATTGAGGGAGGCATAAGAGTATATGGAGGTATAAGGGGTACTTGAGGGAGGCATAAGAGTTTGTAGGGGATTTTTGATATGCATTGGAGGATTTTAGGTGGGCACCCATTCCCATTAGGAGGCATAAGTGGCCTCCCCATAGGTATTTCTCTTTTGACTTTATTGATAAGCATTGTTAAATGTTTGCCTTGTTGGTTCCTTTTGTTTTGAGTTGTTGATTATGTTTGAATGTGAATGGAATGTATGTGAGACTATTTTTAAGTATTTTGAAAGCTTTTTTATTTCCATGAGTTGAAATATTCTTCCATTGTAATGTGGTTGGGGCTCGGGGGCCAATGGAGAGGATGGCTTCTCCTCTTCATTGGATATCTTGGTTGGGTGGAGAGCATTTCCTCTCCCCCTATTTTTTTATAAATAAAACAATTTTTGGAGGAACTATCTTGTTGGTGTTTGGATCTTGGAGATTTTGGTGGAGTCCCTAAGAAGATCCTTCTTGTAGTAAACTTCCTTAGTATTATTCCCACTTAGAGTGGAGGAAACTTGTAATAATGTATTTCATTCTTGTATTTACATTTTGTATGACTTCCCACATCAAGTGGAGAATATTGTATTGATCTTGTGAAGAAACATATTGCATTTCATTGTGGCTATGGAAGTGTATTATATATTGAAAAGAAAGAAGAAAGGTTTGTGTGAAATAGTTTTGAAATGGAAAAGAAGTTTTACTTTCATTATAGAGTTGTTTTATTGTAAATATGTAATAAGGAAAAATAGAAGTTGTAAGAAGTTGAACTTGTATGCAAAATAACATTGCATGGAAAAATAAAGTTATTTTAGCTATTTTGAATGTATGTACATTGTAGTGAAATAAAAAGAGAGAAAAGTTAGATTATAATGTACTTAGAAATTTTGATTTTAACAGCAAGGAAATGACAAAGTAATGAAATAGATTTATATTCCTTTTGCTCTTGTAATGGAAAGAAGAATCTAGTTAAACAAATGGAAATTACTCTTGTAAGTAGATGAATTTTATTGTAGATGAAAATACTTTAAAATGACTAGATTTAACTAAGAAATGAATAAAAGAGTAATAAATCTCAAATTTGGAACTTGAAATGAATAGAAACAAATTTAGAATGATGACTTCCCACATCAAGTGGAGAACATTGTATTGATCTTGTGAAGAAACATATTGCATTTCATTGTGGCTATGGAAGTGTATTATATATTGAAAAGAAAGAAGAAAGGTTTGTGTGAATTAGTTTTGAAATGGAAAAGAAGGTTTACTTTCATTATAGAGTTGTTTTATTCTAAATATGTAATACAAAAAAATAGAAGTTCTAAGAACTTGAAATTGTATGCAAAATAACATTGCATGTAAAAATAAAGTTGTTTTAGTTGGTTTGAAAGTATCTATATTGTAGTGAAATAAAAGAGAGAACAAGTTAGATTATAATGTACTTAGAAATGTCGATTTTAATAGCAAGGAAATGAAAAAGTAATGAAATAGATTTATATTCCTTTTTTCTCTTGTAATGGAAATAAGAATCTAGTTAAGAAAATGGAAATTACTCTTGTAAGTAGATGAATTTTATTGGAGATGAAAACACTTTAAAATGACTAAATTTAACTAAGAAGTGAATAAAAGAGAAATAAATCTCAAATTTGGAACTTTAAATGAACAAAAACAAATTTAGAATGAATTTATAAACATTTTAGTAACTTTAAGTTTTTGTGAAAATCTCGGCATTAAGGTTTTGTTTCTCATAAATAGGACCGTCGCCCTATGCAAAGTGACAGCCTTGTAACCACCGCTCAGTAGGGCGTCGGTCTTGTGTTTTTCACCTAGGTAAGGCAATGGTTTCACAACCGCCACTCCATATGGTGGCGGTCCATAGTTGACACCCGAGCGGGCGGTGGTCCCGGGACCGTTAGTCTTCTCTGGGTAGCGGTTCTGTCACTTATGATAGAATTCTGCAGATCCACGCCGATACGTTAAATTTAACCAGTTTGCTCAAATTGCTAAGTTGTAAAATCTAACCCAAAAGTACCAATAAGTAAAACAATGAGAAATACTATGGATTGGAACAATAAAATGTGCAATGGTGGATTTAAAACTAGTTCTTTTCATTTATAACAATGGGGTAGGGTTTGCCCCAAATTTAAAACCCAATACACAAATAATCTTGAAATAAAAACCAGATTGGTGGAGGAAATCCCTCCCAATCCTTGAATGAAATAGATTACATAAATAAAACTAAAACTAAACTAAGCCTAGACTAAATCTTCATGTAGAATCCTCCATGGCTCTTCCTCTTGTGCTTCCATGGCTTCCTCTTCTCCAACCTGCAAATTTAACAAAAGGAAATAGACCAAATGAGAAGAATGGAATAAGAAAATGTTTTAATAGAATTTCATAAGGATTTTAGGGATAAGTTTGGAACCCTAGGATCTAGTGGCCAAGATGGATTTGATCCAAGGGTGGAGGATTGACCCTACCTTTTTAAAGAAGAAATGTATTTTAAATGTTTTAATTTAAAATCCTTAAGGATATGTGTAGATGGGTGAGTGGGGCCATTTATTTTTCCTAGGGAGTAATGTCCTTATTTATCCTTAAGATGTTGTAGGAATTTAGTAAAAGGACTTTTAAGCTTAAGACAAAGGAATTTAATAAATTAACATTTGGTTAACCTTGTTAGGATTGAACATTAATTGAAGAGAAGAGAATATCTAATTAAGTGAATTAAACCTGTTACCTTCCTTTTGTATGATTGGTTAATAGACCCTAGAGATAATTTTTGAAAACATATAACTTCTAACTAGACCTGGTTCTTCAACCGTAAAGCTAAGTTAAGTAGTGTAAGTAAGTTAATGAACTCTAAATGATAAGCACCCTTGTAACATCCTTGTACCCTTAACAAAAAAAGTTGTCGCATTTTTGGGTTAAGTGTTAGGTTGAAGCATGTTCCTAGAATGTCATTTTTTATGAGAGTTACACCTTTCCTATGTAGTAGGTTTAGACCTCAAAATTTTAGGTGTCTAAATCTAATTAAACTAAAATGGGAAATAATAATCTATTCTAAAGAGCAACTAAGTAAATGAAATAATAAGCCCTACATTGCAAACAGGGTAAGAAAGGACTTAGGCTGATTTGTGGATGTGTCGGGATTGTGTCGCAGTGGAGACATGTTAAGCATGGGGAGGAAGTGACTGCACAAGAGTTCCAAAAAGTGCACATCTGAGATGTTTGAGTAGACTAGGGCGTTTGGAAAGGGATAGGGGCACCTGCAGCGCCCAGTATGAGATCCAGGGGAGCCCTAGTCTTTAGAAATGACCGAGGAACCTCCTCTAAGGTGTTCTTAGAGATGATTACCTATGTTTTTCTTGATCGCATGTATGTCCAGTTGTACCTCACTTGCAAATCGAGATTAAGGAAACACATGTAAAACACCAAGCAAAGAATCAAAACCCTAAAAAATAAATATGCATATAAAGGGGTCAGATTCTCCTAAGAGGCCACAAGGGTGGGCTTACTAACTAAGTTTTACATTACATTTCCAACCCGGATGTAGTTCTAGGAGTGTGTGTGTGTGTAAATCATTCCCTAGGTGCTCTTGTGTCAGTCGCACTTTGTGAGTAGCAAGTAATAACTAGATGTAGAAATGTAAATAGATGGTGGATGGCATAAAATAAACTCCCCTTCTATGAAGTGTGATAATATGAACCATCCTTGTCCCTTATGATGGAGCTAGATGGATGCAAAAGGAGCTCTAGATGACTTGGATGGATGCAACCTTAAGTGATGATAATAAGTGATTAGTGCTTGGTCCATCATTATCATCTCATAACATATATTTATACGGTTCACTTAATCTAATTTTTTAATAAACCCCAAAACAACTGATGGATAAAAATATAAAAAGCTTAAACATCTAGAAAGTGTTGAAAACTAGAAGAGAGTAAAGTGCAAAGAGGATGGGACTAGGGTGCACAGGGCATCCTAGTCCTAGTTAGGTTCCCCAATCAGGGATATGAAAAAGGTGAGTGGAAAAATACACTAGGCAAGTACATGCAAATGGTTGGAAGTGAAGATAGTAGAAAAGTAAAATGGCCAAAGGACATGGGTTAATTAGTACTTTCTTCACTCAAAAAGCATATAAATAGAAGTATGAGACCGATACTAAATAATACCCAAAGTGCGTGATTTATGTCTACATTCTCCCCATTTTATGTTTTATATGTAAAAATGCAGCACTTTGGGATGTGGCAATAAAAATCACTACTCATGTTAACGTTGGACCATCTCTCAAGTTGTGGGACTTGCAAACCTAAGATGACCCTCTGGAGAAGGTTGGTTCCTCTACCTAATCCTAGCACTAAACTACTCCTAATGCAAGAAAAAAACCTATCTAATTCTAATCTATGATTTCCAAGGGCCTAGGGAGAAGGAGGAAGAGTGAAAAGGAGAAAACCTACACTACTGAGAGGTGATAGCTCTAGAAAAGCTGGGTGTTGAACAACTCACAATGCATTCAAATGGAGAAAGGTGGGCATGGAGAGGATGGGCAAGCATCACAAACCATATTGCATAAAATACACCATTCCATTAAACACAACAAGATTTGGACATGTACTAGAAAAAAAGGAATGCACAACATACCTATAAGCATGATGACAGACAAGAAAAACAACAAAAACTAATGTCAAGATAGAGAAATAACCACAAATATCAGTTTCATTACTATTCGGTGTTGCATAATACACCATTTTAGAGGAATAGGGCATGAAGTCCCATTACAATGCTAAGAAAAGAAGGCTTGAAACTCCGCGTCCACCAAGAAGAGAAGAAGAAGAGAGTAGGATAGATAAAATTGTCCAACTCCCTTTACAAATGAGCTCTCTTTTACATTATATTGGAAGAATTAATGAGAGAGGGAGAAGAATATTTTATCCTTCAACCACCAACAATAATCATCAATGCATCTGCTAGAGTGATGGGAGACCCTACAAAGACCATTCTACCTTGTCCTGTAGCTCCCTGGAAGAAGAAACACACTCCATACCTTCATTTAACGTCTCTACTTGACCTATAAGTGATCATTTTGATATAAGATAGTTTTGTTTGTTTTCCCCTCATCTAAGCCTATTAAATCACCAAAAAAGTCTTCTATGATGAAGTGCATCAAATTCATAATCCAACCATATAAATTTTGTGAGAAATGGATCGTGGGAGCTCAAGTTATTCAAATGCGGGTCCAAGAAGTATTTTTCGCCCATTTTAGAAAAGTTTGGCCTTACTTATTTTTAGCCCCGTATAGTCCACAATCTATTGTTTTAATTTTGAGTTTGGGAACGGGAGGATGGTGGAATGGGTTTAGAGTTTTGTTCGGCTGCGAATGCCGGTTTCCTCCGTTCCATTGCCTGTTTCACCAGAGAGCACGTTGGTTGCGCAACACACCCACCAACCGCACATAATGTAAACGAGCTGTCCTTTTTTTTTGCGGCCAACTCGTGTATAAATTCTAATGTGTGTTAGGTACCGGATGTTAGTATGAGGTACAAAATTCTGAATGACATTGTTGTTGGCACCTTTATTTTTATTTTATTGTTGACCACTTTCTTCTCATACGAACGGACCGTGAAAAGAGAATATGATCAAGTAGTCAAATACGCATGTATATGTGTAAAAACCTCATGTATATAGTAAAAATACTATAAATGGAAGTATGAAAAATGAAAAAGGAACATGTGCACCTGATCTATGATGAGAGAAAGGGTGTAGAAAAGATATCCTATAACTATTGGTGAAGTGCAAGTTTTTGGGAGATCTCATGCCACTGTGGCTAAAGAAGTGTAGGGAGAAATTTGTGTTATTCTCCAACTTGCAAGCTGCTTCCTAAGACTTTGAAGAAATCTTTCTCTGCCCGATTTTTAGAAGATCGATGCTTTCTGCCAAAGTAGTATAGGGAGGAAATTCTGTTGTATCCTCTAACCTATAACTTCTCCCAAGAATTCTAAGTACAACTTGTCCTATAAAATCCATTGTGTATTAGAGTTCTATAGACTGGACTGAACCCACTCACTGTATAACCCGTTGTGTCAAATATGAACAACGATATGTACTAGTGTAGAAACGCTATATAGTTTATAAACGCGTCAAATGATGCCCCCTCTTTGGGGGTGCATGTGACATTACTGAGATAGGAGGATGCGGCCCCAAAAGAGGTCGACCATGTAAAATGTTCCCTACGGGGGAGGGAATGCGCTTGGTATAAACTAAGGCCCACGTAAACAAATGGCTAGAAACAATTGTTAGTTTGAACGTACATGCATGTAGAAAATAGGTATAAGCTATGAAGACAATGTGTAAGATAGAATGAAAAACATACAAGAATTCAATCAAAGAAAATGAAAAGTGGGTTGTAAACTTGAGACATCATTCATGATGTTGTAAGACACTCAAGGCTGTAGTGGCCACATTAAAACAAACAAGTGTTCACACTAATCAAAGGGAAAGGCTCGCATACGATAGTAAACAATAGTAAGCAAGTACAAACAACAAATAACCATGCTAGCAAGTAATCCTTTAAAACAAATGTTGCACATGAAGCACTTGTTAGCATATTAGAAAGATAATCAGTATGTCAAAAGCATGTATAACTAAGAAAGTAGTGTGTTATGTACAAAAAGAAACAATAAAATTTGTAATAGACGTATGTGGATGCGATGAGTAACAATTGTGGGACCGGTAGTAGAAAACATTCATGTTTTATGTAAAAGACCGATATCTGTTATCACAACAAGAAAGAGACATAAACGTGCATGTGTGTATGGTAAAGATAATGACATACAAGAGACCGATCTAGCATGTGTGATGATAGGAACATGAACAAGCAAATGGAAGCAAAAGTAAATGTGACAAAGATATACAACATGCTATGGATGGATGGAATGGAATGTAAGATGGGTGATAGATGCAACATGCCCCCAAGTGAATGGAATTGTATGAAATGAGGTTCATTTCATTTCCCCCTTAATAGTCAAGAATAAGCAAGAAATGAGAGTACATCATTGGGAAATGGTTGAGGTGTCTATTATGTGTTGCATGTTGTGATGAATGTGTATGCATGTTGATGATATGTTACTTAGAAATGGTGTGTGTGCATGACCCTATAGCTGAAGTGTATATCAAACAAGATGATTAAAGGAGAGAATATTCAGCCTAAATCGTATACCACTACAAGATGATAGGATATGTGACCATTTAGTGTATAGCGTATGTCACTAGAACTTAGAAATGTCGCATGATAGAAGGTTGATTGATCAATGTGCGAATGTGATGATGTCCATTTTTATGTATACCCTCATCAGTCCTATATGGATTGTGAGACTATAGTGTGTCATACGGTAGTGATTGTAGCATGTACTAGATGATAGTATATGCGATGATATAAGATTGCAATGTGATGTGTAAAACATGGTATATGTGATGTATAGTTTGTAATGCAATATGGGTAGATAGAATAATAGTATAAATTGCACGCAATGTAGGGTGAATAGTATGTAATTCTCGACTCATGGATAATGGGAGTGTGACACATATGTGATGAATACTAGTATGGTGTGTAGAATATGTATGATGTGTATATGCGTAATGGTCAAAATGATGTAGAATAAATATAGAATGTAGGATGTAAGACGTAAAACATATGAATTGAGATGTGTGAAGAGACATAATGTGTAGTGCCTTTTTTGTAGTGTGTGGGGCTCATGTCTATTATGCCTTCAATAATCAAGTGTGAACCATATAACAAGAGTGTGTCATTGGGTAATGACTATTCAAGTGTATGTCGAAGTATGAGTGTAGTGAGTAGATGTTTGATTTTTATGTGATGAATATGTAATATGCATGCTTGTTGTTTAGAAGAGGGAAGGGGATGATAAGTGTCCTGCCCCCATGTATGTAACCGATGGAGATTTAGTTAAAAGACACTAAGTGGATCAATGTAAGGAGTAGTTTCTTTGACAAAAGTGATTGGATGTTGAAGCGAGGATTGGATAGGGTCCTTAAATTGTGAGAGTTGAAAGATGTCAGCTAGAGTGTGTTTTTCTTGTGTAACGAGTGGTTTCTTGTTGACCACGAGATGACTTGAGAGGTGGAGGAGTTGCATTGATATTTAGAGGGGGTTTCTTAGTTTGGCTCGGTAATACTATAGGTGACTTAGTAGGAGGAAGTGTTTGACTAATTTGGAGAGGTGTTTTATTGACATAATTAGATTGTATAATTGGCACTTGAATGATTAAAGAAGGAACTCTAGAAGTGATGGCGTGATGATCATTATACATACAAAAATCAGATATATGAAACCATTGTGATATAGCTTGTATAGATGGGCATGCAACAAAATGTTGTGCAGTGAATGAGATAAATCCTTGACACTCAAGATGTTTGATTCTTCATTGTAAAGCATAGAAATTATTGTCATTATGTCCATTGATTCGATGATAATTACAATATGGATGACCTTGATATTTTGCTAGCCAATAAGGAGGATAGTAATGAGTAGGTGGTAAAGTGATCAATTGACGATTAAGGATCTCAGTAAGAATTTCATGTTTTTTAGTATTGTGATCAAGGGTGAGAGGCTTTGGTAATGGTATGACTTGAGGATCACTAATATGAGAACATGTAGTAGATATAGAATGAAGATGAGATGTAGAAAGAGAACAAACATGATCCTAAGAAGCATCCTTAAGATGTTGGATTTTATATTTGAGAGATGTAATCGTGGATTCCAAAACCTTAAATTTTTCTTGAAATAAAGAATGAGAATCTTGAATCGACTCCAACATAGATGGATTAGATGGAGGATTGCAAGGACTAGGGTCGTTAGATAGATTATCAAATATAGGACTTATTTTGTGTGGCGGTGTATCTTTAGGAATATACATGGTGTCTAAGGTATGTTACAAAACAACCTATCGATTGGGATGTATCTTAAGTAAATCAGATAAAGAAACTTGACCAACTTTGGGATCCATGATAGAGGAAAAAGGAGGATCCTAAGTGTGAAGAGTGAGTTTGAGTTCACCAAAATGATTAAACTAAATTGGAATAATAGTATATTCGAGCTTAATATGATGCTATGTAAAGAAGTAGATAACATAAAAATAAATAGAGGAAATGATCTAAGCAACTTAGGAAATGAAATATGAATCACTAGTATGCAAAGAAGGTAAGAAATGCCTTATCTTATTTGATGTTTTTTGGGACTATGTCACAGTGGAGACTGGATGAACTGGAGGAGGAAGCGACCACATAGGAGCTCCAAAACCGTAGATTCGAGCCATCTAGGTAAACGGGGCAAATGAAAAGGGATGGCGGTACCTAGAGCACCATGTTCGATATATGTGTGCCCTAGTCTCGCATAAATGACCAAGGAACCTCCTCTGAGGTGTCACTAGATGATCGCGTATGTTCTTCTTCATTCGTTGTATCTCATTGGATGTCACTAAAAATAAAAGATGAAGGAAACACCTACAATACCGCGATAAAAGCATCAAAACCCTTATAAAGAAAGATGTATATGAAGAGGTCGATGTCATCAACGACCACAATGGTGGACTTACTAATTGAGAACTACACTACATTTCAAACACAAATGTAGTTATATGTGTGTGTGTGTGTGTGTAAATATCTCCGTAGGTTCTCTTTTACCAATCGCACTTTGTGAGTAGCAAGCATAAATAGATGGTGGATGTAATAGAATAAACTCTCCTCCTATGAAGGGTAATGCGAGATAAACCATATTTTTCCCTTGTGATGGAGCTAGATGGATGCAAATGGATCTCTATATGCCTTGGATGGATACGACCTTAGGTGGTGATAGTAATTTCATAGTACTTGGTCCCTCATTATGGTCTCATAATTTTATATTTATATGGTTCTCTTGTTCTCCGATTTCATAATTAACTCAAAAATGCCAACCAATAAAAATATGAAAATCTCAAATGGCTAGAAAGTGCCCAAAATAAGAGAGTAAAGTGTGAAGAGAATCGGGCAGCTAGATCGGACCATGGCCCCTAGGGCACCCCATTCCTAGTTGGGCACCCTAGTCGGTGTTAGGAACAATGCAAAGTGGCAAGTAAGACTAGGCAAGTAGATGTAGAAGTTCAGAATTGTCGTGAAAGCAAAGTAAAATGGCCAAAGGACATGAGTTAATTAGTACTTTCTTCATTCGAAACCATATGAATAGTAGCATGAGACCCAGACTAAATAATACACAAAGTGCATGATTTTTTCTTTATAAAAACATAGGTTCCAAATCCATTTCTCATATTTTATTTCTTCCTAAAATATTGTTTGAGTGGCCATTGTACTTTTATTCTTATCCACTTGAGGGTTCATTTAGGGGCATGCTTGAGTAAATTATACACTCAAATATTGTTTCAACCGCAGAGGAAAGATTGTATTATTTGTCATTTGAAATTTTGTAATGAGTTTCTTACTTGGAATTTTCTCTAAAATTATGCATTCTTTATTTTTGAAAAATAATCTATACCCCTTTTAACAAGCTATCCAATGTTCATCAAATTATGTTCTAAACTAGGAACAAAATATACATAAGAAATAAACCTTTTTCCCCTTATTAGTTAGAATATTAATTTTTATTATTCCCATAACTAAATTTTTGTTGGAATTGCCCAATGTGATATCGATTTTTACATTCTATTCCAAAATGTAAAACATTTTCTAGGTTCTTTATCATGTGATTATTGCAATATGAATGTAAAAACCATACATACATTTGATTTTCATGTGAAGCATTCCATGCTAAAAACTTATTGCCGTGTTTTTTTTCTCTTGTAAATTTTGCATTTTATCTGTTGAAATCTGATTGTTTTTTCCTACATTCATTTGAATGATGCCCATACATTTTGCAATAGTGACATTGAACTTGATAGTTGTCATACCTTTGGCCTTGAGATTGATTTCAGCTTGGATTTTGACTTGGGTTTTGGTTGTTTCCTCTTCCACTTGAGAATGATGGGCTTGTTGTTCCACTACTATGTGACATTTATTCCTTTACCTATGAAGTTATATCTTAATATTCCTCTGTAATGATTGATTGAAACTTGAGATTTGAAGGCATGTTCCAAGGATGATTTTTCTGACCTATTTATCCTATATCATCAGAAATAAGAGATGCAGGAAGCTCATCCATATAAAACTCCATAGAATATTTACAACTATTATCCTACAATAAAGAGTCTCACCATGACATCTAATTTTATTAACCAATCCAATAAATTGGGTGAAAAATGAATCCACCGATTCAGAATCATTCATGTATATTGTTTAGAAATCCCTTCTTAACAATTGTAACTTAGCTAGTTTTACCTTTTCCATTCATTGGTATGTTGTTTAGAGAATATCACATGCTTGTTTTGAATTTTTTTCTCCTGCTAGCCTTGGAAAAATGATATCTTTAATTACTCAAAATATGTACAAGAGAGCTTTGGGGCCTTTCTTTCTATCATCCCTAAGTAAATCCTTCTCTACTTGAGATATAACATTGCATGTTGTTGCATCATCTAATTTTGGAAAAACATTCTCTACAAGATCCTATTTATCATTAGAATAAAATAAATCCTTCGTTGTGATTTCCCAATAATCATATTTTTCTTCCATCAACCGGGGATTTGATGATTTTTCAAGCTTGTGCTTTAGGCTACCATTGTTCACTACAAATACCTTGGCTCCTTAAATAAATTTATCTTGATAACATAATTTTATAATATCTCAGCTCTAAAACCATTTGAAGGAGAGGGAAGAGGATATTACTCCCTTCTTTTCTAAAAATGGAGATTGAACACTTTATTATACACCAAAAAAAAAGTTGGACAAAACAAATTTAAAAACAAGACATATATTATATTAGAACATTAAATTTTTTGATATCATATATTAAAATTTATTTTTACATTAAGAAAATTATAGTACATATTTTACGTAAACTAGAGATGTTACTCTTACATCCACAAAACAATAAAAATTAATAAAAATATTCTTCTTCTACACTCTCCACATTTCAAACAAACCCCATGTTCTCTTAATTATTAAGACACTTTTCTAATTCCAAGCTTAACAATATCCATATAAAAGGGGTAAAAATGGCATTAGATATACGATAAAATCCTTCCTTGAGCCATATGTAGAACATAATGGACCATACCTCTAAGACAACACTCCATGCAGTGATTTTAATGAAGAAAGGGTACGACGGGGGTAAAGGAAAGGAAGTCCAAAAACATAATTCATGTCTATTAAATGGAATAATGAGGCCATGCTAGAAAATAAAGAGTTGGAGGATGAACATGAAAACAAATTATTATGGTAGTTTTGATTACTTTCCAATGGTGTTTGGGGTGAGGAATGTTGTATTTATATGTTTTTGAAATAAGATTAATTAAAGGGGCTTAATTAATAAATATTTTGAGATATAATGAATGAATAGTGGTTAGTAGCACTGAGAACTTTGAAAGTGGGGAATAGTAGACATATGATGAGGATAGATTTGAATATTTAATTCTAATGGTTGGAGACATGGAGGAAAAATAACAATATTCAATTTTGATGGTGAGTCATGAGTATAAATCAAAATATTTTCTTGTGATGGTGGGAGACATGTCGATAAATCACAATATTTTGTTTTGATGGTGGGGTTCATAAGGATAAATTATAATATTTTATTCTAATGGTGGCGGATAATAGAGAATTGATGTGGCAGGTGATTTGGAAGTTGATGTGGATAGTAATGTGGAAAGGTGGTATGCAAAATTTCCTTCAAAGATAATAGGGGTTAGTTAAATGATTAACTTCAATTAATCACTCATGAGTTTTTAAGGTAATATGATGGGGTGAGAAGTTAAATTAGTAATAGAGTAGAGAGAATTAGGTTTTGACACATGATCCTATTTTGAAGGGTGTTGACTTAATAGTACTATTTCAATGAAAGTAGATAAAAGAGATGGATAAAAGGATATTCCCTCGGTGTTAAATTTAATAGAAATAGGAAATGACATGGAAATGATGATTGATGGGCCACTTTGGTAATTTATGAAGGGATCGATAGGATGATGTCGGAAGATGGATATTTCTTGGAAATTTGGATCGGCGAGCCGTTTAATAGTTTGTGAAGGGATTGATGAATTAGTTTCCTAAGGTATGATTATTTGAAGATATGTTTCCACTAGTGACATGGTTGGTGATTGAGAGGAATTTTATAAACGTAAAACTTTGAATAAAATATGTGTTTAAGAAGTGATTGCGTGAAGATAAGTGTATTCTCTAACAAATAGTAGAACAAAATATTTACTTTCGAGAGAAAAAGGTGATCGATGGTGACTATTATGGTATCCTTTAAAAAACAATATGGTAAGTTGGTTAACAATGGATATGTTGAGGAATGGAAGAAATGATAGCTATCACGAAAGGATGAGATAGAGAATGGAAGGGTAATGAATGGAAGAAGCATGATAATCAAAGGGGGAATGCATTCATCAACCTTGATGTGAGATGATAAAGAGAAGGGAGGAACAATAATAGTAATCATGATGATTTGGTGAGGGAATTAAATATATATGATTAGAGAGGGGAGGAAATAAATAGGATTGGTCAATGCAGAGTTAACATTTGAATAGGGAAATAAAATTTGATGTTAAGAGTGAGATAAAAAGGATTTTTATTGGGGAATAGAAGATAATAAGGTGTTTTAAAATATATATGCAAAGGAGATAAATAATTAAATGAGAGGGAGAGGATATGAATGAAATAGAAAAGAATATGATTTGAAAAGGATGAAATGTTAATAGTAGTGATGTGGGGTGATTTGCTAGTGAGCACAAAATAGGATACATAAAGAAGCATGTGGAAAGGAGGATACAATGTGATGACCATATTAAAAAATTTTGTGGGAGATGGAGAGAATTCTAAAAATTATTGAGGAGAAAAGAAATGGATTAACTAAAAAAGGGAAGATGAAAAGATTATTAGTGAATAAAAACCATGGAACACGAGATACGTGTTGTGACACACAAAATTATGGGACAAACCGTATGGAAAGGCATGTGGGACATAAGAAAAGGAATGCGGAAGATGATTAATGATAAGTAGGAAAGGTGGTGTAAAAGGATGAAAAAGTAGATAAAGGAGAGTAACAATGTGATATATATAGTAAACCATGAGTCCTTGAGGAAGTTCCTATTATTGATAGTGGTAAGGGAAAGAGATAGAAATATATGAGAAAGATAGAATAGAGGAATTAAGTGGGAAAATAGGAAAATTGAGGAAAATGGGTGAAAAGAGAGGAAGATGGGAGAATTAGTACAGGGGATAGGAAGTTGTGATCTAGTGGGTAGAGAGCGTAAGAGTGATGGCATGGGAAAATGGGGAAGTGGAAGGAAATGGAGAATTTTAAATGAATGAAGACTCACTTAATAAACATGGGGAGAAATAGGGGTAGAGAAACTTGACATAAAGATAAGGAAAACGAGGAGGATGGGGAGGATAACCATAGAATAGGATGAATAAAATAAATATATCAGAAAGGAATAATGTAAAATGAGGAGGTGAGGAGAAAAAAACAAAAATGGGGATGAGTGATGGAGAGGTAATAAAAGGGGGAAGAAGGGAAAGAAAATACAGTGAAAGAGGACACCAAAAATGAGAATGGAAGGATGTTAGAGGGAAAAGAGCTCGACAAGTAAAGATGCATAATGAGGTTGGAAATATGGGAGGATGGTACAAGTTCTAAACATATGGGAATGGTAGAGGTGGGTGAGAGTACATGAGAATAAAAAGTATGAATAATAAATAGGAGTAAAAATTGAGATATTATTAAGAAACAAGATATGAGAAAAATTGAAGAAAATTGGTGAAGAGATAAATAAGAGTTTAGGGAAAGTTCGATAAAGGAAAATTTTCAAGATGAGGATGGTAAAGTAATATTCACAAGATGAAGAGTGTAAATATGAACTATGATTTGATAGGATAATGGGAATAAGGTGATGGATAAAGGGTTGGGTGGGAGGTGAAATGAGAAAGGAGAAACATTCAAAGTAGGGGAGGAAAGGGTGGTGGAGGGGAAAGTGTAGAATCAAAAGATAATATTATTGGGAACTTATGTAATATTATATCCTCATGAGTGACTAAGTAATATTTCTAAGCTAATGATGGTAATGATGAAGGATGTGATTGAAGGACGTGACATTTGTGGTGAGAGAAAGATTGATTAGAGGGGAGAATTATGGGGAAGGATGCGATAAATGGAGTGGAGAAGGTGTGTATGGTCAAAGATATGTAGTAGGGAATAGTATCCTTGAGGGTAACCTCAAGTTATATTCCCATGTTTTGGTGGTGATCAAGTGATATTTCCACACCGAGAGATTATATATGATAATGGAAAATTTAAGAGGATGATTGGATGAGGGATGTGATATAATAGTGGGATGGATTAGATCATTACCAGGAATATAGGGAAAAAAGTAGTACAAAATGTATGGATGAAGTAATATATACTACAGGAAGGATTATCACAAGGCATGGCCTCAAGTAAGATTCCCATGTTGTAGGTATGGCCAAGTAAGATTACCAAGCTGGTAGGCGAGAGGAAAATATGTTGGTGTTGGCAAGGATGGGAATGTGAGATATGTGATGGTAAAGGGGGTTACAAAATAGGAAAGGATTAATTAAAGGGGTGACATCAAATAACATTCCCAAGATAAGAGGTGAGATGAAGAAACACTCGGTCAAAAGAAATACAAATGAGAAGATAGATGAGATGAAGAATTACGATGTGCAGGAAGGGATTAAGAGTGGCGAGTGATAAGATTTGTTATAATATGGATTATTAGTACGTATGAATAGGGAGGAGGAATAGAAAAATTATATGTTTGACCTATGGTGGTGGATGAAGAGCTGTAGTATATCAAACATTTCTTGAGGAGTATCCTCAAGTAGGATTCACATGTTGTAAGGATGATCAAATAAGATTCCCAAGATAAATGGGTTGTAAATATTGTGAGATTAAATTTAAGAATAACTTCTAGGATAATAGTTAAGTGGAAGAAGGATGTTGCAAGGTAAGTTGGCTATCATACATGAAGATACATATGGTTGGAAAGCATATTTATTTTAATGTAGCATATGATATGATGTACCATGATATGAAAGATCACGATGACCATGTTATAATATGAGTAATGGAAGGAAACGAACATGTAAATTTTAAGTGCAACATAGATCATAAGACAATAAATACCATGATATAGAGGATTGTGATGCCATTGTACAATATGCATAGACAAGATACAATTGATGAAACATGCAAGACAAAATGAAAATAACTAGCATATAATATGTAACACCGGTGGTATGGGAAATTAAAATTTAACTACAATATATAAACAAGATACAAATTTTGATAGATGCGGCGAAAAATGAAAATGATATAATAAAACGAAAAAATGGAGAACATACAAGAATAAGAAAGCAATAATACAACCATGAAATAAAGACACGTGCTACTAAATTGTTTTTGTAGTTTTAGTTTCATTGTTGTATTTTGGTGTTTTTTTATATTATTGTGTTTTGATAATGACATACAAATATCGATGGGATGGACAATGGAGATAGTGAAGGTATGTCCCAAATCACATTGAGAACGAAATAAAAATGTTTGAGACTATAAACCAAATATTATTCAAGCTAATCTACACGACTTAACCTGATCATTGGTGGAATGTGGGCATGATAGTGGTTACTAATAACTAGGTGAAAATTTCATTCACCTAGTGTAGGGTGCTCACAAACAATTATAGTACCATGAATATACCAAGAGTCCTGTCAGGGGGAAAATTTACTTTCTTTTTTGGAAATCTTATTAAAAGAGGGTTTTGTATTAATGACAAATAAGAAAAATCTAAATAGTGATGCAGTGAATAAAATTCTATGGAACAAGTGTGTTTAGGGAAATCTAAAGGGTGATATATATGCATGTCTTAATATTCATATGGACATCTAAATGATATATGTCTATAGATGGAAATCTGCAAAATATATGGCTACAAACGAGTGTATGTACATGTAGATGGATATCTACACATGTAGATGGTCATCTTCACATGTAGATGGGTGCCTACATATATGCAGATGACTATCCGCATTTGGTGGCTATCATTCAAAGGCCATAACTTATGATTCAGTGTCAAAATGACTCTATTTTTATCTAGAAACCTCTATAAATTTTCCATGGGTTTATACATATGGAGATGGGAATATCAATGTGGAGATGGGCATCTACATGTACATACGGTAATTTTCATTTGATGACCTCTCTTGCAAAGCCAATAAATTTTGATGCGGGCGTAAAAAGACTCCTTTTTTTTACCAAATATCTCTCAAATATTTTTATGAGTGTATGGATGTGCATCCAAGCATTTATATATGCATATGGTTGTGTGCATGTGTGTAGAAGGGTATTTTCATATCCATATGTTAGGAAATAGGTATTCGCTACTCACATTATGGTAAATGTATTTAATAAATTTACTATGGTAAATAATCTACCTAGGTAATTTGGTTTGTTGTGTGGTTAAACATATATATTGTTATAACAACAATATTATGTTAATAGAGTTGAGTATTTTTGGGAGATATTATGGGTAGAAGTTCTCCGTGAATATGGAAAACCATTTTCTATATATTTGTAATGGACCCGAATGAAATATATCATTAGAAGAAAATATATTATTGTTCGTGAAATTAATTATCTTTTTTTTCTATGGAATGTTCTATTGATTCCTATCAACATACATGCATCTACAATGGGTGGTCTATCTTGATAAGTCCATAAATTTTGATCCATTTTTTCAAACGACCCCATTTGTTTCCAAAAATATCTCAAAAGGTTCTATCTCGAATATTCATGTGAAACTGGGCATCAAAATTTGTAGATGGGTGCTGCGTATATGTAAACATACATCTAATTTTTTTTGCACTGTGAGATTTACCTTTGGATAAACTGCAACTACTTACACATGTGGTGTGATGAGAGTCTTATATGGTAAATATGTTGACGATTGTGCCCAATTTGAGTTTCAAGGTAGTGGTGATATACATTCAAAACAACGTATTTTTTTTAAGTGCGGGAGAAGCAACCCAAAATAATAGATTTAATCCTATAATTTAGGTCGAAGGGTCCTTGGTACTATTCCTAAAAATTGAAAAATACTAATCTATAAAGCTATAATATTCAAAAATTAACAAAAATTCATGACTAAAGGTTTCCTTGGAGTTGGTTTGCATCATGCTACACGTGTATATTATTTTTGTAATTTTTCAAACAAATTGTTGCTTCTCAAGAGTATAATTGTTTGAGATGCATGATATTCATTGGCTTGTCAATTTTTAGACCATCTAAGGTTTCCAAGTTTTAAGCTTTAAAACCATATATTTTATGGTGACATAAGGATAAATCTACTTAGTCTCAAAATTTCCATTCTTCTCATGCTCTTGGGTTGTATTCCTATGATTCTATTATAGGACTAGGTCACCTATCTTGAACTCATGGGGTTGGATATGTTTGTTATAACTATGACATAAGTGATTTTGATAGATTTTAGGGTCATCAAAGTTAAGAAATTTATTTATGACTCCACTAGAAAAATATTGTATATATTACTTGGTGAATCTGAAAAAATAAAATTCAAAATCATGGATAATTTGAAGGAAACAAAGTTTGAATAGTTTTTCAAACTATTTGATAATTAATGTCACCCACTAGCAATTGTCTACAACTAGTATATCCGATCAACCAAAAGCATATGTAATCCTCAAAAAAAATACACAATATAAGTTAAAATGACCATTTTGACGAGCAGAAATCTATCCTCATAAAATATGGTGTAAATACAAAATTAAAAAAGGATTTTTTTGGAAAAATTCTCATTTCACCATTTTTTAAGGGAAATTTTTCTTGAATTTTTTTGATGTTATAAGTCAAAATGATCGTCTCAATGAGAAATGTGTCCTCACAAAATATGACATTATTTTTCCTCCTTTTACAACATCACCATAAAAATCCTATATGTGGAGCATATTTTATGTTATCGTACATGGTAGAATGTATCTACGCAACTAGTAGATAACATTTTTTTATGCTACGAACCATTAGTATAGTATATGCATGTATGCTACTATCTGGTAGCATACATGCATATACTCTACTACATATTGGGACCACAAATATATGCTACCGCTAATAGCATAAATATATGTTATCGATAAGAGAATAATACATGCTACCGATTAGTAGCATAATGTATGCTATTGTCCAAATGAATGTATATTTATGCTACCGTCCTGATAAAGCATATACTATGCTAGTAGCCACTCACATTCAAACACAATATATCTTACAAACTAGTAGAATAATTAGAATTTATTGACTAGTAGGATATATTGTGCTTTATTAGATGGTTATAAAAATATGGTTTCTTATTTTTTAAACTAATTTTCTATCACCAATAACAAATTATATTGTACCAATGATAGTGTTTCTAACATTTTACATTATATAAAATGTCAAGAGAATAACATATTAACTATTAAAATACCTTTAATGTTTGAGGGTTGTAATATGCATTTGATCTTGATTGCACTTGATTATCGAATGCTCGAGTACCATATGAACAACAGGTTAAAGAATTACGAATAAATTTTTATACGCACTTGATATTTTGAATTCTAAATTTGTAATCACTATCCATACGAAGGAAAATTTTACAAATTTTAATTTCACGTTAAAGGAAATTTGAATGAAAATATTTATCTATTAGTGCAAATGCTAGGTGAATCAACCCCTAAAAGTAACTTAAACCCAAAAATTTAGGAAACCTGGTCTTAATCCATACACCTAAATTTTTCCAAATGCAACTTTCAAAATTTGTAATATTTATGAATTAAAAAATATTTTCCACTAAAATTTACTTTGATCAAAGGATTTATGATGTTTTTCATTTAGCAATTCTACTTTGTATGGAGGTGAGAAACATGAAAATATTAATCAAGAACCATGTCATTGATGGAGATGCAAATGGAAGGAAACTAAATATTAATTGGAATGATGGCTTCAGATATATAAACAAATGAATATGGGGTATCCAATGTGTGTGTGAATGGAGGTACAATAATCCCATAGATTGGGATAATTTTGTAGATTCCAATTTCGATAGAGATATTCATAATCTTTACAAGGATGTGAGTAAGATTCTTGTTGTATGCTTATTTTTGGTCATTACTTTAAAATTAGTATGTGGTGGAAAACCTAATTTTGATATAGAATTAATTTTATAGGGCCTTGAATTATTATTTTTGAAGGAATTATCATTACTATATATGAGATCGATGGAATGACATAATGACATATGATATAATTTATGATAAATTTGGATACTTTTTTATGATATAGGTGAGGGGTATGGCCTCTATCCATTTAGATAAATAGTCGGTGGTAGTGATAATGTTTTTGTGTCCATTAGAGGAAGTTGGGTTTATTTTACCAATGAGATCAAGCCCTATTGAGAGAAAGGAAAAGGGGTGGTAATGCATTGTACTTCTTGTGATGGTGTATGAATAAGGTTGATATGATTTTGATAACAAACACATTTGTAGATAAATTGATAGGATTCATTTTCCATGGTGGGTCAATAGTAGCCAACAGGAAGGAACTTTCTAGTAAGGACCATTCCATTGGTATGTGCACCATAGATATTGACATTTACGTGCTGCATAGAGAGGATAGATTTTTTGAATTCAAGCACCGTAATAGGGTTCGATTATAGCCCATATGATATAGGGTACCACTAAGGATAGTGTAAGGAGATTTTTTTGAACTAAATATTTCTATCGTTTATAAGATATGTCGATGGGATAGTGTGGTCATGGAGATAACTATATATATCGTGGTACTCGGGAAAATGGGGAAATTTTCACATTTCATAGAAAAATAAAGTATATCATAGGTTTGAATGGCTAAGTATTCAACCAAGAACTGATACTTTTCATTATGCTATGGTATTTACAATAAGGAGAAAATGGTTGTTATGGTGTCAACTGACTTATTGTATATATGGGCTACCTTCTCAAATGAAATATTTATGGAGTATATTTTGATACTATTAACCGTTTGTTGTAAGGGATATTTTTTCATCCTTGACATTGTAATCACCATTAACTTGTTTAATGATGACTTGAGAGTCACCAAAGACATTAGATGTTTTATATTCCATTATATTGTAAGTTTACGTCCTAATATAAGTGCCTCATATTTTATAGTGTTTTTTGTACATGAGAAGCCAATCCAAAATTATTTAGGGATGATATCACCATATGGGGTGATGAGGAGCACATATTTCCATGAGCCATGTGCAATGAAAGAGCTATCAAATTAGAGCTTCCATTGAAGTGCTTCTCCAACCGTCATAACATATTCATTATAAATTTCCATACTTAAAGGTTTTGTTGCTGGTAGAGGTTCATCAACTCAATTTTCTATGACGACTTGTCCTTTTCTCGCTTTCTAATTCATATATTCAATATAATATTCACTTAACAAAACTACCCAGTTAGCCATTATGTGTGTGAGAGATGGTTTGGATAGGAGATATTTCAATAGATCCAATTTGGCTATGAGCTTTGCTTTATGATGGATTCGATAATGCCAAAAATTTGAAAAGGAAAATGATTCTTCTAAGCATGCCTTTTCAATTTGACTATAGTAAAGGTCAAAGGAGATTAAAGTGTAACTAACATAGTAGACATCTCTTTCTTTTTCCTTAGAATTGTTTTGAGCTTGGAGATATCCTATCAACTTGTGTGGAAAAGATATATAAATAAAGAGGATCTCCTAGTCTAAGAGGAACCAACATTGGTGTATTTACAAAATATTGCTTGATACTATAAAATTCTTGTAGATATTATGTAGTCCATTATAACATTGTATTCTTCTCAAGTAAATTTGTAAATGTATACCCGGAGAAGGGCTAATACATATACCTTGGAGAAAGATGGTAAATTAGTGAATGATGAAATGGATAATACATATACATTAGAGAAATATGGTATGAGGAAATCCTTGAAACCATTAAAAGATAATAATGAAGAGGTCGAAGGATGTGGTAAAGTTATGATGATAATTGAAAAATTATTAGATCAAATTTAGAAATAGGAGGTCAATTTTGCATGGGTTCATAATCCTGAAACTATCATTATAGCTAATAAGATGACTAATTTTCCATTTTATATTTAGAAATTTTTATAGGATCATGTCAATATAGTGGTATATGAACTACCTAATGATTTTAAAACCATAACAAGAATACGTAATCATATGGATCTCATACAAAGATCTAGTCTACCTAACAAATAAAAAAATAAAATGAATCATATACAGAATGCATAAATTAAGAGGAAAGTAAAATAATTAATGCATAAGGAATTGATTAGATAAATCTTAGGTCCATGTGCTATACTAATATTTTTGAATTATAAAAAGGATGGAGAATGTAAGATGTGCACATATTCAAGTGCTTTCAGCAATATAACTATTAAGTATAAGTTACCATATGGACACATGATCTATTGGATAGTTTGATTAGAGTAAAATAATTTTAAAAGGTGTATTTGAAGAGTGTATAGCATTTAATCAGGATAAAAGAGTGTGTTGAGTGAAAAATGCCTTCAAAACCAATGATTGGCTATATGAGTGACTAGTATTTTCTTTTATCTTAACAAATTCTCCTAATACCTTCATGAGGTTTATAAATTAAGTACTAACGCCCTTTATAGGTATTTTAAAAATTATTTATTTGGATGACATATTGATTTTTAGTAAATTAAAATAGGATTATTCACAACATCTTACATTCTTTTTTTGGAAATGCTAGGAGAGGAGAAATTTTTATTAACCTTAAGAAGTGTAGCTTCATGAAAATAGGATTATATAGGATTTGTTGTTTCTTAGAATGGTTAAGGATGCATCTAGAGAATGTGAATGAAATATTATAAAGGCATACTTCTAGGAGTGTATTTGAAGTGAGAATATTCCATGTATTGGAAAGTTTCTATAGAAATTTCATGATGAACATTAAAGGCACTTTTGCATCTATAACTCGAGACAATCAAGGGATATAAAATAATTTTCACCGGACTTAAGTATCTAAGACAAGTTTCAATATTTTGAAGAAAGATAAATCAAAACCCATATTAGTTTACCTTATTTCATTAAGATCTAATAGGTGTATTGTGATGCTTTAGTGGATATGCTATTGGGGCAATTTTGAGTCAAGAAGAGAAACCTATTATTTATTTTACTATGAAACTAAATGAATCCAAGAAAAAGAACTCATTTTATGATTAGGTATTATGTGTCATCATCGTAGCCTTGAAGAATTCAGGAAACTATTTACTACCTAATGAATTTGTGCTTTACACTAGAAATCATGTTTTGTAAATTATCAATAGTCAAGGTAAGCTTAATCAAAGGAATATGAAATGGATGATTTTTTTACAAATTTATTAGTTAGTTTTTCACAATAGAAGTGGTAAAAGCAATAGAGTGGATGATACATCGAGGAGGAGAAATTTAATATTTCATGAGTTTCAAGTTGAGGTGTTAAGGTTTGAGTTCTTAAAGGAGTTATATAAATAAGATATTGATTTTAAAGAATCATATCATACTTATATCCAATAAGAATAGATAGAATCCCATATATGGACTACATGATAAAAAAAGGATAGTTGTTCAAAGGGAAGTAGCTATGCATACCACAAGGATATATGAGAGAAAATTTATTAAAGGATAAACATAGTGGAGGTTTAGCAATACATTTTAGACGAGATAAAACCTTTTATTAATTAATTGATGACTAATATTTTTCAAGATCTAAATTTGATGCTAAAAATTCTAGGAAAGATGCAAATTTTTATCAATATACTTATAAAATGTCAAAAATAGGATTGTACCATTCATTACCAATACAAAGTAGGTCATCATATGCATTAAGCATGGATTTTACATTGGTATTTGCAAGAACATAACGAGTTAATGACCCTATTTTTTGGTGTTAATAGATCATAAAAATGGAACACTTCATAGCTTGTAAACGGATAAGGAATGCTAGGAATATTTTTTATATTTTCTTCAAGGAAGTAGTAAGGTTATATCTAACAACATTGTTTGTAAGAGGGATACTAAGTTTTTGGGAAAATTTGGATTTTATTTAATCTTGCCATTCTCAAAATGATGGTAAAAATGAGGTTGTTAATAGAATCCTTGAAAAATCTATTTGGGTGTTCGGTAGGTAATCATCTTAAACAATGGGATAAATTTATTGCTCAAGTTGAGTTTACATACAATGAATACATGAATAGAATCACAAGATTGGGTCATTTTCAAATTTCTTGTGGCTTATCTCAAGTGGAGTATATGAGTTAAGGATGTAGACACCTATAATTTATCTCGAGCAATTTAAATACTTAAAATGCGCTAATTATACCCTTTCCCACAAAGTGACGACATATTGTCGATATCGACATTTCTCTTATATCATCATTAATAAATTACATTATGATAGTTAATTAATTCTTCTATCCAAAAACAACGCCAATTAATGAACTCCCATTAATTAGCTCCCTTTATATCTAGACTAATTAAATACTCTTAATTAATTAGTCTCCCCTTCTATTTAATCAATATATCGTCAATTATTTGATTAAATTCCTCTCATAGTATAAATCATGTTAATTATTCCTCTAAAAAACCTTTATAATCGTGCACACATATTAATTAATCTCTTTGATTAATCAATAAAACCTCTCAACTCCTATGAGTCACTAAAGGACAAGTTAAACTCTCGTAAAGTAAACTCGACCACTCCTAAACCATACGTATCCATAAACTAACCTAGATTTTGCTATTATCCCACATATAATAACATGCAAAGATCCTTCAATCCATAGGGTTATATAAAGAACCATCCTCCTACATTTTACTTACACTTTGCATGCATATAGCTAAAATATTATCATTTCATCTTAGAGCATCTTTCATTTGAGCTAATATCCTCATTCTTGCATTTCATCCATACAAGATTTTGGGTCATATGGAGAGAATCAAATAGGTCTTGTATCCATATTTTTATGAGCCTCCATTCCAAAAAACCTTAAAGATCAAACAATCAAATTTGATTTCCATGGATATATTTAGGTTCATTTAGTGTTTTGGTGATCAAAAGAGTAGATATTCAAGTGCTTAACATACTAGCATGATGATTTTGTATGGTTAACTTAGTTTTGAAGCTACTAAGGTGTTAGTTTCAATTCTCATGACTTAGTTAACTAATACATTGATACATTTGGCATGCCCGATGGGATCAATTCATAGTCCCTTTGATCTTAATGATTTTTTCTAGTTTTCTCATGTTTTTGTTATCCCATATCATGAAAATATGAAAGAAATTGAGTTTATAAGTTTATTTCATCATCTTTATATGCATTAGATCTCATTTATGTGATTTATTATGATGGGTTACTCTTTTATTTGATCTAATTTGAGAAAAATTATATGTTTTTAAAGTTACCTACGCTATTCCCCTTGTTTTGATGTCATCTTCTGTGTACATGCGTACACAAAATGACAGAGGCGTGTACACGTCTGAAGCGGATTACATGCCCAAAATTTAGTGTAGGTACCAAAATGCTAGCATACATGGCATAGGTTGAGCATATACATTCTACCGTTAATCGTACTTCCTATTAGTTTTTGGTCAAGATAGCGTATGTGTTCAAACTCTTACATATACATCATTCTTCTAACATACATGATATTATGTTCTTTGTGTTTTTATAACCTTTCCATTTGGTAGTGTATGCACCCAAACCCAAGCGTATGTGGTCATAATTGAGCGTACCCATCTGATTGTGCTTATGTTTTGACCCTATTGACTCTGTGGGTGTATACATCTAAAGTCTAGCGACACAACTATCCGGCCGTGTACCCATTTAGCTCACTATTAGTTTCCATAGAGGCGCGTACACACCCCGAAGTGAGCGAACACACCCGAATTTGAGCATAGGCATCACCATTCATATTTGAGATTTACTTTTAAATTTGTAAAAGCATGTTTTCTAGATGTACTAACTCCTTGCAGGTTTAAATTGAAGATTAAATTCTATTTTGCAGGGTTTATTTGCATGCTTTTTCTAATTTGATTTTTAAAAAAATGGTTAATGAATGTTGTATGCCTAATCATGAGACTAGAATCGTGTATGCTCTTCCCTCGCACCTTTTAGGTGATCTTGGGAATAAAAAATGATTTCTATATCTCTTTTTTGTTTTGAAAAACACTTGTTGCTAAGGGAAAGAATGTCAAATTTATGTAAAATTAAAGAATTTTGTGTTTAAATTAATTATTTTTCATTGCTAATTACATAGTTAGATTCTACGTCGTGTATGCTCTTCTCTTACATCTTGGGGTGATCTCGGAGAATAATAAATGTCATGTTATCCTCTTTTTGTTTTTGAAAACTAGTAAATCCATCATGCAGGACCTAAAACGCTTTTCAAAGAAAGGATGATTAAAACAAAACTTCTAATACGGTTTAAATGCAGAGTTGCCAAAAGGTGTACAAGAAAACCACATTAAGAATTAAAGATAAAAACACACCATATTTACAGTTCGAGATAAGGATACACCCTCCGCTTAATCAAGACATAACTCCTTCGGCATAAGCCTTATGCTACAAAAATGGGGGTGGTCTTGGGAACCCCAAAGTAGTGCACACAATAGGGAGCTTTGTAGACGAAACGAGAAGTTCTCTGCACATATATTTGAGTAGTATACGCATGAGATTTAGCATCAAATTTATCCATATTGACTCCAAAGTGAGAACACACGATGAATGCATTTATTGCTCACTTGTGTTTGAAGGTGGTAAAGTAAAACCGAGATAACCCAAGACTATTCAAAGGTGACTTTATTGTTAAATTGAGCTAGCATTAGATAACTTGTGACACTTAGTTGAGAAAACCACCTAGGAAGCTATCTTGTTTAGGAGCTAACTTTGACCATATCAAAACCAATTTGAGTTGATATCCATCATAAATGGAGTACTTTCTCAAATTAGAAACCTTATTTTTCAAACAAGGGGAGAGTCCATTAAATTTCAAATGGCGCATCATTCATCATGAGGATTATGAAGAATTACTTTTTCTTAGTTTTTCACTCACCCTAAGGTGAGGAAAAAATATGCCGAAGTGAGGTCAAACTCTCTTCAACCCCAATTGATCTACTTCCTTCACTTTCTTTTGACACTTTGTTGATAAAAAAGACTGACTACCCTTGTGTTTCTAATTGATTTTATTGACCACTTTTGTGTTCATTTACGCTCATCCACGTTTGTGGTTGAGTTTTTAAATGCCTAAAGTGTGTGGGGATGTTTTGATATCATTGGTATAATTGTTGATCTTGATACCCAAGTCAAGAACATCAATCATAGTTATGCTTAATTCATCACCTTCATTTTACTTTGGACTGTTATCCTTATTGTATCATATCACCAAAATTTTGATACTTACATGTTGTTTCTTGTAAATTTGGCCTAAGTGTCTAGATTGTAATGTTACACTATGCACATTCTAACAATTCCTTGGTATACTCTAGCATTAGTTTTATTTCAAATATTACCTTTATTTCTAAAGGTGTTGTTGTTACCTTTGTGCGCATCACTTCAATATTATTTTGATATTAATAAATTACTTTTCCACAAAGGTTGGTTAACATATCTTAGTGGCATTGTTGTGTTCTTCATACTCATAACTTCCACTTTTTTGAGATATACGTCTTGATTGGATTCAATCTCGATTTTAGTATACTTTATTTGGTGATCACATGAACTTCTTGTTATTACTTACGCCTTGTTCATTTCTTTGAACTTGCCATAAGTTGGGACATTTTTTGATCATCTTAAACGTTAACTACGATTTGAAATAAAACACTAGAAGCACCTGATTTGATTGATTGATTTAAAAAAACATAATGTGATTGTGTCTTGCTTGTAACTTTTGACTAATTTATTTTAGGCACTCACTTTAAACCATTTATCCTTTGACATTCATTTTTCATTGAACTATTGACACTCTTTAAAATTCTTATATTTTCACTTATGTTTGACCAATACTTTTGGAACAAATTTAAACATCTTTAGTGGAATTATCATCCATCATGGCCCCCAAAACAACGTTGCGAGCTAAAATACAAGTAATTGAAACAAAACAAGCATGGGAAACATCAAACAAACAAGGGTCAAATACCTTTATTGGTCATGATCTCAGGCTTATATTCTCTGCGCAACAAAGAAGTGCAAGTGATGGTAGATCATAGTGGTGATGAGTTAGGATCACTAGGCATAGAGTTTGATTTTGACCCCGCCCTATTAGATGATTTCCTTTTAAAAAACAAAGATAGGGTGCTTGCAAGAGTAGTGGAATTAGGTTCTCGAATGCCTATAGAACATGGAAGTATACCACCCACAAATGATGGTAATGAGGAGGAACCACCCCTCATTAATATGGACAAAATTTTATGAGGTGGAGATACTTCCACATCAAATATGGGAAAAAAAAACATTGGGGTTTACAAAATGCCTCTCATCAAGATACCACGTAGAGTAAGAATAGAACATGATAATGTGGAACAAACCCCACTCGATGAAAATTAAGAGTAACATCATGAGGAAGAAGTCACTATACCAAAGAAAATTCATAACCTTAGTCGATAACTAGATTTACTTACATTTCATGTATAAAAGGAAACAAACAAAAATCTACATCGGGAGAAACCTAAGGTCAAAAATAGTGAGCTTATGAGAAAGGGAAGAAGGTGAAATATCAAAAAATAGTCACGTGTATATGCCTCCTTCCATAACTAAAGACCAACTTCTTTCACAAGAACTAAAATCAATGAAAGCAACACTCATAAGCCTTCAAGAAATCAATGGGGGACATAACAAAAGGTATCAATACAAAGAGCTATGCCCTCATCCATTTGATAAAGCCATGTTGCTTCAACATTTTCCCATGAAATTTAACATGCCAAAATTTGAAAAATATAGAGGAAAAGGTGATCCACATGATCATGTTAAATATTTTCACATGGCGTGCCAAGAATTTCATACATTGATAATTATATCATACGAATCTTTCCAAAAAGTCTAGGAGGACAATCCTTAGAGTGGTTTACTTGCTTACCTCGTGGGTCTATCTTTATATGGCTTGAACTAGTAGAGAGGTTTGTGTGACATTTCTCATACAATATGGAAAGTGACATAACCATGTAAGACTTATGTAATGGTAAATAATGTCTAAATGATACCTTTACAATTTTTCTACAAATATGGTAGGGGCTAGCTAGAAATTTCCCTTGCTCAATTCCTTAAAAGCCACTTGTTAGCATCTTTGTACCAAATTGAAACCCAAATGTGGATTTTCGTTTACAAATGCATTGTGTTAAGAGATTTAAAGAGGTCATCAAAAAGGGCATACAAATAGAAAAGGTCCTCATTGCAAAAGGAACAATCAAATAATCTTCCAAGGATAATCAATCTACCAAACCGACAGACAAGCCAAATATATTTTAAAAAACAAGAATTTGGTAGGAGATGGAATCAATGATTCTAAATGTATATAAGAAGTCCAATTTAGTTAACCTTTTAAAGTGACCAAAGGAATGATCCAACCACCAGCCAAATGTCCAAATTCACTCCTCTTATAGAGTATTTATGTGTGATTTTGAAGCAATTATATGTAGTTCACATGGTGACATATCCTACAACACAACATTTTGACAAAATGCTCCTAAACCTTCATGGTACAAAGAGCATGAATATTGAAACTTTCATCGTGTTAAGGGAAATAAGATAGACAAGTGTCTAAGATTTTATCACTACATCCAAGATCTTATTGATAATGGGGAAATATAAGTTGATTCACCATAGTGAAATAAAACACCCAAACAAAAGATGGGAATATTTAAAGAACCATTCCCGAAACATGATTAAAAAAAATGAGAAAAATATGGATTAGGGAGATTCATCCCAAAGCTACAAAATATCTATATACCCAAAGTGATAACAATCATTACGAATCACTCATTGGATGTGTTCACTCTTCCGATGAGCTTGTGAATACCATTAGGATCAAAGGAAAATATTGCACTATGGTAATGAGGTGTGTTCATCTCACGATCTCATAACCTCCTCTGTCTACCCCTCAGGATGGTTAGTATAATATCCTAGAATAACTTGAGAAGACATCTGCCAAGATTTCAATCTTATATTTTCTCAAGTTATCAAACTTACATATAGACATCCTATACAAAATCTTATAGGGGTCAAGATTTTCAACAAAAGTAGATCCTTCCCACTTTCAAGATTTGGTGGAGAACATTGTACCAAGCCAACACATTACTTTTAACCACAAGGAAATCCCTAACGAAGATCATACACATAACCTTCCTCTTTATATAGAAGTATTTATTACTCACCGAAAGATAAAGAGGGTGCTTGTGGAAAATGGGTTAGGATTGAACATATGCACATTGAAACTAATACAATAGTTGGGACACACATTGGAAGATCTAGAGTCCCACATTATCACCATAACTGCATACGAAAATGCAGAGTGGGATTCAATCGGATCAATAACACTACCAATGGAAGTACTACCTAATTACACAACACAAAGTTTCATATCTTAGATTTAGAACTTCCATACAATATGATTTTTTCCTCCCATGGATCCATGCCATGTAGTCCATACCATCAAAGTTTCATTATTATATTAAGTTAAAACATGACGGACACACTGCTTACTTATTTAAGGAGATCTATAACCCTCTACTCACTATAGAGATCTCAATAGATTTGCGCGTAGGGGTATATATACATGTACCTCCACTTATATTGCTATTCTTCATCATTATGAAGATCTTGAATCATGGGTAGATTTAGAATCCTTGAGTTCTTGTGCTCATGAGGCTTCTACATTTACCTTCCCCTTCGATTCATAGGAGATGAAAATTCTTGAGTAATTTTTACAAGAATAAAATGTGCAATGCACCCTCCTAGTTTTGGTTCTATCCTTGTCACCAAAAACAAGAGGTAGACCCAACTATCACTTTAAATGGCCTAGAGATGAATGTACTATTGGGACATTCTTACCTGGTGGACTACTTACAGAAGAGAAATTTCTGGACCCACCTACAACTTGGGTCCCAAGGACACTAAGCCTACCTACTATGAAATCCTAGAATATACAAAATCTAGTAGAATGATGTATTCCATGGGCTACAAAGGACTTGGATGTGGAAAGTTTGAACAAGGAGCAAGGGAACTAGTCCCACTTCCACATTTCAAAACTGAAAGATATGGTATAGGTATTCAGCCATATGGGTTGCATCCCATGGATCAAATGTCACCTTCTCTAAATGCAAGGATAGCTCGGCTTATTCAGATAGTGACACAAATTCCCATTATATCCAATATGATGATATTTCCTCCATGAACCTTTTCATGGATACCATTTTCCTTACCATAACCCTTACTGCTCCTAAATTTTACCTTGTATACACTACCCTTGACAATTGGGACAAACAATGTCATGTGTTATTAGACCTCTTCGAGAATGATGAGGCTATTACATAATTCATGGGCATACGTGATACTATTTATATCGGAGATCATGAAAAATGTTTCTACATTGATTTGGATACTTGCACATAATTCAGCAAAGAAGCCGAGCTTCGTGGTCAATGAAATTTAATAAAAACCGAGGAAAATTTTCCAGATAAAAGCCTAAAAAAAAAGACGCTCAAGTCACACGCTTAAAACCTCTTTGAGGTGCTACTTGACCAAGAAGTAAAAAAATCAATGGACAAAGGAAGTGACCATGTTGAGGGTTAAAATATCATAAAAACACCCTTGAATAAGATTTCAACATTCCTCCCGATCCTATGCGTATGGAGGATATGTCAAAAATAATCGTAGAGGAAACTATTGATGTGAATATTGGAACAAAAGAAAACTTGAAGATTGTCAAGTTGGGAGCTTCACTTTCAAAACAAGAGAATAATACGTTCACCTTGCTTCTTAGAGAATGTGTGGGAATATATTCATGGTCTTACAAAGACATGCCAGGATTAGATCCAAACTTGGTAGTACATAATTTAGTTGTGCATGCAGATACAAATCATGTTAAATAGAAGTTAAGAAAAATTCATCCATGAGTGGACCTTCTAGTTAAAGAGGAGTTAGTGAGATCTATTAGTAACATGGTTCATTAGACCCATTGACTACTTTGAGTGGATATCAAACATAGTTCCAAAGATAAAATAAATTTGTTGGAATCGTAATTTACGCAGACTTTAGAGACATCAACAAGGCATATAAAGAAATGATTTTCCTTTGCCTAACATTAACATGATTATCAATTCAACTCATGGGATATGAAATTCTATCTATTATGGATGGTTTTTCAGGTGAAAACAAAATCAAGATAGTAGAGGAAGATCAATATAAGATGACATTTACAACCCTTTGGCATACATTTTTTAATTAGGTAATGTCCTTCACCTCAAAATGTCAAATATGACTTATCAAAGGGAAATGATAATGATATTCCATGATATGCTTCATGACATCATGGAGGACTATGTAGATGATATCCTAGGGAAATAAAAGACCATAGAAGATCATCCTGATGTATTGAGGTGTATCTTTGAATGTCTCTAAGAATATAAGGTCAGACTAAATCCAAAGAAGTGTGTCTTCGGGGTATTTTCAGGAAAGCTATTGGGCTTTATTGTATCAAGAAGAGGGATTGAGGTAGATCCAACCAAAGTAACTACTATTACTGAAATTCCTCCTCCCAAGAACATAAAAATTGTGTAGCCTACAAGGGAAAATACAAGCCATCCGCCGCTTTATCTCATAGCTTGCCGACAAATGTCATTCCTTTACCCATCTTCTTAAGAAATATGTTGACTTCATTTGAGGACCAGAGAAGTAAGATGCCTTTACCTTGCTCAAACAATACTTTCCAATGCTATCATTCCTTATGCCTATAACTCCAAGTGAACCGCTTTATATATATATCTACAAGCTATTTTTCTATCGGTGCATTACTTTCTCAATATGGCCTAAGCCGAAAGGAAAAATTAGTATACTATCTCAATTTTACCATAATTTCATATGAGATCAACTATCCCCAAATCAAAAAGGCTTGTTTGGCTGTGGTTTTTACCTTCCAAAAACTTTTCCATTACCTATTGAATAACAAAACCAAGCTTATATCCAAGGTTGACCAGCTCAAATACCTATGGTCAAAACCCACCCTTACTGTTAGGATGGCTAATTGGATCATTCTAGTCATTTAATTAGACATTGAGGACGTACACCAAAATTTAGTCAAAGGATAGGTGCTCACCGACCAATTGGAAGAAGCACCCTTACCTAGAACAAAACTTGTGAGTTTGGATCTACCATATGAATCACTGATGTATATTAAAGAATCTATTATATGGCAAGCAAATTTTGATGGATCATTTACATTCGATGGTTTTGGAGCAAGTGTAGTGCTAACTACTCCTTTAGGAGACCCCATACCGCAAGCTTTCCGTCTTGGCTTTCCTTACACAAATAACATTATAGAATATGAGGTGCTCATCATTGGGATGAATTTGGCTATAAAATGGAATATTCACCACCTTAAGGTCGTTGGTGATTCACAACTAATCATCAAAAAAGTAAATGATGAGTACAAGGTCAAAGATGATAAACTCATCCCATATAAAAAGTTGGTGGAAACTCTGAAATAATACTTTGTGTGCATCACCTTTGAGAAAATTCCAAGGGCACAAAATGATCTGCAGATGCAATGGAAATAGTGGGTTCTATGTTGCGGATTCCACCAGAAAACAATGATATGAATTTTTTTGTTGAAAATATACATTAACCTACATACGACATGTCAGAATCATTCCTGGCATGTGAAGTTATTGGTCCCTACTTCCCATGGTATGACCTTATTTTTAACTACCTCCAAAGTGGTACCTTTCCTCTTGATATTTCCTTTTTGAAAAATATATCCTTATCCACTAAATAGTCTATTGCAATGTCCTAGGATGAATGTTTAATCATTGTGGCTGTGATGGGAATCATTAGGTTGTCTAGAAGTAGCAGAGTCGGTCTAAGTGACTAAGGAGGTACACGAAGGAGTGTGCAAAGACCATACAAATGAAATGGTATTAGTAAACAAGTTGTTAGGAGTAGGTTATTAGTAGCCTACTATGGAGACAAATTTCTGCAACCATATAAGAAAGTGTGTCTTATGCCATAAGTATGGAAATTTTATCCATGCGCCATCACATCTCATTATGACCAATTCCAACATCACGACCATTCTCTAAATGGGGGTTACACTCAATAGGGAAGCTCACCTCTACTTCATCTATGGTCATGCCCACATCATCATGACCATAAAATACTTCATAGAAGTGGGTGGAGGCCGCTCCACTTACATATGTTACAAGTGCTCGGATATCAAAGTTCATCATGAATAGCCTATTTGTCGATATGGCATTCCTACTTTCATTTTTACTAATAATGTAAAATCACTCAATAACAAGATGGTAAAAGATATATGTCATCACTTTTAGATAATTAAAGTGGTCCACACCATATTACCCTCATAGTAATGGGAAAGCATAAGACACTAAAAAAATTTGTTCGAATCATGGAGAAGATGGTGACTAAGATAGGTCAGCAAATAGCATTTGGAAATTCACCGCCCTTTAGGATTATAGGAATTCTATTCACACTCCTACTTGTGAAACACCCTAATCCCTAGTATTTGGAACAAAATACATCATCCCACTAGAAATAGAGATTCCTTACCTGAGAATATCTCTTAGGGATTACCTAGATAAGTATGAGGATTACAAATTGACTAGGTTGGTAGAATTAGAGCTCCTATATGAAAATCAAATCCATGCCCTTAACCATATAAATTTTTATCAAAACAGAGTATCATGGAATTACAACAAAAGGATCATACCTCTTCGCTTTGAGGTTTGTGATTTGGTGATGAAAGGGAACCAGCTTCAACATAAGGGAAGAAAGAGAGAAGAAAGGAAAGTTTGAACCTCACTAGTTAGGACCTTATGTCAAGTGGCCTAATATGGGTCAAGAGCATACAAGATTTCCCATCATAATGGAGCTGAGATCCTTAAACCAATGCATTCCATGAACCTCAAGGATTTCTATGGTTGAACATGGCATAAAAATTAGAAAACAACCAAAAAGTCAAAAAGATAAAAATACAAAAAAATTAAAAAAAGGAGAGAAAATAAAAAGAGAAAACATGTCATCAAACGTGAAAACCATGAAATTGTGGCACTTTGGATAGGTCCCTTGGATAAAATTGACTTCCAGCGCCTTGGGAGGATTCGTTGTTCACAAGCATATCAGCATCTAGGGGTATTTTAACTTAGCTCTAGGGCTAGTTCCGCACCTAGATCCAAGATTCTTTGTGAACCTATCTTGTCAAGGCCTTGATCCTAATATTTCTCCTCTTGTACATTAGTGAGGGACTGTCTTTATATATTCCCCATCTAGCATTGGGCACACCTTCACTCCTTCACCTTCCCATTTATAATACGTGGCACCTCCTTGTATATTCCCATCTAATATAACACTAGGGGAATTCATGTTTCTCTGTTTCCTATACATAGCTTTGGAAAACTCGTTAAAATCTAAAAACATTCAAATATGCTCAAAAAATCACAAAAATTGTCAAAAATGTCAAAAATCTCCAAAAAATTCACATAAGACTTGAAAACCCAAAACAATAGAAAAGAATAAAATACAAAAATAATAGAAAATTATTTCACAAAACATCCAAAATAATACAACACAAAGTTGAAAAGTGGTATCACAAAAACATGGCTTTTGTTTAGTTTTTTTGTTTCATTGTTTATTTTCTTGCCTTGCTTGTTTGTCTATGTACATTTTTCTTGTATAGTTTTTATTTAATTGTACATTTGTATAGTGTGTTTCTTAAGCATACCACTTTATATTGATCTTTTCTTACTTAGATTAGATTTATTTGTATGTGTGCCTATGGAGTATGTTCATGCATGCTTGTAAATAATTGTGCGTGGTTGCTTTACTTAAGTTGTTTTGATTTGTATATTTGGTAGATTTGTTAGCATTTGCTTGTGCTTGTTTGTTACTTGTACATATTTTTGTTATCACATCATCATATCTCCATCTATATCATCACATCTAACATCATCTATACATCATATATAAATAAAATTCTAAGTCTACATCATACATGTATGTTAAGCTAATCATCACATATCGTATCATCAAAGGGGGCAAGAGGGGTCACAAATATCAAAATATATCCTCCCCTACACCAATATCATCATATCATCATGTGAAATATATTGACAACATCACATATACAATACAACTTGATATCATCTAAGGATATATCATAAATCAATGAACATGTGATACAAACAACATCAATAACATAGATTCCATAATCATCATAGACATCATCATGATACATATCATCATCAAATGTCAAATATACATGTATGTATCATAAAATACATCATCTAGATACAAAATTGACCATCATGAGCATGAATTGAAATAAGCCTTCATCATGAGGCATGAAAAAAATAATACATGTACATCGATAAAAATGAGCCTTTATAAGAGGCATATATCGATATGTATACAAAATACATGAATAATAATAGGAGTCATCCATGACTCTTTCCTCGCCAAAAATTCTTGGCTTAGGATGTTGAGGCAACATCTGCCGCTGCGATGAGAGGGCCCTACCGATATAGCTACACTTTGTAGTACTGTGGGTTTTTGTACTAAGCGGATGGATCTGGATGTCCTATGTGATCTAGTCCCCGACCTCCACGATAGTAAGATGATCAAATGGTGTGACCATTTGTCCCACTTTGAAACTTCTCTAAAATAATCTACATGTAATATGAATCCTCTTCAAGATCTCTCATAATGTTTGAAAGCATCTCAATCATCCCATTGTTATCACTACCTACACGTAAACATATCGGTTCTTATAATACTAATAGTATTGGCGTGGGCCTATGACTCTACTATGAAAGCTAGTTGATCCCTATCAACAAAGAATGGTAAGGACCTCACTGCGTGCTTGGTCCTACTTAGTAGTAATGACCTATAGTTGTGCCTATGAGTGTTTTAATATGCTCATAAATTGTGACATCAGTGTGTCGCCATCCGGTGTATCTGTTGGAACCAAGTGCCACCGATTGGTGCTCAAATTAGTCTCGCCTGCTTGTCATTAAAATACCTCGCCTTGCAGCCTTTATCACATTTTTTTATCTCCCGTGTTGGTGCTTGAAGAATCTATCCTTCATTTGGTTGCTATAATCTGTCCCTTTCTTGGTCGAAGATCACTTAAAGATCCAAAATTTATTTTTCGTTTCTCTATCCATCTGAAGGTGTCTGAAAATTGGGCATAAAATTGAGTTGTTCCTTTCCTTCCATTTTTTGCAGTCGTGTGTTGTTGTCCCTGTCACTTTTGTCCCAAATACCTGAAGAAACGTGAATGGATGTAGCTCGAGAGGATCATGTTTGAACCTTATAACATTTCCAAATTCTCTGTCCTTGAAGAAAATTTCATCTCCGGCTCAAACGGTGGTTTCCTACATTTTTATGGTTTGACGTGTGTGTTTTTCCCATCGAATTACATCTCTACGTTGGTGGAAATGTGGCACTTTTTGGTTGATGCGGCTGGAGAGGCACTCTAAAAACTCTGTGGATCGCTTCAACCCAAAAACTTGTCCATGTGGAGGAACGACACTGGTTTGAAGATTCACCTTTTGGTTTGGCCTTGGATTTACACCTGGGGGACATGTGGAGGATTCTAATACTTTTCCCGTCTTGAGACAAATTATTCATACGGATGGTATAATTTTGGTGGGCCATGGACACATAATGGGCTAGTACTCATTTGAGGATCCGCCTCGTGGGTCCCACATTAACAATTATGACAGGGAAACACATGGAGGTTTCCGCTAGACCTTCCCTTAGAATTTTAAATCAAATTCCTAAAGGGCCCGGGACATGTGGAGGGATCGCGCATGTTTGGGGACCGCCACCGAGTTTTATTTTGAAGAAGTGCCAGGAGGACACTTGGATGCTTCTGTTCACTCTACCTTTTTTCTTGGACTTTTTAACAACCGAAGAAGACTATCTCAGAATTTAGACACATGGTGCATTCTGCTGAACCTTCAACTTTTTAACAAGCTCTGCCGGACTGAGACACATGTTGAGCCCACATTTGTTTGGGGTATCTACTTTTGGGGACCATCTCAAAATGTGCCATTGAGACACGTGGAAATTTGAAAATTCAAAAGGTGGGGAGGCCAACCATCGAAGGCAACTTGGATTTTTTGCACCTTATTGTCAAAAGATTAAAGTCATCGAAATGACCCATAAACCTGACAGAGAATTAGTCAAAATTTTCTTTGAAAGGTAAAAGGCGGAAGGGTGGGGTTACGGGAAAATTTGGAAAATATTCCTTTTTCCAAAAAATGAGGTAAAATAGAAGAATCAAGCCACGGTTCTGGCTGGGACCCACATTGGGACATGTGTCAAGCCCATTTTTTAAAGGTGGAGGTGCAGAGAAAAATGAGAAATTTTGCACTATTTCCCAAAAGGTTTAAAAAGTAAAAGGAAACCCAAGCCTATTTTAACTCGGATCTCCCACATGGATGGTCCAAATTCAAAAGGGAAATTGACAAAAACTATGCATTTGTATCTGATTTTCTGCCATTTTTTCTCCAAAGCTCCTGGGATGTGAATTTTTATTTATTTTTATCATTTCTTGATGTCTCCTACATGTCAAATGAAGAGGAGAATTAATTTGATATCTTGATTTGGTGGGGAAGATTTGAAAATTTATTTTACCATTAAGGTGTGATCTGACTATTAGATTCGATTTGATTTTCCAATATTTCCTTCCTTGGCACGCAAGAAACTAGATTTGACAGATTAGAGGAGGAAGTAGTTGGCACATGAAATGAAGAGTGATTTACCAGATGAAAGAATTGAATGCTAGAAATATTTGAAGAGATTTTCCCTCTAAGCACCGACAAACTTTTTTACAAATCTGATTCTAGGAATCATGATCAAAATCGTAACAAGCAATGGTGCTTTGAATGTTTTTTGTTTTGGGGGGAAACTCTGTTGTAGATAAAATGTTATAAATTGCATGAATTTGTCATGCAAATGGTTGGAGTGTTAGAGGTCGGGAGTTAATTCCTAAGAGAAAAGTTTGACAGAGCCCATCTTTTTCTGAGAAATCATTTGAGGAACTTGTTTATTTATTTTGTGTTAAATTTGATCATGTCAAGGTGGTTGCAAGTGTACAACCATTGACAAGCTCTAAGATTGTTCTAGAAACTTTCCCCTGTTGATGAATTTAATCAAATTTGAGTTAATTTGTGTTGATTTTGAGAAAATTGTGTCTGCTTCATTTTTGAATGTATGAAAATAGTTTTTCTTATTCCCATTGCAATCTTACATTGAAATCTTTGTGAATCACACAAGATCTTATCCTTGTGATAGTTTGGTGGCATTTACAATTTCATTTATCAGAAGAGATTTCATTTGATAGTGAAATAAACAAATATAAAATCACTTTACTCCTAGCATGATGATAAGATTTTTGTTATCCTTTAAGGGTATCTTAGGTGTGATAAAAAAAAGGCTGATAATGTTCAATTAATTTTTTCAATTTGAGTCTTCATTTTGGATTCTTAAAGTTTGTGTGAAAACATGCTGATCTGGGCCTCCATTAAGCAAAAATTCTAGTTAAAGGAACATTTTAGTTGTTCTCAAGCATTCTATTGATCGAGCCTTCAATTTTTTGTAAAAGATCTCAAAGATATGGAAAATCAAGTTTATTCTGTCTCCCCCCACAAAAATTCATTTAAAAACAACCAATCCTACCCATACTACCCCTGTTTGTCCTGTGTGTACAAATGCATAATTTATATTACCAAAACATGCAGAAGCAATCAGGTTTTCATTGTCTTTAGTAGCCTAAACCTTTCTTAGAAAATATCTCCATTATCTAGGGTGACAACTCGTGAGAGTTATATTTTTGTTGTATTGATCATATTTTCTTCAAGGTCTTCTTAATAACTTTGCAAAGAAGGACATCTCCATCTCCTCCACAAAAATAGGCTAAAAAAGGGTCCTCTCACCCTGGTTGAAAGAAATATCCATAAAGTAGTGAGGATCAATCAAATCCTCTTGAGGGTGCTATCCATTTCTCCACATCTGAGTGACAAAGAGAAAGATGCATTTATTTCCAAGCTACAAAATGACACACAACATGAGTTGCTTGTCTATAAGCTTCCTCTCAAATCTATGATGTTTCTCAGCTTCTGAGGGAGAATCAATTTGGGTACCAATGCCACCATATCCTCTTTGGCTAGCATATTCCCCTGGCCTCATCTCACTTAGTCAAGTTAATGTCTATTTTCCCTCTCTACTATCACCTATAACTAAACAACTTTGACCTATCAGAGATGCAACCAAGCACAACTATATGTCCTCCATCACTTCCCACTCTCCAATCTCCTCCACAATATTTTCTCAACCCCTCGTGGGATAGGTAGTGGCCCTTTCTCTGTTGTATCCCTCTATAGAGATCCATACTGAGGAGATCCTCTTGCAGGAGGACCTTATGGTGCACTCGAACTAGCACATGTTGTAATAGGGCATCTACTCGTAGTCATGCCCACTGTGCATCTCAACCTACCGGACATGCACTTTCTACCTCCGTACCTATTACCGTAAGGTTTGAAGACCATGTCCCCACCGATAACCTATCATTGTCCCTCACCATCCTTCACTGCTCATCATCATCATCATCATCCTCACGCTCACCCTTTAGAGGGGGCCTAACCCCGCATCCCATACTTTCTACAAAATATAAGGTGGCATGATAACACTATCAAGTACCAAGGAGCATACTATATGGTAATCCTAACATCTCTAATGTGCCTCAATGGGAGCCACTATTATGGGACCAGCTGATCAAAACATTCCCGGACCTTGATGTCCGAATCTGGGGGCCCCATGTTAAATCTCTTGGTGACCCTACGGGTATACAACATATCTAGACTGGGAACATCTTGAACAAATCCAAACCGTAGAGCACATCAATTCACATGATAATACTTTGTATTGTATCCCCGCTACCTATAAATAAATGCTCTACCATTGTTATATGTTGATCTCATCAGCATCCTTAGCCCACTGATAATAGTGGTAGGGCCTCCACACTCTCATATGTTGTGTAAGATCATCAAGCTATTTCCTATAGTTGTAGGTGTCACATGTATGTCCTTGAACATTGCCACATGTCAAGACCCATCCCATAATGAATGGCTCCTCTGGATCTCGAGCCCATAAACCGCCTACAATTTAAGTAATGGCTATGTGGTCCCCCACTAGGTTTGTAAAAAGGATGGACCCACGGTCTTTTGACCATGGTATGTGATAAGATGCAAGTATCAATATAAATCAGCTAACATACACTCGGCCCCAAAAGAATCTATCACCTCACATTAAACCTATTATGAATCTAATGAGACCGAGCGGAAAGGAAACACCTATCTTTTCGGGGATAAGAATGCCACTAAGTGCCATCAAATATACAATAATATGATGAAAACATGGATCTACAATGCAATCATGTTTAGATGAATAGTCAACCCTTGAAAAGGTATGTCCAAATGACCAAACAACTCAATATGACACTCAGTAATATCCTAGTCATTAGTAATGTACTCAACTAATTGGCCAATAATGGGAAAACGTAATTTACACTAGACATCCTCGAGTGTAATAGTCATCTCCCCTTCCAGAGTCGAAGCACCGACACTCTAACTACCATCTCTCGGCCAAAGCAAAGGGAGACCATGGTCTAAGGTAATCATAGGCATCTGTGCCATATACGACATTCTAGTCACATCTAACAAGATCTCCAACATCCGTCGGTGACATGGACAGAAGCTAGCCTCTATGGTGGCTAGTCGGCTATGTTTCTCCCTTGTCTAAAGCAACGATGACTATCTCTAAAAAAGGAAACACACATGTTATGAATTTCTTCTACTTAATTCTTTCTATTTTCTTGTATCTAACCAATTTTTCATCTAAAATTCCTCTATTCATTTACTAACATTTCTCTTCATAGTTGGCAAGTTTGGAATTTTCCTTGTTTGGCATATATGCACCCATTTGGACATGTACATGCCTCTTTAGGTATATACGTGTCTGGCATATGTACACACATATGTGGCCTTTTCACCACATACACTCCCTCTTCCATGTGTATGCCTAGGTGCACACACTTTCTACCCTCGAATGCATACGTTCCTATTAGATGCCTATGTTTGTGTGCACACTTAAATTCAACATATATACTTATGTGTACATTTTTTTGGGGTGTATACATGTGCCTTTATCCGCATACACACCTAACTATAATGGCCATGTGCACACATTTTTAGCCGACCAACTAACTATAATAAATGTGAAATTAAATGTTAAAAGGAAAAGGAAGAGAATTGTTACTCGCGATTGGTGCATCATCTTCATATCGGACATACTCTAAGACAATATCGGCACGTTTGTGGTGACTCTAAACCTTGGTCATCTTTCTCATCACTCGCGGTAACTCGCGGTAAGAGTTTTGGTAAGGATTAGCAACAACTAAACTGGTTATGATGGTTTAGCCCACCTCATGCGGGGTATATCCAACTGTTTTAACACACCGCGATGCCCTAGGGGCATATTTTGACTGCTATTTTTTTTATAACACTTCTTCTACGTGCTGTGATGATTTTTTTAATTAAATAATTATGTTTTACCACTTTTCGCTATGCTAGAGCATATTTTTGCTACTTGGCGCCCGTTTCTTCTCCCTGGAGCTCTTTTCTCACTTCCAGGAAATCTCATATTTTCTCATTTCTTCTATAAAATTTTGAAAATCCCTAAAAATTACTAAAATTAAAATTTTCAAAAATAGTTTTTAATTACAAAATTGGGAAAATCCTAAAATTTATAATTTCTCAAAAAATCCTAAAAATTGTAAAAATTCAAGAACTTGGAAAAAATAGGTAACAAACTCATAATAGTTGAAACTCATGTCTTGTGCATGGTGTTTATCCCATATCTTTTAGGTATTTCCACGTGTTCATAAATCAAATGAATAAAGAAATCATAAAATTTACAACCATTTACAAAGAGAGCGTGCTTGCTTCATTGGCACTGGGTCACAATTGAGTCGCCTAGTATTGTTTCATCACGTACAAAGCTTTATCATTAGACCATGTGTCCTTTATAATTTTTTCTTGCATGTATCCTTTCTAGGGGAATCATTTTTAACACTTTTTATCAATCACAAACATTTGGGGATCTTCATCTTGATAACAAAACATTTTTGCAACTATCTTGACCATTGTTGGTTTGAGAATGTGTGTTTGTACTTGTTTCCCTATTAAATGAGCTTGTTTCCTTCTCATATTGAATTTCTTTCTGTATGTGGCATTGGGTTGGCATTTTCAGTAGTGGAAAATTATTCGTAGTATGTATTTTCATGTCATTCTACTTTTATTGTATGCTTATATTTTTAATAAGGACCAATGATGTAGATACATGATAATATCATGACACAAAAGTTGTTTTTACTACAATGGATGAAAGATCATTCATTTTTTCCATCTTCATTTTTCCTCTACCTCATTTCCCTATCAACATTATTCTAATGATTCACCTAGAGAATCTTTCCCCTACCCATTCTTCTATCTATTTCTCTCACATTTTTCGATCATCAATTGCCTTCTTTCATCACCCCATCGACACTTGAGGGAGTATCTCTCACTTCTACTATTTTTTTCTCTAGCCATTAAAAATTTTACTTGTCTACTATCTTGAAAGTGGCGTCACTTACGCCACCTCAAAGAGGGAAAATTTAGACACCTACATTTTAGCTCAAGAAATTTAAATACTTAAATTGTGCTAATTATGCCCTTTCCTAAAAATTGACAACATATCGTCATTAATTAATTACATTGTGTTAGTTAATTAATTCTTCTATCTAACAACTATGCTAATGAATGAAATTCTTATAATTAACTCCCCTTTCTATCTAGGCTAATTAATTATTCTTAATTAATTAAATTCCTCTCATAGTCTAAATCATGCTAATCATTCCTCTAAAACAACTTTATAATCTTGCAAACCTATTAATTAATCTCTTTGATTAATTAAAAACCCTCTCAACTCCCATGAGTCACTAGAGGACAAATTAAACTCTCCTAAAGTAAACTCAACCACTCCTAAACCATACTTATCCATAACTAACCTATCTTTTCTATTATCCCACATACAATAGGATGTAAAGCTCCTTCAATCCATAGGGTTATATAAAGAACCCTCCTCCTACCTTTCTACTTACACCTTGCATGCATATAGCTAAACTATAGGAATTTCATCTTAGAGCATCTTTCATTTGAGCTAATAACCTCATTCTTGCATTTCATCCATCCAAGATTTTGGGTCATATGGAGAGAATAAAAATGGTCTTGTAGCCATATTTTGATGAGCCTCCATTCCCAAACCCTTGAAGATAAAAAAATAAACTTTGATTGTGATGGATCTGTCTAGGTTCATTGTGTTTTCAATGATCTAAAGAGTAGAGATTCAAGTGCTTAGCATATTAGTTTGATTTCCATTTCAAGTTCTAATGCATAATGTTGGTATTTAGTCTTGTTAAGCTCTTAGCATGATGATCTTTATAGGGATAACTTATTTTTTAAGATACTAAGGTGTTAGTTTCAATTCTCCTAGCTTAGTTAGCTAATACATTGATAAAAAGAACTTATGAAAATATGTAGGAAGTGATGGAGGTGAAGAGTTTTACACAACTATTAAAGAGCTTCATTATGTATTATGTTTATAAAATTATAGATAAGTACAAATAAGTACAAGAATGGTTATGTGAAGAGGAGGTAAATTAGTTTTGAGGTAGGATATTTGGTGTTATCACACCTTGGGAAGGAGATATTTCTTAAGGGTGAGTATAATAAGTTGAAACTCAAGAAGATAGGGCCATGTAAGATCTTAATAATATTTTTGGCCAATGCCTATGAATTGGAGTTACCAATAGATCTTGGCATATCTCCAACCTTGAATTTGATAGACATTTATACTTGTAAAGAGTGTGACAGACCTGATTAAGATGTAAGTGAAGATGAAATCACCATTGATATAGAACAAAAATTCCTAAAGTAGTTAAAGAAGAAATTGAAACTATTTTGGATAAAAAGATTCTTAAGAAAACTACAAAAAATAATTAATCTCAATACTAGTAAAGTGGAAGAACCATGATGTGGAGGATGCAAGTTGGATGACCTCCATTGATATAGTTAAACATGGTGGATATCTTTTAAAAAATTGAGCAAGAGCTCATGAACTTTTGGTACATTACATGTCCGATGCACAAAATATGATGTAAATATGATGAAATTTGAATTTCAGAGGTTTAGGAATTCAATTAAACCAATAATACATATTTTTATGTCATTTCCATTTTTCTAGACCATGAAAACATTCAAAATAGGTTTTCCTACCAAAACTAGGAATCGAACATGTGTACTTTTGATGAAGGTTTACGTTCTTATCGGAGTATAAATATTATGTAATTGGAAATTTTCATTCAAACGAACCTTAAGGAGACCTATTAGCCTACTTGAATATGCTTTATCACCTTATATTACTTTTCAACACTTCTTACTCTAGAAAACCATGCCTTTCACCACCTTGGGTTAATGAACCAAGGGTGGTTATGCTTAGAATCGAAAAATTATGCTAAAATTAGAAAATAGAGATAATTCATTTTAGTAATAAGGTAAATTAGAATGTGATATATATAATGGTGAATAGAAAACCAAAAAGTGAATGTAAACATTCTTCTTGTTAATTTTTATCAACTGTTTTGAGAGAAAACCTAAAAAAATATAGGATTTCCATCTTTTTGTATAATGAAAATATCTTGAATGTTGATGTTTATGTGGTTCTATAAATTATACTTGTCCATCCGTCTGGGGTTTCGATTGAATGTCATGATTTTCTAATTTTTCTAAGTAGAGAAGATTGTTTAGAGTTCTTTCTTGTTTCTTGATATTTATGGATGTTAATGGATCGTCGCAAACAAAATCATGAACTTTGGGTAACTACCTCATCTTGATTAAATAATACTATTCTTATGATTCCTAAGTAAGAAGATTACCAATTAACCCATCTCTTTGGCCATCTTTCTTTATTTTATGTTGCTACTTTTGATCCAACACGATTTACTTGCTTAATTCTTTTTGTTTAGTCATGTAAATTTGTCATCATGGTCACCAACACCTATCCACACCACTAGTGCCAAGTGACCGCGTCCCCTTTAGGTGCCCCTATCCTCTTTGCACATTACTCACACTTTTTGGGTCCTTTCTGAAATAGGGTTTAAAACCCGCAAGCAAGGATCATGAGGGATGACGTGTGAACAACAACGTGAAGAGATCTCGGGAGGAGTGAGCATCAAATGAATGTGTATGCAAAGATTTGAAACATGGGCGGAACCTAGTTAAGCCATAAAACTCGCTCTATCTCATAGATCAAAAAGGGTGTACATATAAGAGGTGTTGAGTAACCCCCAGTGCTGCAATCATGACAACTTGAGTAGAGAGGGGGAGTTACATTCCCAAAATAGAAGTGTAACTCCCAATGACACATATGATGCACTCGACACAATGACGTAGTGACATGCCGACACACTAACGCGTAATATAATCTCATAATGACCCCTAAATGACACATGCACCTATGATCTCACCTAATGATGTGGAAATTAACACACACCAACACCCCCCCTCATAATAACTTAGGATGAGGTGGCAAGTCAGAAAGAAGAAATGGGTCCTGGCAAAAGCTTGATGAGGTACCCATGTACAAGAAAGAAGATCCCAAGCGGTGAAGGAAAACCCAGTGGGAAAAACACTCTCTAATCTAAAAAGATGCCAAATATGGGTCCCACTCTAGAAAATCCTGAAAAGGTACCCATGTACAAAAGGGAAATCTATTAGAAAGAAGAAGAAGAGAGAAGAAGAGGGAGATGAGAAGAATGCAAAGATGCCATGGATGGATCTGAACTCTGCAGCTCTAGGAAGTCTCCCAGAAGAATGTCGATGATGAGATCCTCTACCTCTAGACTAAAGAAGAGCCACCTGCAATGAATTGTGTGCCTACCCTTAGGAAGGACAAAAATGATGTGCTGGAAGTCCACCCACTCCACAAAGGAAACTGAAGGTAACAACACGAAGAACTCTGAGTCTGGTGCATGGAAGTGTGACATAGGTCTAGCGAGTGAGTGCCAAGGAACCAAAGGTAATGCCACATGCATAGAACTCGCCAGAGAAAAAGGAACACCCACAGAAAGGATGTCTGAATGATGTGAAGGGAACAAAACATCCTCCACAACAAAAAAGGGATCCATAGCTGAGGGTGGATCAATGAAGGTCTCTGGAAATGTGGAAGTGACATGATTCCCGAAAGGGGCACTCCCAACAACAGAGATGATGAACTCCTCTGAAACACCTGTAGATGGATGAGGGACTTGTAGTGCATCACAAGTGTACTCTACAAAAAGATGACTAAGGTCAGGTAGATACTCATCCCAATGAGGGGGCTCAACAAACAAAAGAGTGATGTCAGATAGGTATGAGTCATCCAATGAAGGTAGAGGAGTGGAAGGGGCCTCACACACTAGAAGTGGAAAGGAGGCTAGTGTAATGATTGTATGAGGCTAGTAGAGACTGCTCGATATCTGATGAGATGTGGGATGTGTCAACACTCTCTGGAATAGTGAGAGAAAGAGGAGAAGAGTCCTCTATAGTACTCTTGACATCAAAACTGGGTGCATAATCCTCATCATCAGAAGTAGAACCAAACGAGTCTATGTTAGTGGAACTGTCATCACATGAAGAAGAGGAGACAAATGAATCAACAACAACAACGACTGTAGTATGTGAAGGGTCTTCATAGAGGGATTAAAGAATGCTCCAAACACGGTGAGGTGGATCTCGAGTCTCACGCCACGTGAAACCGAGAGAGAATGAGAGACATGCATCATCATGTTACCAAAGAAATGGTCACAAGTGTTAAGGAAGTCCTCTAGATGAAAATGATCATCGAGTGCAGGAACTGGCCAAAACAAGAAGGGTAAAAGACCCTTGTGGGTGAAGTAAAGTTCCATGGAAGCACACCAAGCTGAATAGTTCCCTCTCTCAGTGAGAAGTGGTGGAGGCTATAAAGAAATTGTATGATGCTCACATCTGGAAAGAGCACTCTCCATGATGAAAAATGCAAGATGCACAAAAGTAAGATGTCAGAATCAGCCGATAATGCATCTACATGTGAAAGCCCAAGAGTACAGTCAACCCCCCCAGAATGTGGCACTTTATAAAGTAGTGTGTTTACAAAAATTATAATTTCATCATGTAGAATGCGAAAAAACATGCAAATTTGACTAAAGAAGTGCTAAAAAAGCGAGTGCGATTCAAAAGTTATGGCATTATTACGATTCCTGCAACTGATGGAAAATTCAATAAACACTGCAAACGCATTAAAAAAGTTCCTGAAATGGATGCAAAGGGTGTCGTGTGGGTACTCATTGGAAATAGTATAAAATTTTAATAGGGGTTTTTTTTGCTTGCAAGGGGGGATTAGCCTTACGCGATCTCGGACCTCACCCTCCGTCCTCGACGCTCGTAGGAAGGGATTAAGTTACAAGCAAAACAACCTTGAAATTTATTACATGCCAATAAATGTTTTTTTTTAATCTTAAAACATTAAAAACAAGATAGGAGGGGGCCCACATTGAAATTGGTCAATGCCACATGTCAACGAGAGGTGCGCTGTGTGGAACGTGGATCAACCAAGGATCCATGTGTGGGCACAAGCACGGAGTTGCTTGAGTGGAAACTACCTCCGTGGAGAGTGGGCAAGTCTACGAGAGAATGGTTGGAGGTCCACGTGCTTACTAGATAGAGGGAGAGATGCTTTGTAGGGTCATTAAAGTGCGAGTGTAATCGTTAGAGCAGCTAAGCGGTGAATGTGGATTTGATGCGAGAGGTGTGTAGGTGTGTGGGAGGTCGTTGGAGGTGCTTTGTAGGCATGTGGGAGGTCATTGGAGGTCGCCGGAGGTGTAGAGAGCCTAAGTTGTAGTGGGTGTAGTGGCCAAGGTGCTTCAAAATGGCTGGAATGAGCAGTGTGTAGAGAGCCACACCACTAAACATGCAGAGGACTGAGGTGCAACACTTGAAATAGTGAGCCACACCACTATTTGACTGGGATGAGTGGCCACACCAGCCCAAGCATAGTGGCAGAGGTAGAGGTGAGCACAACCCACAAGTGGCAAAATTGAATAAACTATTACAACACCATGCAAAAGGAGAAGCACTGCATCCAGGCCCGAATGTGCACGAGCACAAGGTAGGTAACACAATACAAACCACCAAGCTAGAAAGTGCGATGAGTCAGCTGAGGATCTAGTTTGGTGAGTTTGGGCCGAGTTGGGCCAGAAAACACAACTTTAACCACCTTCAAAAACACACAAAGCAACACTCTAAGACCTCAGATCTAAGCCCTCAAACAACACCCAAAACTGTAAATCACCTCTGAAGACCGCATGTAAAATCCGAAAACCACGAACACCCCAAAAACACCCACAATCACATGAACAACTATAAAGGAGGTATGAAACCTAGAATCAATGAAATAAACACATGAACACAATATCCATTACGACACATGCAATGAAATCTAAATATCACCCGAAGCTAGAAAATGCATGAGCAACACCGAGGAGTGCACGGATCCACAAGATCTCGCTTTGATACCATGAAAGAGGTTTTAAAACCCACAAGTGAGGATCACGAGGGACGACGTGCACATCAACGGACGTGCAAACGGAAGCGTGAAGAGATCTTGGGAGGAGTGAGCATCAAATGAATGTGCATGCAAAGATTTGAAACATGGGTAGAACCTGGTTAAGCCATAAAACTCTCCTCTATCTCATAGATCAAAAAGGTTGTACATATAGGAGGTGCTTTGAGTAACCCCAAAGTCTTTGCAATCATGATAACTTGAGTAGAGAGGCGAGTTACATTCCTAGAATAGAAGTTTAACTCCCAATGACGCATATGACACACTGACGCACTAACGTGCTGACACACTGACACGTAAGAGAATCTCATAATTACCCCTAAATGACACATGGACCTATGATCTCACCTAAGTGAGATGACTCACCAAATGATGTGGTAAATAACACACACCAACACTTTCTAGGTGTTTAAGAGTCTTATATTTTTGGTAGTCGACTTTTTGGGGTAAATTATGAAATGAAAGAAAAGAAATCATATAAATATAAAGTTATTTGATCATAATAAAGTACCAAGAACTAAGCACTATCTATCTCCACCTAATATTGCATATATCAATGTGTTTAAAAGCTCTATTTCATCTTTCTAGCTCCATCACAAGGGACACAAGGGCTAGTTTTCTGCATCACACTTCATAGGAGGGAAGTTCATTTTATTCCATGCACATGTTTATTACATTATACATATAGATACTTACTCACTACTCCAAGTGTGACACGTAAAGAGAAACCAAGGCGCAATGCACTCTGCACACATATACAAAACTACATTGGGTTTTAGATGTAGTGTAGTGCTCGATAGTAAGTCCATCATTGTGGTCATTAAGGAGAGTCTAAACCCTCATTCTCCATCTTTATTTTTTTGGGTTTTGATGTCTATTTGAGGGTTTCACATGTTTATTCTTTATTGGAGGTTTATAGCAACCTCAACGATCATTGTACAAACTCTTAGCGATAAAAGGTAAACATCATAGAACATATTATGATCCTAAAAATTGAAGTTTTTGAGTATTTTCCCAGCACGCAGGCACCCGAGAAAAGGCACAGGGCACCACTTTCCCCCTCCGGACACCCCGGTCTAGTCAAATCATCTATTTATGCAATTTCATGAGTTCATGTATGACGATCAGTGGTTCCCATTTCTCTTTTTCTATCTCTATGCACTCTCTAGAATGCAACGAATTAGCTAAAGCATCGTACCCTTATTTGCACATTAGGGTTTCATTATTTATTTTCCTAATTAATTAGATCTATTTTAGTACTTCATTATTGTTGTATTTACTCCAATATTACATTTATATTAGGAATATAAATTTAAATTTTATCCAAATATTATTGATGAACTTGAACTTGATCTCAATGCTCTTAGGATCATCTTTTTCTAGGGTCTTCTAATCATTTATGTTTCTATCCATTCTTATCTCAGAATCATCTTTTTTGTATCAATAAGCTCAAAACTTATTTAGCTACTAGTTATATTCCTCCTTAAAAATCACCCAAATATGTATACCATGAGTTTACCTCTACGTTTTGTCTCAATGAATATAAAATAACTTTCAAAATAGATGAGATACCTTCTAAAACAATGTTAGAGCATGACCCTCTTATATATTAAGGTTTTTGTTAATAATGTCAGGGTCAAACATTCTTTAGTTGAAAATGGGTCTTTCCTTAACATTTGTAACATATATTTTCTTCATCACATGGGTCTTTCATAAAGTTATTTATCTCATTCATCTATCTCTATTCATGGCTTTGACAACATTTTGAAGTGTGTATTAGGAATTATTAACATACCTATCAATTTTGGTCTCTGTATAATCATTATTCTTTGCCATGTCACGCCTAATAATCTTAATTAAAATTTTCTTCTGGGAGGCCCTAGATCCATGCCATGCATTTACAGGTCTTCTCTAATCTACATACATGGCTTGAGTTCCATCATCGGGTGTTTTTATGATTTCCTTTCTAATCCATCCCCTTTCGAGTATTATCATTCTATTGAAAAATCTAGTGATACTCATATTTCCTTTTATGCTACTCAAGAATTTTCTAAATATGGGTTAGGGTGTGAATACTTACACTGCTATGGCTTCTTTGATACAATCTCAGTCCGCACGAACATAAGGTAACAATAATTTGTGTTCTTCCCACATAATACCATGAGTATGGACTAGGATATCATCCTCCATCTCTCCCTCATGCCGAATATTTTACCATCTTTCATACTTCCTCACTTCCTCTTGTACATCCCAAAATCATTAGTGATGTTGCATCTACCACTTGGTATAGTTTATGTGCTTTTTCTACCAATGATGTTATTATAGAACACATGGGAATTTATGATCAATTCCCTTCATTCCACCATAATAGGTGTTCTCCATCATCCCTCAATGCTACTACTTACTTTGGTAAATATGATATATCCCCTGACAGTGTTGAACCTAATTATATTATTCCTAATAATCCATACATCGAGGATCATTCATCCCTTCTCAATAAAGAGACAATTCAATACAACATTAGTACATCCTAAAATCCACAAATAGTTTTGCTATTTTCCTCTCTCACTCTTCATGAGAAGAAAGATATCAAACAAGTCCTTCATAATTTCTTTGAAATTTTTTCATGGGACTATAGTGATATGCTAGGTATTGATCCATCTATTGCAATGCATAATATTTTCCTTAACCCTGGTGCAAATCTTGTCCAACAAAATTTGTAAAATACACCCCAAAGTAGCACTCCTAGTCAAAGAAGAGATCCAAAAACTTCTCAACGTTGGTTTTATTCGCACTGTTGACTATCCTGAATGGGTATCTAATATTGTACCTATAATGAATTTGGATGGTTGGGTTCATTTTTACACTAACTTTCATGATTTAAATAAAGCTTTTCCTAAGGATAGTTTCCCTTACCCCATATCGATGCCATCATTGATTCTACAATTGGATATAATATTCTCTCTTTCATGGATGGATTTGTGGGATACAATCAAATTAAAATCAACCCCATTGATCAAGATAAAACCTTTTTACCACACCATCGGAAAGTTATTTTATATTCTCATGACCTTTGGCCTTAAAAACACTGGGCCACTTATCAATGAGTAATATGACACATATTCAATGATTATATCCACAAGTTCATTAAATATCACGTTGATGTTATCTTGGCTAAATCAAAATGTTGTTCCTCTAACGCAAAGGATATAGGAATGATATTTAAGCTCTTACATCAATATCATGTATGCCTCAATCCCAAAAAATGTGTTTTTGGGGTCACAACTGGTAAAATCCTTGGATATATCATCTCATAACATGGCATTGAAATCGATCCTAACAAGATTAAAGCCATTTTCGATATGCCTCCGCCTAAAAATTTACATCAACTACAATCATTATAGGGAAAATTTCAAGATATTCAGAGATTCATTGCACAACTCACTGATAAAACTCAACCATTTACATGACTCATGAAGAAGGATACTAAATTCATATGGGATGAGTAATGCCAACAAGCATTTGATGACATACAAGTGTATCTTGTATACACACCTTTATTAGTCCCTCTGCTAGCTTATCGTTCCTTCTTATTGTACATTTCCTCTATGTTTCATGCCTTAGGCACTTTAATGGCACAACACAATGATTCTAAACATGAAAGAGAAATGTATTATATCAGTCTAACACTACTCTGTTATGAATGTAACTATAGGTACATCAAAAATCTATGTCTCATCCTTGTATTTTTGTGGATAAATTTCATCACTATATTCTCAATAATGAGGTACATATCATCGAATTGTTTATCCATTATGATACCTCCTAACCCGTATGGATCTCTCGAGATGTCTAGCCCGTTGGGTTATGCTCCTTATTGAATTTGATTTCAATTTCATATCGAATAAAGAAATTAAAGGCCGTGTCACAACCTATCAACTAGCTTTGCACCCCTTCGATGCCTCCCCCATATATGAATCATTTTGTGATGATTTCACTACTTATAATTTCAATCATGATACATGGACAATGTAGTGTTATGCATCTCGTTTTCACTTTCAAACTCAAGTTAGGATAGTTTTCATCACCCCATATGGTGATTTACTCCCATTTGTATATCAATTAGGGTTTTCCTTTACCAATAACATCACCGAATATGAATCCCTCATCCTCATCCTTCTCACCACCTAGAAGATCCTCATTCGTAACCTATGCATACATGGTGATTCTCAGCTAGTCATAAATTAAGTAAATGATACATATAACAAAAAGAGGAACACTTAATCCTATACAACATACTTGTAAAATACCTCTTGGCTATATTAGAGTCGTACTCTATTACTACCATTCCTTGTAAGGATAATCGTCATGTAGATGTTATGGCTAGCGCAACATCACTAATCCCACAAGATATTACCAATGACCAAGCAACATTCATCATTAGGAATTTGCAACATCCTTCCATATCTAGGTTACCACTTGTAGCTTGTACCATCACACGTTATCGGGATAATCTTGAATGGTTTACTCCCATTTACAACTTCTTATATAAAAAAACCATTCCCGATACTCTACAACCTCATGAAGTTCATCATTTGTTATGCGAGGCTACCCATTATGTCATTGTTGGGACATAATTACTAAATAATACACTTGATGTTTGAATATTATGTTGTTTAGGGCTCACCGATATTCCCACTGCTATTTCCAAAATACATGACAACATGTGCAATGGTCATTTCTCTGGAAAAGCTATGTCTCAAAATATTTTGTGTGAAGGATATTATTAGCATACCATGGAAAAATATTTCCTTGACTATGTTACTCGATGTGATAAGTTACAAAATCAAAGTAACCTCCATCACACACTTGCATATGATCTTTAATGAATTTCAACAACTCTTCCATTTTCCCTTTGGGGATTAGACCTCATTGGCATGATAAATCCTAAATCAACAGATGGACACAAATTCATTATTATGGCTATTGAATATTTTACTAAATGGGTCAAATAATCCCCATTACAAAGCATAACTAGTCTTGACATCTATGGTTTCCTCACTACCCATATCATTACATGATTTGGTGTTCCCTCTGTTATTATCATCGCAGAAAATGGATCCTATTTCAAAAATAAGGATGTTAATTTTTTTTGTGTAAAAATTAAAAATTAAACAATCATTCTCTACTCCTTACTACCCATAAGGAAATTTCAAAAAGAATCCACCAACAAAACTATTCTCAAAATATTATGCAAGAAATTTTCTTCTAGTTGCAATGATTGGCATAATAATTTATTTTACGCTCTCTAGGATAATTGTAGTAGTGTGTATACACCTAAAAATGCAACCCCTTTTTTCTTAATCTACGGTACTAAGGCCACCATGCCACTTGATCTTGAGATACCTTAATTATTGGTCTAACTTAAAGGCATACTCAAGGACAATGAATATCTTGAAAAATTATACGCTAGTTAGAAATGATAGACACTTACCTCGTTAAAGCACTAGAACATTTTTGTGCATATCAATCTTGTATAGTGCATGCATACAACCGTAAAACCCATCTTCATGAGTTTAGCATAATCAATCTCATTCTAAAAGTGAATTAAAAAACATGAATGCTGAAGCTCCACTTGAAGGAAAATATAATCCAAATTGGATTTCTCCTTACATTATCACTCGACAAATTTTGTAGTGGAGTTCATTTTCTTACCACACTTTTGGGAAAGACACTCAAAAACCAACTCAATGTCATGCATCTTAAGAAATAATACACCTAAAAGAAATACACAATACACGATGATGCACTTTAGTTCCATGGTCCATACTCAACTATTGAGGGTCTATATCTTAAACAAAACTCATCTCACTCACATCACTCAAATCGATTTATCAATGTGACATTCCTAGCTAAATGGCTTCTTCACACATAGTGTGATATATTCCCTTAAGGATAAATCATCACCATTTCTAATTTCCTAATTTATTCATTTCATGATATACACTTTTTCCTACATCATCATGTTTTCTAGAATTTCCATACATTCCTTGATTTACACCTTGTGGTACATCATCACATTTACTAGAACCTCATTCTATCACCTCATTATACAACACTTATACTTATGTCACATTCTATATCATCTACACATAATTATATTACATTCATCACACCACACTCTATTCATCACTTAATTCAATAACTGTTTCTACATACAACACATCACTCAAGCCATTTCGCTAGACATACTCTCATTTACAGTTCATTCCTAAATGATGAGGGGTGTAAATAAATTAACCTCATTGTATACATACACATCCACTCGGGGCTCATTTCCCCTATAATTCACTCTACATTCCATTTGAACTCATTCACATCATACTTCATATCCTAGTTGCATTTATTATTTCTTACATTTAATTGTTACATGTTCATCTTATTACACATGCTAGATAAATATCTTGTATGTCATTATATTTATCATACATACATGCACGTTCATTTACCTTTCTAGTTTTGATAACAGATTTTACAAATCCATTACATTAGTATGGATGCTTGGTGAAGTACCTATTTCTAGTCCCATAGCAGCTCCTTGGGGCATCCAATTTTGTACACTACATTTGATATTGTTTCATTTTTTCCATAGAATATTAATTTCTCATATTATATATTCCTTGAAATAATTTTAATCTTTCTAACATGCTAACGGGTGCTTCATGTGTAACATTTATTTTGCAATACTATTTTCTTCCATGGTTTTCTGTTACACTATTTTCTTTTACTTTTCATTGTTTGGGGATTTTCCTTTGTCTTTCTTATTCTCTCGAGTGCTTACAATAATGATGGCCTTGATTTTCTTGTGACATCGTGAGTGATGTCCCATGTTTGTAACACACTTTTTGTATTCTACTTTCCCTTCTTCTTCCATCTTAGCTTAGACATTGTCCTCGTAGCTTACATTTCATCTTATACATGAATTTTTTTCATTTGGTTGTACTAAAACTTATTTTTCCTAGCCACTTGTTTATGTGTTCCTTGGTTTCTACAATGAACATTCCCTTCCCCCCGTAGGGAACAATTTCAACACAATGGTGGGTCCTCTTTTGAGCCGCATACTCCTTCAACGATGCCACATTCACCAAAAATGAGGGGGTATAATTTAGGTGAATACGTCACCCCATAAAATGTATAAATAGCATGGTACCAAGATAACATATTTTTATTTTCGACAAGGCTCAAAATAATACTTAGGTCCTTAGCAAAGTGCCTTTTTTTGGAATCTTGAAACTAGGGGCAATGTAATGGCCTTACTTAGATGCTTTGAGACCAGGGTAAATTACACAACGATTGGTAGTTTACAACACTCTACATAACTCGATACATATAGGCTTTTACAAATAGCTCATAATTAGACTTGGGTCCTTAGCACATGCGTTTATACACACCATCTATAGTGGTGTTCTACATAGTGGGAAAAAGTTAAAGGTTGGTGGATTACACCAAACAATTCTTCTAACACTTCATCCATTACATTGGTATGAGATCACCCAAAAATGTGTGTGTCGACATCATCTACATGATATTTTCTACACCCCTTTCCTCATCATGGATCAGGTGCACATGTTCCTTTTTCACATTTTCAACATTTTTACATACTTTCCTTACACACGTTTTTACATTTGTATCATATAAAAAAGCAATGTTAAAGAAAAATAAAATTGTGTTAATGAGTAACTATTTTTCTTAGGAATTATACATTTTATTGAAGTATTTTGAGTCTAGATGTATATATGAAGTGCATGGTTTAGTGACTACATTTCCTCGACTTTATGTCGGTGAATAAGTATTTAGTTGAATAAAGTTGAAAATAAAAGTGTACCTTTGGGAGTTGAAAGAATATGGTTCTCACAAGCATGTTAAATGTGTTTTGTAGCATGGTGAATGGAATAGTAAAAAATGTGTGCCATGAATTTCTCATAAGAGGGAAGGATAAGGATCCTAAGGGTGAACTTTGTGTGCATGGAGTGAAAATGATTTATGAGTTTAGTTCCTTTAGATTTGTAACTGGCCTCGGTGATACATTGTTAAATACATCATTTTCCTAAAAATACCTACATACCACTCCATTATTTAGTTTCTATTTTGGTTCTTGAATTAGTAGTTAGTTCTTGTTAGTAATTAATTACAATATGAAACTTTCTATGTAACTACTAAAACTACAAAATAATGTAACTATGTGTTGTCACCCGCAGAAACCCCCCTCGTTTCTCAAGTCAAGAAATTCAAAAAATTATGAGTTGGTACCTTTGAGATATGTTTGAGTAGAGTGAGAAGTCTGGAGAGATAAAAAAATTGTGCTTTGAAGAAATTGGTGCTCATTTACAATCTCACCCTGTTAAAATCTTGCAGTCCGCATGGTTTGATAAAATTTTTGTCTCCCCATCTGGATGCTTGAAATTGTTTCCTTCATTCAAATGAAATCACAATAGTTTCTCTATGGTCAGTAGATCACATCGAGCCTGGTGTTGTTTACATTTCTTCTTTCCACGAGGAGTAATTTGTTATTCAGCCATAAATGGTGGAGTTTTCCCTCTCTATATTTTTCCACAGTTGTGAATGACAGTGTATCTTCCTGCCAATTTATTTTTCGACATCGATGAGTACATGGACATTTCTGATTGGATGCAGGAAGGTGGGTCGTTGGAGCACTTTTGGAATTTTGGTTTTGTTATGGATAAGGCAGTGTTCAAATGAGGCCCAAATTGGCTAAGTATAGAAGGACCGTGGAAGGTGCCATGTGTCTCTTTGAAACTCTTTTGGTTTTGGTGTGCAAAAGAAAAGACCCCAAACTTTTGCCAGCTCTCCATGTGTCCTAGGTCCGAAAAAGGACAGAGTCGGCCATTTAATTGACTAAGTATAATAGAGTTGGTGGAAGCCTCCACGTGCCTCATTGCACAACTTCAAAAGTGAGACCCAAGGGATATACCCCAAATGAGCGCTAACCCTCAACGTGTTCATAGCCTCAAAATGTTAAATAGGTCATTGAAAGGTCTAAGGCTAGCGGAAAGAACCACGTGTTAGCTTGGTAAAAATTTAGAGGTGAAATACAAAGGTGGTTCCCCAAACATGTGCCGAGTTCTCGACGTGTCTCATTACCACAACTTCAAAGGCACGGCCCAAAGAGAGACCTTGAACTAGCACAAGCCCTCCATGTTTCTACATTTGATAGAAGTCAAATGGGTAGCAGGCCTAAATCGGCTAAGTATAAAAGAACCGGTGGAAGTCTCCACATGTCTCAATGACGCACCTTCAAGGGTTGAAGCTAAAGGTGGTCCCCAAACAAGCGCCAACTTTCCACTTGTCCCAGGTCTGAAAAGGAGACATAGCCACCATTGAATCAGCTAAGTATAGAAGGGTTTGTGGAATCCTCCACGTGTCAGCTCGATGCAACTTCAAAGGAAAATATGGAGGTAGGTCCTAAATGTGCACTTTGAGCCTCCACGTGTCCAGGGGTCATACATATGGCCTGCCAAACAAAAGTGACTTCCAAAACACAAACAAATAAGGAAAAGTAGTAGAAGGAGCCACGTGTCTCTTTGGTGCTATTTTTAGAGGTGAATCCAAAAGTAGGTGGCAAATGTACGCCAACTCTCCATGTGTCCAATCGTGCACCTTTAAAAGTCAAATGTTAAGCCCACATCAAAATTCAAGCGGGAAGCGGTCGGTGGAGGACTTTGAGATTTTGAGCCTTATTTCCATTTAGGGCATAAAGTGATAAAGTGAATCACGACCCTACTCAAACAAAGGGAAAAATTCAAATGTTGAGCCCGCGTTACAAAGTCAAAGTGGGGAAGCGGGTCGGTGGAGAACTTTGAGATTTTGAGCCTTGTTTCCATTTAGGGCGTAAAGTGATAAAGTGAACCACGACTCCGTCACCACTCAGGTAATGCCACATGTTAGACCCAAATGCAAAACGTGAAGTTGTGGGCTGTGGGGCTATGGGGAACTTTTGCACTTTTGCATAATTTGCACTAAAAGTGTAATTTCAATTTCAATCCTATGGATCCATTTTTTCATTTTCGCCATTTTTGTATGGATTCGATTCAAATATTCAAATGAGCAGAACTTTCGCTCCAGTGCTCAAAATTTGAAATTTTTCGTACTATTAGAAAGGTATTGGTCTCCTTTACGCCATGAAATCATAAAATATTATTTTCAGTAGGAGTTGATGGTTATAAATATGGAAAACATCTTTCATGCCATTAATGCATGATTTGATTGCTTCAAACGGATCAGATTTGATCAAATTTGGATCCTTCCTTCTCTAACACGCCAAACAAACATAGAGAGCCAACTGAAAATATTGATTTGGGTGAAAATATGGAAAACGTATTTCAAGCCATTAATATGGGATCCAATTGCTTGAACCAAATCAAATTTGATCTGTTCTTCCATACTTCCTTCTTCAAAGACACCAAACCCATGCGGAACCAGATTTTATAGATTGTATGCGGATTTGCGGGGGCATTTATGGTTGGTGATTGAGCTTCTAAATAAGATTTATTTCCTTCTCATCTTCTCCTCTTTTGCTTCATCTATAAATGTAAGAGCTTGGCTCATTGCAAATGTTGGACTCTCATATGTTTGAAGTGTAATTATAGTTGAAAGAAAATCAATACGTAAGGATTTTCCCCTTTTCTCTATCTTCCTTCATTGTCCCTTTTTGCTTACCTAAAATTTGTGGATCATTTATCTTCTCGTGATATAAAACTTTGTGTTATTATTGATATGATTTCTAGAAATTTGTGTCTCGAGGAATGATCTCTTATGTTGTGAATTTGAATGATTATGTTCTCATCGTATCATTCTTTCTCAAAGCATATATAGGGTTATACTCTGCTATCTATATTTCTTGAAAGTAATTTTATATCCTTCTCTTTCCTTTATTTAGTTATTCCATTTGTTTGTATTGATAATCTATTTTTGTATAAAAGTATTTCAAGATGTCAGAGGTCCATCCTTAAGATGAAAGTTGTACATTTGTATATAAGCTTTGTTTCTTGCTTTCAATAAGGGAACCTCTCCCATAAAGAGGAGGGACTTTCGTCCCACACTATGGTTTTTATTAAAGTGCAATTTTAAAACCCAACACTATGTAGGTATTGAGATTATTCTATACCTATTTTTTACCATAGGATAAAAGCACTCATGTGGGACATTAAGACCCATCGTTCCTATTTGCATTAGGATATGTTGTCCAAGCTATGAATTTTAGCCAAGTTTATTTCTCGCCCTATTATGTACTTGTTTTTTTGTTCCTAATATCTATGTTTCTGTAATATTTTTTTTAATTACTAGAAGGGTAAAATGTGCACCTGATGTTTTACCTATGCATTTGAGGTGTGTGAGATGAGAACATAGGGCATAACTTACATAAACAATATGAAATCGATACAAGAAAATTAGACAATCATGATTGGAAAGATCCTGCAAGGTAAATTATACACATGAAACACCCATTAGTATGTTAGGAGAGATTAACAAGTATGACATAATGTAAGATCTAAACATAGGAATGAAAATGAGAAATATTGTAATGATAGATCTTTATAGTAAGTGGGAAAGGTATATTCCCCACGAGCCTCAATTTGATTGAATGGATAGGACTAAGCATTATAGATCATGTATAAACTATAAGTGATGTGAATTTACCACAAGATACCATGTGAACACACATGTTTCTATGAAAATGATAACACATACCATGACCTGTAGTAACATGATAAACAAAGGTGCAACATATACTAGTATAAGGAAGTAAGAGTACATCAAAGTAAGATCTAAGTAAACATGTTTTTGGTTGTTTAATTACGAATAAGTGAAGGAGAAAACTACATGGGAGGAATAAAATTTCTCCCATCGTGTGTGCATGTAAAATGAGGTCCATGAAAGGATTCCATATATAGTCATAAATGAAATAGGAATAAGAGTATGCCATCGGGTGATGTGGAGGAATTAGGATGCCCGCAAATGTAAATGCTAAAATGGATCTAATAATATATGCAATCAAAGAAGTAGGTAAGGTGTTATGATCAGATTATGTAAAATAAATACACATTTGATCATGATCTATGACTCAATGGTGGTCAAAAAGTGCATGAGGCCAATTTTATGAAGTAGTTCTAGATCGAGCATGTGTAAAAGAGAGAGTGCAAAATATGACTAGATGGATCATGTGACCAATGTGAAGAGATCCCCAATGATGTGGTCTATGATATATATAGATATGTTAAGGCATATGAGTAGTAGCCATGTGCGGTAGGTAAAGAGGATGTTTTATAACTTTTGTGGAGGCTACCAGAGAATGAAGTATGCAAAGAAAGGATTAAAAATGAGTTCGTGATTACACATTAGTTGAAGATTTGTCTCCAGGAATTCCCACAGCTCACTGACATTTTAGGTGTAAGTTGGCCACCACCATAGAGGAACTTAGAGAATAGTTAGAAGGACATAACCCTCAAAACCCTTTCTATCTCATCTTGAATCTCAATCCGTTCAATATATTCTTTATGAAAGGAATTTTAATGATAAATTTAATATTTTATAAATCTTGATTAACCTTTAAAATGTGTTAAATATTTAGAAATATATTAATGTTTACCCTTATATAAAAAAAAGAGAAAGGAAAATTCCATATAGTCTAGTATTCAAGTAGAGCTGATATGGAAACCATTCATCCAAATTGTTTCTATCTAGCTAACTTTAGGGATAATTTATGTTACGAGTATGTAGCTAGCATGTGGGAATTTTTGATCAAATCTACTCGATGGGGGAGGAGGGTACCTAGACTCTAAATATTCATCCCTCCGCCCATCTCTTTTTGGGAAAGGATGTCAAGTATATATCGAGGAGGGAATGGTGGAAATATAGATAGAGGAAGGATCAAAGACTATATAGATGATGTCGAATTAGGATTTAAAAGCATGAGGTGTACATACCCTATAGACCATGTAATATTTTTAGTCACTAGTAGTCATGATTGAGAATGAGTAGTATCGGTACTCCCCATCACCCCACATTCGGGGTAACTAGACTATCTAGAGCCCCCACCTACCATGTCCCAAGAGATCGTAGAATTTCTAAGTGAGGGACAAATTTTATAATTAAAAATAGATCCGTAGGAACCCTTCTCCATGTTATATTTATATGGAATGATAGTCGCCCCATCTAGAAATTCTTTATTTAAAAGTATAGTTGGTGAGAAAAAAATATATATATATCTATAAGAGGAGAGTAGATGGGAAAATCAGCCTTACACTCTTTATTAAAAGAGAGAAGAGGCTTAAGATATAACTATAATAGTAAAAATATCTAAAATATATCTATTTTAAATAAGCCAAGATATCAATCTCAAGGTTATTATCTTGCATTTCTCATATTACACATTTTAATAACTCTGAACACTAGCTTCTAACAATGAATTCATCTAAGCAACTTCATTGTGTTGGGCCATCATTGGGCACAAAAACATCTTTTCAGAATTAAGGAATTGGGTATAAGCTCTATAATATGGCCAAGACATTATGATATATTGATAAAATTCTCCAAGAAAAATTAAAAAATCATGTAATGATGGCTAACTTGGTAAACAAATGCCAAATTTAATGTTGAATTTCTCATGTAAAATATGCTTGGTTGATATCAATTTGAAGGTTTTCATGTTAGATTTTTCATAGATCATATTTATTAGTAATGCATTACTTCTTTTCCCAATTGCCTATCGATTTGTGGAAAATGGCTTTAATTTAGTGTCAACATTGTGTTTCCTTCAAAAAATCTATCCAGGACAAAATATGGTTCAAATAATACCATATGGACAAAATATTACTTTATTTTGATTGAATTCTCTAAGGAAAAAAACTATTTAAGTGACGGTCAAATGCACATGAAATTTAAACATGAATAGCCATGTGACGATTAAAGGGATAATGAATTTAATGTCATGAATAAAAGTGAACAACTCACACCATTACATTGTTGGGCTATTATTGTAAGAACCTCCCTTAGCACCATAGAGGTGGAGCTTATTGGGTAGGATAATAGACAATCAAACAATATTTCTAGTTTTTAGGAGCACATTTTGGTCCTCTAGAAATTTATATCATTATTCAAATTTTCCCTTGAACAATACACACACACACACACACACACATATATATATATATAGAGAGAGAGAGTGTGTGTGTGTGTGTGTATGTGTGTGTGAGATTTGTTCTTTTGTAATTTGAATATATTTTTGAAGCATCGCTTCATTCTCCTTACTTTTTCGGATATTTTCTTTATTTTAATTATTTTAATACCATTACCATTGCATTGTCCATTGCTCTCTCAAGTCTTCAAAGACTCTCTATTAACTTAAAGTACTTAATAATGATCCCATTAGTGACAATACTATATATATTAATTACTTTAATATTTGTACTTTTGTAATTTTAATAAATTTTTGAAGCATCACTTTTGTTCCTTACTTTTTTGCATTTTTTCTTTATTTTAGTTATTTTAATGCCATTACCATTGCATTTTCCACTACTCTCTCACTGCTCTCTCAACCATTCAAAGAATCAATATTAACTTAAAGTACTCAATAATGTCTCCACTTGTGATAAAGATTTATAAATATTACTTTAATAGTGTAATATTTCATCTTTTGTAATTTAAATAAATTTTTGAAGCAAGCATCACTTTTTTCTCCTTACGTTTTCTACATATTTTCTTTATTTTAGTTATCCTAGTACCATTACCATTGCATTTTTCACTAATTTATCAAGGGTTAAAAAAATAACTATTAACTTAAAGTACTTAATAGTGTTGGCACTTGTGACAACACTTGTTATTCTTCCCTTAACCTATTGCTTATATTAGGATATGAGTAGCTGACTTGTGGCTTACCATATCATTCTATTATATCATTTATACTTTCTCATGCTTAGTAGGTCAGCCTTGGTGATGGCCATCACATATGAATAGTATATATAGGAGATTGTAGGTAGTAGTTCATCATCATTGAGCATTTAAGTCTTATTTTATGGTTTTGAGGTTTCCCCCTCAAAGTGGTGAAGCTATTATAATTTCATATTGAGATAATTATTATGAAATATTGTGTTATTTGGTGTTTTATTACTTCTCATAATCTGAATTATACAAGTAATGTCATTACAAGTGTTATCAAAGCTACAATTCAGCCAAAACTAGGAAAAAACCTAATTTTTGTTTCCGCTCTATCTTGCAAACCACATCAAATTTGTGGGATATTTTTTCACTGGAGTTGAGAATCATTTCATGTAAAAGTATCGAAAAATTTCAGACCTTTTTGATATCTTATGCAAAGCCTATTACAAATTTAGGGTTTTGATAAAAATGCTCCCTATACTGAAATTTGTGGAATTTTTTAGATTTATTTACATTTTTCAGAAATCTCTCAACAAAATAGTATTAGTATCTTCTCTATCTATTTTCCTTTTCTATTGAATTTGTATCAAAACCCTAAACCCTAAGGTTTGACATTATGGTGGGGCATTCCACAAGAGCCAAAAATAATCTGGTCACTCTTGGTAAAACCCTAGATAAAGATGGAGTAGTCATTGAGGAGTTGGAGTCGAATGTGTAAATATAGATTCCTTAGTACTAGGGTTTACCTCATTCGATCATAAGGTGAGCCAACTCGAGTATGAGCTACGAAATGTACAATCTGAGATGGCCTCTAAAGGATACATAAACCAAATCAATCAGCGGTTGGATGATATCATGCAACATATAACGAGTAAATACTATGGCCCAAATCAGCCCCATATCAACCAAGGAGGATATTTAGTTCAAAATAATCAAAAAATAACCATGTTGGATCACATTTCCATCCCAATCGAGTCCAACTTATTCACAACCACGGAACTTGATGCTTTGAAAGTGGATATGCACACATTTGATGGGAAGGATCCACTTTGAATTGGATAAATCAAATGGATAACTTCTTTCGAGTTACATCAAACACCATCAGGGACAAAGCTAACCTTGGCATCCATGTATCTTTAACAAGACCAATTCATTTAGTATCGGTGGTTATGTGCTCAAAGGAAGAAGAATGGTCTCAAAGTGTCACTTGGATAGTTTTTACCGAGGTGTTGCAATTACACTATAGTTTAAGTGTTTTAGAGAACTAATTTAGTCAATTGGAACATTTTACGAAAAATAGGATCAATCAAATATTATGTGCATCAATTCTAGAACCTATCCTTAAGGGAGGAGAATGTTTTAGAAGGTAATCTAAATGTCATGTTTCTTGGGGTCTTAAGGACCACATCGAGCATGAGGTACATATGTTTAATCCACTCAAGCATTTTGATTATATTATCATGGCACGTCGAGGAGAGGAAAATTTTCTTTGTAGTACGAGGCAAGATTTCATTAACACCAAAGACCGTAGTTTCTCTTCCCCTTCATTCACTCAAGCTAATTAGAATGACTCCTCAAAGAATAGAAGAAAAGAGAGCAAAGGGATTATGTTTTAACTGTGACACCAAACATGGATCGGACAAAAATGTGATGAGAAGAAGTTGTTTTATATTGAAGGAGTAAATGAGGATTGCGAGGAAGCTGAAATTATAGGAGAGGCCGAGGACCCCGTAGTAGATGAAGTAGAGGATCACTTACCTACAATATCTTGCCATGCGTTGTTACTTATTAGTACTCCTCAAAACTCAAGGTTATTGGCTATCTCAAAAAAGAGAAGGTGACAGTGTTGATTGACTCATGGAGTACTCATAATTTCATAAATAGTAAATTAGTTGACTTCCTCAATTGTTTTATTTACCCAACTCAAGAAATGTAAGTTATGATTGTGGATGGTGGGACAATGAAGTGCACAAGAAAGTGCCATAGTATCAAGATTTTCATTGGATACTACATGTTAGACTCACCTATGTTTTTATTTCTTTGGGAGGGGCAAATATTGTTTTGGGTGTCCAATGGCTCACAACCTTGAGTACTATAGAGATGAATTGCCAAGAATTGTTCATGTGATTTCATTCGATGAAAGGAAAATAAAATTGAAAGGGATGGTATCTAATTCTCCATAGATTATTAACTCTCATCGATGTAGAAGGTTCTCAAAGGAGTAGATGGATTTATAGAAAATTTATTTTCCATAGAAGGACAAAATACGAGTCTTCAATGCCACCCAATCTTGAGAAGATTTTTGATGCTCACTCCTCTATTTTTTATGCAATTCCAAAGGGACTAACACCAGTTAGGGATCATGATCGTGCCATTCAGTTGATTCTAGGGAGCCAAATACCTAACATCGACCATACAGAGATACCCATATTCCCAAAAAAGTGAGATCAAGAAAATGGTATAGGAAATGTTGAAGGCGGGTATCATTAGGCATAGCCGAGTACATATTCTTCACTAGTGGTAATGGTACGTAAGAAGGATGAAACATGGAGGATGTGTCTAGATTACCGAGAACTCAAAAATTACACTATCAAAGATAAGTTTCCTATTCCAGTAATTGATGATTTACTTGATGAATTGCATGGGGCTATTTCTTTCAAAAAATTAGATCTTCATTTGAGGTACCATAAAATTAGAATAAGAGAGGAAGATGTTCATAAAACATATTTCAGGACTCGTGAGGGCCATTATGAGTTTTTGTAGTGCCTTTTGGTCTTACAAATGCTCCCTCGACCTTTCAAAGCTTGATGAACACTTTTTTAGGCCATTTTAAAGGAAATTTATATTAGTTTTTTTATTACATATTGATTTACAACAAGACATGACATGGGAAGAACACTTGCAACATGTAAATAAAGTGTTGGAAGTTTTGGAGAAACATAATATCTATGCAAATCCATCCAAATTTTCTTTTGGTGTACAAGAGGTAGAGTACTTGGGTCACATTTTATCCCAAGAAGGTTTCAAATTTGATCCTCGAAGATCAAAGCCATGGTGGAATGCCCAAGGCCAAAAAATCTCAAAAATCTTCATGTGTTCCTAGGACTAATAGGGTACTACAAAAGATTTGTGAGGGGATATGGTAGAATAGCAACCGCACACATTGCATTGCTAAAGAAGTATGCCTTTCATTGACATGACGTAGCCACTAAATCCTTTGAGCAGTGAAAGAAGCCATGTGTAACACCCCATTTTTGGCTACTCCCACTTCTCAAAACCTTCATTTTTGAATGTGATGCTTCAGGATCAATACTAGGAGTAGTTCTAATATAGGATGGAAGACCAATTGCATTTGGGAGTCACCAATTTAGAGAAAATGATCTGCTCAAACCTTTCTATGAGAAATAAATGATGGCTATTCTTCATGTGTTCAAGCAATGAAGGCCCTATCTCATGGGTAAACACTTAAAGGTAAAAACTGATCATGATAGTCTCAAATACTTTTTAGAAAGGGTTATCATGTGAGGAACAACAAAAGTGTGTGATAAAATTTTGGGTTATGATTTTGAAATCATATACAAAAAGGTAAAGAAAATGTAGTCGTTGATGTGTTGTCTACAAGGCATACATCTAAAAATGCCTTACTATGTGGAACGCCCATGTTAAAGGCCAATTGGGTCGATGAAGCATGACCGGAATGGGATCAGGACAAGGGTACACAATCTCTAATACAAAATATCAAGAAATGCTCTATAACATCTAAAAAAATTTAGTGGAAAGGTAATGCACTATGGTACAAGGACATGTTATACCGAGTAAAGATTCTGAGTTGAAGCACAAGATTCTTACAGAGCTACATGCATCACCTATTGGAGGACACTCTTGGTTTTTGAAGACATATCATAGAATAAAAAGAGAATTATTTTGGGAAGGACTCAAGGGTACCAAAATCCATCGAGACTAAAATAACATTCTTACCCTTTGAACAAAATATTCCCATTTTTTTGCCCTATCACATCCATTTGCAGCCAAGAATGTTATAGTTATGCTTATTTTTTTTGTGAAGATAGTTCAAAGGCTACATGGAACCCCAAAGATAATTGTAAGTGATCGTGATCCTATTTTCACAAGTAATTTTTGGACGGAATTATTTTCATGTTTGGGTACTTAGCTAGCTCATAGTTCATCTTATCATCCTCAAACTAATGGGAAAATAGAAGTGGTCAACAAATGCTTAGAGGGGTATCTACGTTGTTTTGTATCAGATAAGTAGGAAAGGTGGATTAAATGGCTACCATTTGTAGAATGGTGGTATAACACATCTTTTCATACCTCTTCTCACATGACCCCATTTTTAGCATTTTATGGTTACCATCCACCTTCAATAACTTTTCCCTTGAGGGTGCAAACTAAGGTCGAGAGATGTTAAGGACACATTCAACATCAGCAACAGGTTTTGGCTAGTTGTAAGAAGAATTTGGCATTATCACAAAATAGGATGAAATAACAAACATATCATAGTGAAAGAAATTTTGAAATTGGTGATTGGTTTTTGTACGTCTCCATTCTTAGAAGCGAGATGTCCCTAAAGCAAAAGAAAAATGACAACAAACTTGATCCTAAATATTATGGCCCTTCTCGGGTTCTATAGAAAATTGGTAGTGTTGCTTATAAACTACGATTGCCTCAATCTTCACACATACACCTAGTATTCCATGTTTCCTACCCGAATAAGGTTATTGGAAAGAAATTTGAAGCCCGAAAAGAATTACCGGAAGTTGATGAGGAAGGAAGAATCATTTTGGAGCTAGAGAAGATTCTAAAAAAACGTACTAAGAGGACGAGAACTAGAGACAATGAGGAATATATGATCAAGTGGAAGAATAAGAGCATAGAAGATGCGACTGGGAGGATGAAGGTTTTCTACAACAACATCCAGGATTATTCAATTTTGAGGACAACATTGGTTTTAAGGGGAAGGGCATGCTACACCCTTAACCTATTGCTTATATTAGGATAAGAGTAGCCAATTTGTGGCTTACCATATCATTCTATTATATCATTTATACTTTCTCATGGTTAGTAGGTTGGCCTTGGTGATGGCCATAACATATGAGTAATATATATAGGGGATTATAGGTAGCAGTTCATCATCATTGGAGAATTTGAATCTTATTTTATGGTTTGAGGTTGCCCCCTCAAAGTTTTGAAGCTATTCTAATTGCATATTGAGATCATTATTCTAAAATATTGTGTTATTTGGTGTTTTATTTCTGCTCATAATCTGAATTATAAAAGTAATTTCATTACAATATTTTCCTTACAAAATCCCAAATTTTTGTGTCAGTGCGAAAAGAAGAGGCAAGCTAAATTGATTTGATTGCATGTTTGATGTTTGTGGTTTTATGAAATCTTCAGATCAACTCCAAAAATTTGATCAGATTTAGAAAAGAACTAGAGCACCTATATAATGATCTTACTTTGGAAATTGTAGTAGAAATTTAACATCGAAGTTGGGTTATGGGTCGAGATCAAACAGTAGGAAGTCCATTTAACCTACCCAAATATCCTCTCTATATTCGATCAGTCGATCTCTATGACATAAGGAGACATTAATTTTTCCAATTGGAGTGCAAACACAAATTGTGCGTATCTTCATTTGATTTGGTTCTTTCATACACTACATGTTTTATCATTCTCGGTTCAATGACTAAGTTTTTTCTTATTTCCGAATTATTCAACTGGATCCAATATGAATTTAATTTAATTGTCTTTATAATCCCTTAGATCTGTCACAAAAACTAGATGTTGCGGGTATAATGGTATACGTTGCATATTTGTAATCCATTGAATTTAAAGTTGTATTTGTTCATTAACTTGGAAATCGATTATACCATTAGTTAATGCTTGACATCTTCGTTAAATTTACAAAGACAATGCCTCACCCATCTAAAATAATTTAACAAAGGAAAGGTCTCGCTAATCTACGTATTAGATTTCATATTTGTTGAGAACGTCAATTTTAAGAAAATATATATGTTCCGAAAATGGATTCTCACCTTTCTTCCATGTCATTACGGTCTATCACCGAGTATCTAATCAATTGGAAAAATTCGTATCTTGAATATGCAACGTGGAAGATGAAGCATTCGATAGCACCATATAAATATTACAAACATTATGAACAATGTTACTTTGAAGGGAAGGGGCACGCTACACTATTAGTACTAATCCAAGTCATATATCGAACATGGATAGACAACTTGTGGCTAACATAATCTCTTATCATGTCATCTCATATTTATATATGCTTTCATATATTTAGTGGGTCGGCCTCACTACTTTGCATAATGTATTAGGGTATATAGTTAGGAATTAGAAAGTAGGATATTATCATCATATTGAACACTTAGTCTTATCGTATACTTTGGAATCTTCCTCCTAAAAACATTGAGTCGTTCTACTTATATACTATGATCAATTCTCTATATTTTGATAATATTTAGTCTTACCAAAATTAAGATCTATCTAAATAATTTAATTTCACTTTCTTAATACATTATTGTCACTACTTACATAAAAATTATTTCCTTGTTTGGTTCGATTATTTGCCTTCTTAATTATGATTGACTTTTTGCGTGGCGGAGATTTAGAGTATATTTTTATCAACACAGACGGACTGCCATTCTATTATAATATGTTCAAGGCTATTTATTTCTCGATCATTTTCATTGTTTTAATGAATAATGTTGTAATCATAAAAATTTATTATATATTCTCTAATAAAAATATTTAAAACAGGATACACACTTTGTAATATTTGTGTCAATTCTCTTCTTCAATCATTTATTCTCGAATCATCTTGTCTTGAAAGGATTACAAATAGCTTCTACATTTATCTTCAATTTTTTGTTTATCCAACCTTTGTTTTATTCGCAATTTTGCTTTAATGAAAATTATCATTCTTTGGCAATTTGGATCATTACATCATTTGTTATGCTTGACTCGAATTATCCAACAACATAATTATGGGTAACCGATGTAAACATCATCAACATGAGCATAATCAGTTAGGGAAGTTTGATTGCCCGGAGCAGCGGTAGGAGTAGTGTCTATTTGAATTTTCCATGGTTCTAAGAACTACACAACATTTGAATCTTATTATATTTTTGTTTGGGATGCTAATGAATTTGTAGCTCGAATGACTTTGATCTCATTAGGAAAACAAACACGAAATAAAGAATCAAAAATTTGAATATCAAAATAGCATTTTTAGTAACATAGAATTTTAATTACAAAATATCAAACACGTAAAAATTGAAATATGAAATTCACGTAATAAAATTCTAGCTGAATGTTTAGGGAAATATCCACAGTACAATATATCAAGCTTTATGAAATAAAGATGAACAAAGTACATATTAACTCGTTATGATCTATTTGAAATCTCCACAATGATAAATACACCTAATTAGTAACATAGAATTTTAATTAAAAAATTGGATATCAAAATACCGAGTTCTAGTAAAATAATTTTTTTATAAAAAATATATCAAGCATATAAGAATCGAAATATGAAATTTTTGTGATAAAACTATAGTTGAATGTTTACGGAAATATCTATAGTACAATATATCAAGCTTTATTAATATAAGATGAACAAATAACATCACTCTTATTCCCCTCATTCCTATTATAACTATTAGTCTCACTGATCAAGGAGTTGTAAAACAAGTGGTTGAGTAACCGCGAATGAGATTATACCTTGCACATGCTATGATCTGCACAACCGTGATGAGATCCCATGGTAACAATGTTGACAAAAAAATGCCCTCCTCACCATGGTCTAACCAAGTATCCCATCACGTCATCACATCATCAATACATATTTATCAAGATATTTGTGTGTGTGTGTGCACACTTAAATTCAAAGTTTTATATATATATATATATATCCAGTTATAATAATATAATTGTTATCCCTAAGTAATTATTGATATATATATATATATATATATATGTGTGTGTGTGTGTGTGTGTGTGTGTGTGTGTGTGTGTATTGAAGATGTGATGAGCATTACCATGAAGTGATGAGATACTTGGTTGGACCATGCTCGAGGTAGGCATCCCATTGTTTCAACATTGTGACCATGGGATTTGTGGAAGTTGTGCAAATCATATCATGTGCAAGGTAAAATCTCATTCACAATGTGACTCAACCACTTGTTTTTCAACTCCTTGATCAAAGTGAGTACATTATATCTAACATATACTTAGATAAAATAATGATACACTAAACATCACAATGGAAGAGGACTATATATATATATATATATATATATAAAAGATAATATAAAACAATAAACATCACTCTTATTCCTCTCACAATAATCATTGTTCTTCTTATTTTGTTTCTCTGCTCCACATGCACTTAATTATTTAACATTATTCTTTTACATTGTAATATGCCAATATATTTATACTTCACATTTATTCTTATTTATATCACCCTATTTTATAGGATTCGATCATATCTATTAACATTACGGGAAAATAGTTAATACTATCCCGAATTCTACTATAATGCCCTCTAAAATCTCCCACTTGAGACCCAAGAACAATATAGGTTTAGTTAGAAAACAAATTAAGGAATAATTTTTTTTTTTAATATTTTTTTCTTGGGTGCGAAATCCAGGGCATTCGAGAAGAAATTTTTTTCGAGTGTGGAAATGTGGGCACAAGAAGAAATTTTCCCGAGCGCGGAAATGCGGGGCATGGGAAGAAATTTTCCCCGAGCGGAAATGCGGGGCCAGGGAAGAAATTTTCCCCGAGCACGGAAATGCGGTGCGCAGGAAGAAATTTTTCCTGAGTGCGAAATGCGGGGCATGGGAAGAAAGTTTTCCGAGCGCGAAATGTGTGGTGCGGGAAGAAATTTTTGCCAATTGTTTTTTTCGGATCTTAGATTATTTTTGACAAAAAAATGGTTTGTGGGTCAGCAGAGCAGTGGGGAACTTCATGCCTTTGGAACTTTGGGGCAAAAGTGCAAAAAGGAAATATTTAGCCCGTGGGTCCACCCAAGAATATTTTATTCATTTAAATTTGACAATTAGATTATTTTTGAAGCCAAATGAAGTAAAAACTTCATAAGGCCATAAATTTTGATTTGGAACTCAGCTTTGTGAAAACGAGGACTTTATGGAAAAATCTCAACGTCCTCTTTTCACAGCAACCTTAAAAATTTGATTTGGATAAAGTTTTAAGGGTCAATTTTGAGAAAACGTTTTATTTTTGTCACTTAAAAAAATGAACTGGTATTTTTAACTTGCACAATTTGTTCAAATTCACCATTAATTCTTTCTAAACATGCCAAATAGGCATGGAGAATTTCACTTGAGAGTTTTTTTTTTTATATATTGCAATTTTAAAATGTTTGATTGGTTTGCAATCGAAATTACCAATGTTAACACAACAAAAAGTCTACAATTTTCCTTTTCTCAATTTGAAGGCTTTGGCATTTAATTTTGTCTTTTGATGTTGTAGGGTCATTCTGTTCAATTTGCTAATTAATTTATAGAGTTTGAAATTTATCTAACAGAGATCAAATTTGAATGGGTCTATTTTCATTTATCATCTTCTAAGTTTTAAAAATTCATTCCAAAACCAATTCTAACCTATTAAGTTGATTCAAGCAAAGTATTCAAATGCCAAATTACAATTCTGATTTCTAAAACATTCATTTCTAAAGAACAGAGCATTATGACATTTCTCCATACGTATTCACTTTTTTCATCTTTCCAATTAGAATTTCAAAATACATTCAACAATAAAATTTCAATACCTAATAATGCCATTTGAGAAAAGTAATACAATCTTTTATTGATTAAAAATATATATCTTTACAACTTGTTCTTTCATTTCCCAATTATGATATACAGAATACAATTTCTTTCACATTCATTCAAAATTGAAAACAAAGTATATCTCTTTCATAAAGCATAGCTAATACTGAACAACTTTCCATCACAATAATTTACAAGGTCATCCACTTTAAGTGGAAAAAGGTTACAATAAGAACTAATCTCAACAAGGATCGTCAACTTGTTCTTTTTTTTTTTTTAGCTCTAGAATAACAAAGATGAATTTCCATCATTCTCCAATTTGAACACAACAGATAGGGGAATGGCAACTCTCTCCACCCAACCAAGACATCTAATGAAAAGGAAACAACATCCTTCTTCATTGACCCCGAGCCCCAACCACAATGCAATAAGATATGTGTTTCAACTCATGGAAACAAGGCTTCATAACACACAAGCAGAAATTTCACATTTAAAACATAGTTCAAAACAAAATGTAGTTTGCAAACCACCTTAAAAACATAACAAATAGAACTCAGGCTTCATCATGAAATCCAAAGGAGCAAGAAACTATGTGGGATGTTGTTTATGCCTCCCAAGGGGAAATTGGGTATCACCACGAGAACAAACCGCCAAAGTATATAATTTCAAATCCTTGACATGCCCTTATGCCTCCCCCAGTACCCCTTATTCCTCCAATTTTTATTCCTCCCAACCTCTTATGGCACCCCATAACGAGTAAAGAAATGGAAGCTATTTCTTTTTGCAAGGTGGAACCCAAATCCCAACTCCTCCACACTTATACCTCCCCAAAACACTTATGCTTGCCACAAGATTACCCCATAGTATTCTCCTACACCATTCCTAGGCCATCTACTTAACCAACTAAAAAAAAAGCAACACATTCAAACATTCAACCATTCACATATGCATAAAAATGAAAACAGAGAATTTCCAAGAGCTACGATCTTACCTCTACATGATGGAATTTGATCCAAGTTCAAAACAGAAATCTTTCCAATGAAAAGCAATCTAAGAGATCAACAATCAACAAGTAAGAAACAATGTCCAATCTCCTCCAAAAGTAAGAACTCTTAAAACCAAAAAAATTCCCCCCAAATGAAGCAATGCAACTTGAAGTAACCCCGAGAACAAGCTAAGGAAATTAAAATTTATAGAAGAGGAAGAGAACAGATGAGGTGGATCCTTGTAGGATGCCACTTCACACATCCTTCACTCTAACACCCCCAAACACAACTTCATTCTCCAAAGCATAAAAATAGGCGGGTGAATAATATAACAATTTATTTACACACTCGAAAGGACTGAAATTAAAAATATGTAAGAAAGTGCAATTACAACTTACAACTTGACTTACAAAAATGCATAATGAAGGCTAATTTTAACTCTCCAACCATAGGTAAGGTTGGTATGCAAATTTAAGAGGTATGGGACAAGTTTAACTTGTCCCACAAGCCTCCAAAATCAGCCTCCAAGGAAAAATTTGAATTTCAAAATAAGGTGGAGTGTTTCATACTCCAAAATTAACTTACACATCTCTTACACATTACTTACACATATCTTACAACATTTAATGCAAGAGCCAACAACTCCAATAATTACTTTCTTATGTCCCAATTGATTTATTAATTTTTTTAACAATATGTTTTCTCACATTAATTTACCACAATTTACTTAAATAAAAAGGGGAACACATCACTTATACATACATACTAAACAAAGGAACCAAGAGAAAATACACATAACCCTTGGTCACATTTAAAGGGGATCCCCCCATGGAAATCCCTAACACAAACAACCACACACAACAAATACAAGTTGCCATGGTGACCTTGTTGGATTCATCAAGAAATCCAATGTGGTTGGTCTCAAATCCACCCATGTTTGTTGTGATATTTTTAACCTACAAAATACAAATACCTCGTCCGGCCTTGTATCCATATCGAACATCCAAAATACATATAAATATAACTCAAAAATCCTCTATATATATAAATCACAACAACATTAAGGCAACCAACAATATCATTTGTAAATTAATCAAAAACTACATGATCATCAAAATAATTCCATTTCCCATGTGTACTCAATATATCCAAATAGCACATGTCCGAACGACATCCATAAATATAACAATGTCAAACAATATAACATCATAAATATATAAAATGTCTCTAATAATCATCATGCATCATATAAGAATCAAATCAACAAAAATCCATGATCTAACATCTAACATCATACTAAATCAAAACTATAATAATGCCCATAATATAGTTAGCAATATCATGATCAATATCAAAAGGTGTCGAAAGGAAGTGGGCACTATAGCTACGAAATTGTGCAACAAAATTATGATATCTACCAAAGCATTAGAAAGAAACCGTTAAGCCTACATGACAAGAAATCTTGCAACAAAATCACAATATCACCTCAATTCAATTCCCTCTACTAACACATTAATCCCTCGTTAAAATTTAATCATATCTAGCCAAGCATAGGTGGGTAAAATTATTTTTACCTTATCAGCTTTAAAGGTGTGGTAAACCTCTACACTTTAGAGCTTATATTTGTTTTTCAAATTATTAAATTCCTGTTTACAATTTAAAAAAAATAAATTAAACATGGTAATATAGTGCAAAATTTAAAATATTAATAAAAAAGATCTATTTCAAATATATCAATTTTAAATCATGGATTCTATATATAAGAATTATTATCCACGTGTTGTGGAAAATGTTCATTACGTAAATTGTGGTTATGCAATTGCCTTCTATGTAAAATGGTGGAAGATCCATTCTTCCAAATAGGGGTCACTTCATCTCTAGGAGATGGTTGAAGCCGTCTTGATCAATATTCCTTTTCCTTTAATGTTTTGTTGGACTCTTTGTGATGCTTTCAAATAGTTTCTTGTTCTTTTTTACGCATGCTAAATTGTTGTCAAAGGCAGCATATTGTACAAACACGAGAGATGCTTACAAATGCACATAAGAACCCAAACCCATATTTTTATTGAGGGGATATTGTTCATAAATCCAAATGCTACCTCATCAAACACCCAAGGTAATGAAGTTGTGCACGAGCTCCTATTCATAAACCTCTTGTGAGCTTATTGGTTTTTCCTTACTTGGTAACTTATTAGTAGTCATCTATATTTTATGTACTTAGTTTCTCTATTTTCCCACTTAATCAAGTACTATCTTTGTGCTTTACCACCTATTTTCATACAAGTCTATGTATCCATTACTACCTCAACTTATTTTCTTAACTTCGTAGGAAACTATTGTATATGATCTACACTTGTAGAAAAAAACTTGCTTCTTCACATCTCTCATGTTCCTCAAAGCAAGGGTAAAAATATTATACCTTGAAGATATTTGATACATTCACCCATAGAGTAGATCTATCTCATTAAATTCACTTAGAATCTCCTCAAAATGATCGAAGGACCAATCTTCTTCCAATTGAGCTTGATGTATATTCATTTTAAGAACCTCTCCTACCATAAATGTGTAAGAACCAAGTCACCTACTTTGAACTCTCATTCTCTTCTTGACTCGACCAATATTTTTTTATATCTCATTACATGCTAACTCCTCTTCCAATTTCTTCTTTTATGTTATTTACTTCATTAATACACAATGTCGCAAAATCATCTCGCTTCATCACTTATTCTTCTCATAGATGTTATAGTTCATAATTCACAAATACGACAATGGATGCAACCACACACCACCTAAAATAAAATTATTATTGTACTTGTGTTTAATGAGATATATGTAGTGGAGAATCCCACTAGTTGACATTATCTATTACCCAAAATCTTAGTGATTTACCAAAGATCTAGTTCACTTGCTCTCTAATACCATCCATTTTAGGTTAAATGCTAAAGAAATTTCTAATATTCTAGTAAAATTTGTTGTCTTATTGTTGTCCAAAATTGACCAAAAATATTATATCTTTATCTAAGACTATGGTTTTATCTAAAACATGATATCTTATCAATTCGTCAAATACAAATATTACAATCTGTAATGTATCACTTTCTTTCTTAAGGAACTTGACACAAAAGTGTGCGATATTGGAAAATATATCCACAATCACAAAGATAAAATCATTATCCTTTTGAGTCCTTGATAGCCCAAAAATCAAATCTACACTTCTATCTTCCCATGTCCTCTCTGAATTTTGGTAAAGTTTTGTATAAACCATACTACTTTTACTTTCACCCTTAGCGTATTTGGAAAATTGGCATTGGCAATATCAAACCCTCATTATGATGCATTAGATTTTTTAATAGAGATCTTATCTGATAAGACACCAATATATTTTTACCTAATAAAGTTCTCCTTCATTGATTTTTTAAGTATATATAACCATTATCCTTTTACAACAAAGCCATCATGCAATAACTATTCTTTCGATGGATTTCTAACCATGTTGGTCATCTAAATGCATGATACATGTGCATTTCAAAATCTAACTCTTCCTCATACAAATACTTCATTAAGTTAAACCTAATAAATTCTATTCTCATATCATTAATCATTCACCATAAGAACAAATTACTCAAATAATTTGCATCTTTGTTTAAATGACCCCCGATATGTCTTAAAATAAATGGGTGGACTGGAAGAAGCTCAATTGACTTCATGTGACATTAATTCAACATACCTTCTAGGATATTTATGAATTGTATTCTTAGATAAAGACTGTCATACAAAAAAATGTTTAATGAAAAATAGCACCTCCACTTCTTGACACATTTGATCATTGTATATAATAATTTATTTTTTATTAGATACGGCAAGAAATTGATTTTGAGGGCCCTTAAAACCATTAAAATACGTAGGAGAAAAATATTTTACAATGAGGAATAATATAAATGACCTCTACCAACGATGCGAAAAGAAAAACCAAAGCTAATGTAAGCGGAACCTAAAGATAGATCAAGGATACTTGATCCAACAAAAAGATAGAGCATTACATTAAGACTTGCCACTAGAAGCCACCAAAGAATGAATCTACATAATACGACCCGGTCTTTACATATTTATTTTTCTTATGATGGACCTTATTCCACCCATCACTTTGTCACTCATAGGGGCCGATGATCCTATAAAATCTCCATCATGAAACTCACCCCCTCGGGTCTAAGGATCACCTCCAAATTTCCATCCAAGTTATTAGCTAATTGTATTACAACTAAATGGATATTACCCCATGATTAAGCGAAATGTGGATAATAGGTTCTTAATGTAATTGTTGTTGTAGCATAAATAAATAATAATTAAGTACAAAAATTAACTAAAGCAGACTAAGCGGTGAAATGTGAATCCCTATTTTCAAGGAGGAGAAATAAGGAATTATTAGATTTGTAGTGGAATTTGAACTATGTTGAAGTGTTGACCGAGGTGAACAGAGAGGTAGGACCATCGCACGTAGACTCGAGAAAAATCTATATCTAGAGGAACATGTTGTACAAAGGCACCTAGAAATGCGTAGGGACTCCCAAGGATGCTACTGATTGAAAATAATCACATGTGATTTTGAAAGTTATAATTAAATCATATTTTCTAGGTCATGAGTTGTTCCTTGACCTTCACTTTTGGTCACTATGAAGTCGCACTATGATCTTCAAACTTTTTGGAAACCTACAATGAACTAATGACATGTAAAACCCTAAAATAGAAATCAAATCCTAAAAAAGAAAGATACAAAATGAGGGGTCTTACTTTTCTCGGTTGTCACAATGGTGATCTTATGAATGAGTGCTACAGTACATCTTAGACACAATCTAGTTCTATTTGTGTGTGTGCATAATTTTTCGCTAGGTGGCTCTTTTGTCTGTAGCACTTGAATACCGAGAAAATAGCTAAATGTGAAAAAATGTAATATATGTGTACATGGAATAGAATAGACTCCCCCTATTAATTGTATGCGAAATCATGCGATCGGTTTCCCTTGAAAGGATCCTTTGATGCTCTTGAATAGCCTTTGGATGCAACCTTAGGAAGTGGTAGCTAATGCTTTTTGTTTGGTCCTTTATTATGATCACATAACTTTATATTTATATGATTCCCTTGCTTGAATTGTGTAACTAATGTCAAAAATTCTGACTACCAAAAAGATAAGATGCTCATATGGCTATAAATAACCCAAAATATGTGAGTAAAGTATAAAGAGGTCAGGGGTTCTCAAAGGGGATATGATCACCTAGCACTATAATCCTAGTTGGGCGATAGTGTGCATGATGAGAAATGCAAAGGAGTAAAAAGTAAAAATGAACAAAGAAGAGTGTAAGACCAAAAGTGGTACTAGAAATAAAGAAAAGATTTCCCAATACATGGGTTCATTAGTACTTTTCTTACATATGAATCATATGAATAGTAGTATGCAATCATCACTAGATAATTACCCAAAGTGTGTCATTTTATGTCTAAATTTTCCCCGGTTTACGTTGTTGAGTGAAATTTGTATAACATTAAGTAGAAGTGACTTACGTACATGATAACCATATAGATTGATGGTAAAAAGTGTGCCGAGAGACAAGGAAAAGTGTGGACTGAAAACAATATGGACCATGGAGACTAAAGATGAGAAAGTGTAAAATTTGATGAGATGATTACCTTAGGATAGAAACACATGATATAGATTCTTGCCGATGTACCTATTGTTGATGTCAATTGCTGATGTGTGTGATGTTTTTATCAATGTTAAGTGATGTTTACTTCCACTTCCCATATGGATGGACCTACAAAAGAGAAGAATAAACAAATAGTTAAATCTACATGTATATGTATAAAAATGTATGTAAATAAGTATGAAAAATATGAAAAAGGAACAGGTTCACACGATCGTGATGAGGAAAAGATTGTAGAAAGGATATTGTAGATTTTGTTGTGGACCGATTTGTTGTGTTGATCTCATGCTAGTTTTTCCGACTATGATTTTTTTGAGAAATATCACGCCAATGAACTTGAAGAAGTGTAGGGAGAAAATTCTTGTGTCATCCTCCAACCTTTAATTGCTTCCCATGAATGCAGAAGACCACTATAGATGGTGTGTAAAAATATGATCAACTTCAAAATTTCCAATCCAACGTTGCTTTGACGGGAAAATAAAGGTGTATTATATGAATTCAGAAAGCAGGACTATCTTCCCTTTCAAAATCCACTGTGTGAAGTGTTAAAGAATTTGGTACAGTGAAGAATTTGGTGTAACTAGCCCCTAGTGTAACGCCGACATTTTTACCCGCATGAACAAGACGAAACACGGGTTAAAATAGAAAAATTATGGAATAAAATTTTTTGTTGAAGAACGAAAGTGACTATTAGTTATACCCTTGGTTAATAAACGATCGTCACAAAATTAATTAAATAATAATATTCATCCTTCATTCAAGTTTTAAAAATTCATTTCCATAATCCATAATTACTTTAATAAAGTGGTTCCTAAATTCATTTGACAATTTATTATAAAAAGACTACGTCTAATTTTCCCTTCCATTTACACAATATTATTAAATTAAATTCCTCAATGAATATTTCTTAGCTAGAAAAAGGGCGTAAGTTTGAATTAATTAATTATAGGGTTCAAGGGGGATTTTATAAAAGGAAACACCGTCTAATAAATAATATAAAACTAAATTCATCCCTACATCACTCAAGTGGCCCTATTCATCTTGACCCAAGCATTTCATTTCAAACAATCTCACCTACCCCTCACCTAATTTTTGTACGGAACAATCCTAGCCATTTTATGGGATCAATCTCTAAGCCATTGGATCAATAAATCCCTAAACAACCCTAAACGTCTCTATGGAGTAATTTATTCATTCCATTTACTCATTTCTTCTTTTTGTTTTGCGAGGTTAAAGGAAGGAGGAAGAAAAGGAAGCCTTGGAAAAGGAGTATAAAGGTTGTGGATGGATACACACACTCCAAATCTATATAGTTTTTATTTTACTTGTTATTATAATCTACCCTATTCTAGGGTTTGTTTGAAAATTCCATTTTTTTGTAAATTTGATTCAATGAAAATTCCCATTTGGGTATATGGCTTTTGCCCAATAGATATGTTTTTTTTTGTAGTATACACACTCTTCTTCATTTAAATATATATTTATATGTATCTCTCTGTGTGTGTGTGTGTGTGTGTGTGTGTGTGTGTGTGTGTGTGTGTGTGTGTGTGTGTGTGTGTGTGTGTGTGCGTGCGCGTTTACGCACAGCGCACGTGTGTGTACTATACCAAATAAAAATATATGGTCGTGGCTTTAAAACACATGGTCCTCATTTTACTAAATCGACAGTTTAAACAACACAAATATTTTATTTTAGCATTGATAATGTTTAAAACATTTGGGTTCTCAATATTAAACACTACATTGAATAATGAATTTTTGGAGAGGGTCACTCGACCCCATCCCTCATCCCATGGTATAATGGGGTGGGGGTGGTGTGTGGTGTTTGGGGTCGGCGGCCCTCCTCCCCGCCTCCTCCTCTCTTTTTACTATTATAAACTATAGCCTTGGCCATGAGGCCAACACAAGCCATTCAATTTTTTTGTTTTACTTTTTATTTAATAGAAAGTCTTATACACTTATATAATATTAAAATTGTTAATAAAAATATTAATTATATTTAATAATAATAATAATAATATAATATGATTTAATATAAATAATTATTTTTATTAATATTAATAATTGCTCCCGTTCCCCGCGACACGCTCCCCTAACCCTAAACTCCCTAGTGGCGTCAATTAGGAAGAGGTGACCCTAAACTCCTTGGCGGCGGTAGAAATCATACGAGGTCGAGCACCAGACAATTTCATGGATAAACCTAGTATTTGGTAAAGAAAATGGGAGACTTGCAACATGGGATAAGCTAGATGGTGGAATAGATCCAGTACAGATGAACAAGGTGAATGATGGCAATAATAAGAAATATATGGGCAAGGAAGGAACAAAATCTCAGACATGGAGTGGAAGAAATGCCATGGCATATGCAGCCAAGGACCCTACCCTTCACGCAGAACATATTGATCACAGATCTTTTGATGGGAATGAAGCAGAAGTAGGCCAGGGGAAGAAAGGGAATGGGAGTGCCAAACAGAGCAATTGAAGCCCTTCTTTTCCTGAATTTGCTTCCCAAGCTAGAGGTAGGACTTTAGAAAAACCCCTGAAACCCTCTCAGATGATACCGACACTAAAGATTGAGGAAGATCTACTTCACAAGGTGTTAAAAGAGGAGGAAAATCTTACTCAACTTGGCCTCATTTGTAGGTTTAATAAATTTTGGCCTAAACTCTCTCAACTACATGACTGGATTGCACAAAGATGGAGAGAAAAAGTTCAAGGTAAGATTGAGCTTTATCCTTGTGCCAAAGCATATTTTCAAACAATATTGGGTTTGGGGAGAACACGGGCTCATGTTCAAGCCATGGTATCCATCTTTTGATCCCTTAAAAGATTCTTTTGATACCTACCCTATTTGGGTTCATTTTCCAGGACTCCCACTTCAGCTCTGGAATAGATCGTGTTTGCTTACCATAGGTGATGCTCTTGGATCATGTGTAAAAGTTGATGATAAGACCTCTGTTCAGGTACATACTACTTATGCCCAAATCATTGTAGATCTTGATACCTCTCAAGATTTACCAGCAGAAATCAATCTACAAATTGGAGATAGAATTTGGGTACAGAGATTGGACTACAAAGGTATTGCTTTCAGATGTTGACGTTGTTTTCAAATTGGTCATATTTCAGAGGATTGTGAATATTCCAAACAAAAGATCAAACCTGCATGGTGGAAGGATTCCCTTCCTGAACATCTAACAATCAATCCCCATACCGACCCGGTTGTAGAACTCATGCAAGATGAGAAAACTTCTGAGAAGAAAGCTTCCTCTCCTCAGAATATGGATTCATCGATAGATTCGACACTCCTTGTTGTGGGCCACATCCCTATCAAGTCAATTGAAGTTGTTCTTCCAATCTCAGTGGAAGAAGGAAATGAGGAATGGAAGGTAGTGGATAGGAAAAAGAAGGGATCTAAACCCTTTGTTGTCTCGGACAAGGCATGAGTCTTGTCCTATTGTGTGTTATCATCACTACATCTAGGCTATTGGCCTACTTTTTTACTACAGAGTAGATACTATTTAGCTATTTGTTTGTTGGTTTTTGGTTGTGATCTTGGAAGATTCTTCTCTACTATTGATGGGCTTTGTCATTATATCTTGATTTTGATCTCTTGTTGAATTACTAAATTTTTCAAATCGCATTTGAATGTTGTTGTCAAGGGTATAGTCCCTTTCAAAAAACTATTTAACCTTAATAAAAAAAATATATATATATATATATATATATATATATATATATATAACATTTCAATTTTGATACTATTACTATATTGTAGTAATATTAAGGTATTAATAATATTAAAATAATCAAATTTATTTAAATCTCTCCCTTCTTTTTTTTTTGTTCAATGCAAATGCCATTTAACTTTATATATATATATTGTAGGGTATTTCTTTAAAATTGATTTCATCATAGTTTAATGCATATAAGTAGGAATGGTTATAAGTATATTTATTCATTTGCATCATTATATGAATTATTTTTATTTAATTTTATCTAAGACCAAGATTGGGAGATTGTTAAGATTTCTTACACAACTAGATACATTTAATAAAAGGAAGATTATCACTAACTCAAAAGGAGGTCAACACACTACTTTATTATTTCATCATGAATAGAATGCAATTACAATTTCAATATTTCATTATGTCTTCCATACAATAAAATATGGATAACTATTCTCTCTCTCTCTATATGTTTACAAGTTAAATAGTTCTTTCCATAAGCATGCAACAAGGTTCATTCTCAATTCAACTAAATTGAATAATGTTTTAGATCAAATAATCTTGCAATAATTTCTTTCAATCACACCCTTCTTTTTACAAATGTATTTATCTTTCAATTTTGAAAAACACAAAAATTAAGTGAAGTTCCATCTCAACTAACATACAACTAAACTTTGTCCCTTTCATTACAATACTTTCAAATTTTACATAAATAAATGCACAAGCTTTCTATCAAGCATACAATTTTTACACTCTTCCACTCAAAGTGGGAAAAATTACATGACCAAATTTCACTATGAAATATTTTGATAAGGTGAAAGTAGAAGTCTTCAAAATTCATGTCTTCATCCTAAAGGTAGCTTAAAAATTACATTCTTCAACTTTCACAAGAAGGATTACAATACAAATAAATGGGGAGTAGGAAACGCTCTCCACCCAACCTTGAATCCATTAAGAGGGGAAGCCATCCCCTTAAGTACCCCCAAGCCCCAACCAAAGATACATGAGGGGTCTTGAGCATAATTTAAGAACTTTCAACAAAAATGGCTTCACAAACAACATACATTCAACACATTCAAGAGAACCAAAATCACACATAATCAAGTTAATAACTTATAAATGACACAAAAGTTTGAAATAAAACCAAATATAGAAATGGCTATGGGAGAGCACCTTCGTATGCCTCCTAAGTGAAGTTGGAGATTCACCCTTAGCCTCAAAGTGTAAAAACAATCAACAGAAAAATTGTTATCTCACCCTTATGAAGCATGCAACAAAATAACCATGATTTCCTTTCTACTCCCCATAGGTGAAACTCCCAATAACACTCCCAGAAAATGCATTCCTCATAATTCTCCCCTTTACCTCCACTATGGTCCCATAAGGATTTGTCCCACAATCAAATTAAGGGCTATTACCCAACCACACACAAGGATAATCTCAAGACTTAATCAAATTTATCAAGCACAACATTTCATATAAAAAAGCATAACAATGAAACAACAAAGGTGGAGAGCCTACCTCTCCGTCAAGTCAAGTGTCGACAAAATCTATAAGTCTCTTTTAATTCCAGGCCAAGTAGTTTCAAAAAACTCTCCAACAAGCTCCAAATCCTAAAAGTGCAAAAGGAGAAACAAAAAGAAAAAAGTAACCCCCATTCAAATTAAAATTCATCAATAAATAGAAATGGAATGTGAGGATGCCACATTAGCATTCCTCCATTCCCACACTCAAGTCAAAACACCATACCCAAGAAAATAAATGAACTTGTAAGGACTATGAAAAATCACATGGCTCACAAACTTGCACACCATGTTTTCTAAGGACACAATTAATTGATGTGGAATGAAGTGCAATTAATTTCTCTCTTTAACGCCCACTTTTTTACTTGCATGAATACAAGATGAAACAAAGGTTAAAATAGAAAAATTATGGATTTGTTTTTTTGAAGAATGAAAGTGACGATTAGCTATAACCTTGGTTAAGAAACAATCTTCACAAAATTAAAAAATAATAATATTCATCCTTCAGTCAAGTTTTAAAAAATTATTTTCATAATCCGTAATTACTTTAGTAAATTGGTTCCTAAAGTCATTCAATAATTTATTATAGAAAGACTAATTCTAATTTTCTCTTCCATTTACACAATACTATTAAATTAAATTCCTACAATGAATATTGCTTATCTAGAAAAAGGGGGTAAGTTTGAGTTAATTAATTACAACGTTTGACGGGACTTTTATAAAATAAAACACCATCTAATAAATGTTATAAACCTATATTAAACCCTACGCCACTCAAGTGGCCCCAATAAATCTTGACCCAAGAATTTCATTTAAAATAATCTCACCTACCCCTCACCTAAGTTTTGTATGGAATTTTCCTAGCCATTGGATCGAGATCAATCTAAGCCATTGGCTCAAGAAATCCCTAAACAACCCTAAACATATCTATGGAGTCTTTTATTCATTCAAAGTGTACCAATTTTTTCATTTTTATTTTGTGGGTTATGAGAAGGAGAAAGAGAAGGAGGCCATGGAAAAGGAGAATAAATCTTCGGGATGGATACACACAACTTGAAATCTATATCATTTTTATTTTTCTTGTAATTCTAATCTACCCTATTCTAGGTTTTGTTTGAAAATTCTATTTTGTTGTAAATTTGATTCAATGAAAATTCCCATTTGGGTATACAGATTTTCCCAATAGATCTGGTTTTTTTGTAGTATAAACACTCTTCTTATATATATATATATATATATATATATATATATATATGTATGTTTGTGTGTGTGTGTGTGCGTGCGTGCGTGCGCCTGCACAAAGAACTTACTTTCAAGGAAGGGGCACACTACGCTATTAGTATTAACCCAATTCATATATAAGAGCATGGATAGCTAACTTGTGGCTAACATAATCTATTATCATGTCATCTCAAATTTATATATGCTTTCATATATTTAGTGGGTCGGACTCACTACTTTGCATAATGTAGTAGGGTATATAGATAGGAATTAGAAAGTAGGATATTATCATCATATTGAACAAATATTCTTATCATATACTTTGAAAGTTTCCTCCTCAAAACCTTGAGTTGTTCTACTTATATACTATGATCAATTCTCTATATTTTGATATTATTTAGTGTTACCAAGATTCGGATCTATCTATATATACTATGATCATTTCTCTATATTTTGATATTATTTAGTGTTACAGAGATTCGAGATCTATCTAAATAATTTCATTTCATGTTCTTAATACATTATTGTCACTAGTTATGAACAAATTATTTCCTTGTTGGGTTGTGTTATTTTCCTCCTTAATTATGATTGATTTTTTACATCTGGTGATTTAGTGTATTTTTTCACCAACACATATGGACTGACATTCTATTATAATATATTGAATGGTATTTCCTTCTCAATCATTTTCATTGTTTTAATGAATAATGTTGTAATCGAAGAAATTATTATACATTCTATAATAAAAAAATTTAAAAACAGGATATACACTGTAATATTTGTGTCGGTTCTCCTCTTGAATATTTTATTCTCGAATCATCTTGTCTTGAAAGGATTACAAATAAACTTCTACATTTATCTTCCAATTTTTTTATCCAACCTTTGTTTTATTCTGAATTTTACATTAATGAAAATTATCATTGCCGGCAATTTGGATCATTAAAGCATTCGTTATGCTTGACTCAATTATCCAACAAAATGAACATGGGTAACCACCGTAAACATCATCAACATGAGCATAATCGGTGAGGAAAGTTTTATTGATCATGCAGCAGGCGAGGGAGTAGTGGCTATTTGAGTTGTCCATGGTTCTCTGAAAAATACACAACATTTGAATATTATTATATTTTTGTTTGGGATGCTAATGAATTTGCAGCTTTGAATGACTTTGATATTTTTAGGAAACCGACATGACAATAAAGAATCAAAAAGTTGAATATCAAAATACCAATTTTTGTAACATAGAATTTTAATTAAAAACTATCAAACATGCAAGAATCGAAATATGAAATTCACGTAAGAAAATTCTCATTGAATGTTTAGGGAAATATCCACATAGACAATATATCGAGCTTTATCAAATCAAGATGAAAAAGTACATATGAACTCGTTATTATCTATCCGAACACCCCACAATGATAAATAGACCTAATTAGTAACATAGAATTTTAATAAAAAAATTAGATATCAAAATACCAGATTCTAGTAACATAGAATTTTAATAAATAAAGATATCAAACATACACAAATCGAAATATGAAATTTATGTGATAAAATTCCAGCTGATTGTTTAGGGAAATATCTACAAATAAAATATATCAAGCTTTATTAATTCAAGATGAACAAATTATATCGCTCTTATTCCTCTCATTCCTATTATAACTATTAGTCTCTCCTAATCAAGGAGTTGAAAAACAAGTGGTTAAGTAACTCGGATGAGATTATACCTTGCACATGCTATGATCTACACACCTTTTGCCACAAATCCCATGGTGACAATGTTGAAAAAAAGGATGCCTACCTCAGCCATGGTCTAACCAAGTATCCCATCGCGTCATCACATCATCAATACATATTTATCAAGATAATTGTGTGTTTGCTTGTATGCTTAAATTCACGCTTATATATATATATATATATTCATCCATTATAATAATATAGTTGTTATTATCCCCAACTAATTCCCGATATATATGTATTGAAGATGTGATGAGCAAGTACCATTAAGTGATAAGATACTAGGTTGGACCATGCTTGAGGAAGGTTAAATCTCATTCAAACTCACTCAACCATTTGTTTTTCAACTCCTTGATCGGTGAGTACATTATATCTAACATATACTTAGATAAAAGAATGATACACTAAACATCACAATGGAAGAGTACTATCTATATATAAGAGAAATATAGTGAAAAATCATTTCACCCGATCCGATGGCAAAAGACGGTTAAAGCGGGAGTAAAAGATAACATAAAACAATAAATATCAATCTTATTCCTCTCACAATAATCATTGTTCTTCTTCTTCTATTTCTCTCATTGAAATGAAATGAAACGAGGATATATGGAAACTACAGAGTCTACGGAATCTACAGAATCTTCCAAACAACAATAGGAAATAAAATGCAGTGGATTTAAATGATGCAAAAATAGGGGAAAATGTAAGGAAAGCTACATAAATTTATATCAGCAAAATAACATAAAACTCTTGGTTGCAAATAACACAGATCTGGGATTGAAATTGCTTGAGCAATACAAATATATTTGTCAATAATGAACAGCAGCTACAGCTGCACACAAAACATTCATTCATACATTAACAACATGAAAATGAAGGAATTATTTCAACAAAACCAGTCCAGACTTGAGCTGGAACAAAGCACTTTTCTTCTTCTCCCAAATCTGATTTTTCTCCTTCTTCTGTCTTCTTCTTCCTTCTTGCTCTTCTTTTTCTTCTTTTCTAATTCTCCCAATAAAACATAATGCATTAATAATAAACTCCTACACAACAAACTTGCCTTGCAAGTCAACACAAAATCTCTGACAAGAGATAATTAGGGAGAATAATCAACAAAAAGTAAATGTGCAGCAGTCATGATTAAATGCAAATCTGATAGCTAAATCTGGGAAAGTCAAATAGTAGTTGCACAATAAATTCTGATTTGAATTTCCAACACTCCCCCTTAATTATGAACTGCTGCAGATCATGGAAATATGAATCAAGTTTGTTCAAAAACTGTTGTAGCATTTCCGTAGCTAGCTAACAGTTTTCCGGAGCTGCTAACTTGTGCAAAGTCACAAACTCCTAAGCCACTTTGTAAATACTCAAATGTCTCTTTTTCCAGTGCTTTAGTAAATATGTCAGCCAGCTGATCTTTAAACCTACAAAAATCAAGACAAATTTCTTTGTTGCTTACAAGCTCTCTAATAAAATGATACCTCGTATCAATATGCTTAGTTCTCTTGTGAAAAACATGATTTTTAGATAATGCTATGGCTGAACTGTTATCACATAATACTTGTAGTGGCTTCATTTTGACCATGTATCAAATATTTCAACATCCTTCGCATCCAAACAGCTTGACACGTAGCACTAGTGGCTTCCACATACTCGGCTTTAGCTGAAGAAAGAGTCACAATGGGTTGTTTCTTCGATGCCCATGACACAAAACCTATGCCAAAGTGAAAAGTATACACGTAGTACATTTCCTATCATCTATGCCACCTCCATAGTCACTATTAGTGTACCTAACAAGACTGAAATCATCTAAAGTGGAATAAAAATACCAAAATCCTTTATACCACTTACATACCTCAATATCCTCGTATCGGCCTGCCAATGTGAGTATTTTGGAGACTCCATAAACCTTGAAATCAGACTTACACCATACATGATATCCAGCCTTGTGGTACATTAAGTACATAAGGCTTCCAACCAACCTCTTGAACAATGTAAAATCAAAACATGCTCCATCATCTTCCTTGCTTAACTTCATCCCTTTCATATCCAAAGTGTTGGGGATACCTTGCACCTTGCCATATTAAATATCTTCAAAACTTCATTTGCATATTTATATTGAGAAATAACTATACCATCATTGGATTGATGGAATTCAATCCCAAGAAATACCTCGTAAGACCTAAATCAGTCATTTCAAATTCATTCTTCATTACTCGATTTGAAGGAATCTATGTTTAGATCACCGGTAAAGATTAGATCATCAACATACAAGCAAACAATCAAAATTTTACCTTGCTTGTTGACCTTGGTGTACAATGTTGGTTCACAACCACTCCTTTGGAAAGCATTTTGAATGAGATAGGAGTCAATGCGGCTGTACCAAGATCTTGGAGCTTGCTTCAATCCATAGAGTTCCTTCTTTAACCTATACACCTTGTCTTCATGATCTAGTATCTCATAGCCTTGTGGCTGTTCCACATACACTTCCTCCTCTAAATATCCATTTCAAAATGCAAACTTTACATCCATTTTATATACAGGCCACTTGTTGTGAGAAGCAATAGCTAAAAGCAGGTCCTAATTGTATCCAACCAAGCAACCGGAGAAAATGTCTCATTGAATCTATCTTTGGGCTGTTGTGTAAAACCCCTTGCAACTAGCCTTGCTTTATGCTTTTGCACTTTCCCATCAGCACCTTGCTTGGTCTTATAAATCCATTTGACACTAATTACATCTTTGACTTCCAGCAAATCAACCAACTCCCGTGTTTGGTTCTTTTCAATGGATTCAATCTCCTCATCCATGGCTTCTGCCCATATATCACTACTCACAGCCTCTTCAAATGTTAATGGATCATCAATATGAGAAAATAAAGCAAAAGCTGAAAATGAATTAGTTGTGTCAACATTATACAACTCACTCAAACTCCTTGTTTTTCGTGGCATCATGCTTGCTAGAGTTGGATCCGAGATGAAGAACTACTTGGAGTGCTAGATGGTGTTGCTCCAAGGATACCGATTGATGTAGATGCCGGTGTAGATGCTTGTGAATTTTGCTGTCCTATTGGTGTGGACAGCAGCCTTGAAGATCTCCTTGGTGTGAATGAAGGTGTAGCTTGAGCTGCAACTTGTGGTACCATCCCGGGATTGGAAGGAGCTGCTGTTGGATTATATTATGTGTTGGAAACACTTCATCCACCATATTATCATTTGGGACAGCAGCTGTAATTCTGACAGTCCTCTCTATGCTTCCATCCCATGCTTCATCCTCCACAAATTAAACATCATGGCTGATTATAACTTTCCTATTGATAGGATCAAACAACTTATATACTTTTTTTTTCTTGAGTAACCAACAAATATACATTTTTGTCCCTTATTATCTAACTTCCTTCTCAACTCATCTAGAACACGTGCATATGCTATGCATCCAAATACCTTCATATGAGAAACACTATGTTTCCTTCTTGTACAAGCCTCTTGAGGGACTTTGTTTCTTACACTCTTTGTTGGGCACCTTATTCATGATGTAAACAGCAGTTGCCACTACCTCAGCCCAATATTCATTTGGTAGATGTTTGGCTGCCATCTCCATAATTGTTCGGTTCTTCCTCTCTCGCCACACCATTTTGCTGAGGTGTATAGCGGGCTGTAAATTGTTTGTGTATGCCATGAGATCTACAAAAATTTATAAATTCATTAGATATAAATTCACCCCCTATCTGTCCTTAGAACCTTGATGTAGTGGCCGCTTTGCTTCTCCTCAAGTGCATTGAACTACACTGGAAATAAGCAAATGCATCAGATTTGTGTTTCAAGAAATAAACCCACATTTTTCTTGTGAAATCATCAATAAAAGTAAGAAAATAAGTACAGCCTCCTATAGACGGTGTTTGCATTTGCCCATAAATATCTGAATGCACAATCTCAAGTGGAGCTGTAGCTCTATTTGCCTTGCCAATCAGAAATGACTCTCTATGTTGTTTGCCCATAATACATCCTTCACAAACTCTTTCCGGTTTCTCAATTAATGGCAAACCTTTTACCATATTCTTCATATGAAGTAATTTCAGCGCTCCAAAGTATAAATGCCCAAATCTAAAATGCCAAAGCCAAGAATCATCCTTTACTACTGTTTGAAATGCTGCTGGAGTTTCTACAGAAACATCATTTACCTCTTTGGAGCTGTTCTAGCCGTTTCCGTAGCTGTCTTGGAAATTTCCGTAGATTTCTTGAAAATTTCCATAGAAATTTTGAACCTTTTTGTGACTGTTTTGAACATTTCCATAGTGTCTCTGGCTACTGCTGATTTTGTATCTTCTACCTTAAAAGCTGCTCCAGAATTTACAGTATGTGTCTCATGAATAGCTTGAGCTGTTTTTCCTTTCATGGCTGGCCTTATTTTTAATGGAAACATGTGGTTTATAGTCATTTGTACCTTGGCAATAAGCATATTGCTTGGAAGCTTGTCCAAAATAACACATTCATTATTTTCCATGTACACTCTATATCCCTTTTGTATCAGCTTGTCCAATGCTCATCAAGTTGTGTTTTAGACCAGCAACATAATATACATCAGGCATAAATTTTGGCTCCCCCTTTTTGGTTAGAATATTAACCGTACCTTTACCCAAAATAGTGACTTTGTTGTTGTTACCAAGTGTAACATCAGTTTGAACTGATTCTTCCAAGCTAGAAAACAAATCTTTATTACCTGTCATGTGATTACTGCAACTCAAATCTAAATACCATATGTCACATGGGCTTTCTTGAATAACATTGCATTCAACTGGAGAGTTTGTAGAGATTGCTTCAAAAATCTTCGTGCATGCAATGAACATGCCGCTGAGGAAGTCTTCTTGGACTAATTTTGACCTTGCTTTTGTTGGTCATACTTTTTTTCCTTAAATTCATGAGCATAATGCCCAAACTTCTTACAATAGTGACATTGAATGTGTGATTTTTCAAATCTTTGGCCACTTGGGTGACTAAAATTCTGATTTTGACCTCTACCACCAGCATTTGCATAACTACTACTACGTCCACTTCTAGGAGAACTTCTCCCTCTTCCTCTAGGACTGAAACTCCTCCTTCCTCTTCCACGATTTATAGAAATCTGAGATGAAAATGCATTTTCTACTGAACTATTTGATCTGTTTAGTCTATATTCATGATTGATAAGAGAGGCATGTAGTTCATCAACACTAAACTGGCTCAAATCTTTGGTTTCCTCTAGAGCCACAACTACAACATCAAATTTAGAAGGGAGACTTCTAAGTACCTTTTCAACAACCTTCCTATCCTCTATGGCCTCTCCATGGGACTTCATTTGATTTATCAAACCAACAACATGAGTAAAGAAAGATTCTACTGAATTTGAGTTTCCCATTGATAAATTTTCAAATTCTCTTCTAAGGAGCTGTAATTTAGTAGTTTTAACCTTTTCCATACCCCGATACGCAACTGGAGTATGTCCCATGCTTCCTTGGCTTGCTTTGCTACTACAACTCTTGGGAGTATGCTCTCATGCATTTCTTGATATATATAAAATAGTGCTTTCCCATCCTTCTTCCGCTGTTCCTTCAAGATGTCCTTTTGAGCTTGTGTAATAGCATTGTATGCTGCTTGGTCTATTGGTTCCTGGTAACTATTTTCAACCATTTCCCAAATGTCTTGAGACTAAAACAAAGCTTTCATGGTCAAAGACAAATACTCATAGTTCTTTGCTGTGAAAATCGGAGTTTGCACACTAACCAATGATGCACCAAATGTAGAAGCCATTAATGGTTACCAAATGAAAAACTAAAAACCCAGAAATGAAATAGAAGAAGGGTTTAGCCAAGCTCTGATACCAGATGAAGGGAAATGAAATGAGGATCTATGGAAACTGCAGAGTCTACGGAATCTACAGAATCCTCCAAACAACAATAGGAAATAAAACGCAGCGGATTTAAATGATCCAAAATAGGGGAAAATGTAAGGAAAGCTACAGAAATTTATATCAGCAAAATAACATAAAACTCTTGGCTGCAAATAACACAGATTTGGGATTGAAATTGCTTGAGCAATACAAATATATTTGTCAATAATGAACAGCAGCTACAGCTGCACACAAAACATTCATTCATACATTAACAACATGAAAATGAAGGAATTCTATCAACAAAAACCAGTCCAGACTTGAGCTGGAACAGAGCACTTTTCTTCTTCTCCCAAATCTGATTTTTCTCCTTCTTCTATCTTCTTCTTCCTTCTTGCTCTTATTTTTCTTCTTTTGTAGTTCTCCCAATAAAAGATAATGCATTAATAATAAACTCCTACACAACAAACTTTCCTTGCAAGTCAACACAAAATCTCTGACAAGAGATAATCAGAGAGAATAATCAACAAAAAGTAAATGTCCAGCAAAGTAATGATTAAATGTAAATCGATAGCTAAATCAGGAAAGTCAAATAGTAGTAGCAGAATAAACTCTTATTTGAATTTCCAACATCTGCTACACATACACTTAATTATTTTACATTGTAATATGTTAATATATTTATACTTCACATTTATTCTTATTTATCTAGCCCAATTTTACAGGATTCAATCATATCTAGTAACATTACGGAAAATAGTTAAGACTATCCCCGAATGCTAGGAAATTGTGCAACAAAATTATGATATTTACCAACATTAGCAAGAAACCGTTAAGCTTTGCATAGCAAGAAATCTTGCAAAAAATCAAAATATCACCTCAATTCAATTCCCTCTACTAACACATTAATTCCTCATTAAAATTTAATCATATCTAGCCAAGCATAGGTGGGTAAAATTATTTTTACCTTATCGCTTTAAAGGTGTGGTAAACCTCTACACTTCGAGGGTTATATTTGTTTTTCAAATTATTAAATTTTTGTTTACAATTTATAAAAAATAAAATAAACAAGGTAATATATTGCAAAATTTAAAATATTAATAAAAAGATCTATTTCAAATATATCAATTTTAAATCATGGATTCTATATATAAGAATTATTATCCACGTGTTGTAGAAAATGATCATTCTTTGTAAATTGTGGTTATGCAATTGCCTCCAATGTAAAAAAGGTGGAAGATCCATTGTTCAAAATAGGGGTCACTTCATCTCTACGAGATGGTTGAAGCCGTCTTTATCAATCTTCCTTTTCCTTTAATGTTTTGTTGGACTCTTTGTGATGCTTTCAAATAGTTGCTTGTTCTTTCTTTACGCATGCTAAATTTTCAAAAGGCAAGGCATATTGTATAAACAAAGAGATGCTTACAAATGTACATAAGAACCCAAACCCTTATTTTTATGGAGGGGATATTGTTCATAAATCCAAATGCTCCCTCATCAAACACCCAAGGTAATGAAGTTGTGCATGAGCTCCTGTTTATAAACCTCTTGTGAGCTTATTTGTTTTCCCGAATTGGTAACTTCATAGTAGTCATCTATCTTTTATGTGCTTATTTTCTCTATTTTCCCACTTAATCAAGGACTATCTTTCCACTCTACCGCCTATTTTGATACCAGTCTATATATCCATTACTATCTCAACTTATTTTCTTAACTTCGTAGGAAACTATTGTATATGATCTACACCTGTAAAAAATAAACTTGCTTCTTCACATCTCTCGTGTTCCTCAAAGAAAGGGTAAAAATATTATACCTTGAAGATATATGATACATTCACCCATAGAGTAGCTCTATCTCATTAAATTCACTAAGGATTTCCTTAAAACGATCTAAGGACAAATCTTCTTCCACTTGAGCTCGATGTATATTCATTTCAAGAAGCTCTCCTAACATAAATGTGTAAGAGCCAAGTCACCTACTTTGAACTCTCGTTCTCTTCTTGACCGAACAATCTTTTTTTATATCTCATTACACACTAGCTCCTCTTCCAATTTCTTCTTTTTATGTGATTTACTTCATTAATGCACAATACCGCAAAATCTTCTACTTCATGACTTATTCTTCTCATAGTTATTATAGTTCACAAATATGACAATGGAAGAAACCACACACCACCTAAAATAAAATTATTACTGTACTTGTGTTTAATGAGATATATGTAGTGGCATATCCCATTGTTTGGCATTATCTATTACCTAGAATCTTAACATTATCTATTACCTAGAATCTTAATGATTTACCAAGGATATAGTTCACTTGCTCTCTTAGACCATCCAATTTAGATTAAATGCTAAAGAAATTTATAATATCCTACTAACATTTGTTGTCTTAATGTTTTCCAAAATTGACCCAAAAATATTATATCTTTATCTGAGACTATGGTTTTATCTAAAACATGCTATCTTATCAATTTGGCAAATACAAATATTACAATGTGTAATGTATAACTTTCTTTCTTAAGAAATTTGACACAAAAGTGTGCGATATTGGAAAATATATCCACAATCACAAAGATAAAATCATTATTGTTTGAGTCCTTGATATCCCAAAAATCAAATCCACACTTCTTTCTTCCCGTTTCCTCTCCAAATTTTTGTAAAGGTTGGTATAAACCCTAGTATTTTACTTTCACCCTTAGTGTAATTGAAAAATTGGCATTGCCAATATCAAACCCTCATTATGATGCGTTAGAGTTTTTAATACAAATGTTATCCGATAAGACACCAATATGTTTTTCCCTTATAAAGTTCACCTTCATTTATTTTTTAAGTATATATAACCATTACCCTATTTCCAAAAATTCATCATGCAATAACTATTATTTCGATGGATTTCTAACCATGTTGGTCATGTAAATGCATGATACATGTGCATTTCAAAAATCTAACTCTTCCTCATACAAATACTTCATTGAGTTAAACCTACTAAATTCTAATCTCATATCATTAATCATTCACCATAAGAAAAAATTACTGAAAGAATTTGCATCTTTGTTTAAATGACCCCTTATATGTCTTAAAATAAATGGGCGTACTTAGAAGAAGCTCAATTGACTTCATGTGACATTGATTCAACATACTTTCTAGGATATTTATGAATCATAGTCTTAGGTCTTGAGTGTACAACAAAAAATGTTTAATGAAAAATAACACCTCCACTTCTTGAAACATTTGATCATTGTATATAATAATTTATTTTTATTAGATATAGTAAGAAATTGATTTTTAGGGGCCCTAAAACCATTAAAATACGTAGAGAAAAATATTTTACAATCGGGAATAATATAAATGACCTCTACCAATCGGAAAAGAAAAACCAAAGCTAATGTAAGTTGGACCTAAAGATAGGTCAAAGAGATTTGATCCAACACAAAGATAGAGCATTACATTAAAACTTACCACTAGAATCTGCCAAGAACAAATTTACGTAACACAATTAGTATTTACATATTTATGTTTCTTATGATAGACCTTACTCCACCCATCACTGTCATTCGTGGTGATAGATGATCCTATCAAATATCCATCATGAAACTCACCCCCTCCGAGCTCAAGGATCACCTCCAATTCTCCATCCAAATTATCAGCTAATTGTGTTACAAGTAAAGGGATATTACCCCATGATTAAGTGAAATGTGGATAATAGTCTCTTAATCTAATTGTTATTGCAGCGGTAAAAAAATAATAATTAAGTACAAAAATTAACTCAAGCAACTAAGAAGTGAAATGTGAATCCCTAGTTTCAAGGAGGGGAAATAGGGACTTATCCTGAATTGCGGTGGAATTGGAACTATGTTGAAGTGTTGACCGGGTGAACAGAGAGGTAGGACCATTGCACAAAGAACGAGAAAATCTATATCTGGAGGAATAGGGTACATGCAAGGTGTCTAGAAAGGGATAGGGGCTCCTAAGGATGCTAGAGATTGGAAATAAGCACATGTGACTATGAAAGTTGAAATAAAATCATCTTTTCTAGGTCATGAGTTGTTCCTTGACCTTCACTTTTGGTCACTATGAAGCTACACTATGATCATCAAACTTTTTGAAACCTACAATGAACTAATGACCTGTAAAACCCTAAAATAGAAATCAAATCATAAAAAAGAAAGATACAAAATGAGGGTTCTTACTTTTCTTAGTTGTCCTGACAACGGTGATCTTACGAATGAGTGCTATAGTACATCTTATATCCAATCTAGTTCTATTTGTGTGTGCGGAATTTTTCCCTAGGTGGCTCTTTTGTCTTCCGCACTTGGATAACTAGAAAATAGCTAAGAGTAAAAAAATGTAATAAATGTGTACATGGAATAGAATAGACTCCCCTCCTATTAACTATACGCATAATCATGCTTTGTCTCTTTCCCTTGAAAGGATCCTTTGATGCTCTTGAATAGCCTTCGATGCAACCTTTGGAAGTGATAGATAATGCTTTTTGTTTAGTCCTTTACTATGATCACATAACTTTATATTTATATGATTCCCTTGCTTGAATTGTGTAACTAACATAAAAATTCTGACTACCAAAATGATAAGAGGCTCATATGGCTAGAAATAACCCAAAATATGTGAGTAAAGTATAAAGAGGTCGGGGTTCTCAAAGGGGACACGATCACCTAGCGTTGGAATCCTAGTTGGGTGCTTTAGTGTGCAGGATGAGAAATGCAAAGGAGTAAAAAGTACAACTAAACAAAGAAGAGTGTAAGACCAAAAGTGGAAGTAGAAATAAAGAAAATCTTTCCCAAGACATGGGTTCATTAGTACTTTTCTTACATATGAATCATATGAATAGTAGTATGCAATCATCACTAGATAATTACCCAAAGTGTGTCATTTTAGTCTAAATTTTCACCCACTTTACGTTGTTGAGTGAAATTTGTATTACATTAAGTAGATAGACTTGTGTACATGATAACCATATAGATTGATGGTAAAAAGCGTCTTTGAGAGACAAGGAAAAGTGTTGACTGAAAACAATATGGACCATGAAGACTAAAGATGAGAAAGTGCAAAATTTGATGAGATGATTAGCCTAGGGTAGAAACAGATGATATATATTCTTGCCGATGTACCTATTGTTGATGTCGATTGATGATGTGTGTGATGTTTTTGTCAATGTTAAGTGATGTTTACTTCCACTTCCCGTATGGATGGACGTGCAAAAGAGAAGAATAAACAAATAGTTAAATACACATGTATATGTATAAAAACGTATGTAAAGAAGTATGAAAAATATGAAAAAGGAACATGTGCACCTGATCTGTGATGAGGAATGATTTTAGAAAGGATATTGTAGATTTTGTTGTGATTACCGATTTGTTGTGGTGATCTCATGCTAGTATTTATGACTACGATTTTTTTGAGAAATATCACGCCAATGAACTTGAAGAAGTGTAGGGAGAAAATTCTTGTGTCATCCTCCAACATTAAATTTCTTCCCATGAATGTAGAAGACCACTATAGATGTTGTGTAAAAATATGATCAAGTTTAAAAATTTCCAATCCAACGTTCTTGTGACGGGAAGATAAAGGTGTATTATATGAATTCGAGAGAGCAAAATGACTATCTTCCCTTTCAAAATCCACTTGTGTGAAGTGTTAAAGAATTTGGTACGAGTGAATAATTTGGTGTAACTACCCCCTGGTCTAACAAATCGACATTTTTACCCCCACGAGCAGAAAGATGAAACAAAGGTTAAAAGAGATAAATTATGGAATAATTTTTTTTTTTTTGAAGAGTGAAAGTGACTATTAGTTATACCCTTGGTTAATAAACGATCATCACAAAATTAATTAAATAATAATATTCATCCTTCATTTAAGTTTTAAAAATTCATTTCCATAATCCATAATTACTTTAATAAAGCAGTTCCTAAATTCATTCGATAATTTATTATAAAAAGACTACATCTAATTTTACCTTCCATTTACACAATATTATTAAATTAAATTCCCTCTGAATGAATATTTTAGCTAGAAAAAGGGCGTAAGTTTGAATTAATTAATTATAGGGTTCAAGGGGATTTTATAAAAGAAAACACCATCTAATAAATGTTATAAAACTAAATTAATCCCTACACCACTCAAGTGGCCCTATTCAATCTTGACCCAAGCATTTCATTTCAAACAATCTCACCTACCCCTCACCTAAGTTTTGTATGGAACATTCCTAGCCATTTTATGGGATCAATCTCTAAGCCATTGGATCAATAAATCCCTAAACAACCTTAAATGTCTCTATGGAGTAATTTATTCATTCCATTTACTCATTTCTTTATTTTGTTTTATAGGTTAAAGGGAGGAAGAAAAGGAAGCCCTGAAAAGGAGCATAAAGCTTGCGGATGGATACACACAACTCCAAATCTATATAATTTTTATTTTTCTTGTTATTATAATCTACCCTATTCAAGGGTTTGTTTGAAATTCCATTTTGTTGTAAATTTTAATCAATGAAAATTCCCATTTGGGTATATGGTTTTGCCCAATAGATCTATTTTTTTGTAGTATACACATGCTTCTCTCTCTCTCTATCTCTCGATCTATCTATATCTCTCTCTCTCTCTATCTCTCGATCTCTCTATATCTCTCTCTCTCTCTATCTATATCTATATCTCTCTATATATATATATATATGTGTGTGTGTCTTGTGCAGCGTCTTACACAAAGAACTTGTAATAATAAAACCCAATTTTTTCTTATTTTAAGTAATAATATATATTACGAACATATATATAGTTGTGTGTGTGTGTCCATGTGTGTCTATGTAATATACACAATAAAATCTATAGTAGTTGCTTTAAAACACATGGTCCTCATTTTACTAAATCGAGTTTAAACAACAATTTTTTTTTTTGCATTAATAATGTTTAAAACATTGGGGTTCTCAATATTAAACACTTGCATTGAATAATGAATTGGGGGGGAGAGGGTCACCGACCCCATCCCTCATCCCATTGTTAATGGGGTGGGTGTGGGGTGTGGGGTGTGGGGTCATGACCCTCCTCCCCACCCTCCCCTCCACTTTTTAGTATTATAAACTATAGCCTTGGCCACGAGGCCCACACAAGCCATTCAATTGTTTTATGTTCTGCTTTTTTATTAATAGAAAGTCTTATACACTTATATAATATTAAATTTTTAATAATAATAATAATATAATAATAATAATATGTTTTAATATAAATAATTATGTTTATTAATATTAATAATAAAAATATAATTACCTATATAACAATTGTTGTTATTATTATTATTATTTATTTACCCATGATAAAATTTTTAATAATAACTATATATATATATATATATATATATATATATATATATATATTATTAATTATTTTTCGATTTTTATACTATTACTATATTGTAGTAATATTAAGGTATTAATAATATTAATACATTATTAATATTAAAACAATCAAATTTATTTAAATTCCTCCTTCTTTTTTTTTTAGTTCAATGCAAATGCCATATATATATATATATATATATATATATATATATATATAGGGAATTTCTATAAAATTGATTTTGTCATAGTTTAATGCATATAAGTAGGAATGGTTATAAGTATATTTATTCATTTGCATCATTATATGATTTTTTTAATTTAATTTTATCTAAAACCAAGATTGGGATATTGTTAAGATTTCTTACACAACTAGATACACTTAATAAAAAAGAAGATTATCACTAATTCAAATAGGAGGTCAACACACAACTTTCTTATTTCATCATGAATAGAATGAAATTACAATTTGAATATTTCATTATGTATTCCAATAAAGTATGGGTAACTATTCTCTCTCTCTCTCTCTCTCTCTCTCTCTCTCTCTCTACAAGTTAAATAGTTCTTTCCATAAGCATGCAACAAAGGTTCATTCTCCATTCAACTAAATTGAATAATGATTTAGTTCAAATAAGCTTGCAAGAATTTATTTCAATCACACCCTTCTTTTTACAAATATATTTATCTTTCAATTTTGAAAAACACACAAATCAAGTGAAGTTCCATCTTAACTAACATACAACTAAACTTTGTTCCTTTCATTAAAATACTTTCAAATTTTACATAAATAAATGCACAATCTTTCTATTAAGCATACAATTTTTACACTCTTCCACTCAAAGTGTGAATAATTACATGAACAAATTTCAATACGAAATATTTTGACAACGCGAAAGTAGAAGTCTCCAAAATGCATGTCTTCATCCTAAAGGTAGCTTCAAAACTTGCATTCTTCAACTTTCACAAGAACGATTACAATACAAATAAATGGGGAGTAAGAAATGCTCTCCGAACCTTTAATCGATTAAGAGGGGAAGCCATCCCCTTAAGTACCCCCAAGCCCAAACCAAAGATACATGAGGGGTCTTATTCATCATATTACAACTTTCAACAAAATTGGCTTCACAAAAAACATACATTCAACACATTCAACACAACAAAAATCACATATAATCAAGGTTATAACTTATAAACCACACAATTTTTTTAAATCAAACCAAATACAGAATTGGCTATGGAGAGCACCTCGTTATGCCTCCTAAGTGAAGTTGGAGTTTCATCCTTAGCCTCAAAGTGCACAAAAAATCAACGAAAATTGTTATCTCACCCTTGCGAGGATGCAACAAAATAACCATGATTTCCTTTTCGCTCCCCATAATGCTCCCCATAATACTCCCCTTTACCTCCACAATGGTCCCATAAGGATTTCTCCCACACTCAAATTAAGTGCTACTACCAAACCACACACAAGCATAATCACAAGACTTAAACAAATTTATCAAGCACAACATCTCATATAAACAAGCATAATAATGAAAAAACAATGGTGGAGAGCCTACCTCTCCACCAAGTGCCAACAAACCTCCATAAGTCTCTTTTAATTCCAAGCCAAGTAATTTCAAAAAACTCTCCAACAAGCTCCAAATCCCACAAGTGCAAAAGGAGAAACAAAAAGGAAAAAGTAACCCCTATTCCAATTAAAATTCATCAATAAATAGAAATGGAATGTGAGGATGATGAGGTGGATCCATGTAGGATGTCACATTAGCATTCCTCCATTTTCACACTCAAGTCAAAACACCATGCCCAAGAAAATAAATGAACTTGTAAGGACTATGAAAAATCACATGGCTCACAAACTTGTACACCATGTTTTCTAAGGACACAATAAATTGATGTGGAAGGAAGTGCAATTATTTTCTCTCTTTAACGCCCACATTTTTACCCACATGAACACAAGACGAAACAAAGGTTAAAATAGAAAAATTATGAATTTTCTTTTTTTTAAGAATGAAACCGACTATTACCTATACCCTTGGTTAAGAAACAATCTTCACAAAATTAAAGAAATAATAATATTCATCCTTCATCAAGTTTAAAAAATTCATTTCCATAATCCCTAATTACTTTAATAAAGTGGTTCCTAAAGTCATTCAATAATTTATTATAAAAAGACTAATTCTAATTTTCTCTTCCATTCACACAATACTATTAAATTAAATTCCTCTGATGAATATTGCTTTACCTAGAAAAAGGGGGTAAGTTTGAGTTAATTAATTACAAGGTTTGAGGGATTTTATAAAATAAAACACCATCTAATAAATGTTATAAACCTAAATTAATCCCTACACCACTCAAGTGGCCCCCAAGCATTTCATTTAAAATAATCTCACCTACCCCTCACCTAAGTTTTGTATGGAACGTTCCTAGCCATTGGATGGGATCAATCTAAGCCATTGGCTCAAGAAATCCCTAAACAACCCTAAACATATATATGGAGTCTTTTATTCATTCCATTTACCAATTTCTTCATTTTTGTTTTGTGGGTTAAAGGAAAGAGGAAGAGAAGGAAGCCATGGAAAAGGAGGATAAATCTTGTGGATGGATACACACAACTCCAAATCTATATCATTTTTATTTTGCTTGTAATTCTAATCTAGCCTATTCTATGTTTTGTTTGAAAATTCTATTTTTTTGTAAATTTGATTCAATGAAGATTCCCATTTGGGTATATGGCTTTTGCCCAATAGATATGGTTTTTTTTTGTAGTATACACACTCATATATATATATATATCTATATATATATATATATATATATATATATATATATATATATATATATATATGTCTCGTGTGTGTGTGTGTGCAAAGAACTTACTTTGAAGGGAAGGGGCATGCTATGCTATTAGTATTAACCCAATTCATATATCGAACATGGATAGCCAACTTTTGGCTAACATAATTTCTTATCATGTCATCTCATATTTATATATGCTTTCATATATTTAGTGGGTTGGCCTCACTACTTTGCATAATATTGTAGTAGGGTATATAGATAGGAATTAGAAAGTAGAATATTATCATCATATTGAACAATTAGTCTTATCATAAACTTTGGAAGTTTCCTCCTCAAAACCTTGAGTCGTTCTACTTCTATACTATGATCAATTCTCTATATTTTGATATTATTTAGTGTTACAGAGATTCAAATCTATCTAAATAATTTCATTTCACGTACATAATACATTATTGTCACTAGTTACGCACAAATTATTTCCTTGTATGGTTGTGTTATTTGCCTCCTTAATTATGATTGATTTTTTACGTCTGGTGATTTAGTGTATTTTTTTATCAACACATATGGACTGACATTCTATTATAATATATTGAAGGGTATTTCCTTCTCAGTCATTTTCATTGTTTTAATGAATAATGTTGTAATCAGAAAAAAATATTATACATTCTCTAATAAAAAAATTTAAAAACAGGATATACACTGTAATATTTGTGTCAATTCTCTTCTTCAATCTTTTATTCTCGAATCATCTCGTCTTGAAAGTATGACAAATAGCTTCTACAATTATCTTCCACTTTTTTTTTATCCAAGCTTTGTTTTATTCTCAATTTTGCTTTAATGAAAATTATCATTGCCGGCAGTTTGGATCATTACAGCATTCGTTATGCTTGACTCGAATAATCCAACAGCATAGACATGGGAAACCGCCGTAAACATCATCAACATGAGCATAATCAGTGAGGGAAGTTTGATTGGCCGGAGCAGCAGCAGAAGCAGTGGCTATTTGAGTTGTCCATGGTTCTGAAAAATACAAAACATTTGAATATTATTATATTTTTGTTTGGGATGCTAATGAATTTGCAGCCTGAATGACTTTTAAACTGTTAGGAAACCAGACACGAAAATAAAGAATCAAAAAGTTGAATATCAAAATACCGGTTTTAGTAACATAGAATTTTAATTAAAAAAATATCAAACATGCAAGAATCGAAATATGAAATCCACATAAGAAAATTTTCGCTGAATGTTTAGGGAAATATCCAAAGTACAATATATCAAGCTTTATGAAATCAAGATGAAAAAGTACATATGAACTCGTTATGATCTATCTGAACTCTCCACAATGATAAATACACCTAATTAGTAACATAGAATTTTAATAAAAAAATTCGATATCAAAATACCAGTTCTAGTAACATAAAATTTTAATAAAAAAAGATATCAAACATACAAAACGAAATATGAAATTTATGTGATAAAACTCCAGCTGAATGTTTAGGGAAATATCTACAGTACAATATATCAAGCTTTATTAATTCAAGATGAACAAATTACATCGCTCTTATTCTTCTCATTCCTATTATAACTATTAGTCTCACCTGATCAAGGAGTTGAAAAACAAGTGGTTAAGTAACTGTGGATGAGATTATACCTTGCACATGCTATGATCTGCACAACTGCCACAGATCCCATGGTCACAATGTTGAAAAAAAAAGATGCCCGCCTAAGCCATGGTCTAACCAAGTATCCCGTCACGTCATCACATCATCAATACATATTTATCAAGATATTTGTGTGCGTGCATGCACGCTTAAATTCACAGTTATAATAATATAGCTGTTATCCCCAAGTAATTCCTGATATATATGTATTGAAGATGTGATGAGCAGTACCATGAAGTGAATCTTACTAGATATGATCTGAATCGTGTAAAATCTCATTCACATTCACTCAACCATTTGTGTTTAACTCCTTGATCAGGCGAGTACATTATATCTAACATATACTTAGATAAAAGAATGATACGCTAAACATCACAATGGAAGAGGACTATCTATATATAAGAGAAATATAATGAAAAATCATTTCACCTGATCGGATGGCAGAAGAAGGTGAAAGCAGGAGTAAAAGATAACATAAAACAATAAATATCAGTCTTATTCCTCTCACAATAATCATTGTTCTTCTTCTTCTGTTTCTCTGCTCCATATACACTTAATTATTTTACATTGTAATATGCTAATATATTTATACTTCACATTTATTCTATTTATCTCGCCCGATTTTACACGATTCGATCATATCTAGTAAGATTACCGGAAAACAGTTAATACTATCCCCGAATGCTACGAAATTGTGCAACAAAATTATGATATTTACCAGCATTAGAAAGAAACCGTTAAGCCTGCATAGCAAGAAATCTTGCAACAAAATCAAAATATCGCCTCAATTCAATTCCCTCTACTAACACATTAATTCCTCGTTAAAATTTAATCATATCTAGCCAAGCATAGGTGGGTAAAATTATTTTTACCTTATCAGCTTTAAAGGTGTGGTAAACCTCTACACTTCAGAGGTTATATTTGTTTTTCAAATTATTAAATTTCTGTTTATAATTTATAAAAATAAAATAAACATGGTAATGTATTGAAAATTTTAAAATAATAATAAAAAAGATCTATTTCAAACATATCACTTTTAAATCATGGATTCTATATATAAGAATTATTATCCACGTGTTGCAGAAAATGTTCATTACTGTAAATTGTGGTTATGCAATTGCCTCCCATGTAAAATGGTGGAAAAGCCATTGTTCCAAATAGGGGTCACTTCATCTCTAGGAGATGGTTGAAGCCATCTTGATCAATCTTCCTTTTCCTTTAATGTTTTGTTGGACTCTTTGTGATGCTTTCAAATAGTTGTTTGTTCTTTCTTTACGCATGCTAAATTGTCGTCAAAGGCAGCATATTGTACAAACAAAGAGATGCTTACAAATGCACATAAGAACCCAAAACCGTATTTTTATGGAGGGGATATTGTTCATAAATCCAAATGCTCCCTCATGAAACACCCAAGGTAATGAAGTTTTGCACGAGCTCCTGTTCATAAACCTCTTGTGTGCTTATTGGTTTTTCCCGACTTGGTAACTTCATAGTAGTCATCTATCTTTAATGTGCTTAGTTTCTCTATTTTCCCACTTAATCAAGTACTATCTTTGTGCTCTACCGCCTATTTTGATACCAGTCTATGTATCCATTACTATCTCAACTTATTTTCTTAACTTCGTAGGAAACTATTGTATATGATCTACACTTGTAGAAAATAAACTTGCTTCTTCACATCTCTCATGTTCCTCAAAGTAAGGGTAAAAATATTATACCTTGAAGATATATGATACATTCACCCATAGAGTAGATATATCTCATTAAATTCACTTAGAATCTCCTCGAAATAATCGAAAGACCAATCTTCTTCCACTTGAGCTTGATGTATATTCATTTCAAGAACCTCTCCTACCATAAATGTGTAAGAACCAAGTCACCTACTTTGAACTCTCGTTCTCTTCTTAACTGACCATTCTTTTTTATATCTCATTACACGCTAGCTCCTCTTCCAATTTCTTCTTTTTATGTGATTTACTTCATTAATACACAATCTTTGCAAAATCATCTGCTTCATCACTTATTTTTCTCATAGTTGTTATAGTTCATAATTCACAAATACGACAATAGATAACCACACACCACCTAAAATAAAATTATTATTGTACTTGTGTTTAATGAGATATATGTAGTGGCATATCCCATTGTTTGGCATTATCTATTACCTAGAATCTTAATGATTTACCAAGGATATAGTTCACTTGCTCTCTTAGACCATCCAATTAAGATTAAATGCTAAAGAAATTTCTAATATTATACTAAAATTTGTTGTATTAATGTTGTTCAAAATTGACCAAAAAATATTATATCTTTATGTGAGACTATGGTTTTATCTAAAACATGTTATCTTATCAATTCATCAAATACAAATATTACAATGTGTAATGTATAACTTTCTTTCTTAAGGATTTTGACACAAAAGTGTGCGATATTGGAAAATATATCCACAATCACAAAGATAAAATCATTATCGTTTGAGTCCTTGATAACCCAAAAATCAAACCCACACTTCTGCCTTCCCATTTCCTCTCCAAATTTTTATAAAGGTTGGTATAAACCCTAATATTTTTACTTTCACCCTTAGCATATTTTAAAAATTGGCATTGCCAATATCAAACCCTCATTATGATGGATTAGAGTTTTTAATACAAATGTTATCCGATAAGACACCAATATGTTTTTCCCTTATAAATTCCTACTTCGTTGATTTTTTAAGTATATATAACTATTACCCTTTTACAATAAAGCCATCATGCAATAACTATTCTTTTGATGGATTTCTAACCATGTTGGTCATGTAAATGCATGATACATGTGCATTTCAAAAATCTAACTCTTCCTCATACAAATACTTCATTGAGTTAAACCTAATAAATTCTAATCTCATATCATTAATCATTCACCATAAGAATAAATTACTTAAAGAATTTGCATCTTTGTTTAAATGACCCCTTATATGTCTTAAAATAAATGGGCGTACTAGAAGAAGCTCAATTGACTTCATGTGACATTGATTCAAAATACCTTCTAGGATGTTTATGAATTGTAGTCTTAGGTAAAGACTGTACAACAAAAAAGTTTAATGAAAAATAGCACCTCCACTTCTTGACACATTTGATCATTGTATATAATAATTTATTTTTTATTAGATACAATAAGAAATTGATTTTGAGGGGCCCTAAAACCATCAAAATATGTAGGAGAAAAATATTTTACAATGACGAATAATATAAATGACCTCTACCAATGGTGAAAAAGAAAAACAAAAGCTAATGTAAGCTGGACCTAAAGACAGATCAAGGAGACTTGATCCAACACAAAGATAGAGCATTACATTAAGACTTGCCACTGGAAGCCACCAAAGAATGAATCTACGAAACACGATCGGTCTTTACATATTTATTTTTCTTATGATGGACCTTATTCCACCCATCACTATCATTCATGAGGGTCGATGATCCTATCAAATCTCCATTAGGAAACTCACCCCCTTTGGGCTTGAGGATCACCTCCAATTTTCCATCCAAATTATCAGCTAATTGTATTACAAGTAAAGGGATATGACCCATGATTAAGTGAAATGTGGATAATAGGTTCTTAATCTAATTGTTATTGTAGCATAAATAAATAATAATTAAGTACAAAAATTAACTCAAGGATACTAAGCGGTGAAATGTGAATCCTTGGTTACAGGAGGAGAAATAGGGACTTATCTGATTTGTAGTGGAATTTGAACTATGTTGAAGTGTTGCCCGGTGAGCAGACAGGTAGTACAATCACACAAAGACCGAGAAAAATCTATATCTAGAGGAACATGCTGTACAAAGGTGCCTAGAATGGGGTAGGGGCTCCTAAGGACGCTATAGATTGAAAATAAGCACATGTGACTATGAAAGTTCTAATAAAATCATCTTTTCTAGGTCATGAGTTGTTCCTTGACCTTCAATTTTGGTCACTATGAAGTCGCACTATTATCGTAAAACTTTTTGGTAACCTACAATGAACTAATGACCCTGTAAAACCCTAAAATAGAAATCAAATCCTAAAAAGAAAGATACAAAAATGAGGGGTCTTACTTTTCTCGGTTGTTGCTGAATGGTGTTCTTACAAATAAGTGCTACAAAAATCTTAGACCCAATCTAGTTCTATTTTTGTGTGTGCGGAATTTTTCCCTAGGCGGATCTTTTGTCATCGCACTTGGATAGCGAGAAAATAGCTAAATGCTAAAAATGTAATAGATGTGTACATGGAATAGAATAGACTCCCATCCTATTAACTCTTCACATAATCATGCATTCACTTTCCTTGAAAGTATCCTTTGATGCTCTTGAATAGCCTTTGGATGAAACCTTAGGAAGTGATAGCTAATGCTTTTTGTTTGGTCCCTTATTATGATCACATAACTTTATATTTATATGATTCCCTTACTTGAATTATGTAACTAACCTCAAAATTGTGACTACCAAAAAGATAAGATGCTCATATGGCTAGAAATAACCAAAAATATGTAAGTAAAGTATAAAGAGGTCGGGGGTTCTCAAAGGGAACATGATCACCTAGCTCGGAATCCTAGTTGGGTGCTAGTGTGCGGGATGAGAAATGCGAAGGAGTAAAAAGTAAAACTAAACAAAGAAGAGTGTAAGACCAAAAGTGGAAGTAGAAATAAATAAAATATTCCCCAAGACATGGGTTCATTAGTACTTTTCTTACATATGAATCATATGAATAGTAGTATACAACCATCACTAGATAATTACCCAAAGTGTGTCATTTTATGTCTAAATTTTCCCCACTTTACATTGTTGAGTGAAATTTGTATAACATAAAGTAGACAGACTTGCATACATGATAACCAGAGATAGATTGATGGTAAAAAGTGTGTTGAGAGACAAGGAAAAGTGTGGAGTGAAAACAATATGGACCATGGAGACTAAAGATGAGAAAGTGCAAAATTTGATGAGATGATTACCCTAGGGTAGAAACACATGATATAGATTCTTGCTGATGTACCTATTGTTGATGTCGATTCTTGATGTGTGTGATGTTTTTATCAATGTTAAGTGATGTTTACTTCCACTTCCCTTATGGATGGACCTATAAAAGAGAAGAATAAACAAATAGTTAAATACACATGTATATGTATACAAGTGTATGTAAAGAAGTATGAAAAATATGAAAAAGAAACATGTGAACCTGATCTATGATGAGGAAAAGATTATAGAAAGGATATTGTAGATTTTGTTGACGATTTACATCGATTTGTTGTGGTGATCTCATGCTAGTATTTCGACTACGATTTTTTTGAGAAATATCACGCTAATGAACTTGAAGAAATATCCGGAGAAAATTCTTGTGTCATCCTCCAACCTTTAATTGCTTCCCATGAATGCGTAAGACCACTATAGATGGTGTGTAAAGGTGTATTGTATGAATTCGGAGAGCAAAAGGACTATCTTCCTGTTAAAATCCAATGTGAACTGTTAAAGAATTTGGTATGGTGAAGAATTTGGTGTAACTACCCCCGGTGTAATGCCAACATTTTTATCTACATGAACACAAGACAAAACAAAGGTTAAAATAGAAAAATTATGGAATAATTTTTTTGTTGAAGAACGATAGTGACTATTAGTTGTACCCTTGGTTAACAAACGATCATCACAAAATTAATTAAATAATAATATTCATTCTTCATTCAAGTTTAAAAAATTCATTTCCATAATCCATAATTACTTTAATAAAGCGGTTCCTAAATCCATTTGATAATTTATTATAAAAATACTATGTCTAATTTTCCCTTCCATTTACACAATATTATTAAATTAACTTCCTACAATGAATATTTCTTAGCTAGAAAAATGGCGTAAGTTTGAATTAATTAATTATAGGGTTCAAAGGGGATTTTATAAAAGAAAACACCATCTAATAAATGTTATAAAACTAAATAATCCCTACACCACTCAAGTGGCCCTATTCAATCTTGACCCAAGCATTTCATTTCAAACAATCTCACCTACCCCTCACCTAAGTTTTTGTGGAACATTACTAGCCATTTTGTGGGATCAATCTAAGCCATTGGATCAATAAATCCCTAAACAAACATCTCTATGGAGTAATTTATTCATTCCATTTACTCATTTCTTCATTTTGTTTTGCGGGTTAAAGGAAGGAGGAAGAAAAGAAAGCCTGAAAAGGAGCATAAAGCTTGGGGATGGATACACACAGCTCCAAATCTATATCATTTTTATTTTCTTGTAGTTATAATCTACCCTATTCTAGGGTTTGTTTGAAAATTCCATTTTGTTGTAAATTTGATTCAATGAAAATTCCTATTGATGGCGAATCACAAAACCCATGAATGTCTGCAACTCGATGGGTTAAGACTCTCAGTGTGATTGCATAACATGGAGCTTTTCCCAAGTGTGGGACCTTGTGAATCGGGAAAACTCTCCGATGAAGGCTGGTTCCTATTCCTCTGTTCGAGATGCACACATAAAAATGTAGAGGGTTTACTCAAAAACCTAATCTAACTTTTCAAGGAGACAGGTAAGAAGATGCCTAAAAATAAACCTAAACTAAAAAGGTGATGCATCGAGGAATGAAGAATACCCGTCTTGCAAATAAACACAAACCATTAAATTACAATGCAAGATCATGCATAGATAACCAAATTTGGAGTGAAAGATCGGGAGGATGCAAATGAACATAGAGAGGGTTGAGAATCATCCACGGGAATATAATATTTGCTCCAAAGATTGATAAAATACACTACAAAATGCCAAGAGGCAAAGTTGCATTACATTTTTAGATGGGAGGTTTGAACTCCACAAATTTTCCTGCCAAGGAGAAGAAGGGAGGGGCAAGACAAGAGTGTCCAACCTTTAGAAAGAAGCTCCTCCTTACAATTTATAGGAATAATGAGAGAGGGAAGAGAGAGGAATTCCAAATCTACCCCAACCACCTCTAGGTTGTATTTAATTCATCTCATTATGGCGGTAGGTGAGAACCCTAGCAAACCCAAAAAATGGTGAACTGTATTTTACATTTTTGAAGAAATTGTTCTCACCTAATTATGGCTCCTGTGAAAATTTATGGCCATTTGAATATCCAAGTTAGGGATTACTTTCTATAGGGTTCGGGGTGTCAACGCTCAAAATGTTACGCCTCCTAAAGATGTTCCTCCCGAAGATGCACCTCATGAAGATTCACCTCAATGTATCCATCGTCATGTCAACATACTCTTAAGTGTGCCATAGGTGCTGAAAATGTGGTGTCGATGCCTTCCGATCTGTACATCCAACTTGCGCCATGGGTGTAACTTTTTCTATGTCAATCAAGTTCGATCTATGCATCCAACCTTGCGTGAATCCGAGATCCCTGTGAAAAGTTATGGCCATTTGAATATCTGGGTTAGGGTTTGCTTTCTGTCGGGTTTAGGGTGTCAATGCTCAAAATTTTACACCTCCTAAAGATGTGCCTCCTGAATATGGGCCTCATGAAGATGCACCTCGGTGCATCCATCCTCATGTCAACATACTCTTAAGTGTGCCATAGGCGCTGAAAATGTGGTGTTAATGTCTTCGATCTCATGCCTCCAACCTGCACCATGGGTGTGAATTTTTCTATGTCAACATTTTCTGATATGTGCCTCCAACCCATGCCATGGGTGTGACTTTTTCCACTTCGACATTTTCTGATGTGCGCCTCTAACCTGTGCCATGGGCGTGAATTTTTCCATGTCGACATTTTCTGATGTGCGCCTCCAACCTATGCCATGGGCACGAATTTTTCCATGTCGACATTTTCTGATGTGCGCCTCCAACTTGCACCATGGGCGCAACTTTTCCCAAGTTAATTTTTTCTGATCTACGCCTCCAACCTGCGCCATGGGTGTGACTTTTACCATGTTGACATTTTCTGATGTGTGCCTCCAACCTGCGCCATGGGTGCGAATTTTTCCATGTCGACATTTTTCCAACTGCGCATTCCAACCTACACCAGGCTTAATGCAAGCTATTAGCACAAATAAATGTCAGGTTTTGAGTTTCTTTGATTTCCATATTCTTCTGTTTGTCTATATTTACCCGGGGGAAGATATATACAACAATTCCCATTTGGGTATATGGCTTTTCCCAATAGATCTATTTTTTTGTGTAGTATACACAATCTTCTTCATTTAAATAAATATATATAAGTATCTATGTATGTATGTATGTATGTATGTATGTATGTATATATATATATATATATATATATATATATATTTGTGTGTGTGTGTGCGCGCCCACACACACAAAGAACTTGTAATAATAAAACCCAATTTTTTTCTTATTTTAAATAATAATATATATTATGAATATATATATTTGTGTGTGTGTGTGCATGTGTGTGTGTGTACTATACCAAATAAAAATCTATGGCCGTGGCTTTAAAACACATGGTCCTCGTTTTACTAACTCGATAGTTTAAACAACACAAATATTTTTTTTGCATTGATAATGTTTAAAACATTGGGGTTCTCAATATTAAACACTGCGTTGAATAATGAATTTGTGGAGAGGGTCGCCACCCCATCCCTCATCCCATGGTATAATGGGGGGTGTGGTGTGGGGTGTGGGGTCGGCGAACCTCCTCCCCGCCCTCCCCTCCTCTTTTTACTATTATAAACTATAGTCTTGGCCATGAGACCACCACAAGCCATTCAAATTTTTGGTTTTACTTTTGATTTAATAGAAAGTCTTATACACTTATATAATATTAAATTTTTTAATAATAATATTAATAATATTTAATAATAATAATAATAATAATAATATGATTTAATATAAATAATTATGTTTATTAATATTAATAATTGCTCTCGTTCCCTATGACGTGGCCCTAACCCTAAACTCCATGGTGGAGGCAATCGGGAAGAGGGCGACCCTAAACTCCCGGTGGTGGCATAAATCATATAGAGGTCGAGCACCGAGACCATTTCATGTATAAACCTATCATTTGGTAAAGAAAATGGGAGACTTGCAACAAGGGATAAGCTAGATGGTGGAATAGATCGAGTACGGATGAACAAGGTGAACGTTGGAAATGATAAGAAATCTACGGAAAGGACGAAACAAAAGCTCGGACATGGAGTGGAAGAAATGCCACGGCATATGTAGCCAAGGACCCTACCCTTCACGTAGTACATATTGATCACATATCTTTTGATGGGAGTGAACTAGAAGCGGGATAGGGTATGAAAGGGAATTGGAGTGCCAAACAGAGGAATCAAGCTCTTCCTTTGCTGAAGTTTCTTCCCGGGTAAGAGGTAGGACTTCGGAAAAACCCCTGAAACCCTCTCAGATGATACCAACACTAAATATTGAGGAAGATCTACTTCACAAGGTGTTAAAAGAGGAGAAAACTCTTACTCAACGTGGCCTCATTTGTAGGTTTAATAAATTTTTCCTAAACTCTCTCAACCGCATATGACTGGATTTGCATAAAGACGAGAGAGAAAAAGTGCAAGATAAGATTGAGCTTTATCCTTGTGCTAAAGCATATTTCATTGTTGTCTTTGAAACCCCTGAGGATAGGGATTTGATTTTCAAACAATATTGGGTTTGGGAGAACACGGGCTCATGTTCAAGCCATGGTATCCATCTTTTGATCCCTTACAAGGTTCTTTTGATACCTAACCTGTTTGGAATAGATCGTGTTTGCTTTCCATAGGTGATGCTCTTGGATCATGTGTAAAAGTTGATGATAAGACCTCTGTTCAAGCACATACTACTTATGCTTGAATCCTTGTAGATCTTGATACCTCTCAAGATTTACTAGTAGAAATCAATCTGTAAATTGGAGATAGAATTTGGGCGCAGAGATTGGACTACAAATGTAATAGCCCAAAAATCCACACACACGAACAACACAGTAAAAGACAGGATATTTTTTTTTGACTTGCTTGACACATAACATGATGCAACATGTCATCACCAAGGATACAACTAACTCTGTGAACAACTCGATACAAGGATGGCCATAAAAGCAGCACGGAAACGTTCACACCTATCAAGAACAATATACTTTTTTTGACAGAACAACATAGAAGCCCAACCACATGACACTCTCACAGCTAGGGCAAGCCACAGTAAGTAATGATTGGAGGTTATTTATTTTGATAAGACACCCTTTAACTCATGACTTAAGTTTTCAGAAGGATTCAATATATGATTCACACAAATTCATCTTACCAACTGAGTTATGTTCTTATACACTGTAGATTAGTTTGCTTAAAGTCTTCTCCTTTATATCCATTATTTGTTTCATATATTTATTTGATAAAGATGGTAATTTAATTCCATAAGGCCATCTATTCACACTTACATTACTAGAACTCGTTCATGCCCTTATGACAACATCGGTTCACGTTCAACAAACTTAAGAGAAGAAGGTCAAATGAGTTCACCCTTAAGACGTCATTAGATCTTACTAAGGTTTAATTGAAGCTTGAGGTTTTATACGTAGTTAATAAGCACTCTTACTTAGGCTTCACCGAAAGAGATTATCAAGAGCAAGCTACTTGCTTTTAAAAAGGCTGAGAGATAAATTGAGTGGTTTCTAAATTTTCTTCTCTTACTTGTTAAATCTTATTAGAAACTAACCATAGTTTTCCTTTAAGCTTGTCTTTAGCATTCACCAAAAGAGTAGTGTTTACTAGTTCAGTTAGGGATAACACGTTATATAAAATCACTTTGCAAGGATGGTCTCACTCTTGATTACTTAAGGTATTGTTTGTTTACAAGGGGATCTAAACCACAACATATTTCTTTGAATAAAACTTTTAGGTAACTTCTGTAAGGAAAAGCCACCCCATTAAAGCTTACATATAACCCATCAATACAAAGTCTTAGAAAGATTTAAATTAACACTTAATTCTCAAGATCAAAGTTTTACAATGCTTATGCCAGTGAAGAGATTGAATATTATTTCTCACTAAGAAGAGTTACCAACCAAAATACAAAAAGGACAAACTACTACTTCACGTAATTCTCCGAACAATTCCAGGCAAGAGGTCATATAAACTCTCTTTACAAGCAATGTTACACAATTTACAACACATTGGACATTTTTACAAGGAACTTCATAAATTGTACAGATGAACCTTTTACACTCTTTTCCTCTAGTCTACTCGCATAATCCATCTGCACAAATATTAACTAGAGTCAGTTCGCTAGAACTGAGCATGTTAAGACTACCCATTGCAACAATAAGCTAACATTTTATAATATCATGAAAGTAAAATTCTAAATTCAAAAAAGGATCAAAACACAAACCACTAATCAATATGTTTCACAAGATGACGAGATTTATACCAGCCAACAAGGAGGAATCCCAATATTCAAGTGAGAGAAATATTCCAAAGATAATCAAGGGGAGACCTTATTGGTGAAGACAACAAGGCTAAGAGTATTAATATTTCAGTCATGTAATCCTACAGATTACGTGATTGAAATCTAACACCCAAACATCATTCTATTATTTTTAACCAAAAGGATAAAGATCAGTCAAATGACTTAACATATTCAAAATTGCTTGGTAACAAGACTGCATTAACACACATCCTTGTTTTAGGAAGAATATAGGCCCCAACCATATATGAACACAAATCAGTCAAAGATTAAAGTTAACTTCACTCGACTGAATAAACCAACATACATATAATACTCACAACACAATAACTGAATCTGAAGATTCAAAATACCAAGTAATTCTCACCGAACCTAATTATTTTTCTTCAAGAAGTTAAATAAATTAGATTCTATCCAACTAAATTACATTCAACAACTATAGTTGGATTACACAAGCAAGGATCAAGAAGAAGTCTTTTCACCAAAGGTTGTTATTATCTTACATCACATAAACAGTAATAAACCCGTAATCCACCACTCGTATGATCATTGTAAGAGTTAAGGACTTAGCTCACCAAAATATGTAACTGAGTTGATTCCTACCTTTTCCATTTTCATACAAGTCTAACCCAATTCGAAGAAAGGTAACCATTCTATCTTCATACATGCCTCAGTCAACACTTACTCAGAAAGTCCCCACCTGAATTATTGAAGGTTTACTAAGCTACAAAATGGATTTAATAGGAACCCATTTCATTCGATACTTGGATTTAAACAAGCAAGGGATAGTCTGTTGAAAGTACAAGTGAATTGACACAAGATCCTCTCTACCGTGACTCAACTCGAGTCACCAATCACAAGTTTAACTTGATCAATGAAGGAGGAATAAAAGCAAAATACTCTTCCTACGAACTATGCCTTCTCTTTTGTCTCTAAAACAACATATGAATAGTTTGGGCATACCCATCTATTTCACGATAGTCTACTTGACCTATCCTCATAGTTGCTCCAAAGAAAACGTCTTCTACTACAGAGTTTGATTGAACTCTTTTATCGTATGATACTGAGTGTCTCACGTCACAGATCTGTATTGAGCAGTCAATATTTCACTCACATAGGCCTCTAAGAAAACATCATGCTCACTATGCGAGGTCTACACACAGATTCGGCCCAAGAAAATCTTTTACCAAGACAAAAACAAACACTTAGCCTAAAACTGGCCATGAGTCGACAAATCTACAAATATCCACTAACGTTATTCATTGCTCAAGTTTATATCTGCTACTGCTGGTTTAGAAAATGAACTCAACGGCCATTATTCACTATTGTCTCTAAACATCACCCAAATTGAAGAATTAAGTAGGAAACACCCAGGTTAAAGATCTAACACCCACGGTATAAAACATCAACCATTATTTTGCTATCACATGGTAGTTACTCTTTTATTTCGAAAAGAAAAAAAAACGAGGCAGAAAGGAATGTATACATGCTATCACAATTCTACTGTGGTATGAAAAAAACAAACAACTCCCAACAGTCCTTCCTTTCCTTCAATTTGGGTCGATTCACAAGGAAAAAATAGAAGCCCATTCTAAAAGCCATAACAGATAAAAAAATAGAAGGACATTCAATTCATGACATAATAAAAGGGTAGCAGAAGATTGCAAGGGTAGATTTAACATGCCTGGTTTAAAACGCCATCTCCATATGCATATGATTGTTTCAATGCAGCTACTTGCCCTTAACCCAAAGTTCTCTCGCAAGCTCGAGGTAGCGCCACATTCACGCAGTGAAAAAACAGCTACTGCAAAGCCAGACCCCATGATTTGAAGCTCGGACACAAGACATAAAGATTACATCACGCTCCCGCTCGAAGGCATCTACCGTAATGATAAATAACCTTTTCCTCCATCAGTTTGAGGACAACATCAAACTCTTGGTGCAAACATTTCAGCCGTAGATTTTAAGGTGTGATAATTCCAACAAAACTTTATGCTCGCCAACTTGGTGACTTGTTAAGAAGCTCATATAATATCAAAGAAAATTGTGTTTCATGAATATTCTGATATGAAACAGATCGGCCTCTATGAGGTTCTCTTCCATGAGTTACATCGAAAACAAGCGAAAGGTTTCAATAGAGGATATTTGCAATAAACTTCATCAGGTCTCCTGGTAACACTCTCACTGTCACATAGTCGATTTTGATAAAAAAAAATACCTTGAAGGAGAATCCCGAAATGAGGATGCAGTCGATCCTGAGCAGATAACAACATAGTTGGACGACCTGCTTGTTGGAGGCACTCACGAAGGCCTCTTCCTTACAGTAACGCCTTCTGCTGACTGGCTGAAACAGGTCTCTCTGTGGATCCCCAACAAGAACACATCTCACATCACCCCAAGAAATGGAGGTAAAACATCTCTACTTCACCACTTGTAGTTTCATCTATAACCACCATATCAAACCCATGGGCTAGGCACTCGGAATAACTTCCAATGGTCGATTAGAAATTGAGAGTGAACGCAATCTCAGCCTCACTTGCAAAACTTGCCTCAAGATTTGATCGAGCTTCTTCCATGTTAAATTCACCACCTGGATGGAAGCGACTTTCCAAAATCAAAAGGCAAGATATCTCAACTAAAACTTTATCTCGTTCTTTTACTACAGCTGCAAGATTTTGCAACAACTGATGACAACTGTGGTCACGTGCAACTAGAACATCAGGATCAACACCAACAGCCTTGGGATCACCTGCGGCAAAGCTGTCACACTTAACTCTATCTAGAGGCCACTGATTTTCTGATATGAGTTTACTTCTCTACCTTGTAGCTGCTACATATAGCCAATTACTTCCTCACGGCACTTTCCTAGGAAAATTTCAGTTCTACGCTCCACTGATACTGCCTGTGCAGCATGATTTTGAGAACCCACACCCACCCTCGCAACATCAGGGTGATAGACCTTCATTTCACCATCAATGAATCCACTATCCAGAACACGCTGTAGCAATTCATCTGTTGCAGCATTTGATGGAGCGCAAACAAGCATTCGTGGTTTAGGGCAGAAAACAACAGGTAGACCACGTGAGACAGCAGATTGCAAGTCAACATTTTAATAAATGGGGCATGTGCGGCCACCAACCAGGAAGTTGAACACGCCAAGAAAGGTGCAGGGGTTTTTGTAATGGCAGTGGCCATTCTGACCACCCACCTCACCTCCAAATGTACCAAAGGAAACAAAGTAAAAAAACATTAACCTTTCCTTCCCCATGCCAAATGTGGTACACAAGGAGATCAAAAGGGAGAGATAAGGTAGGTTGGGGACATAAAAATTTATATTTAAAAGTAGTAATTTAAAACAATTCTATGATCATGGATCAGTTGACCCGGAGGAGAACAGGCTTGAGTAATTAAATCAAATATTTATGCGAACGCCACTCCCAAACCATGGTGCCACCACAAAACATACTCTTCCTCATTTGCGCAACGAGGCTCGATCAGCAGGAGTGAAAAACAAATCAAAAAGATAGTTTAACGATAACAGAGGATGATATCGATAACAATCGATATAAAGAAGGTAATAATAAAATACAATCGTGGATCGATAATACAATCATAATGTCGTTATTATTATTATTATCATTATTACCGCTTTAGAGCTTGTAAAATAATTATCAATTATAGTCATAATGGTCAGCAATCGAGGTCGACGAAGGCACAATGACACTCCATGCTTAGCACTCGATCGCCACAGGATGAACAGGTGTAACGTAGAACAGGGCATTACATTCTCCTCCCCTTAAGAAAGCATCGTCCTCGATGCGACATTACACGGAGGAAAGTAAATGGTTCGCAACCAAGAACAGGTAAAGGAGAAAGTACACCCTATGGTTTAAAATTTTAGTTGATTAAAGCACGGTCACAAGGTAGCCTTAGGAACATTTGGTAGAATTTTTAACTTTCAATGTTCTGTGAAGATTGGCAGTTCTTTCTTGTTCATCATTTCATTAGTCTCTTTCCATTATCATTATTTCTAGTTTTAGTTTCTTTAAAAAAATAAAAATATCATCATTGAAGAGTTTTGATTTATTCCTTATTGTGGGTGCCCAACATGAGCTGCTAACACAACACCCTATCAGGTTCACAAGACCCTACGGATTCACAAGTACACAAGTATATACTTCAAGATTGTATTACACCACAAAAGGTTACACAAATACGGAATAGAATAGGCACACTCCACATAACATAGTACTCGTCACACATCAATGACTGACATACAAAATACTCAAACAAAAGAGTACTACAATCCACCAGACATTTCCTCAATTCCACATATGAAGATTTTCCATGACTCATAAAAACTACATGTACATAGGGTCCACAAGGGCATCAATGACATAACCACAACATCACAACACATATCCATCTGACATGAGTAACACATACATCAAAATACCACTACCAAACATCACAATAACTCAACATATATCCTGAAACATCAACCATACAGACAAATATCATAAGCCTCCCTCAAAATCTTATGCCTCCCTCAAACTCTTATGCCTCCCTCAAGGAGGCCGGTTGACCCTATGGTCCAAGACACATAGAGTTCGAACACTCCTAACCCAAGTGACATAATAATGCGTGGTTCAACAACCCGCTAGTTATATGTAACTCCTTGGGGCATACCCCCATACAACGAAGTGGGTCCATAGGTCCAACCAATCCATGGTGCATCCTATGACCCTATTCCACACATCACGACAATAGAACCAGCACAACAATCCAATCCAAAGTGCCAAGTGGCAAAGTACAAGCCTTGGGCAAGGCGGTAAGAATTCCAAATTTAAAAGAAGAACCAAAATCAAGCAAAATAAATGGCCAAATAGCCATAGTTAGTATTAAAATCCTCATGTTAGTGCCACAAACCAAGGAAATGCCAAAAATTGTAAAGCATGGCAATCAAGAAAATCTGCTGGTCCTTACAAAATAAAGTAAAAGCTCAATTTACTAATAAAAACAACTTATAATAATGTCACATTACGATAATCTGTGTGGCCTTATCTAGCCACCAAAGGGGTACTCCACGAGTTGCTAGCACTCTCGGAACATCGATCCTCGCTCAAAAAATATGTATCAATAATACAACCGTCATCACCTCCATCTCGAATCATCCGCCACCACTTCGACAAGGCTAAACATAGTCATAGTTGCACTTAGGTTGCGTACATACAACCACATAGGGGGAGAGGAAAGAATCACATGTTATTTACTAAACCGTGTTTTGGCTCAAGTTATTGACCCATGGTACACCATTCCTCACTCTCAACATACACCTCTAGCAATTTCCCTCGGATCGGTTAGCGTAAGGTTCACAACATAAAATACAACAACATCACTAACATAACGGTGGCACACACATAACTACCATAACGTCTTACATATGGTACATATACAGGGTAGATCATGATCATACATTCACTGAGTGTAACACATCACTTTACCACATTCTGCACCCAAAGTGCAATCACCATATGATAGGGTTCATACACTCACCGTATGACCCAAAATCACAACATGAAGCATTACATATTTGCACAATCATACATACGATGAACATAGTACATCTCAACATAACATCCATTGCTACATAACAAGGTGGTACACACATTTCTTCAAAACATGGTAAAACATCATGATACAACTCATTTCTTTTAACACCAATCTAGTCACACAACACATTGATACACCTACATATCACCATATGTCATAATGCTCCAACACTATGTCATCCACATTACAATTCTTTTCACACATCACAAACAATAATTCACACGTGAATTCTTCATAGAATCTACAAGAAGGAGAGAGAATACTCCCATCCCCAACACATCAACATGATGACAAATACGCACTGAGTGACACACACATCACATGCGTTCACAATATCACAATTACAACAATAATCACATCACGCTTGAAGCACATTACTCTTCCAATATCTACCACCATCATGCAACATCATCATCATCATGCAGTATCATCATGTAACACCACCACCACCATGTAACATCATCATACAACACCAATCCAGCCCATAGGTTCGAGAGCATGAACCTATGCTCTGATACCAAGTGTAACGGCCCAAAAATCCACACACACGAACAACACAGTAAAAGACAGGATATTTTTTTTTGACTTGCTTGACACATAACATGACGCAACATGTCATCACCAAGGATACAACTAACTCTGTGAACAACTCGATACAAGGATGGCCATAAAAGCAGCACGGAAACGTTCACACCTATCAAGAACAATATACTTTTTTTTTTCAGAACAACATAGAAGCCCAACCACATGACACTCTCACAGCTAGGGCAAGCCACAGTAAGTAATGATTGGAGGTTATTTATTTTGATAAGACACCCTTTAACTCATGACTTAAGTTTTCAGAAGGATTCAATATATGATTCGCACAAATTCATCTTACCAACTGAGTTATGTTCTTATACACTGTAGAGTAGTTCGCTTAAAGTCTTCTCCTTTATATCCATTATTTGTTTCATATATTTATTTGATAAAGATGGTAATTTAATTCCATAAGGCCATCTATTCACACTTACGTTACTAGAACTCGTTCATGCCCTTATGACAACATCGGTTCACATTCAACAAACTTAAGAGAAGAAGGTCAAATGAGTTCACCCTTAAGACGTCATTAGATCTTACTAAGGTTTAATTGAAGCTTGAGGTTTTATACGTAGTTAATTAGCGCTCTTACTTAGGCTTCACCGAAAGAGCTTATCAAGAGGAAGCTACTTACTTTTAAAAAGGCTGAGAGATAAATTGAGTGGTTTCTAAATTTTCTTCTCTTACTTGTTAAATCTTATTAGAAACTAACCATAGTTTTCCTTTAAGCTTGTCTTTAGCGTTCACCAAAAGAGTAGTGTTTACTAGTTCAGTTAGGGATAACACGTTATATAAAATCACTTTGCAAGGATGGTCTCACTCTTGATTACTTAAGGTATTGTTTGTTTACAAGGGGATCTAAACCACAACATATTTCTTTGAATAAAACTTTTAGGTAACTTCTGTAAGGAAAAGCCACCCCATTAAAGCTTACATATAACCCATCAATACAAAGTCTTAGAAAGATTTAAATTAACACTTAATTCTCAAGATCAAAGTTTTACAATGCTTATGCCAGTGAAGAGATTGAATATTATTTCTCACTAAGAAGAGTTACCAGCCAAAATACAAAAAAAGGAAAAACTACTACTTCACGTAATTCTCCGAACAATTCCAGGCAAGAGGTCATATAAACTCTCTTTAGAAGAAATGTTACACAATTTACAACACATTGGACATTTTTACAAGGAACTTCATAAATTGTATAGATGAACCTTTTACACTCTTTTCTTCTAGTCTACTCGCATAATCCATCTGCACAAATATTAACTAGAGTCAGTTCGCTAGAACTGAGCATGTTAAGACTACCCATTGCAACAGTAAGCTAACATTTTATAATATCATGAAAGTAAAATTCTAAACTCAAGAATGGATCAAATCACAAACCACTAATCAATATGTTTCACAAGATGACGAGATTTATACCAGCCAACAAGGAGGAATCCCAATATTCAAGTGAGAGAAATATTCCAAAGATAATCAAGGTGAGACCTTATTGGTGAAGACAACAAGGCTGAGAGTATTAAGATTTCAGTCATGTAATCCTACGGATTACGTGATTGAAATCTAACACCCAAACATCATTCTATTATTTTTAACCAAAAGGATAAAGATCAGTCAAATGACTTAACATATTCAAAATTGCTTGGTAACAAGACTGCATTAACACACATCCTTGTTTTAGGAAGAATATAGGCCCCAACCATATATGAACACAAATCAGTCAAAGATTAAAGTTAACTTCACTCGACTGAATAAACCAACATACATATAATACTCACAACACAATAACTGAATCTGAAGATTCAAAATACCAAGTAATTCTCACCGAACCTAATTATTTTTCTTCAAGAAGTTAAATAAATTAGATTCTATCCAACTAAATTACATTCAACAACTATAGTTGGATTACACAAGCAAGGATCAAGAAGAAGTCTTTTCACCAAAGGTTGTTATTATCTTACATCACATAAATAGTAATAAACCCATAATCCACCACTCGTATGATCATTGTAAGAGTTAAGGACTTAGCTCACTAAAATATGTAACTGAGTCGATTCCTACCTTTTCCATTTTCATACAAGTCTAACCCAATTCGAAGAAAGGTAACCATTCTATTTTCATACATGCCTCAGTCAACACTTACTCAGAAAGTCCCTACCTGAATTATTGATGGTTTCTTTATGCTACAAAATGGATTTAATAGGAACCCATTTCATTCGATACTTGGATTTAAACAAGCAAGGGATAGTCTGTTGAAAATATAAGTGAATCGACACAAGATCCTCTACCGTGACCCAACTCGAGTCACCAATCACAAGGTTAACAGTCAGCGAAGGAGGAATACAAAGCAAAATACTCTTCCTACGAACTATGCCTTCTCTTCCGTCTCTAAAACAACATATGAATAGTTTGGGCATACCCATCTATTTCACGACAGTCTACTCGACCTATCCTCATAGTCGCTCCAAAGAAAACATCTGCTACTACAGAGTTCGATTGAACTCTTTTATCTTATGATACAGTGTCTCACGTCACAGGATCTGTATTGAGCAGTCAATATTTCACTCACATAGGCCTCTAAGAAAACATCATGCTCACTATGCGAGGTCTACACACAGATTCAGCCCAAGAAAAGCTTTTACCAAGACAAAAACAAACACTTAGCCTAAAACTAGCCATGAGTCGACAAATCTACAAATATCCACTAACGTTATTCATGGCTCAAGTTTATATCTGCTACTGCTGGTTTAGAAATCGAACTCAACGGCCATTGTTCACTATTGTCTCTAAACGTCACCCGAATTGAAGAATTAAGCAGGAAACACCCAGGTTAAAGATCTAACACCCACAGTATAAAACATCAACCATTATTTTGCTATCACATGGCAGTTACTCTTTTATTTCGAAAAGAAAAAAAACGAGGCAGAAAGGAGTGTATACATGCTATCACAGTTGCTACCAGGGTATGAAAAAAACAAACAACTCCCAACAATCCTTCCATTCCTTCAATTTGGGTCGATTCACAAGGAAAAAGTAGAAGCCCATTCTAAAAGCCATAACAGATAAAAAAAATAGAAGGACATTCAATTCATGACATAATAAAAGGGTAGCAGAAGATTGCAAGGGCAGGTTTAACATGTCTGGTTTAAAACGCCGTCTCCATATGCATATGATTGTTTCAATGCAGCTACTTTCCCTTAACCCAAAGTGCTCTGCGAGCTTGAGCTAGCGCCACATTCACGTGGTGAAAAACAGCTACAAAGCCAACCCCATGATTTGAAGCTCGACACAAGACATAAAGATTACATCACACTCCTAGCTCTGAAAGGCATCTACCGTAATGATAAATAACCTTTTCCTCCATCAGGTTTGAGGACAGCATCAAACTCTCGGTGCAAACATTTCAGCTGTAGCTTGTAAGGTGTGATAATTCCAACAGAAAACTTTATGCCTGCCAACTTGGTGACTCGTTGAAGAAGCTCATATAATAGCAAAGCAAATTGTGTTTCATGAATATTCTGATATGAAACAGATCGGCCTCTATGAGGTTCTCTTCCATGAGTTACATTGAAAACAAGCAGAAAGGTTTCAATAGAGGATCTTTGCAATAAACTTCATCAAGTCTCTTGGTAACACTCTCACTGTCACATAGTCGATTTTGATAAAAAAAATACCTTGAAGGAGAATCTTGAAATGAGGATACAGTCGATACTTGAAAGCGAGATAACAACATAGTTGGACGACCTGCTTGTTGGAGGCGCTCACAAAGGCCTCTTCCTTACTGTAACGTGCCTGCAGCCTGGCTGGAAATAGTGGCAGGTCTCTGCTGTGGATCCCCGACAAGAACACATCTCACAGCGCCCCAGAAATGGAGGTAAAACGTCTACTTCACCAGCTTGTAGTTTCATCTATAACCACCATATCAAACCCATGGGCTAGGCGCTGGAATAACTTCTGGTCAATACTAGAAACAGTAGTGAACACAATCTCAGCCTCACTTGTAAAACTTGCCTCAAGATTTGATCGAGCTTCTTCCATGTTAAATTCACCACCTGGACGGAAGTGACTTTCCAAAATGAAAAGGCAAGACAACTCAACTAAAACTTTATCTCGTTCTTCTACTACAGCTGCAAGATTTTGCAACAACTGATCACGACTGTGGTCGCGTGCAACCAGAACATCAGGATCAACACCAACGGTTCCTTGGGATCACCCTGCGGCAGCTGTCGCACTTAACTCTCTCTGGAGGCCACTAATTTTCTAAGATAAGTTTACTTCTCTACCCTGTAGCTACTGCATATAGCCAATTACTTCCTCACGGCACTTTCCTAGGAAAAGTTCAGTTCTACGCTCCACTGATACTGCCTGTGCAGCACAATTTTGAGAACCCACACCCACCCTCGCAACATCAGGGTGATAGACCTTCATTTCACCATCAATGAATCCACTATCTAGAACACGTTGTAGCAATTCATCTGTTGCAGCATTTGATGGAGTGCAAACAAGCATTCGTGGTTTAGGGCAGAAAACAACAGGTAGACCACGTGAGACAGCAGATTGCAAGTCAACATTTTAATAAATGGGCATGTGCGGCCACCAACCAGGAAGTTGAACACGCCAAGAAAGGTGCAGGGGGTTTTTAATGCAATGGCAGGTGGCCATTAAAGCCACCCACCTCCAGCCGACCAAGGAAACAAAGTAAAAAAACATTAACCTTTCCTTCCCCACGCCAAACGTGGTACACAAGGAGATCAAAAGGGAGAGACAAGGTAGGTTGGGGACATAAAAATCTATATTTAAAATTAGTAATTTAAAACAATTCTAAGATTGCGGGATCGGTCGACCCAGGAGGAGAACGGGGTTGAGTAATTAAATGAAATATTTACGCGAACGCCACTCCCAAACCATGGCGCCACCACAAAACATACTCTTCCTCATTTGCACAATGAGGCTCGATCAGTGGGAGCGAAAAACAAATCAAAAGATAGTTTAATGATAATAGAGGATGATATCGATAACAATCGATATAAAGAAGGTAATAATAAAATACAATCGTTGATCGATAATACAATCATAATGTCATTATTATTATTATTATCATTATTACCATTTTACAGCTTGTAAAATAATTATCAATTATAGTCATAATGGTTAGCAATCGAGGTCGACAAAGGCACAATGACACTCCATGCTTAGCACTCGATCACCACAGGATGAACAGGTGTAACGTAGAACAGGGCATTACAACAAAGGTCTTACTTTTATATGTCGACTTTGTTTTCAAATTGGTCATATTTCAGAGGATTGTGAATATTCCAAACAAAAGATCAAACTTGCATGGTGGAAGGATTCTCTACTTGAACATCTAACAATCAATCCCCATATCGACCTAGTTGTAGAACTCCTGCAAGATGAGAAAACTTCTGAGAAGAAAGCTTCCTCTCCTCGTAATATAGATTCATCGATAGATTCGACACTCCTTACTTCGGAGCACATGCCTATCAAGTCAATTGAAGTTGTTCTTCCAATCTTAGTGGAAGAAGGAAATGAGGAATGGAAGGTAGTGGATAGGAAAAAGAAGGGATCTAAACCCTTTGATTTCTTAGAAAAGGCATGAGTCTTGTCCTATTGTGTGTTATCATTGCTACATCTAGGCTATTAGCCTGCCATGCTGCTTCTGAGTAGCTATTATTTAGTTGTTTTTTTGTTGGTTTTTGGCTATGATCTTGGCAGATTCTTCTCTCTACCGTGCGCTTTGTCGTTATATCTTTATTTTCATCTCTTGTTGAATTACTTGAAGTTTTCAAATCCGCGCTTGAGTGTTGTTGTACAAGGGTATAGTACCTTTCAAAAACTATTTAACCTTAGTAAAAATATTATAATTATATATTATATATATATTATTAACATTTTGATTTTGATACTATTACTATATTGTAGTAATATTAAGGTATCATTTATAGATTGTTTATGTTGCCATTGCTTTCTCTCTGCCATCTCGCAACATGGTAAATAAAACCTAAAATGTAACCCTCTGCATGTCTCTACCAAAAACCCTTTTACGAGAAGTGACAATGGAGGAAAAGCTGACCACGCAGAGAGCCAAACCTTTTCTCGGATAAATATTGCATTTGGAGAAGATAGTTCTGCATTTGGAGAAGATAGTTATGCACTGGAGGAGTAAACAAGCATCTACTCGAAGGTGCCGTAGTCTTTGCTGGGAAAAAATAATATATACCAGAGGATTCTAGAAACAGAATGGAGACATTGAAACCAACAACGCTTCCTATAATGCCACGATCTCACGAGCCCGTATATGGAAAAACTAGTTTTCGACCTAGCTCATGGTAGGGGAATGCACCCCTCAACAGAGAAAATGTGAGTTAGATATGCAAAATGATATGAGATACCTACACTCTTTCAAGAATAGCTTAACCAGGGTGGTGGAAGTGATATATAGTGATCAAGAGATCCAGTTGCCTCTCCTTCACAAATATAGTGTCTAAACAATCAAAGACTCGAGCAAATACTACTATGAAGCCTACTGAGAAAAACCCATGCGTATCCTTTGGAGATATAGTTCTCAAAATAGAGTCTTTTTATGAAGACCATGCCTTAATTTATAGATTCGCTGGTCTTTGGCATAGTTTACTTGTCCTACATGAATGGATCTCCACTCAATGGATCCCGCTTCTAAAAGGAAGGTTAGATCTCTACCCATGTGCTAAAGGAATATTCATTGTTTCTTTTGAATCCATCGTGGATAAGGTTATCATTGCTTATCAAATTTGGATCTTCCAGAAAAAATACCTTATGTTAAAACCTTGGTTCCCAGCATTCAACCCTCTCACTGAATCCTTCTCCCGTAAACTGATCTGGATCAGGTTACCCCAGCAATTTTGGGATCAAAAATGTCTGACAATCATAGGAAATACATTGGGAAACATCATTAACATTGAGTCCCAAACCTCTGAATTCACACATACAACTTATGCCATAATTCTTGTTGAGGTTGATACCTCCAAGGATCTTCTAGCTCATATTGAGCTAAAGGTGCAAAATCGAACTTGGACTCAACCTCTGGACTATAAGGGTCTTCCTTTTAGATGCAGGAAATATTTGTTTTTAGGAAATTCTACCATTAATTGTGAGATGATAAAACGCAAAAAGGAGAATGCTAACTGGTGGAAAAATGCCCTCCTAGAACATCTGAGATTCGAACCTCAAAATATCCCTACTTCTGATGTTGGGAAGGAAGACATGTTGGAAACGGTCCCAGAAACCCCTTTGAACGAGCTTACAAACCATGTAAATAAATATTCAGCTGGGGATGAGACTCAGTGGATCGGAAACACTGAAACAAAAAAGTCTGTAGTGGATAAGGAGAATATTCCTCGATTTCCTTGCTCAAACAATTCTTATCATCCAATTAAGGATTTTGAAGTTCCTTTATAGAAATCTATGGATGAATGGATTACAGTACGTAACAAGAAGAAAAATGTTTGAATTGAAAATAGTAGTTGTTAAGTTGTTGTTTTTCAAATTTCTTGGTTTGCACGATCTTGGCCTTATTCATGGCGGTTTTTTTTTTGTCGTTCACTTTTTGATGGCATCTAGATTTTGATCCCTTTGGTTATATTGATATAGTTATATCTAGCTTTTGTGTCTTTTGTATAAGTGTATAGTCCCTTTCAAAAATTATTTATCAATAATATTAATAATAAAATATTAATACATTATTAATATTAAAATAATCAAATTTATTTAGATCTCTCCCTTTTTTTTTTCAATGCAAATGCAATTTAACTTTATATATATATTTATATTATATATATATATATATATATATATATATATATAAATTGTATATATATGTAGGCATTTGTAGAAAATTGATTTTTCATAGTTTAATGCATATAAGTAGGAATGGTTATAAGTATATTTATTCATTTGCATCATTATATGAATTATTTTTATTTAATTTTATCTAAGCCCAAGATTGGGAGATTGTTAAGATTTCTTACACAACTAGATACACTTAATAAAAAGAAATAGTATCACTAATTCAAAAGGAGGTCAACACACTACTCTCTCTCTCTCTCTCTCTCTCTCTCTCTCTCTCTCTCTCTCTCTCTCTCTCTCTCTCTACAAGTTATATAGTTCTTTCCATAAGCATGCAACAAGGTTCATTCTCCATTCAACTAAATTGAATAATGATTTAGATCAAATAAGCTTGCAATAATTTCTTTCAATCACACCCTTCTTTTTACAAATGTATTTATCTTTCAATTTTGAAAAACACACAAATCAAGTGAAGTTACATCTCAACTAACATATAACTAAAATTTGTTCCTTTCATTACAATACTTTCAAATATTACATAAATAAATGCACAAGCTTTCTATTAAGCATATAGTTTTTACACTCTTCCACTCAAAGTGGGAATAATTACATGAACAAATTTCACTATGAAATATTTTGACAAGGCAAAGTAGAAGTCTCTGAAATGCATGTCTTCATCCCAAAGGTAGCTTCAAAACTTGCATTCTTCAACATTCATAAGAAGGATTACAATACAAATAAATGGGGAGTAGGAAACGCTCTCCGCCCAACCTTGAATCCATTAAGAGGGGAAGCCATCCCCTTAAGTAACCCCAAACCCCAACCAAAGATACATGAGTGGTCTTGAGCATCATTTAACAACTTTCAACAAAAATAGCTTCACAAACAACATACATTTAACACATCCAAAGATAACCAAAATCACACATAATCAAGTTAATAACTTATAAATGACACAAAAGTTTGAAATCAAACCAAATAGAGAAATGGCTAAGGGAGATCACCTCCTTATCCCTCCTAAGTGAAGTTGGAGTTTCACCCTTAGCCTCAAAGTGTACAAAACAATTAACAAAATATTGTTATCTCACCCTTGCAAGCATGCAACAAAATAACCATGATTTCATTTTCACTCCCCATAGGTGAGACTCTCAATAACACTCCCACAAAATGCATTCCTCATAATACTCCCCTTTACCTCCACAATGGTCCCATAAGGATTTCTCCCACACTCAAATTAAGGGCTACGACCCAACCACACACAAGCATAATCACAACACTTAAACAAATTTATCAAGCACAAAATTTCATATAAATAAGTATAATAATGAAACAAAAAAGGTGGAGAGCCTACCTCTCCATCAAGTTCCAACAAAACTCCATAAGTCTCTTTCAATTCCAAGTAAAAGGAGAAACAAAAGGAAAAACTAAACCCCATTCCAATTAAAATTCATCAATAAATAGAAATGGAATGTGAGGATGATGATGTGGCTCCATGTACGCGATGCCACGTTAACATTCCTCCATTCCCACACTCAAGTCAAAACACCATGTCCAAGAAAATAATTGAACTTGTAAGGACTATGAAAATCACATGGCTCACAAACTTGCACACCATGTTTTCTAAGGACACAAGTAATTGATCTGGAAGGAAGTGCAATTATTTTCTCCCTTTAACACCCATATTTTACCCACACGAACACAAGACGAAACAAAGGTTAAACTAGAAAAATTATAGATTTTTTTTTTTAAGAATGAAAGTGACGATTAGCTATACCCTTGGTTAATAAACAATCTTCACAAAATTAAATAGATAATAATATTCATCCTTCATCAAGTTTAAAAAATTAATTTCCATAATCCATAATTACTTTAGTAAAGTGGTTCCTAAAGTCATTCAATAATTTATTATAAAAAGACTAATTCTAATTTTCTCTTCTATTTACACAATACAATTAAATTAAATTCCTACAATGAATATTGCTTAGCTAGAAAAAGGGGGTAAGTTTGAGATAATTAATTACAAGGTTTGAGGGGAATTTTATAAAATAAAACACCATCTAATAAATGTTATAAACCTAAATTAATCACTACTCCACTCAAGTGGCCCCATTCAATCTTGACCCATGCATTTCATTTAAAATAATCTCACCTACCCTCACCTAAGTTTTGTATGGAATGTTCCTAGCCATTCAATGGGATTGATCTAAGCCATTGGCTCAAGAAATCCCTAAACAACCCTAAACATAACTATGGAGTCTTTTATTCATTCCATTTACCAATTTTTTTCATTTTTGTTTTGTGGGTTACAGGAAGGAGAAAGAGAAGGAAGCCATGGAAAAGGAGGATAAATCTTGGGGATGTATACACACAACTCCAAATCTATATAATTTTTATTTTGCTTGTAATTCTAATCTACCCTATTCTAGGTTTTGTTTGAAAATTCTATTTTGCTGTAAATTTGATTCAATGAAAATTCCCATTTGGGTATATGGCTTTTACCCAATAGATCTGGTTTTATTTGTAGTATACACACTCTTCATCTTATATATATATATATATATATATATATGTATATGTATATGTATATATATATATATATGTGTGTGTGTGTGTGTGTGTGTGTGTGTGTGTGTGTGTGTGTGTGTGTGTGTGTGTGTGTGTGTGTGTGTGTGTGTGTGTGTATGTCTCTCTCTCTATGTGTGTGTGTGCAAAGAACTTACTTTGAAGGGAAGGGCACGCTACGCTATTAGTATTAACCCAATTCATATATTAGAACATGGATAGCCAACTTTTGGCTAACATAATCTCTTATCACGTCATCTCATATTTATATATACTTTCATATATTTAGTGGGTCGGACTCACTACTTTGGAAGTTTCATCTTCAAAACCTTGAGTCACTACTTATATACTATGATCAATTCTCTATATTTTGATATTATTCAAAGTGTTACTTGAGATTCATATCTATCTAAATAATTTCATTTCACATTCTTAATACATTATTGTCACTAGTTCTGAACAAATTATTTCCTTGTTTGGTTGTGTTATTTGCCTCCTTAATTATGATTGATTTTTTACATTTGGTGATTTAGTGTATTTTTTTATCAACACATATGGATGACATTCTATTATAATATATTGAAGAGTATTTCCTTCTCGAGTTATTTTCATTGTTTTAATGAATAATGTTGTAATCGAAAAAATTATTATACATTCTCTAATAAAAAAATTTAAAAACAGGATATACACTTGTAATATTTGTGTCAATTCTCTTCTTCAATCTTTTATTTGTTGGAAAATCAAGTCAGAATTTATTGTGCAATTAATCTCTATATTTTCCTAGATATTATCTCACCGACATATCTGATTTGTAATTAATTGTGGATCTGCTTTGGACATTTACTTTTTGGTGAAACATTCTCAGTAGTGCCCACTTCCCTTCGACCTCATTTTGTTTTGTCGTTTTTGAGACTGATTACTTCACTTATGGATTATTATGAATTCTTGTTTTAGCATGCTAGTAGATATCATAGACATTGGACTGTTATTGATTCGATCTTTATATGATGCATATGGTTTACTGGTGGACATTTGATGACGATATTTGTATATTTTGACAGGGTTATTTATCTTAATTATGACATGTGATATGTTTAATCATTTTGAGTAGAACTTGATAATTGGACTAATGTGATGATCATTTTGACATAAATGAAATATGGAATAGAAATGTGTTAGAAAGTGTTAGTGATATCGTACTTGCATAGATGATAGTAAATCATGTGTCGTTTATTGTAGATTATATTGTATAATTGGTATGAATGTTTTAATGCGGCCAACAGGTTGAAGGAGGTATTTTCTGTTTTGCAGGTATATTATATTCACAACAAAATTGGGGAGTGGAGACCAACCACATCGAATTCGAGAAGAATCCAGCTAAGGTCACCATGGCAACAAGTAATTGTGTGTGTGTTAGAATTATCTGGTAAAGGAAAAAAAATTGTGACCTAGGGGATCATGTGTTGTTTTGTTTTAATTTTTCCCTTTTATTATGTTAGTATGTGTTGCTCTTAGTAAGTGAAATTTGTGTTATTATTTATATTCTTGGATTGGAGTTTACCCCCTTTGTTAGCCATGGGTTGTAGTGGGTTAATTAAGTTAATTTGAAATTGTCCTAAACTAATTAAAAGATGTGACCTAAGAGAGTTCATTTATTAACCTTGATTTACTTGGGATTTTGTGTGGATTGATGTGTGTTTGAGTTTGAGTGTAGCACACTCTACCCCACTTGGGAAACTCGAATTTGGCCTTGGAGGCCAAATTTCAAAGCTTGTGGGACAAGTCAAACTTGTCCCACACCTCTTAAAACCCCATGCCAACCCTACCTATGGGTTGGAAGGCCAAATTTAGGGTCTTTTAGGTGTTTTGGGGGGATAAAAGGGTAAAATATTAATTGCACTTTCTTTCAAATTTAATTTTGTCCTTTGGGGGGAGTAGGCTTAGTTGGAATGTGTAAGGTGCTTGCCTTTCTTTCAACCACTTATTAATGGTGCTTTGGGATTTGATGTTGACCAAATGATGTGGAGTGGAGGGAGAAGGAGGTGGCATCCTACTTGGAGCCACATCACCCCTCCCTCTCTTTTCTCTATATATTTGATCCTCTTGTTTGTTTTGGGGGTTGGAAGTTTCATTTTTAGTCTTGTGTATTGTGCAGAGGAGAGGAATTGGAAGGAGTTTGTGGATTTTTGGAGCTTGTTGATACTTGTGGGAATTTTGTGAGAGCTTGTGGATGTTTGCTTGATCTTGGAGGGATTTGAGACTTCATACTTGGAGCAAGCTCTACCATGGAAAGGTAGGAGCTTCACCCTTGTTGTATTATGTTTTATTCTTTTTGTTATATGAATGAGTACATATGTTGTGTTGAATTTTGTTGTTGCATTGCTTGTTGGGAATGGGTAGAATGCCTAAGTTGGGAGTGGGAGGAGACTATGGGGAGTTTATTGAGGGAGGCATAAGAGATAATGTTCTTGAGGAGGGATTTTGGGTTGGGTGCCCGCTTGTAAGAGAAATGCTTGCATTTTCTTCTTGTTTTACTTTGAGGGAGCCATAAGAGCGAGGGAGGCATAAGAGTGAATGGAGGGATAAGGGGTACTTGAGGGAGGCATAAGAGTTGTTAGGGGTATTTTTTTGCATTGGAGGCTTTTAGGTGGCACCCATTCCCATTGGGAGGCATAAGTGGCCTCCCCATATGTCTTACTCTTATGGCTTTCTTGATAAGCCTTGTGACTTGTTGTTGTGATTGTTTTCTCTCTTGTGTTGTTGATCTTGTCTTTGAAGGATTATGGAATGCATGTGAAATGTTATGTTTAGTTATGTGGAAGCTTGTAGTTGCCATGAGTTGGATTCTCTCCCATTGTGATGTGGTTGGGGCTCGGGGGCCAATGGAGAGGATGGCTTCTCTTCTCCATTGGGTATCTTGGTTGGGAGGAGAGCGTTGCCTCTCCCCTTATTTTGTTGTGAATCAAGCAAACTATGGAGGAGCCACCTTGTTGATAATTGGAGCTTTGGAACCTTGTTGTTGACAATGTAAAACCACCATGTATTTACCCACCTTGAGTGGAGGAAAAATGTAATATCACTTTGTATTGTAGTTTCCATTATTGTAAATTTGTTTCCACATGAAGTAAAAAGTATTGTAACAAGATGTTGAAGGAATGTTGTTTTGAACTTCATTAGTAAGCTTGTAATGGGGATGGAATTAAAAGTTGCAAGAAAGACAATCCATTCATTCTCCTTACTTGGCTTGGAACCTCTTATGAATAAGTTGATCTTGTTGAAATGTTGGTAGATCTTGTTTAAAATTTAATGGAAATATTGTAGGACTCTTTTGTGGAATGTTAGGAAAATTACAAAAAAAATATACATGTTAGATTTCATTTTGTTGCTTAAAAGGAGATGTATTGAAAAGTGGAATGTTAGTGTATTTTCTCTTCTTGTATTATTGAAGAAAGGACTTAAGTTTTTAAATAGCCTTCAATATAACCATGAAATAATCTATGCTCTAACTCTATTATGCTTCTTCATTTAAGAATCCATTGTAAATATAATTACGATTGTAAAAGGAGATCAAATCCGCTTGAAATTCCATACAAATGTCCCTATTAAAATATGTAGAAAGAGGTTTTAACGCAAAAATTCTAAGCTTAGTTAGTTCCTTACCCACCTCTCATTTATTAGGAAACTAATATTTTCAATATAATTCATATCTAAGTAATGCCAAAGCTAATGGATTTATCTTTATTGAATTATATTAATATTAGTGTATTATAAAAAAATAAATTTATGTCTCTTAACAGAAGTATACTAATAAGTATATATATACATATATTTAAAACCCAACCCACGGCATGGCCGTAACAGGTCTGCCAAACAAACTGTACTAGGTTTTATAAAATCATACCTTCCTATCATACGAGGCAATTACAAATAATGATACGTTCTGTAAATCTATCATGTAATAAGACTGTCAAAAAAACAAAATTTGCACTGGACTGTCCCAAAACTTGCAAGCAGACTGTAAATAAAAAAAAGGGGGGCCATGTGGAAGTGCTAGTATAATTGTAAAACAAAGTATTGTTTCATAAATATTCTGATATAAACAGATCCACCTCCGTGAGTCTCTTCCACGAGCTCACCGTATAACTGGTAAGTCCCCATGAAGAAACACGTAGGAACTTCCTCAGGTCGCCTCTACACTCTCACTGTTCTCTAATCGATTTTGGTTGGAGTATCTTGAAGGGAATCCCGAGTTTTGAGGATGCATTGGCAAACCGAACACGCTTGATAGAAACGTTGTATTACCTTGCTTCTGTCTCCTCGTGACTCTATTACTGTCCCTTCATCGATTTGAATCAAAATTTCTTGTAGGCGAGTCCTGCATTTGACGTTGCATTCGACACTGAACAGATAACAACATAGTTGAGCAACCGGCTTGTTAGAATCACCCAAGGGGCCTCCATGTTTGCTGGTTGTTCTTTGCGCGGATCCGGGCCGTAGATCCCGGCCCCCTCTTCGCCTGTAACTTCTCCTACACCTCTCTTCTATTGCTTGCGTGGCCAGGGCCGATTCAACAGAGCTCACGCCTTTCCACTGGTCTATGGCCTCGTCTATAACCATCACATCATTTTTTTCACGGACAGGACAAAACCAAACAGCAGGTCAACTGTGAAGATCTAATGGATTTGCAAAATAAAGAGAATTCAATGAAGGGATGCGGCCGCTTGGGAATGACTTGCACGCCTGGAATTGGGAGGGAGTTTTAATGGTTGTCAGGTGTTGGTTGAGCCACCCACCGCCCCAACAATAAAATTTAAACAAAGTTTGAAAAGCTAAATTTGGCAAAGGCTCTTGTCTTTTGTTTTTTTAATATGTTTATCCTACACGGATAACTACTTAGGTTGTTTAATTACTATATACTACATAGTATAATAGTAGTAGGACACATAACTTAATTTCCATATAACATTATACTAAATAATAACATGGTGATATGTATATCTAAACACATAAAGTCATATGATGTAATAAATTAATGTCGAAGTATATATCTTAATGTATGAATTCTTTTATATATATATATATATATATATATATATATAATGTATTAAATTCATGAGATAACGTAATATAAATGGATAATAAAACAAAAATAAAAATCGAGCGGTTAGTGTATTCATTTCATAACAAATTATATCTTACCCTAAGGTTAACATCCAGAAATGTTGTTATTATGATATTATCAGCCATTAGACTTTAACTCGAAAGACGACCCATCTCAACTTTAGTGAAACGTCGAATGAGATAAATTTAAATATCCTTAACCTTGAAGCATCATCGTGACTTTTGTAGTTTCGAGCATCTCAGTATGCGACTCACCTCGCTTTAGAAATTAAAAAAAAAAAAGTTTGTCGCATTTTCGGGTCGAATGTTTTTGGCGCGACGTCATTGTCGCTCATCGCCTTCATGAGTGAGCGTCATCTTTTTTTGCTACACATTCTCCCGATTATCTCTTGCTCGAGATTTTGTGTTGACTTGTAAGGAAAGTTTTTGTGTAGGTGTTTATTATTAATGCATTATGTTTTATTGAAAATTAGTAAGAAGAGTAAGAAGAGCAAGAAGCAGAAGAAGAAGAAGCATGAAGAAGGAGAAAAACTAGATTTAGAAGAAGGAGAAAAGGGCGCAGCCTTCAGCTCAAGTATCGACTATTTTTGCTGATAGAAAAACTTCATTTCTCAAATTTGTTATTATATGCATGAATGTTTTAAGTGCAGCTATAGTTGTTGTTCATTCATCAAATATTTATATGCATTATCAAGCAATTTGATGCCCATATCTATGTTATTTGCAGCCAAGTGTTTTATATTCTTTTTTCTCTTATAAATTTCCTGTAGCTTCTCTTTTCCCCTATTCTCGCATCCTTCAAATCCACCGCATTTTATTTTCTATTATTGTATAAAGATTCATGTAGATTCCGTAAAATCTACATTTTCATAGATCCCCGTATTCCCTTCATCTGGTATCGAGCCGCTAAACCCTTCTTCTATTTCATTTCTAGTTTTTAGTTTTTCATTTGGCACCATTAATGGCTTCTACATCTAGTGCATTGCCGGTTAGTGTGCAAACTTTGATTTTCATAGGAAAGAACTATGAGTATTGGTATTTGACCATGAAAGATTTGTTTTTGTCTCAATACATTTGGGAAATGGTTGAAAATCGTTACTGTGAACCAAGAGACCAGCAAAGATACAATGCTCTTTCACAATCTCAAAAGGACATCTTGAAGGAACAGAGGAAGAAGGATGGGAAAGCATTGTTTTATATCCGTCAAGCAACGCATGAGAGCATACTCCCAAGAGTTGCATCAACAAAGCAAGCCAAGGAAGCATAAGACACACTCCAGACTATGTATCAAGGTATGGACAAGGTTAAAACTACTAAATTACAGCTCCTTAGAAGAGAATTTGAAAATTTATCAATGAGAAACTCAGATTTAGTAGAATCTTTCTTTACTCATGTTGTTGGTTTGATAAATCAAATGAAGTCCCATGGAGAGGTCATAGAGGATAGGAAGGTTGTTGAGAAGGTACTTAGAAGTCTCCCTACTAAATTTGATCCTGTAGTTGTGGCTCTAGAGGAAACAAAAGATTTGAGCCAGTTTAGTGTTGATGAACTACATGCCTCACTTATCAATCATGAATATAGACTGAATAGATCAAATAGTTCAAAAATGCATGTTCATCTCAGATTTCTATAAATCATTGAAGAGGAAGGAGGATTTTCAGTCCTAGAGGAAGAGGGAGAAGTTCTCCTAGAAGTGGACGTATTGGCACTGCGCAAATGCTAGGTGGTAGAGGTCAAAATCAAAATTTTAGTCACCCAAGTGGCCACAGATTTGACAAATATTACATTCAATACCACTATTGTAAGAAGTTTGGGCATTATGCTCATGAATGCAAGAAAAATAGTATGACCGGTGGAAGCAAGGTCAAAATAAGTCAAGTAGCACTCCTCAGCAAAGATGTTCATTGCATGCACGAAGATTGTTTAAGCAATCCCTACAAACTCTCCAATTGAGTGCAATGTTGTTCAAGAAAGCCCATGTTACATATGGTTTTTAGATTCAGTTGCATAATCACATGACAGTAATAAAGATTTATTTTCTAGCTTGATGAATCGGTTCAAATTGATGTTACACTTGGTAACAACAACAAAGTCACTATTTTGGGTAAAGGTACGGTTAATATTCTAACCAAAAAGGGGAATCTGAAATTTATGCTTGATGTATATTATGTTGCTTGTCTAAAACACAACTTGATAAGCATTTGACAAACTAATACAAAAGGGATATAGAGTGTACATGGAAAACAATGAGTGTGTTATTTTGGACATGCTTGCAAGCAATATGCTTATTGCCAAGGTACAAATGACTATGCAAACCGCATGTTTCCATTAAAAATAAGGCCGTCTATGAAAGGAAAAATAGCTCAAGCTGTTCATGAGACACATCATCACAATTCTCGAGCAGCTTTTAACGTTGAAGATACAAAATCAGCAGAGCCAAAGACAACTATGGAAAAGTTCAACACGCTTACGGATTTGTTCAAAACAACCACAAAAAGGTTCAAGACACCTACAAAATGTTCAAGACAAACTATGGAAATGTTCAAAACAGCCACAAAAAGGTTCAAGATAGCTATGGAAATGTTCAAGATAGCTACGGAAATGTTTAAGACAGCTACGGAAATGTCCAAGATAGCTACGAAAATGGCCGATGAACAGCTCCAAATAGGAAAATGATGTTTTTGTAGAAACTCAAGTAGTGTTTCAATCAGCGGTAAAGGATGATTCTTGGCTATGGAATTTTAGAATATGGTAAAAGGTTTTCCATTAATTGAGAAACTGGAAAGAGTTTGTGAAGGATGTATTATGGGCAAACAACATAGAGAGTCATTTCCAATTGGCAAGGCAAATAGAGCTACACTCCACTTGAGATTGTGTAGTCGATATTTGTGGGCAAATGCAAACACCGTCTATAGGAGGCTGCACTCATTTTCTTACTTTTATTGATGATTTCACGAGAAAAACTTGGATTTATTTCTTGAAACACAAATCTAATGCATTTGCTTATTTCCAACAATTCAAGGAACTTGTGGAGAAGAAAAGTGGCCACTACATCAAGGTTTTAAGGATGGATAGAGGCGGTGAATTTATATCTAATGAATTTATAAATTTTTGTAGATCTCATGGCATACACAAGAAATTTATAGCCCGCTATACACCTCGGAAAAATGGTGTGGTGGAGAGGAAGAAACGAACCATTATGGAGATGGCTCGTAGCATGATGGCACCCAAACATCTACCAAATGAATATTGGGCTAAGGCAAAGGGGCAACTCACCGCTTTACATCATGAATAGGTGCCCAAAAAGAGTGTAAGAAACAAAGTCCTTCAAGAGGCTTGGACAAGAAGGAAACATAGTGTTTCTCATATGAAGGTATTTGGATGTATAGCATATGTGCATGTTCTAGATGAGTTGAGAAGGAAGTTAGATAATAAAGGACAAAAATGTATGTTTGTTGGTTACTCGTGAGGAAACAAAATCATATAAGTTGTTTGATCCTATCAATAGGAAAGTTATAATCAGTCGTGATGTTCAATTTGTGGAGGATGAAGCATGGGATGGAAGCATAGAGAGGATTGTCAGAATTGCAGCTGTTGTCCCAAATGATAATATGGTGGATGAAGTGTTTCCAACACCAAATATAACTCAAACAAAAACTGCTTCCAATTTCGGGATGGTACCACACGTTGCAACTCAAGCTACACCTTCATTCACACAAAGGAGATCCTCATGGTTTCATCCACACCAACAGAATAGGAAACTTCACAAGCATCTACACCGGCATCTACATCAATCGGTATCCTTGAGAAACACCATCTAGCACTCCAAGTAGTTCTTCATCTTCGATCCAACTCTAGCAAGCATGATGCCATGAAAAACAAGGAGTTTGAGTGAGTTGTATAATGTTGACACAACTAATTCATTTTCAGATTTTGCTTTAATTTCTCATATTGATGATCCATGTAACGACCCAAAAATTTCACACACGAACAACACAGTAAAAGACAGGATAATTTTTTTTTGACTTTCTTCGACACATAACACGACACAACATGTCATCACAAAGTTACAACCAACTATGGGAACCACTTGTTATGGGGATGACCACAAGGTCAACACGGAAATGTTCACACCCAAAAGAATAATACACTTTTCTTTTTGACAGAACAACATAGAAGTCCAACCACATGACACTCTCCACAGTTAGGGCAAACCACAATGAGATATTCTTGAGGTTATTTATTTAATAAGACATCTTTCAATTCTTAGCTTACATTTTCAAGGAGACTCAAGATATGATCCGCACAATTCATCTTACCAAGCTAAGTTATTTTCTTATACACTCGTAGAGTAGTTCACGTAAAGTCTTCTCCTACTTGCTAAATCTTATTATCTTCCAGAAACTAACCATTGTTTTCCCTTAAGCTTGTTTAAGAGTTCACCCAAAAGGGGTAGTGTTCACTAGTTTAGCTAGGGATATCAAATTTTAAAATTTTACTTTACAAGGATAGTTTCACCTTTGATTATTTCAGGAATCTATTGTTCTCAAGTAAGTCATCTCTACATTAATTTATCTGAATATATATATATATAGTTAACTTCTATAAGGGTTAACCACTCCATTTAATTTTACTTATATCACATCATTACAAGGTGTCAGAGAGTTTTGACTTAACACTTTATTCTCAAAATCAAGGTTTTACAATACTTATGCCAATGTAATGATTGAATATCATTTCTCACCAAGGTAAGTTACTAGTCTAACAACAAAAGGGAAAGAACACTTCACCACGTAGTTTTCCAAACATACCAAGACAAGAGATCTTCTAAACTCCTTGCAAGCAAAGTTACAAAATTTACAACGCATTGAACTTTCTACAAAGAACTTCATAATTTGAACTGATGAAACTTTTACACTCTTTTCCTTTAATCTACTCACATAATCCATCTGCACAAATATTTATTAGAGTCAGTTCGCTAGAACTGAGCATGATAAGATATAAACCTCACCTAATAATTTATGCCATCTAGCATTTAAATAAATGAAAGTTTGCAATACTCCTTATCAAATAAATTTCTAACATACATTTAAAACTTAACTGCACATCTCATGATAATACATTTCATACTCATTAATGTTCACTTCCTTAAGATCTACTTACATAAGAACACAATTCCAAGTGACTAGATATACAACCTTAACCATGCAATCAATCATACTTAAATTACAGTAATAATAATAACGCTCACCTAATACCCTCGACCTACTTCACATATATAAGTATCCAACAATATTATCTTTCAATTAAATAAAAGCACCAATGACATTAAGTTTATATAATAAATACAAGTATCAATCTTATATTATTCATCGATATTACCCAAGTATCAAACCTTCATAGATAATCAGTGATATGTAAGTATAATTTGGATATTTATCTCACAATTTTAAGAATATACTTATGTTAACAAAGATTCCACCAATCCACAAGTTCATATATTATTTAGGTATCCTTTTGGTTGCTTATTCCATGTCTTTATATGTTTCTATTAGTATAAGGGTCCAACTCATTGGAATGAGTTACGATCAACAATATTGTCATATTTTGCTAATATGTCAAAGATACATTTGACTAACTAGGATATGTAAGCGCGGTCCAAGCCACTATAAATACAAGTATCAACATTATCTCAACTCCCAATTGAGATGCAAGTATCAATTTTTTTAGCTAACATAATAATCATCGTAAATGCCAGAAAATATTCCACTCGTTAACCAAGTATTGAAATAACATATTTATCCTTATCTTGGTTACCCGATAACATAATATACCCTGTTATATAATTCAACCTCCACTTGCATACCCCAATTTATGGGTATTAATTATTGTTCTATAAAATGAAGTTAAATAATTTCAGGTGGACTTATATCCTTACTCATACATGGTATTGCACAAATTCCCATCATGGTAGCTTGTCACCTTTACTTAAGGCTATGCATGACTCCATTTTAGGGTAGTTATCTTAACTTCCCTATTCATCTGTTTTTCCTACCAAAAGTCTTTCGACAAGCTTCAAGGTCAAAGTATAAGATAAATTTATAATTTCATATTTCAAGCATTGCCTGAATTCATATGCATGAGGACATCACATATCAATCAAACTTGAAGAATGTCGACATTCATGAGAGTTCGATGTATCCAATATTACTTTAACCGATTCAAAGATCCAAGTAGTGCCTCAAAATTAAGCCAAAGAATTATCCACACAGGATAATGACTTGCGTGCATAACATATTCGTAAAGGTCATAGAAAACCCATTAACACATGCTTCAAGAGGGTTCCAATCTAATAATAAGCTCATAGTAATAATAATAGCAGAGGGCCTGGTGAGGGGTTTTCAATAATCCCCAAGGTAAATGATAATCGAATGACTCAGATGGAGCTATCTAGAAAGACCAATTAAATTAGTATGACTCTTCCCAAATAGAAGCCCCCAATCCTAATGGGAGTTTATATTATTATAAATCCATAGTAAAATCCAAATACAAATCATATCGAAATTCCCTTTTTCAAGCCATGTTCTACATAATATAAAAAATACAAGAAAAATTATAAACCTCATTCACGCTCCATAATATTTTCTACAGAAACCATTATTCAAAGGAATAATCAAGGCAAAAGAGATAAACCAACATTATAAGATCGTAGGGGCAAGAATCGATGTAGATATTTCTTCTACTCAAATAGTAAATAAGATAAACTGTAAAGGGGGAGAGAGATCAGTTCATGCAATTATGATTAAAATTCATTTGAAACTCGTCTCTTTTGGGCATCTCTTTCAAGAAGAGTCAATATATGTAAATACATGTTATATGATATCCAGAGTCCAAACGCTATTTATTTAGTAAAACAAAAACACATCAACATTCCAAAAGAAACCCACATCTACAGCATTCGAAAAAAATTGCAAAGATTGATTTACCCAAATACTAAAGGGAATAAATTATTAAGAGAGAGGGTTAGGGCTTATCATGCCTGAAATGCATTCATCAGATTCACCTAGCCTACAATTTCTCCATCATCAAAGCACTGTTGCTTTCCCCACAAGGTGCTCAATCTCCATGCAAGGGGCCTCTAACCCAAAAACAAGGACAACCAAAGGACCATGGAAAGAGTAGGTCAAAAATTTTTTTAAGCCAACATCCACCTCCACTTGATTGTCTATGAGAAGCTCTTATAGTTGATCCCACACATACTCAGTTTCAGAGCTTGACAAAAGGAACATATGCCATTACATGAAGGACTGCAGAAACATTAATGTTGTTATTCTAGTATGCCAACTAGTGTCGTTAGTTGCAGATATAAGCACAGACACAGCTGATGAAACATATGGCTGGGGAATTACATGCCATTTTAATAGTTCCATAGTTGTTCTTGCTAAAGTGGATAACTCCTTATGCGTAGTCTCCTGTAAGGAAATAACAGGATAAAGAAGACCAACAATTATGTCTGTCAAAACTACAACTCGTCCAGACTTTAATGCTAATATAAGAAAATAGAATGTTGTTTCCATCCATTTTATATATTCTTGTTCCTCAGTATCACCTTTATCATTCTTTTCACCAGAAGAGACCAGCTGTCCATCAAGGACACTCGATTTACTGGCACTGTGAATCTTATTCACATATAGACTGCTCTTTCCACAAGAAAAGTACTCCAATTAAGTCTCTCAATCAGTTTGGACGATTGATCCCCAAATGGTGAATTGAAATGAAGGTTTGAGCACAAAATGCTAAGAAGAGTGTCAATAGAATCTCATTGGCAAAGCAATGGCCCATGCAATTCAAAACTTCCCCTAATAAGTTCTCTTGCAAAGTGATCTCTGTTGCTGGCATGCAGGAAGGAGAAGTCTCTATTAATGTCACACAAAGAAGAGAAACCATTTGGCCACCATGTGAGTTGCATGCAACCGCATTTCAAAACTAGCTAAGTTCATTCAAAGAAAGCAATCTATACTTCATGAATATTCTGATATGAAACAGATCCACCTCTATGAGATTCTCTTCCATGAGTTACATCGTTAAAAAGTAAGATCTCAATAGAGAATCTTTGAAATAAATTTCATCAGTCCCCAACACTCTCACTGTCAAATAGTCAATTTTGATAAAATATCTTGAAGGAGAATCCCGAATTTGAGGATGCATTCGATACTAAACAGATAACAACATAGTTGGACATCCTGCTTGTTGGAAGCGCTCAAAAGGGCTTCTACCATACTGCAACATGCCTGCCGCCTTGCTAAATACTGTTGCAGGCTATTACTGAGGATCCCCGACAATAACACACCTCGCAGCACCCAATGAAAGTGGAGGTAACATGCCTACTTCACTAGCTGGTAGCTGTGTGTGCCATTAAAAGAAAACAATGCTCCTTTTTCCCCAATGCGGCCAGGGTAGGAAGAAGGAAGGCGTCCAGATCTGCAACACCAAAGATAAGTCATGCGGAGGTTTCATTACAGCTAGGGAAGACAAAAAAGACGTGCCTGTGGAGGAACCATGAAGAAAAATGCCTTGTAAAAGATTACAATGGCCTCTCAACCACTCCACACACAAATTCCATCAAAAGAAACCTCACGCAGCTTAGAGAAGGATATTGCAGCAATAACAAGAAACATAGAAGATTTGCAAATCGGAAATAATAAATGAAGCAGATGTGGCCACCCAAAAGAAAGATTCCAACACGCCTAGTAAAAGGAGTTAATGAAGTGGCAGTGGCCATACACTCTACCACTCACCGCTCTTTCCGTAAAATAAGGAAATAAAGAATCCAAGGACAACAATGTAGTCCACATCTCCTCATGTCTACCTTGTCGCATCCATAATCCAATGTGGGAGGAAAGGCAATGGACGCAAAAATAAGTGCACCCCGGAATTAAGAATTGCAACGAGGCGTGCATGTGGGATCGGACACAAATTAAGGTGGGAGTTGGTGGCTGGAGTTTCCAATAAGATAAAAAGAAACATGAACATTACTTCCTGAACAATGGAGCCACCAAGAAAACAAGCTCCTCTTTTAAGCGAATCGAGGATCACTCTTCGGGGACGATAAAAAAAGATGCAATAAAAGAACATTAAGATAATTAATATTAATGACGATAACATTCGACAATCAAATAATAATAATAAATCGTAGATCGAAAAATAAAATAATAATAATGATAATATCGTTACTATTATTTTATATTATTTTTACTGCTCCCAAAAATTATTATCCATGTTAATAATGATCACCTGTCAAGCTCGACTACAAAATAATAACCAAAGATCGATAATGGCACGGGGAGGCAAAACAGATAAGAAGAATGTTAATCCTTCACTGTGACAAGGTCACCGAGGCAAGAACTGGGAACTGGGATAACGTAACGAGGCACTACATTCTCCTCCCCTTAACAAAGCATCGTCCTCGATGTGACATGACATTCAAGGAAGCAAAGGTGGTAAGCAACAAGGAACAAATAATGTCAAAAGTGCATTCTATGGTTAAAATTTCAGTTGATTAAAGCACGACCACAAGGTAGCCTTAGGAACATTTAGCAGAAATTTTAACTTTCAAGGTTCTGTGAAGATCGGGCAGCTCCTCTTATTTATTATTTCATTAGTTCCTTTCCATTAGCATTATTCTTAGTTTAATTTCTTTTAAAATTTCATGATTGAAGAGTTTTGGTTTATTCCTTATTGTGGGTGCCCAACATGAATCGCTAACACAACACCCTATCGTGTTAAAAAGACACTACAGATTCACAAGCACACAAGTATATCCTTCATGACCGTATTACACCACAAAAGGTTTCTCAAATACGGAATGGATTACGCACAATCCATATAATATAGTACATGTCACACATTTATGACCGACGATAGAATGCTCGAAAAAAAGAATACTACAATCCACCGACATTTCCATCCATTTGCATCGATGAAAGAAATTCACATAACACCATAAAATGCTACAGGTACATAGTGTCCACAAGGGTATCAATGACATATCCACAACATCACAACACATATCCATCTCGACATGAGTAACACATACATCAAAAGACCACTACCAAAACATCACAATAACTCAACATATATCCCAAAAATCAACCATACACACAAATATCATAAGCCTCCTCAAACTCTTATGCCTCCCTCAAGTCTCTTATGCCTCCCTCAAGTCTCTTATGCCTCCCGCAAGGAGTCCGGTTGACCTTATGACCCAAGACACATAGAGTTCGAACACTCCTAACCCAAGTGACCTAATAACGCGTGGTTCAACAACCCGCTAGTTATCTATAACTCCTCGGGCCATACCCCATACAACGAAGTGGGTCCTTAGGTCCAACCATTCCATGGTGCATCCCATGACCCTATTCCACACATCACGACAAAAGAACCATCACAAAAATCCAATCTAAGTGCCAAGTGGCAAAGTACAAGCCTTGGGCAAGGCGGTAAAAATTCCAAATTTAAAAGAAGACCCAAAATCAAGCAAAATAAATGGCCAAATAGCCATAGTTAGTATCAAAATCCACATGTTAGTGCCACAAACCAAGGAAATGCCCAAAATTGTAAAGCATGGCAATCAAGAAAAACTCTTGGTCCTTACAAAATAAAGTAAAAATCTCAATTTACAAATAAAATAAACTTATAATAATGTCACATTATGATAAATATGTGGCCTTATTTGGCCACCAAGGGGTACTCAATGAGTTGCTAGCACTTTTAACATCGAGCCTTAGCTCGTAAAATACATATCAATAAAAACAACTGTCATCACCTCTATCTCAAACATCCCACCACCACTTCGACAAGGCTAAACATAGTCATAGTTGCACTTAGGTTGCATACATACAACCACATAGGGAGAGAGGAAAGAATCACATACTAAACTGAATTTTGGCTCGAGTTATTGACCCATGGTAAACCATTCCTCACTCTCAACATACACTTCTACCGATATCCCTCTGTGGTCGGTTAGCATAAGGTTCACAACATTACATGTAACTACATCACTAACACAATGGTGGTACATATACAAGGCAGATCACAATCATACATTCACTGAGTGTAACACATCACTTTACCACATTTTGCATCCAAAGTGCAATCACCATACGATAGGGTGAATACACTCACCGTATGGCCCCATATCACAACATGAATCATTACATATTACACACATCATACATATGATGAACATAGTACATCACAACATAACATCCATTGCTACATAACAAGGTGGTACACACATTTCTTCAAAACATGGTAAAAACATCATGATACAACTCATTTCTTTTAACATCAATCTAGTCATACAACACATTGATACACCTACATATCACAATATGTCACAATGCTCCAACACTATGTCATCCACATTATAATTCTTTTCACCCACCACAAACAGTAATTCACACGTGAAATCTTCATAGAATCCACAAGAAGGAGAGAGAATACTCCCATCCCCAGCACATCAATATGATAACAAATACGCATTGAGTGACATACACATCACGTGCATTCACAATATCACAATTACGACAAAAATCACATCACGCTTATACCACATTACTCTTCCAATATAAATCATCATCATGCAATACCATCATCTCCATGAAACAATATCATGTAACACCATCACCATCATGTAACATCACCATACAACACCAATCCGGCCCATAGGTTCGAGAGCATGAACCTACGCTCTGATACCAAGTGTAACGACCCAAAATTTCACACACGAACAAAACAAGAAAAAAACACGTAATAATTTTTTTTTTTGACTTTCTTCGACACATAACATGACACAACATGTCGTCACAAAGTTACAACCAACTCTGGGAACCACTTGTTACGAGGATGACCACAAGGTCAGCACGGAAACATTCACACCCAAAAGGATAATACACTTTTATTTTTGACAGAACAACATAGAAGTCCAACCACATGAAACTCTCACAGCTAGGGCAAACCACAATGAGATATTCTTGAGGGTTATTTATTTAATAAGACATCTTGCAATTCTTAGCTTACGTTTTCAAGGAGACTCAAGATATGATCCGCACAATTCATCTTACCAAGCTAAGTTATTTTCTTATACACTCGTAGAGTAGTTCACGTAAAGTCTTCTCCTACTTGCTAAATCTTATTATCTTCCGTAAAACTAACCATTGTTTTCCCTTAAGCTTGTTTAAGAGTTCACCCAAAAGGGGTAGTGTTCACTAGTTTAGCTAGGGATATCAAATTTTAAAATTTTACTTTACAAGGATAGTTTCACCTTTGATTATTTCAGGAATCTATTGTTCTCAAGTAAGTCATCTCTACATTAATTTATCTGAATATATATATATATATATATATATATATATATATATATATATATATATTTAGTTAACTTCTATAAGGGTTAACCACTCCATTTAATTTTACTTATATCACATCATTACAAGGTGTCAGAGAGTTTTTTGACTTAACACTTTATTCTCAAAATCAAGGTTTTACAATACTTATGCCAATGTAATGATTGAATATCATTTCTCACCAAGGTAAGTTACTAGTCTAACAACAAAATGGAAAGAACACTTCACCACGTAGTTTTCCAAACATACCAAGACAAGAGATCTTCTAAACTCCTTGCAAGCAAAGTGACAAAATTTATAACGCATTGAACTTTCTACAAAGAACTTCATAATTTGAACTGATGAAACTTTTACACTCTTTTCCTTTAATCTACTCACATAATCCATCTGCACAAATATTTATTAGAGTCAGTTCACTAGAACTGAGCATGATAAGATATAAACCTCACCTAATAATTTATGCCATCTAGCATTTAAATAAATGAAAGTTTGCAATACTCCTTATCAAATAAATTTCTAACATACATTTAAAACTTAACTACACATCTCATGATAATACATTTCATACTCATTAATGTTCACTTCCTTAAGATCTTCTTACATAAGAACACAATTCCAAGTGACTAGATATACAACCTTAACCATGCAATCAATCATACTTAAATTACAGTAATAATAATAACGCTCACCTAATACCCTCAACCTACTTCACATATATAAGTATCCAACAATATTATCTTTTAATTAAATAAAAGCACCAATGACATTAAGTTTATATAATAAATACAAGTATCAATCTTATATTATTCATCGATATTACCCAAGTATCAAACCTTCTTAGATAATCAAGGTGATATGTAAGTATAATTTGGATATTTATCTCACAATTTTAAGAATATACTTATGTTAACAAAGATTCCACCAATCCACAAGTTCATATATTATTTAGGTATCCTTTTGGTTTCTTATTCCATGTCTTTATATGTTTCTAGTAGTATAAGGGTCCAAGTCATTAGAATGAGTTACGATCAACAATATTGTCATATTTTGCTAATATGTCAAAAATACATTTGACTAACCAGATATGTAAGCGCGTCCAAGCCACTATAAATACAAGTATCAACATTATCTCAACTCCCAATTGAGATGCAAGTATCAATTTTTTTAGCTAACATAATCATCGTCGTAAATGCCGTAAAAATATTCCACCGTTAACCAAGTATTGAAATAACATATTTATCCTTATCGGTTACCTCGATAACATAATATACCCCGTTATATAATTCAACCTTCACTTGCATACCCCAATTTATGGGTATTAATTATTGTTCTATAAAATGAAGTTAAATAATTTCAGGTGGACTTATATCCTTACTGTCATACATGGTATGCACAGTCCCATTATGGTAGCTGTCACCTTTACTTAAGGCTATGCATGACTCCATTTTAGGGTAGTTATCTTAACTTCCCTATTCATTTGTTTTTCCTACCAAAAGTCTTTCGACAAGCTTCAAGGTCAAAGTATAAGATAAATTTATAATTTCATATTTCAAGCATTGCCTGAATTCATATGCAAGAGGACATCACATATCAATCAAACTTGAAGAACGTCGACATTCATGAGAATTCGATGTATCCAATATTACTTTAACCGATTCAAAGATCCAAGTAGTGCCTCAAAAATTAAGCCAAAGAATTATCCACACAGGATAATGACTTGCGTGCATAACATATTCATAAAGGTCATAGAAAACCCATTAACGCATGCTTCAGGAGGGTTCCAATCTAATAATAAGCTCATAGTAATAATAATAGCAGAGGGCCTGGTGAGGGGTTTTCAATAATCCCCAAGGTAAATGATAATCGAATGACTCAGATGGAGCTATCTAGAAAGACCAATTAAACTAGTATGACTCTCCCCAAATAGAAGCCCCCAATCCTAATGGGAGTTTAAATTATTATAAATCCACAGTAAAATCCAAATACAATCATATCGGAAATTCCCTTTTTAAGTCATGTTCTACATAATATAAACAATACAAGAAAAATTATAAATCTCATTCACGATGCATAATATTTTCTACAAAAACCATCATTCAAAGGAATAATCAAGGCAAAAAGATAAACCAACATTATAAGATCAGTAGGCAAGAATCGATGTAGAGATTTCTTCTACTCAAATAGTAAATAAGATAAACTGTAAAGGGGAGAGAGATCAGTTCATGCAATTATGATTAAAATTCATTTGAAACTCGTCTCTTTTTGGGCATCTCTTTCAAGAAGGAGTCAATATATTAAGTGGACATCAAATCCTGAATTTTACATTAAAAACAACAAAACATCAAATTTAGTCTTCCGCAAACTTGAACCATGCGAAAAGTAAAAACTATGTCATAAAAATTGTACCATTGCATAGGCGAGACTATTATCTTTGTAGAAATACTGATTTTAAAGTGAATAGAAGAGGATAAATATCATTATATATATTTTTACTAATAGTAGGTCTTTAAGACACTTTTTCCCGTGAATGTTTATGTCTATGTTTAAGACTACAAAATTTGTTTCACTTATCGAATGTGATAAAACTTATACCATCCCAACCGTGGTGAAATTATATACATGTTAAAAAAAAATATTTTATTTCAATATTTTTTATGAAGTTATGGCGGGCAAACGGAAAGTGCTCTGCTTTCTTTATGTTTTCATACCACTTTCACGGAAAAATCATAAAAAAATAAAATATTACTCAAAAAATACAAAATAAAATCCATCCCAAGATAGATAGTTGCATATAACTTCTCACAAAAGGAAGAAAATATATATCAATTTTTGGTCATCCAAATTGCAAAACGGATTATAATCTTATCGGCGTTTTTTAAAAAAAATACAATTCATTGAATTTTGAGTGTTTAATATAGATAATCTTGTCCATTTTTTTACAAAAATTAGTATTTTAGAAACTAGATTCCGGATGCTATGATTCATATTAATATAATTTTGTCTAATTTTGAGTGTATGTATTGCTAATAATCCCTACAAGTTGATATCATGTTGTTATTTGCAATTTGATGTCCACGGATGACCCTATATTTGTCCATCAACTTCCTGCACTTACCCATATGTAAATACATGTTATATGATATCCAGAGTCCAAACACTATTTATTTAGTAAAACAAAAACACATCAACATTCCAAAAGAAACCCACATCTACAGCATTCAAAAAAATTGCAAAGATTGATTTACCCAAATACTAAAGGGAATAAATTATTAAGAGAGAGGGTTAGGGCTTATCATGCCTGAAATGCATTCATCAGATTCACCCAGCCTGTAATTTCTCCATCATCAGCACCTGTTGCTTTCCCCACAAGGTGCTCAATCTCTGCAAGGGGCCTCTAACCCAACAACAAGGACAACCAGTGACCATGGAAAGAGCAGGTCAAAAACTGCAAGGCAACATCCACCTCCACTTGATTGTCTGTGAGAAGCTCTTGCAGTTGATCCCACACATGCTCAGTTTCAGAGCTTGACAAAAGGAACATATGCCTATACATGAAGGACTGCAGAAACATTAATGTTGCTATTCTAGTATGCCAACTAGTGTCGTTAGTTGCAGATATAAGCACAGACACAGCTGATGAAACATATGGCTGGGGAATTACATGCCATTTTAATAGTTCCATAGCTGTTCTTGCTAAAGTGGATAACTCACATGCGTAGTCTCCTATAAGGAAATAACAACAGGATAGAGAAGACCAACAATTATGTTCACAAAAACCGCAGCTCGGCCCGTCGACTTTAATGCTTTGATAAAAGAAAATAGAATGTTGTTTCCATCCATTTTATATATTCTTGTTCCTCAGTATCACCTTTATCATTCTTTTCACCAGAAGAGACCAGCTGTCCATCAAGTACACTCGATTTACTAGCACTGTGAATCTTATTCACATATAGACTGGCTCTTTCCACAAGAAAAGTACTCCAATTAAGTCTCTCAATCAGTTTGGACGACTGATCCCCAAATGCTGAATTGAAACGAAGGTTTGAGCACAAAATGATAAGAAGAGTGCCTATCGAATCTCATACCTGGGCAGCAGAATGGCCCGTGCAATTCAAAACTTCCCCTAATAAGTTCTCTTGTAAAGTGATCTCTGCTAGCATGCGTAGAAAGGAGAAGTGTCTATTAATGTCGCACAAAGTACAGTAAACTGTTTGGCCACCATGTGAGTTACAACTGCATACTAGCTACGAGTTCAACAAGGAAATCTATACTTCATGAATATTCGATATGAAACAGATCCACCTCTATGAGATTCTCTTCCATGATTTACATCGTTAAACAAGTAAGATCGCAATAGAGAATCTTTGAAATAAATTTCATCAAGTCCCCTGGTAACACTCTCACTGTCACATAGTCGATTTTGATAATATCTTGAAGGAGAATCCCGAATTTGAGGATGCATTCGATACTGAATAGATAACAACATAGTTGGACATCCTGCTTGTTGGAAGCGCTCAAAAGGGCTTCTACCATACTGCAACATGCCGCTTTGCCGGCTCAATAAACATCACATGAGCTATTGTTGAGGATCCTGACAATAACACACCTTGCAAACCCAATGAAAGTGGAGGAAACATGCCTACTTCACTAGCTGGTAGCTTTGTGTGGCCAGCAAAAGAAAACAACACTCCTTTTTCCCCCACGCGGCCAGGGAAGGAAGAAGGAAGGCGTCCAGGATCTGCGCACCAGCATAAGGCATGAGGAGGTTTCATTGCGGGCTAGAGAAGAAAAAAAGACGTTCCCTGTGGAGGAACCATGAAGAAAATGCCTTGACAGAAGGATTACGATGGCCTCTCAACCATTCCACACGCATTCCATCAAAAGAAATCTCACGCAGTCAGAGAAGGATATTATAGGCAATCAACAAGAAACATAGAAGATTTGCAAATCAGAAATAATAAATGAAGGCAAGTGTGGCCACCAGCAAGAAAGATTCTAACACGTCTAGTAAAAGGAGTTAATGAAGTGGCAGGTGGCCATACACTCTACCACGCACCGCTCTTGCCAGAAAATAAGGAAATAAAGAATCCAAGGACAACAATGTAGTCCACATCTCCTCATGTCTACCCTGTCGCATCCATAATCCAACGTGGGAGGAAAGGCAATGGACGCAACAATAAGTGCACCCCGGAATTAAGAATTGCAACGAGGCATGCATGTGGGATCACACGGTTAAGGTGGGAGTTGGTGGCTTGAGTTTCAATTAGATAAAAAAAACATGAACATTACTTCTGAACAATGGAGCCACCAAGAAAACAAGCTCTGTTTTAAGCGAATCGAGGATCGCTTTTGGGAAGATAAAAAAAGATGCAATAAAAGAACATTAAGATAATTAATATTAATGACGATGACATTCAACAATCAAATAATAATAATAAATCGTAGATCGAAAAATAAAATAATAATAATGATAATATCATTACTATTATTTTATATTATTTTTACTACTCCCAAAAATTATTATTCATGTTAATAATTATCACCTGTCAAGCTCGACTACAAAATAATAACCAAAGGTCGATAATGGCACGGGGAGGCAAAACAGATAAGAAGAATGTTAATCCTTCACTGTGACAAGGTCACCGAGGCAAGAACTGGGAACTGGGATAACGTAACGAGGCACTACATTCTCCTCCCCTTAACAAAGCATCGTCCTCGATGTGACATGAAATTCGGGGAAGCAAAGGTGGTAGGCAATAAGGAACAAATAATGTCAAAAGTGCATTCTATGGTTAAAATTTAAGTTGATTAAAGCACGACCACGAGGTAGCCTTAGGAACATTTAGCAGAAATTTTAACTTTCAAGGTTCCGTGAAGATTGGCGCTTCCTCTTATTTATTATTTCATTAGTTCCTTTCCATTAGCATTATTCTTAGTTTAATTTCTTTTAAAATTTCATCATTGAAGAGTTTTTGTTTATTCCTTATTGTGGGAGTTCAACATGAACTACTAACACAACACCCTATCAGTTAAAAAAGACACTACAAATTCACAAGCACACAAGTATATCCTTCATGATTGTATTACACCACAAAAGGTTTCTCAAATACGGAATGGATTAGGCATAGTCCACATAATATAGTACACATCACACATTTATGACCGACGTATAGAATGCTCGAATAAAAGAGTACTACAATCCACCAGACATTTCCTCCATTTGCATCGATGAAAGAAATTCACATAACACCAAACAAATGCTACAGGTACATAGTGTCCACAAGGGAATCAATGACATATCCACAACATCACAACACATATCCATCTGACATGAGTAACACATACATCAAAAGACCACTACCAAAACATCACAATAACTCAACATATATCCCGAAACATCAACCATACACACAAATATCATATGCCTCCCTCAAACTCTTATGCCTCCCTCAAGGAGGCCGGTTGACCCTATGGCCCAAGACACATAGAGTTCGAACACTCCTAACCCAAGTGACATAATAACTCGTGGTTCAACAACCCACTAGTTATCTATAACTCCTTGGGGCGTACCCCCATACAACGAAGTGGGTCCTTAGGTCCAACCATTCCATGGTGCATCCCATGACCCTATTCCGCACATCACGACAAAAGAACCAAAGACAACAATCCAATCTAAGTGCCAAGTGGCAAAGTACAAGCCTTGGGCAAGGCGGTAAAATTCCAAATTTAAAAGAAGACCCAAAATCAAGCAAAATAAATGGCCAAATAGCCATAGTTAGTATCAAAATCCACATGTTAGTGCCATAAACCAAGGAAATGCAAAAATTGTAAAGCATGGCAATCAAGAAAAGCTACTGTACTTACAAAATAAAGTAAAAAGCTCAATTTATGAATAAAATCAACTTATAATAATGTCACATTACGATAACTGTGTGGCCTTATTTGGCCACCAAGGGGTACTCAACGAGTTGCTAGCACTCGGAACATCGAGCCTCACTCGTAAAATACATATCAATAAAAACAACTTTCATCACCTCTATTTGAATCATCCCACCACCGCTTCGACAAGGCTAAACATAGTCATAGTTGCACTTAGGTTGCATACATACAACCACATAGGGAGAGAGGAAAGAATCACATACTAAACCGAATTTTGGCTCGAGTTATTGACCCATGGTAAACCATTCCTCACTCTCAACATACACTTCTACCGATATCCCTCCGGTCGGTTAGCATAAGGTTCACAACATAACATGTAACTACATCACTAACACAATGGTGGTACATATACAAGGCAGATCACAATCATACATTCACCGAGTGTAACACATCACTTTACCACATTCTGCACCCAAAGTGCAATCACCATACGATAGGGTTCATACACTCACCGTATGACCCCAAATCACAACATGAAGCATTACATATTACACACATCATACATATGATGAACATAGTACATCACAACATAACATCCATTGCTACATAACAAGGTGGTACACACATTTCTTCAAAACATGGTAAAAACATCATGATACAACTCATTTATTTTAACATCAATCTAGTCATATAACACATTGATACACCTACATATCACAATATGTCACAATGCTCCAACACTATGTCATCCACATTATAATTCTTTTCACCACCACAAACAAGAATCCACACGTGAAATCTTCATAGAATCCACAAGAAGGAGAGAGAATACACCCATCCCCAAAGACATCAATATGATAACAAATATGCATTGAGTGACATACACATCACGTGCATTCACAATATCACAATTACACCAATAATCACATCACATCTTATACCACATTACTCTTCCAATATAAATCATCATCATGCAATACCATCATCTCCATGAAACAATATCATGTAACACCATCACCATCATGTAACATCACCATACAACACCAATCCGGCCCATAGGTTCGAGAGCATGAACCTACGCTCTGATACCAAGTGTAACGACCCAAAAATTTCACACACGAACAACACAGTAAAAGACAGGATAATTTTTTTTTACTTGCTTCGACACATAACACGACACAACATGTCGTCACAAAGTTACAACCAACTCTGGGAACCACTTGTTATGGGGATGACCACAAGGTCAACACGGAAACGTTCACACCCAAAAGGATAATACACTTTTCTTTTTGACAGAACAACATAGAAGTCCAACCACATGACACTCTCACAGCTAGGGCAAACCACAATGAGATATTCTTGAGGGTTATTTATTTAATAAGACATCTTGTAATTCTTAGCTTACGTTTTCAAGGAGACTCAAGATATGATCCGCACAATTCATCTTACCAAGCTAAGTTATTTTCTTATACACTGTAGAGTAGTTCACGTAAAGTCTTCTCCTACTTGCTAAATCTTATTATCTTCCAGAAAACTAACCATTGTTTTCCCTTAAGCTTGTTTAAGAGTTCACCCAAAAGGGGTAGTGTTCACTAGTTTAGCTAGGGATATCAAATTTTAAAATTTTACTTTACAAGGATAATTTCACCTTTGTTTATTTGAGGAATCTATTGTTCTCAATTAATTCATCTCTACATTAATTTATCTGAATATGTATATATATAGTTAACTTCTATAAGGGTTAACCACTCCATTTAATTTTACTTATATATCAACACTACAAGGTGTCAGAGAGTTTTGACTTAACACTTTATTCTCAAAATCAAGGTTTTACAATACTTATGCCAATGTAATTATTGAATATCATTTCTCACCAAGGTAAGTTACTAGTCTAACAACAAAAGGGAAAGAACACTTCACCACGTAGTTTTCCAAACATACCAAGACAAGAGATCTTCTAAACTCCTTGCAAGCAAAGTTACAAAATTTACAACGCATTGAACTTTCTACAAAGAACTTCATAATTTGAAATGATGAAACTTTTACACTCTTTTCCTTTAATCTACTCGCATAATCCATCTGCACAAATATTTATTAGAGTCAGTTCGCTAGAACTGAGCATGATAAGATATAAACCTCACCTAATAATTTATGCCATCTAGCATTTAAATAAATGAAAGTTTGCAATACTCCTTATCAAATAAATTTCTAACATACATTTAAACCTTAATGTATATCTCATGATAAAACATTTCATACTCACTAATGTTCACTTCCTTAAGATCTGCTTACATAAGAACACAATTCCAAGTGACTAGATATACAACCTTAACCATGCAATCAATCATACTTAAATTACAGTAATAATAATAACGCTCATCTAATACCCTCGACCTACTTCACAATATAATTATCCAACAATATTATCTTTTAATTAGATAAAAGCACCAACGACATTAAGTTTATATAATAAATACAAGTATCAATCTTATATTATTCATCAATATTACCCAAGTATCAAACCTTCTTAGATAATCAGTGATATGTAAGTATAATTTGGATATTTATCTCACAATTTTAAGAATATACTTATGTTAACAAAGATTCCACCAATCCACAAGTTCATATATTATTTAGGTATCCTTTTGGTTGCTTATTCCATGTCTTTATATGTTTCTATTAGTATAAGGGTCCAACTCATTGGAATGAGTTACGATCAACAATATTGTCATATTTTGCTAGTATGTCAAAAATACATTTGACTAACCAGATATGTAAGCGCGGTCTAAGCCACTATAAATACAAGTATCAACATTATCTCAACTCCCAATTGAGATGCAAGTATCAATTTTTTTAGCTAACATAATCATCATCGTAAATGCCGTAAAAATATTCCACTCGTTAACCAAATATTGAAATAACATATTTATCCTTACTAGTTACTCCGATAACATAATATACCCCGTTATATAATTCAACCTCCACTTGCATACCCCAATTTATGGGTATTAATTATTGTTCTATAAAATGAAGTTAAATAATTTCAGTGGACTTATATCCTTACTTGTCATACATGGTATGCACAAATCCCATCATGGTAGTCATCTTTACTTAAGGCTATGCATGAGTCAATTTTAGGGTAGTTATCTTAACTTCCCTATTCATCTGCTTTTCCTAACAAAAGTCTTTCGACAAGCTTCAAGGTCAAAGTATAAGATAAATTTATAATTTCATATTTCAAGCATTGCACGAATTCATATGCACGAGGATATCACATATCAATGAAACTTGAAGAACGTCGACATTCATGAGAATTCGATGTATCCAATATTACTTTAACCGATTCAAAGATCCAAGTAGTGCCTCAAAATTAAGCCAAAGAATTATCCACACAGATAATGACTTGCATGTGCATAACATATTCGTAATGGTCGTAGAAACCCATTAACACATGCTTCAGGAGGGTTCCAATCTAATAATAACCTCATAGTAATAATATTAGTAGAGGGCCCGGTGATGGGTTTTCAATAATCCCCAAGGTAAATGATAATCGAATGACTCGGATGGAGCTATCTAGAAAGACCAATAAAAATAGTATGACTCTCCCCAATTAGAAGTTCCCAATCCTAATGGGAGTTTATATTATTATAAATCCACAAGAAAATCCAAATACAACATATCGGAAATTCCCTTTTTCAAGTCATATTCTACATAATATAAACAATACAAGAAAAATTATAAACCTCATTCACGCTCCATAATATTTTCTACGAAACCATTATTCAAATGAATAATCAAGGCAAAAATATAAACCAACATTATAAGATCAGAAGGCAAGAATCGATGTAGAGATTTCTTCTACTCAAATAGTAAATAAGATAAACTGTAAAGGGGGAGAGAGATCAGTTCATGCAATTATGATTAAAAGTCATTTGAAACTCATCTCTTTTTGGGCATCTCTTTCAAGGAGTCAATACATGTAAATACATGTTATATAATATCCAGAGTCCAAACGCTATTTATTTAGTAAAACAAAAACACATCAACATTCCAAAAGAAACCCACATCTACAACGATTCAAACAAAATTGCAAAGATTGATTTACCCAAATACTAAAGGGAATAAATTATTAAGAGAGAGGGTTAGGGCTTATCGTGCCTCGAAATGCATTCATCATATTCACCCACTGCGCACTTCTCCATCATCGCACTGTTGCTTTCCCCACAAGGTGCTCAATCTCTAAAAGGGGCTTCTAACCCAACAACAAGGACAACCAAAGTGACCATGGAAAGAGTAGGTCGAAAACGCAAGGCAACATCCACCTCCACTTGATTGTCTGTGAGAAACTCTTGCAGTTGATCCGACACATGCTCAGTTTCAGAGCTTGACAAAAGGAATATATGCCTATACATGAAGGACTGTAGAAACATTAATGTTGCTATTCTAGTATGCCAACTAGTGTCGTTAGTTGCAGATATAAGCACGCATTCTGTTGATGAAACATATGGTCAGATTTACATGCCATTTTAATAGTTCCATAGTTGTTCTTGCTAAAGTGGATAACTCCTTATGCGTAGTCTCCTGTAAGGAAATAATAGGATAGAGAAGACCAACAATTATGTCTGTCAAAACTGCAGCTCGTCCAGACTTTAATGCTGATATAAGAAAATAGAATGTTGTTTCCATCCATTTTATATATTCTTGTTCCTTAGTATCGCCTTTATCATTCTTTTCACCAGAAGAGACCAACTGTCCATCAAGGACACTTGATTTACTGGCACTGTGAATCTTATTCACATATAGACTGGCTCTTTCCACAAGAAATGTACTCCAATTAAGTCTCTCAATCAGTTTGGATGACTGATCCCCAAATGCTGAATTGAAACGAAGGTTTGAGCACAAAATGCTAAGAAGAGTGCCAATAGACTCTCGTACCTGGGCAGCAGAATGGCCCATGCAATTCAAAACTTCCCCTAATAAGTTCTCTTGCAAAGTGATCTCTGTTGCTGGCATGCAGGAAGGAGAAGTCTCTATTAATGTCGCACAAAGTAGAGTAAACCGTTTGGCCACCATGTGAGTTGCAACTGTACTAGCTAAAGGTTCAGCAAGGCAATCTGTACTTCATGAATATTCTGATATGAAACAGATCCACCTCTATGAGATTCTCTTCCATGAGTTACATCATAAAACAAGTAAGATCTCAATAGAGAATCTTTGAAATAAATTTCATCAGGTCCCCTGGTAACACTCTCACTGTCACATAGTCGATTTTGATAAAATATCTTGAAGGAGAATCCCGAATTTGAGGATGCATTCGATACTGAACAGATAACAACATAGTTGGACATCCTGCTTGTTGGAAGCGCTCAAAGGGCTTCTACCATACTGCAACATGCCTGCTTCCTGGCTAAGCAAATCATTGCAGAGGATCTTGCCGAGATCCCCGACATAACACACCTTGCAAAGACTCCAATGAAATTGGAGGAAACATGCCTACTTCACTAGCTGGTAGGTGTGTGTGGCCAGCAAAAGAAAATAGCGCTCCTTTTCCCCACGCGACTGTGGGGTAGGAAGAAGTAAGGCATCCAGGATCTGCTTAGAAAAGGCAATAGGAGGTTTCATTACGGCTGGGAAGATTAAAAAGGACACGCCTGGAGGAACCATGAAGAAAAATACATTGATAGAAAAGATTTCGATGGCCTCTCAACCACTCCACACACATTCCATCAAAAGAAATCTCACGCAATCGAGAGAAGGATATTGTAGGCGTCAACAAGAAACATAGAAGATTTGCAAATCAGAATAATAAATGAAGGCAAAGGTATGCGGCCACCAAAGAAGAAGAAGAGTCCAACATGTCTAGTAAAAGGAGTTAATGAAGTGGCAAGTTGCCATACACTCTACCACGCACCCGTCTTCAAGGAAAATAAGGAAATAAAGAATCCAAGGACAACAATGTAGTCCACATGTCCTCATGTCTAGCCTCGTTGCATCCATAATCCAATGTGGGAGGAAAGGCAATGGACGCAACAATAAGTGCACCCCGGAATTAAGAATTGCAACGAGGCATGCGTGTGGGATCAGATGGTCAAGGTGGGAGTTGGTGGCTGGAGTTTCCAATAAGATAAAAATAAACATGAACATTACTTCCTGAACAATGGAGCCACCAAGAAAACAAGCTCCTCTTTTAAGCGAATCGAGGATCACTTTTCGGGGACGATAAAAAAAGATGCAATAAAAGAACATTAAGATAATTAATATTAATGACGATGACATTCGACAATCAAATAATAATAATAAATCGTAGATCGAAAAATAAAATAATAATAATGATAATATCGTTACTATTATTTTATATTATTTTTACTGCTCCCAAAAATTATTATCCATGTTAATAATGATCACCTATCAACCTTGACTACAAAATAATAACCAAAGATCGATAATGGCACGGGGAGGCAAAACAGATAAGAAGAATGCTAATCCTTCACTGTGACAAGGTCACCGAGGCAAGAATTGGGAACTGGGATAACGTAACAAGGCACTACATTCTCCTCCCCTAAACAAAGCATCGTCCTCGATGCGACATGACATTAAAGGAAGAAAAGGTGGTAAGTAACAAGGAACAAATAATGTCAAAAAGTGCATTCTATGGTTAAAACTTCAGTTGATTAAAGCACGACCACGAGGTAGCCTTAGGAACATTTAGCAGAAATTTTAACTTTCAAGGTTCTGTGAAGATTGGCAGTTCCCTCTTATTTATTATTTCATTAGTTCCTTTCCATTAGCATTATACTTAGTTTAATTTCTTTTAAAATTTCATGATTGAAGAGTTTTGGTTTATTCCTTATTGTGGGAGTTCAACATGAATCGCTAATACAACACCCTATCAGGTTAAAAAAGACACTACAAATTCAAAGGCACACAAGTATATCCTTCATGACTATATTACACCACAAAAGGTTACTCAAATACGGAATGGATTAGGAACAGTCCACATAATATAGTACACGTCACACATTTATGACCGACGTATAGAATGCTCGAACAAAAGAGTACTACAATCCACCAGACATTTCCTCCATTTGCATCGATCAAATAAATTCACATAACACCAAACAAATGCTACAGGTACATAGTGTCCACAAGGGAATCAATGACATATCCACAACATCACAACACATATCCATATGACATGAGTAACACATACATCAAAAGACCACTACCAAAACATCACAATAACTCAACATATATCCCAAACATCAACCATACACACAAATATCATAAGCCTCCCTCAAACTCTTATGCCTCCCTCAAGTCTCTTATGCCTCCCTCAAACTCTTATGCCTCCCTCAAGTCTCTTATGCCTCCCTCAAGGAGGCCGGTGGACCCTATGGCCCAAGACACATAGAGTTCGAACACTCCTAACCCAAGTGACAAAATAACGCGTGGTTCAACAACCCGCTAGTTATTTGTAACTCCTTGGGGCGTACCCCCATACAACGAAGTGGGTCCTTAGGTCCAACCATTCCATGGTGCATCCCATGACCCTATTCCACACATCACGACAAAAGAACTAGCACAACAATCCAATCTAAGTGCCAAGTGGCAAAGTACAAGCCTTGGGCAAGGCGGTAAAAATTCCAAATTTAAAAGAAGACCCAAAATCAAGCAAAATAAATGGCCAAATAGCCATAGTTAGTATCAAAATCCATATGTTAGTGCCATAAACCAAGGAAATGCCAAAATTGTAAAGCATGGCAATCAACAAAAGCTACTGGTCCTTACAAAATAAAGTAAAAATCTCAATTTACGAATAAAATCAACTTATAATAATGTCACATTACGATAATTGTGTGGCCTTATTTGGCCACCAAGGGGTACTCAACGAGTTGCTAGCACTCGGAACATCGAGCCTCAGCTCATAAAATACATATCAATAATACAACTGTCATCACCTCTATCTGAATCATCCCACCACCACTTTGACAAGGCTAAACATAGTCATAGTTGCACTTAGGTTGCATACATACAACCACATAGGGAGAGAGGAAAGAATCACATACTAAACCAAATTTTGGCTTGAGTTATTGACCCATGGTACACCATTCCTCACTCTCAACATACACTTCTACCGATTTCCCTCAGGGTCGGTTAGCATAAGGTTCACAACATAACATGTAACTACATCACTAACACAATGGTGGTACATATACAAGGTAGATCACAATCATACATTCACTGAGTGTAACACATCACTTTACCACATTCTGCACCCAAAGTGCAATCACCATACGATAGGGTTCATACACTCACCGTATGACCCCAAATCACAACATGAAGCATTACATATTACACACATCATACATATGATGAACATAGTACATCACAACATAACATCCATTGCTACATAACAAGGTGGTACACACATTTCTTCAAAACATGGTAAAAACATCATGATACAACTCATTTCTTTTAACATCAATCTAGTCATACAACACATTGATACACCTACATATCACAATATGTCACAATGCTCCAACACTATGTCATCCACATTATAATTCTTTTCACCCACCATAAACAGTAATTCACACGTGAACTCTTCATAGAATCCACAAGAAGGAGAGAGAATACACCCATCCCCAGCACATCAATATGATAACAAATACGCATTGAGTGACATACACATCACGTGCATTCACAATATCACAATTATGACAATAATCAGATCATGCTTATACCACATTACTCTTCTAATGTAAATCATCATCATGCAATACCATCATCTACATGAAACAATATCATGTTACACCATCACCATCATGTAACATCACCATACAACACCAATCTGGCCAATAGGTTCGAGAGCATGAACCTACGCTCTGATACCAAGTGTAACGACCCAAAATTTCACACACGAACAACACAGTAAAAGACAGGATAATTTTTTTTTGACTTGCTTCGACACATAACACAACACAACATGTCGTCACAAAGTTACAACCAACTCTGGGAACCACTTGTTACGGGGATGACCACAAGGTCAACACGGAAACGTTCACACCCAAAAGAATAATACACTTTTCTTTTGACAGAACAACATAGAAGTCCAACCACATGACACTCTCATAGCTAGGGCAAACCAGAATGAGATATTCTTGAGGGTTATTTATTTAATAAGACATCTTGCAATTCTTAGCTTACGTTTTCAAGGAGACTCAAGATATGATCCGCACAATTCATCTTACCAAGCTAAGTTATTTTCTTATACACTTTGTAGAGTAGTTCACGTAAAGTCTTCTCCTACTTGCTAAATCTTATTATCTTCCGTAAAACTAACCATTGTTTTCCCTTAAGCTTGTTTAAGAGTTCACCCAAAAGGGGTACTGTTCACTAGTTTAGCTAGGGATATCAAATTTTAAAATTTTACTTTACAAGGATAGTTTCACCTTTGATTATTTCAGGAATCTATTGTTCTCAAGTAAGTCATCTCTACATTAATTTATCTGAATATATATATATATAGTTAACTTCTATAAGCGTTAACCACTCCATTTAATTTTACTTATATCACAACATTACAAGGTGTCAGAGAGTTTTGAATTAACACTTTATTCTCAAAATCAAGGTTTTACAATACTTATGCCAATGTAATGATTGAATATCATTTCTCACCAAGGTAAGTTACTAGTCTAACAACAAAAGGGAAAGAACACTTCACCACGAATTTTTCCAAACATACCAAGACAAGAGATCTTCTAAACTCCTTGCAAGCAAAGTTACAAAATTTACAACGCATTGAACTTTCTACAAAGAACTTCATAATTTGAACTGATGAAACTTTTACACTCTTTTCCTTTAATCTACTCGCATAATCCATCTGCACAAATATTTATTAGAGTCAGTTCAATAGAACTAGCATGATAAGATATAAACCTCACCTAATAATTTATGCCATCTAGCATTTAAATAAATGAAAGTTTGCAATACTCCTTATCAAATAAATTTCTAACATACATTTAAAACTTAACTACACATCTCATGATAATACATTTCATACTCATTAATGTTCACTTCCTTAAGATATGCTTACATAAGAACACAATTCCAAGTGACTAGATATACAACCTTAACCATGCAATCAATCATACTTAAATTACAATAATAATAATAACGCTCACCTAATACCCTCGACCTACTTCACATATATAAGTATCCAACAATATTATCTTTTAATTAGATAAAAGCACCAACGACATTAAGTTTATATAATAAATACAAGTATCAATCTTATATTATTCATCGATATTACCCAAGTATCAAACCTTCTTAGATAATCAGTGATATGTAAGTATAATTTAGATATTTATCTAACAATTTTAAGAATATACTTATGTTAACAAAGATTCCACTAATCCACAAGTTTATATATTATTTAGGTATCCTTTTGGTTGCTTATTCCATGTCTTTATATGTTTCTATTAGTATAAGGGTCCAACTCATTGGAATGAGTTACGATCAACAATATTGTCATATTTTGATAATATGTCAAAATACATTTGACTAACTAGGATATGTAAGCACGGTCCAGGCCACTATAAATACAAGTATCAACATTATCTCAACTCCCAATTGAGATGCAAGTATCAATTTTTTTAGCTAACATAATCATCATCGTAAATGCTTAAAAATATTCCACTGGTTAACCAAGTATTGAAGTAACATATTTATCCTTCTTGGTTACCCGATAACATAATATACCCTGTTATATAATTCAACCTCCACTTGCATACCCCAATTTATGGGTATTAATTATTGTTCTATAAAATGAAGTTAAATAATATCGGTGGACTTATATCCTTACTGTCATACATGGTATGCATAGTCCCATTATGGTAGCTGTCACCTTTACTTAAGGCTATGCATGACTCCATTTTAGGGTAGTTATCTTAACTTCCCTATTCATCTGTTTTCCTACCAAAAGTCTTTCGACAAGCTTCAAGGTCAAAGTATAAGATAAATTTATAATTTCATATTTCAAGCATTACCTGAATTCATATGCAAGAGGACATCACATATCAATCAAACTTGAAGAACGTCGACATTCATGAGAATTTGATGTATCCAATATTACTTTAACCGATTCAAAGATCCAAGTAGTGCCTCAAAATTAAGCCAAAGAATTATCCACACAGGATAATGACTTGCGTGCATAACATATTCGTAAAGGTCATAGAAAACCCATTAATGCATGCTTCAGGAGGGTTCCAATCTAATAATAAGCTCATAGTAATAATATTAGCGAGAGGGCACGTGAGGAGTTTTCAATAATCCCCAAGGTAAATGATAAACGAATGACTCAGATGGAGCTATCTAGAAAGACCAAGAAAACTAGTATGACTCTCCCTAAATAGAAGCCCCCAATCCTAATGGGAGTTTATATTATTATAAATCCACAGTAAAATCCAAATATAAACAATACAAGAAAAATTATAAACCTCATTCACACTCCATAATATTTTCTACAGAAACCATTATTCAAAGGAATAATCAAGGCAAAAAGATAAACCAACATTATAAGATCAGTAGGCAAGAATCGATGTAGAGATTTCTTCTACTCAAATAGTAAATAAGATAAACTGTAAAGGGGGAGAGAGATCAGTTCATGCAATTATGATTAAAAGTCATTTGAAACTCGTCTCTTTTTGGGCATCTCTTTCAAGAAGGAGTCAATATATGTAAATACATGTTATATGATATCCAGAGTCCAAACGCTATTTATTTAGTAAAACAAAAACACATCAACATTCCAAAAGAAACCCACATCTACAAAGCATTCAAAAAAATTGCAAAGATTGATTTACCCAAATACTAAAGGGAATAAATTATTAAGAGAGAGGGTTAGGGCTTATCATGCCTGAAATGCATTCATCAGATTCACCTAGCCTGCAATTTCTCCATCATCAAGCACTGTTACTTTCCCCACAAGGTGCTCAATCTTCGCAAGGGTCCTCTAACCCAACAACAAGGACAACCAAAGTGACCATGGAAAGAGTAGGTCAAAAAACTGCAAGGCAACATCCACCTCCACTTGATTGTCTGTGAGAAGCTCTTGCAGTTGATCCCACACATGCTCAGTTTCAGAGCTTGACAAAAGGAACATATGCCTATACATGAAGGACTGCAGAAACATTAATGTTGCTATTCTAGTATGCCAACTAGTGTCGTTAGTTATAGATATAAGCACAGACACAGCTGATGAAACATATGGCTGGGGAATTACATGCCATTTTAATAGTTCCATAGCTTGTTCTTGCTAAAGTGGATAACTCCTTATGCGTAGTCTCCTGTAAGGAAATAACAGGATAGAGAAGACCAACAATTATGTCTGTCAAAACTGCAGCTCGTCCAGACTTTAATGCTGATATAAGAAAATAGAATGTTGTTTCCATCCATTTTATATATTCTTGTTCCTCAGTATCACCTTTATCATTCTTTTCACCAGAAGAGACCAGCTGTCCATCAAGGACACTCGATTTACTGGCACTGTGAATCTTATTCACATATAGACTGGCTCTTTCCACAAGAAATGTACTCCAATTAAGTCTCTCAATCAGTTTGGATGACTGATCCCCAAATGCTGAATTGAAACGAAGGTTTGAGCACAAAATGCTAAGAAGAGTGCCAATAGACTCTCGTACCTGGGCAGCAGAATGGCCCATGCAATTCAAAACTTCCCCTAATAAGTTCTCTTGCAAAGTGATCTCTGTTGCTGGCATGCAGGAAGGAGAAGTCTCTATTAATGTCGCAAAAAGTAGAGTAAACCGTTTGGCCACCATGTGAGTTGCAAATCGTATTTAGCTAGTTCAGCAAGGCAATCTATACTTCATGAATATTCTTATATGAAACAGATCCACCTCTATGAGATTCTCTTCCATGAGTTACATCGTAAAAGAAGTAAGATCTCAATAGAGAATCTTTGAAATAAATTTCATCGTGTCCCCAGTAACACTCTCACTGTCACATAGTCGATTTTGATAAAATATCTTGAAGGAGAATCCCGAATTTGAGGATGTATTCGATACTGAACAGATAACAACATAGTTGGACATCCTGCTTGTTGGAAGTGCTCAAAAGGGCTTCTACCATAATGCAACATGCCTGCTGCCTGTCTAAATACTGTTGCAGGCTATTGCTGAGGATCCCCGACAATAACACACCTCGCAGCACCCAATGAAAGTGGAGGAAACACGCCTACTTCACTAGCTGGTAGCCGTGGGCGGCCAGCAAAAGAAAACAATGCTCCTTTTTCCCCCACGCGGCCAGGGCAGGAAGAAGGAAGGCATCCAGGATCTGCGCACCAGCATAAGGTGTGAGGAGGTTTCATTGCGGCCAGGGAAGACAAAAAAAGACGTGCCTCAGGAGGAACCATGAAGAAAAATGCCTTGACAGAAAAGATTTCGATGGCCTCTCAACCACTCCACACGCAGTCCATCAAAAGAAAATCTCACGCGGTCAGAGAAGGATATTGCAGGTAGTCAACAAGAAACATAGAAGATTTGCAAATCAGAATTAATAAATGAAGTGTGGCCACCAAAGAAAGGAGTCCAACACGTCTAGTAAAAGGAGTTAATGAAGTGGCAGGTGGCCATACACTCTACCATGCACCCCTCTTGCCAGAAAATAAGGAAATAAAGAATCCAAGGACAAAAATGTAGTCCACATCTCCTCATGTCTAGCCTGTCACATCCATAATCCAACGTGGGAGGAAAGGCAATGGACGCAACAATAAGTGCACCCCAGAATTAAGAATTGCAATGAGGCGTGCGTGTGGGATCAGACGGTCAAGGTGGGAGTTGGTGGCTGGAGTTTTTCCAATAAGATAAAAAGAAACATGAACATTACTTCCTGAACAATGGAGCCACCAAGAAAACAAGCTCCTCTTTTAAGTGAATCGAGGATCGCTCTTCGGGGACGATAAAAAAAGATGCAATAAAAGAACATTAAGATAATTAATATTAATGACGATAACATTCGACAATCAAATAATAATAATAAATCGTAGATCGAAAAATAAAATAATAATAATGATAATATCGTTACTATTATTTTATATTATTTTTACTGCTCCCAAAAATTATTATCCATGTTAATAATGATCACCTGTCAAGCTCGACTACAAAATAATAACCAAAGATCGATAATGGCACGGGGAGGAAAAACAAATAAGAAGAATGTTAATCCTTCACTGTGACAAGGTCACCGAGGCAAGAACTCGGAACTCGGGATAACGAACGATCCACTACAATCCATTAACATTTGAAGAGGTGTGAGTAGTGATATATGGGCAGTGAAGCCATGGATGAGGAGATTGAATCCATTGAAAAGAACCAAACATGGGAGTTGGCTGATTTTCCTAAGGCAAAGATATAATTAGTGTCAAATGGATTTATAAGACTAAACAAGATGCTGATGGGAAATTGAAAAATCAAAAAGCAAGGCTAGTTGTAAGGGGCTTTACACAATAGTCCGGTATAGACTTCAATGAGACATTTGCTCCAGTTGCTCAGTTTGATACAGTTAGGATTGTTTTAGCTATTGTTGCTCACAACAAGTGGCCTGTATATCAAATGGATGTAAAGTCTCGTATTTTGAAATGGTTATTTAGAGGAGGAAGTGTATATGGAACAACCAGGGGATATGAGCTACTAGGGTCATGAAGACAAGTTGTATCGGTTGAAGAAGGCACTCTATGGATTGAAGCAAGCTCTAAGAGCTTGGTATAGCCACATTGACTCCTATCTCATTCAAAATGGTTTCCAAAGAAGTGGTTGTGAACCAAAATTGTACATCAAGGTCAATGAGCAAGGTAACATTTTGATTTTTTTCTTGTATGTGGATGATCTAATCTTTACCAAAGGATCTAAACATAGATTCTTTCAAATCGTAATTAAGAATGAATTTGAAATGACTGATTTGGGTCTTATGAGGTATTTCTTGGGGATTGAAGTCCATCAATCCAATGGTGGTATATTTATTTCTCAATCTAATTATGCAAATGAATTTTTGAAGAGATTTAATATGGCAAGGTGCAAGGTATCCTTAACACCGGTTATGATAGGGATGAAGTTAAGCAGGAAGATGATGGAGCATGTGTGGATTCTACATTGTTTAAGAGGTTGGTTGGAAGACTTTTTACTTAACAGCCACAAGGACGGATATTATGTACGGTGTAAACCTGATTTCAAGGTTTATGGAGTCTTTAAAAGACTCACATTGGTAGGCCGGTAAGAGGATATTGAGGTATTTACGTGGTAGAAATGATTTTTGTATATTGTATTCCACTTCAGTTGATTTCAGTCTTGTTTGGTACACCGATAGTGATTTTGGGGGCAACATAGATGATAGGAAAAGTATAATTTTCATTTTGGTACAGGTGTTGTGTCATGGGCATCAAAGAAACAACCCATTGTGACCCTTTCTTCATTGAAGCTGAGTATGTGACAGCCACTAGTGTTGCGTGTCAAGCTATTTGGATGTAAAGGATGTTGAAAGATTTGATACATGATTAAAAGGAAGACACTACAGTATTTTGTGATAACATTTCAGCCCTAGAATTATCTTAAAATCATTTGTTTCACAAGAGAACTAAGCATATTGATATGAGGTATCATTTTATCGAGAGCTTGTAAGCAACAAAGAAATTTGTCTTGATTTTTGCAAGTTTGAAGATCAAGTTGGTGACATATTTACAAAAGCACTAGAAAAAGAGACATTTGAGTTTTATGAAGTGAATTAGGAGTTTGTGACTTTGCACAAGTTAGCAGCTTCGAAAACTGTCGAGCTTAGCTACGGAAATGCTACAACAGCTTTTTAACAAACGTGATTCATATTTCTAATGATTTGTAGCAATTCATAATTAAGGGGAGTGTTACAAAATCAAGTAAGAATTTATTGGGCAATTAATCTCTTTCTTTTCCCGGATATTATCTCACCGACATATCTGATTTGTAATTAATTGTGATTGCATGCACATTTACTTTTTGTTTAAACATTCTCCCGATTATCTCTTGTCGAGAGATTTTTTGTTGACTTGCAAGGAAAGTTTTTGTGTAGGTGTTTATTATTAATGAATTATATTTTATTGAAAATTAGTAAGAAGAGTAAGAAGAGGAAGAAGTAGGAAGAAGGAGACAGAAGAAAGAGAAAAACCAGATTTAGAAGAAGGAGAAAAGTGTGCAGTTCCAGCTCAAGTTTGACTGTTTTTGCTGATCTAGAAAAACTTCATTTCCAAATTGTATTGTATGCATGAATGTTTTGTGTGCAGCTATAGCTGCTATTCATTCCTCAAATATTTATATGTATTGCTGAAGCAATTTGATGCCCAGATCTGTGTTATTTGCAGCCAAGTGTTTTATCTTCTTTTTGCTGTTATAAATTTTTGTAGCTTCTCTTTTCCCCTGTTCGCATGCTTTAAATCTGTTGCATTTTATTTTCTATTGCTGTCGAAGATTCTATGGATTCCGTAGACACTCGTAGTTTCTGTAGATCCTCGTATTCCCTTCATCGGTATCGAGCCAAAGCTAAACTCTTCTTCTATTTCATTTCTAGTTTTTTAGTTTTTCATTTGGTAGCCATTAATGCATCGTTGGTTAGTGTGCAAACTCTAATTTTCATAGGAAAGAACTATGAGTATTGGTTGAGAAACAATCTTCACAAAATTAAACAAATAATAATATTCATCCTTCAGCAAGTTTAAAAATTCATTTCCATAATCTGTAATTACTTTAATAAAGTGGTTCCTAAAGTCATTCAATAATTTATTATAAAAATACTAATTCTAATTTTCTCTTCCATTTACACAATACTATTAAATTAAATTCCTACAATGAATATTACTTAGCTACAAAAAGGGGGTAAGTTTGAGTTAATTAATTACAAAGTTTGAGGGGACTTTTATAAAATAAAACACCATCTAATAAATGTTATAAACCTAAATTAATCCCTACACCACTCAAGTGGCCCCATTCAATCTTGACCCAAGCATTTCATTTAAAATAATCTCACCTACCACTCACCTAATTTTTGTATGGAATGTTCCTATCCATTAGATGAGATCAATCTTAGCCATTAGCTCAAGAAATCCCTAAACAACCCTAAACATATCTATTGAGTCTTTTATTCATTCCATTTACCCATTTCTTCATTTTTGTTTTACGGGTTAAAGGAAAGAGGAAGAGAAGGAAGCCATGGAAAAGGAGGATAAATCTTGTGGATGGATACACACAACTGCAAATCTATATCATTTTTAATTTTCTTGTAATTCTAATCTACCCTATTCTACGTTTTTTTGAAAATTCTATTTTGTTGTAAATTTGATTCAATGAAAATTCCCATTTGGGTATATGGATTTTGCCCAATATATTTGGTTTTTTTTAGTATACACACTTTGATATATGAATTGGGTTAATACTAATAGCGTAGCGTGCCCCTTCCCTTAAAAGTAAATTCTTTGCGTGCAGATGCACGCACACACACACACACATGTATGTATGTATGTGTGTGTGTGTGTATGTATATATATATATATATATATATATATATATATATATATATATCTCTCTGTGTGTGTGTGCACGCGCACGCAAAGAAACTTACTTTGAAGGGAAGGGGCACGCTACGCTATTATTATTAACCCAATTCATATATCAAAACACTGATAGCCAACTTTTGGCTAACATAATCTCTTATCATGTCATCTCATATTTATATATGCTTTCATATATTAAGTGGGTCGGCCTCACTACTTTGCATAATCACTACTAGATGTAAGCTTATTTATCCACATTTTTATCCACAAAATAATATTTTTGTGAAAAAAATGTGAATTATCAACATTAAATGGTTAGAATTAAAAAGTATAATGTAAAAATTACAAATTCATATTAATCAAATATAAAATTTTGGAATATCTATATTCTTGAAATTTCATTGTGGATAAATTACATTTTCTACATATAATTATAAAACATTTATATTTTTAAACAAGAATTATTCATTGTCTAAACAATCCAAAAATATTGAATGGTGAATTCATTTTCAAACCATTTCAAAAGTTCAAACAAAACTTATACAAAAGTATTAATTTTTCAATATCTAAAAATGTAAAGTATATCTATTGTGGATGAACACATATCTTTAATTGTTTATAATTTAGACTATATAATGCAATAAAATCCCAACTTTTTAACTCTATTTTTATAATTAAAACATTTTTTTAATTAAAATAATTACATTACAAAATGTAAATTGTGTATTATCCACAAAAATGTAAAATATAATTTTTGACAATACTTTTATGGTTATAAAAACTCCAACTACTAAAAATTTTGTATTGAAATTTTAACACATCCAAAATTTCACATAATATTGTTGTTTGTCCACAAGCTTTTAAAACATTGATTATTCACAATTTATGAAATTTTGTAGTGAGCCTACAATTTTTACTATAATAGTTTATTATTCACAATTTTAAAAATATATAACTTGCCCTCAATTTATCTATTGTGATTTTTCAACAATTTTTTGAATTATTATTTTTCACAATTTTTTTAATATCACATTTTTACTATTTTTTCAATGAAACCATGGATTATAAAGTTCATATGCTCATAATTCCATTTTTTATAAAACTCTATATCAATTTTTAAAATGATAATCTTAAGTTTGATTACTACTAGATAGTAATAATATACCATGTAAAACACTAATTATTAGAAAGAAATTAAATATATATTATTTTGAATGAAGAAAATTAAGTTTTTAAAAACATAATCTTAATAAAAATTAAATAATACATTGATTTTCAATTATTAAATTAAAAGAATATTATTAAAAATATTTTTTATTTAAAAATCTTTTTTCAATGATATGGATAAATATTTAAAACAATTATTAAAGAGAAATGTAGTTATATTATATATGCATGTTAAACGATGGACACTCAAGTCTTGGTAATAAAAAGAGAAAAACAATAAACTTCAAATAAACATTACAAAAACAATAACAAAATGGACCAAAAAAAAAAAGAAAAAAATTGAAGTTAACACATTATTATTATACTTATTATTAATAGATGTTTTCTTATAACACACTATATATATATATATAATTGTTCTCATACCATTATTCTATTTTCTAGACATTAATTAGTAATCTTAACATCCATGTGCTCATTAAATGCTTAATATCCCCATGATTTAGAGGCTTGTTTTCATGCGTTCAAAGTGGATGATTATTTAACTAAACCCATAATGAAGCATGCAATCATATCGATTGTGGATGGATTGAATATTATTAGTTTTGAACCATTGATGAAGAAAGCAAATCTAACGACTCAGATGTGTTTTCCGTGCTATTAATATACCTCTTCAAAAAAATCCAAGGGAAGAAAGTGATTTTCTACAGTTTTGTAAATAAATATTCAAGGATATTGAATTCGGTGTCAATGGTTGTGTATGCTTGTAGATTTTTTTGAATGTTTTGCAGAAAGAATGGAAAAAGGTGAATATTTTTGGTATTTTATAGGGTATCATTTTCTATAGATCCCCGATTAAGCTGATTTCTTTTAATGATATGAGAAGAAATTATATAGTTTTAAATTTACCATGATTTAAAATGGATTTAGAAAGATTAAAAAATTCATGTTTGTGGAGGAGGTCATGAATATGAAAAACTATGTTTTGGTAAATTTTAGATTTAATTTTTTCTATATTTGGTGATGCATGTTGTAATCTTTAATGTCTTTTATGAGATCGGTTGTAATATAATAGATATACTATTTTTCAAAACACTTTAATGAAATTTATGCGCTTTTTTAGTTTGTTGCACAGAATTTATTCCACATGCACTTTTTTTTTTTTTTGATTTTTCGTACACAAATTGCTTGGATAAGAGAGAAAGGCAATGTTAGTATTGGATTGTAGGAGTAAAAATTTTGTTTCTTCTAGGAAATAAAACATTTTATTTTATTATTTTTATCATCCTTAATGATTGAAAATAGTCAAATTAATTGTTTTATCATCCCGCTAGAGAAAGGCAAGATGAGACAAAAATAGAAATTCAGAAATTAATTTTAATCTTACATAACAGAGTTGTCCATAAGAGGAAGAAAAACAAAATACAATACATAAAAAAATAGATTTGTATTATGTTTCAAAAATCAGATACATTGAGACAAAAAGCATTGTATTTGCCAAAGAACAGAGCTACTTGTACTCTTTTTACATGCCTTCTTATTCTTTCTAAAACTAAGTATTCCCTCTTCTTACAATGTAAAAAGGAACAGAGTTTTTATTATTTAAAACGTAGAAGTTTCTAGATTAGAAAAATGGAAGTGTCTAGATGCATACGAAAGAAGTTAGCAGAAGGAATTAAATGTGGTGGGTGGAGTGGTTTGTTAGCAAAGGTAGAGGAGATTAGGTATACATAAGTGGATGTCCACGTCTACCAAAACTCCCCTTTAATCTTCACTGCCATGTATATCAACTATGCCTATGCTTTCCCAAAGATGCTCAAACACATTCTTTGCAAGCGGCTTTGTGAAGATGTTTGCTAGTTGCTTTTTGCACCTACAAAACTCAAGATGAATGTCACCATTGTTCACCAATTCTCGAATAAAATGATATCTTGTGTCAATATGCTTGCTTGCGTTTATGGAAGACATGATTTTTAGACAATGTTATAGCTAAGTTATTGTCACAATAAATCTTTGTAGCTCCTTTTTGTGTATGCCTCAAATATGAAAGTATTCTTCTCATCCAAAGTGTCTGACAAGCTGCTGATGTGGCTGCAACATATTCCGCTTCAGCTGATGAGAGTGTCACAATTGGTTGTTTCTTTGATGCCCAAGAGATAGCACCTGATCCAAGATGGAAAATGTAACCGTAAGTACTCTTCCTATCATCCAAGCTACCTCCCGATCACTATCCGTATATCCAATCAGCTTGTATTCATCTGAAGATGTATACAAAATCCCAAAGTTCTTTGTTCCAGATATATACCTTAAAAAAAAATTCAGCCTTCCAATGTGATAACTTTGGTTTTTCCATGAATCTAGAAAGAAGACTAACACCATACATGATATCCGGTCTTGTGGCGGTTAGATATATGAGGCTGCCAACTAATCTTTTAAATAAAGTTGCATCAACACTAGTACTTTTTTCGTCCTTACTAAGTTCTCAACCCAAAGGTGCAATTGGTGTAGGGGTTGCATTCACATTTGTCATCTTGAATCTTTTCAACAAGTCAATAGCATATTTACTTTGACATATAAAAATTCCTTGATCACATTGACTTACCTCTATTCCAAGAAAGTATCTCATGATCCCCAAATCAGTCATATCAAATGCACTTTCTGTGATGCCCCATTCAAATGGTAAGTTACCCGGTTCTTGTCACAGTGACCCTATTTGCTGATCATCAAACGACTATGTGTAATTCTGATGTCTTGACCATGTCTCGGTGATGTTTTAGCACCTTCCCTGCCCTTCTTGCTTTCTCGAGTCGTTATTGACAACTCTATGTGTGGACTGTGTAATGTCCTGTGCATCAACCTATTTAAAGGAGGATCTTGTTGTTGCATGGTTAAGCTAGATCATTGGTCATTATTGATGTGAGTAGAAATTATTTATATTTATAGTATATAATGATAACAATGTTGTTTTAATTTAATTATCGATTGGCCTCTATTTTATAGTATTATTGTTTTACATTATTGTCGAGCTGGTATATACGTCTTTGTTAATATGATTAATAATTATTTTAAGTGGTAATAATAATAATAATAATAATAATAATAATAATAATAAAATAATAATAATATTATTAACAATATTATTATTTTAATTATCGATCGACGATAACTCATTATTTTTATTGTCGATTGTTATCAACTTTATTATTAATTATCGTTAAGCGATTTTATTGTTTGGTTGGTCACTTTGCAGAATGAACCCCGTTCTATGCTAAGGAAGGGGTTACCCGTCTTGGTGCCATGGTCATTCCTTGCTTCGTGTTTACTTTTGAATGTCAACCTCTAGTTTTCTGCGCTTGGTCGCTTAGGCATGTTCACATGTTGTTTTAATCATTGTGAGTAATGGAGAATTTGATTCTTACTTCCTCTAGCTTGCTCGTATGTACATGATTTAATTTTCTCTGGTTGAATAGTAATCATAGAAAAATTCTTATAAATTTTTAGCTTATGAGAACTGTTCAGGTAATCTTGAAACTCCTTTTACTTTTTTATTAAATTAATCTTCTTGCGTATGCTTTGTGAGCTTACCTTAGTTAGTAGAGATTTTGTTTATCCCGTATCTTTGCATAAGGAGGGGCTCATGGGGGCACCATGTCATGGTGAGGACTGCCCAGTTTTTAAAACTTTTAAACTTCTTTCACCTACCCTCCACTACCACCTTGGCCGACCAGGTCCATTCACATGTCTTGTTGCAAGTAAATGGCGTTAGACTCCTCCCAACCACCGAACTACAAATAGTTATGGTATTTTAATGCATCCTTCTTGGCGTGTTCAACTTTCCTTGTTGGTGGCCGCACATCCTCCATTTATTAATTCTTGATTTGCTAATCTACTTCCTTTTGTGGTCTGCTTGCTATATTCTTACCTAGTCGTGTTAGTTTGTGTGGTCTCATGGGCTGGTTTTTATCACGGCTCTTGCAGACTGGTTCCTTGTTGTGGAGGGGCGTGGAAACTTGCTGGAGATACGTGGTTGGTTCTGAACCCCTTGCTTGGCTGCGTTCTCCCCCTCTTTCCTGTACCAAACGTGGAAATCCCGATTTCCCTTCTCCGTGGTTTCCTCTTATTCCTCTTTTTTAGCTAGCACATTTTCTCTGCCTCTTTCTTGACTGCGTGAATGTTGGGTTAGGCGAACTAATTATAAACTTCGACACATTTTTGTTCCTAGTTGGAGACCCTTCCATTCTTACCTTGCTACGTGGAAATGCAGTGAGACCACATCTCTTTGAGGCAGTTTTTCAAACAGTTTGCTTCCTCGTGGGTGCTTCCACACCATACAAAACAAAAATTTGATTTTCCATTGTCTGGATGGATGTCCATGTTCTGCTCTAACATTCCCTTTTGACATGCGTTGGGAGGATGTTGGCAAGTATTTTAGACCACCTACCCTGGCCGTGAACTCCTGCCTGTGCCAACGTGGAGATGATCGATGTTTGGGCACCCAACAAGCTTGAAGAAAATGGAATTAGGCTTGGGTTGCTGTTGCAGGTCCTGTTTCAGCATGTCCTTGTCTTGGGAAGCACATTAAAGGCATGATAAGCCCTAACCCTCTCTCTTAATGGTTTATTCCCTTTAGTATTTGGGTAAATCAATCTCTGTAATTTTGTTTGAATTCTGTAGAGATGGGTTTCGAATGACTTATAATCATAATTGCATGAGCTGATCTCTCTCCCCCTTTACAGTTTATCTTAATTACTATTTGACAAGAAGAAATCTCTCCAGTGATTCTTGCTTATCGATCTTATAAAGTTGGTTTATCTTTTTGCCATGTTTTATCCTGTGAACAGTGGTCTCTGTAGAAAATATTGTGGTGTGTGAATGAGTTTTAGAATATTTCTTGTATTGTTTTTATTATGTAGAACATGGCTTGAAAACGGGAAATTTTCTCGAAAGACTGTGTTTGTCTTTTAATGTGGATGGATAATAATATAAACCCCCCATTAGGATTGGGGGCTTCTATTTGGGGAGATTCATGACTTTGTTTTACTTGGTCTTTCTAGATACCATCTGACACTTTTGTTTATCGTTTACTTTGGGGATTATTGAAAACCCCTCACTAGGCCCTCTGTTATTATTATTTCTATGAGCTTATTTTTAGATTGGGATGCTCCTGAAGCATGTGTTGATGGGGTTTTTTTTTGTGACCTTTTTGAATATGGTAAGCACTCAAGACGTTAGCTTGTGTGGATAATTATATGGCTTAAGTTTGAGGCACTACTTGGATCTTCGAATCAGTTAAAGTAATATTGGATACATCAAACTCTCATGAATGTGTACACTCTTCAAGTTGGCTGACATGAGATGGCCCTCAGGCATATGAATTTAGGCAATGCTTGAAATATGAAATTGCAAATTTATCCTATACTTTGAATTCAAGCTTTTGAAATACTTTTTGGTAGGAAAATAGATGAATAGGGAAGTTATGAGAACTACCCTAAAATGGATTCATACACAGCCTTAAGTAAAGGTGACAACTACCATAATGGGACTGTACATACCATGTATGATAGTAAGGATAGAAGTCGACCTGATATTATTTAACTTCATTATATAGAACAATAATTAGTACCCATAAATTAGGATATGTAAGTGGAGGTTGAATTATATAACATGATATATTATGTTATAAGGTAACCAGTAAGGATAAATATGTTATTTAAATTCTTGGTTAACGAGTGGAATATCTTCTAGCATTTACGATGATTATTATGTTAGCTAAAAAATAAATTGATACTTGCATCTCATTAGGAGTTGAGATAATGTTGATACTTGTATTTATAGTGGCTTGGACCATGCTTACATATCTTAGCTAGTCAAATGTATCTTTGACATATTAGAAAAATATGACAATATTGTTGATCGTAACTCATTCCAATGAGTTGGAATCTTATACTAATAGAAACATATAAAGACATGGTAATAAGAAACCAAAAGGATATCTAAATAATATATGAACTTGTGGATTGGTGGAATCTTTGTTAACATAAGTATATTCTTAAAATTGTGAGGTAAATAGCAAAATTATACTTACATATCATTGATTATCTACGAAGGTTTGATACTTGGGTAATATCGATGACTAATATAAGATTGATACTTGTTTTTATGATAGAAACTTAATGTCGTTGGTGCTTTTATTTAATTGCAAGATAATATTATTGGATACTTATATATGTGAAGTAGGTTGAAGGTATTAAGTGAGCGTTCTTATTATTACTGTAATTTAATTATGATTAAATGCAAGGTTAGGTTGTATATCTATCCACTTGGAATTTTTTTTTCATATGTAAGCATATTTTTAGGGAAGTGAACAATAATGGGTATGAAATGTATTATCATGAGATGTGCAATTAAGATTTGAATACATGATTTGAAATTTTTTTGATAGGGATTATTGCAACCTTTCATTTATGTAAATGCTAGATGGCATAAATTATTAGGTGAGGATTATATCTTATCATGCTCAGCTCTAGCGAACTGAATTTAGTTAATATTTGTGCGATGGTTTATGCGAGTAGACTAAAGGAAAAGAGTGTAAAAGTTTCATCATTCAATTTATGAAGCTTTTTGTAAAAGTGTCCAATGCATTGTAAATTTTGTAACATTGCTTGCAAAGGAGTTTAGAAGATCTCTTGTCTTGGTATGTTCGGAAAACTACATGATGAAGTGTCCTTTCCTTTTTATTGTTAAACTGGTAACTTACCTTTGGGAGAAATAATATTCAATCTTTACATTGATATGAGCATTGTTAAACTTTACCCTTAAGAATAAATGTAGATTTAAAACTTTCGAGACCTTGTAATGATGTGTTATAAGTAAAATAAAATGGAGTGGTTAACCCTTAGGAAAGTTAACTAAAAATCATATTCAAATAAATTAATGTAGAGGTGATCTACCTGAGAACAGTGATTCCTTAAGTAATCAAAGGTGAAACTATCCTTGTAAAGTAAAATTTTATAATTTGTTAACCCTAGCTAAGCTAGCAAACATTATCCTTATATGGTGACTTCTTAAACGAGTTTAAGGGAAACCAATGGTTAGTTGTTAGAAGATAATAAGATTTATTAAGTAGGAGGAAACAATTTAGAAACCACAAAATTTATCTCTCAGCCTTTTGGAAAGTAAATAGTTCCTTTTGTAAAGCTCTTTGAGTGAAGCCTAAGTAAAATCTTTAATATTTGTGGATAAAACCTCAAGCTCCAAATAAACCTTGGTAAAAACTAATGACGTCCTAAGGATGAATTCAATTGACCTTCTTCCTTTAACTTTATCCAAGGTGCCTTGTAATTTTCTCTTAAGTTTGTTGAACATGAACCGATGTTGTCATAAGGGCATGAACGAGTTCTAGTAACGTAAGTGTGAATAGATGGCCTTGTGGAATTAAATTACCATCTTTATCAAATAAATAAATAAAACAAATAATTGTCATAAAGGAGAAGACTTTAAGTGAACTACTCTACAGTGTATAAGAAAATAACTCAGTTGGTAAGATGAATTTGTGCGAATCATATCTTGAATCTCTTTGAAAACATAAGTCATGAGTTAAAGGGTGTTTTATCAAAATAAATAACCTTCAATCATTTCTTACTGTGGCTTGCCCTAGCTGTGAGAGTGTCATGTGGTTGGACTTCTATGTTGTTCATCAAAAGAAAAGTGTATTATCCTTTTGGGTGTGAACGTTTCCATGCTGACCTTGTGGTCATCCTCATAATAAGTGGTTCCCAGAGTTAGTTGTAACCTTGGTGACGACATGTTGTGTCATGTTATGTGTCAAGCAAGTCAAAAAAAAAAATTATCCTATGTTTTCCTATGTAGTCTTGTGTGTCTGAATTAGTGGGCGTTACACTTGGTATCAGAGCATAGGTTCATGCTCTCAAATCTATGGGCCAGATTGGAGTTATGATGGTGATGGTGTTGTATGATGGTGTTACATGATAGTGTTACATGAAGATGAGGGTATTACATGATAGTGTAATGTAGCCAAATTAAGAACAAACCGGATATGTTTAAAAATATTATGAACTCCAAAAGAAAATAGATCTCCTTTTTGTTCTCTAATAATGAATTACAATGTTTCCTAAATAGGACAAAAACTCCCAATTCGAGTTGCCAAGTAAACTCTAGCTAACTCGACTAAATCTACTCTAGGTGGTGGAAATTACTATTTTTAGCAGCTTTACTAGAACTGTGCCATTCTTAGTAAGTTCGCATGCTTATTCCTATGGGCACAGAAATTTCCACACATCTTCTACATCCCTAAATTAGAGGAATTGCCAACTTTCTAACTCATAATGCAATTAATAGACTAAAATTAACTAATGCTCAAAAATAGGAAAAAACTAAACTATAACTTAAATCCTAATTTTCAGCCTCAAGATGGCGGATTTAGGGCCCGAAAACATGTCGAAAACTTGCCCCAACCGGTTCTGTTTGAGATTCTGAAACCTCATGTAAAAGGTTTGTGCATAATCCATAGGGAGAAATTTATCTTTCATCTTCTTCTCCATCTTACTCCACGTCCTAATTCTTTCTTTCCCCTTTCTTGACCGCTCTTTTTGTAGGTGATCCCACCATAACATAGCATGACCTTTCAATTTCGTGCATGCAAATTTTACCTTCTTTTCTTCTAACATAGTCTTCCACTCAAAAAATTTCCCATGCTAGTCAACCAATCTATTAGCTCCTCTGGTTTTAGACTACCACCATACTCTAAAACATCAACTCTTATCCCATCATTCTTTCCTTCTAATGCTCGAAGCATCCTTTCTTCAAAAGCTAATGGTGGTGCTTGCGTTTCCTCCTCTTCACAAACTTCTTCTTCATCTGTGTCATCTCCACCTTGATTTCCTCTCTGGGTTATCATTACAGCAAGCGCAGTAACTTGTCTCTACAGATCTTGCATATTTCTATTCATCTGTGCAATACTGCCTCCTCTTCCTCTTCCTCTTCCTGCCATTTAAAAAAAAAAAAAATACTTCGAACCAGCTCTGATACCAGATAATGTAGCCAAATTAAGAACAAACCAGATATGCTGCAAATATTATGAACTCCAAAAGAAAATAGATCTCCTTTTTTTGTTCTCAAATAATGCATTACAATGTTTCCTAAATAGGAAAAAAACTCCCAATTCGAGTTGCCAAGTAAACTCTAGCTAAATCTAACTAAATCTACTCTTGGTGGCGGAAATTACTATTTTTAGTAGTTTACTAGAACCTGCTATTCTTAGTAAGTTCGCATGCTTATTCCTACGGGCACGAAATTGCCACGCATCTTCCATTAGGATTTCATATTATTAGTGCTCACATTATTATAAAAGTTAGATTATAATTATGTGATATAATTGAGTTGATATTACAATTCGTTTTGTTATAATATATTGTTTCAACAATATATTATTATAGAGTTTTGTTGTACTCGTAAAGTTATAAATGAGTAAGTTGTTTGTTGACTTCCTATTTTCTAGGAAGTAGTTCTTCTATTATATTGGCTATATATTAGCCAAACATGTTGTGTAGAAATATATTGAGAATATATTATTATTTTGCTGTGTAAATCTGCTTGTTCTCCAAGATTTGGTATCAGAGCGAGTATGGCTCTGTGAGAGATTAGTGAAGGGGCAGTGTTGTATTCCTTTGCCCTGATTGATGGAAATTTGTTTGTTATGAGTTTGTGCTTTGCTAGTTTGGAATTAAGCGTTTAGAATAAATATGGGATTGTGAAGAAGCAAATTCAGATCTATTTTTACAAAGGCATCATTCTGCCCAGGCTTACGCATCTTTGTAGCATAGAGAAAAATCGACCCAGACTTGTGGATGCAGAGATCAGTTTGTTTAAGTTACATCTGCATATCGGTTAATTGTAACTGGAGAATCTACGAAAGACTGATCTGATTTGTGCAACATTGATCAAAGATATAACTTGTTTAAGATAAACTCCCATCTTCAATTTGAAACTTGCACTACTGCCACGTTCTCAGCATTCATGGGACTGTTCTGGAAGGTCATTATATCTGGTACAAAGGCTTAACAGAGCTCATTCTTTTGATCCACGTCGTCCAATACATCCTGCGCATACATTCTACCACTCTCGTGTGTGTGTGGCCCCAACAAATTCTGGCCACGTGCATGTCATAGCGGAAATGATTTTGCTCAGTAGTCTCAGCTGCATCACGACACCAAGCACCCCATGCACCAGATCACCTCGAACCTGAGCCTCAGGTCTTCAACAAAACTATTTTGCATCAAAGCCGGTGGTTTTCGATTTGATTGCTTCATTTTGGTCTTTTTTGTTAATCTAAGTCTAAAGTGTTTCTTATTTTATTTTTTCCGTATGTGTTGTGAAATGCATATTAACGGATAAGGATATGTTAGTCAACATCGAGTTCATTATTCCTCACATTTATTTATTATCGACTACAATTAAGAAGCATGCGGTTTATTTTTTGCCTAGCCGTCCCTCATCCCTTACCACGTGGGTTGAAATTTTTTGTTTCCATTCTATATGCATACACAAGTCCAATATTGTGTTAGGTTTTATTCTTGGGATTATTATATATCTTAAGAATCATAGTCAAAAGTGAGTCATTAAAAGTGTCTTTAACCTTAAGAATTTGTTTTTATTATTAAGTCTTTTTGGTGAGCGTTAATAGAGTTTTAATTTGTCATGGCATTAAAACTAAAAAATTAGGCCATTTTATCAAATATGTCTCGCTATTGTCATTGTAAAAGTCAAAAATAGGTGATCTTAGGATTATTTGTAAGGTTGTTTTGAGTCTAAAGTATCATTGTATTGTTAAGAGCTGATTTTTTGTCAAAAGTTCATTTGTGAGTCAAAGTCAAAAGTCTAAAATAAAATAAATAAAAAATTGCCTTACGAACGCATTTTCGGTGGAATCCGACGTTCGGGTAAGGTATGTAATTATTGAGTCTCAAAGCCAAATTTGCTGAGCTAGCAGCATGATACTGGAGGATGGAGGCACAGGAGGCTGGAGGTCATTCAACGACCTCTCGTCAGTCACCAACGATGGGGCCACACAAAGCTATGGTGATAGTGTGTGTGTGAGTTTTCTTTCTTTTCGAGTTGCAGTTAATTTCAGTTGTGTGCAGTGTAATTCTTTCTCAGTGTTCCTGTTATGGCTTGAATAAGTGAAATGTTCACATTGAGGGGGGGAACATGGTCTCAATGTTCCATTTTCTCTTTTCATATTTGTTATCAGTGAGCAGTATTTCCTACATAATTCCCTGAAGGAAAAGCATTATGGACAGATGAAAACACAAAAGAAACGCAGCATCATGATATTGAGGTTGTTGGTTGTCCTGTAAAACCATCCCTGTTGAAGTTGTTGGTTGTCCTATAAAACCATCCATGTTGAGGTTGTTGGCTATCCTGTAAAACCATCCATGTTGAGGTTGTTGGCTGTCCTGAAAAACCATCCAGATCATGAGCACACACGGGCGACACGCTGCAAAAGGAAGTGCAATTGTTTTTCTCCCATGTTTGCACTAAGGGGGGGAATGTTAGGATTTCATATTATTAGTGCTCACATTATTATAAAAGTTAGATTATAATTATGTGATATAATTGAGTTGATATTACAATTCATATTGTTATAATATATTGTTTCAACAATATATTATTATAGAGTTTTGTTGTACCCGTAAAGTTATAAACGGGTAAGTTGTTTGTTGACTTCCTATTTTCTAGGAAGTAGTTCTTCTATTATATTGGCTATATATTAGCCAAACATGTTGTGCAGAAATATATTAAGAATATATTATTATTTTTCTGTGTTAATCTGCTTGTTCTCCAAGATCTTCTACATCCTTAAATTAGAGGAATTGCCAACTTTCTAACTCATAATGCAATTAATAGACTAAAATTAACTAATGCTCAAAAATAGGAAAAAACTGAACTATAACTTAAATCCTAATTTTCGGCCTCAAGATGGCGGATTTAGGGCCCAAAAACATGTCGAAAACTTGCCCCAACCAGTAGGGTGGGTTTCCACTGCGTTTGTCTCATCGAAACACGTGGTTTCAAAAAAAACGGACTCAAACGGACACCCGGAACTCAAGTTATGACCTTGTCAAGTTCCTGCTAATTCTGGCGCATCATAGTGGCTGATATTGGAAGAGTAATGTGGTATAAATGTGATGTGATTGATGTCGTAATTGTGATATTATGAATGCACATGATGTGCATGCCACTTAGTGCGTATTTGTTACCATGTTGATGTGCTGGGGATGGGAGTATTCTCTCTCCTTATTTTGAATTCTATGAAGAGTTCACGTGTGAATTACTATTTGTGATGTGTGAAAAGAATTCTAATGTGGATGATGGAGTGTTGAAGCATTGTGGCATATTGTGATATGTAGGTGTATCAATGTGTTGTATGACTAGATTGATGTAAAATGAAATGAGTTGTATCATGATGTTTTTACCATGTTTTGAAGAAATGTGTGTATCACCTTGTTATGTAGCAATGGATGTTATGTTAAGTAGCAAAGGATGTTATGTTTTGATGTTACTATGTTCATCATATGTATGATTTGTGTAATATGTAATGATTCATGTTGTGATATAGGGGCATACAGTGAGCATATGAACCCTATTGTGTAGTGATTACACTTTGGGTGTAAAATGTGGTAAAGTGATGTATTACACCCGGTGAATGTATGATTGTGATCTACCCTGTATACATACCATACGTAAGATGTTTTGGTAGTTATGTGTGTACCACCATTTGTGTGAGTAATGTAGTTATATGTTATGTTGTTAACCTTACACTCACTAACCCTGAGGGAAATCGGTAAACTGTGTATGTTTGGAGTGAGAAGATGTTTACCGTTGGCCAATCACTCGAGCCGAGTACGAGTTAGGAAGTGGAGCCTTACATAGGCTGAAAACCCACTTTTGTTCGTTTGGTATGTGTGGCACTTGTTCAACGGGTGTCATGCATATTGTGTTTCGTGGACACCTTAGGCTCAATAGATGGTGACTTGTACTCTTTTCTCTCTCTTGATATGGTTGTCGTATGGGTTCAACCTATGTGATTTTGACTATGTAGAACCTTGTTGAAGTGGTGTCGAGATGATTCAAATTGAGATGATGACAGTTGTATTATGGATATGTATTTTTTTACGAGCTGAGGCTCGATGTTCTGAGTGCTAGCAACTCGTTGAGTACCCCTTTGGTGGCCAGATAAGGCCACACAGTTATCGTAATGTGACATTATTATAAGTGTATTTTATTCGTAAATTGAGCTTTTTACTTTATTTTTGCAAGGACCAACAGTTTTCTTGATTGCCATGCTTTACATTTTGGGCATTTCCTTGGGTTGTGGTACTAACACTCATATTTTGCACTAACTATGGCCATTTGGTCAGTTGTTTTACTTGGTTTTGAATCTTCTTCTAAATTTTAAGATTTTACCACCTTGCCCAAGGCTTTGTACTTTGTCCAGTTGGCATTTTGATCGGATTGATATGTTGGTTCTAGTGTCGTGATGTGTGGAATAGGGTCATGGGATACACCATGGAATGGTTGGACTTATGGACCCCTTTCGTTGTATGGGGTACGCCCAAGGATTTACATTTAACTAGCGGGTTGTTGAACCACGCGTTATTATGTCACTTGGGTTAGGAGAGTCTAAACCCTATGCGTCTTGGGCCATGGGGACAACCGGCCTCCTTGAGGGAGGCATAAGAGTTTGAGGGAGGCATAAGATACTTGTGTGTATGGTTGATGTTTTGGGATATATGTTAAGTTATTATGATGTTGGTTACAATGTTATGATATATGTGTTACTCATATTAGTTGGATATATTTTGTGATGTTGTGGATATGGCATTGATGCCCTTGTGGACACTATGTACCTGTAGCTTTTGTTCGGAGTTATGTGAATTTTTTTCATCTGTGGAATTGAGGAAATGTCTGGATGTCGTAGTACACCTTGTTCAAGTATTATATTTGTTAGTCATGGTTGTTTGACAAGTACTATGTTATGTGGACCGTGCCTATTCCCTTCCGGAGGTGAGTGATCTTGTGTGGTGTAATACAGTCATGAAGAATATACTTGTGTGTTTGTGATTCTGTAGTGTCTTGTCTGACTCCGGTAGGGTGTTGTGTTAGCAGTTCATGTTGGGCACCTACAATAAGGAATAAACCAAAACTCTTCAACAATGAAATTTTAAAAGGAATTAAACTAAGAATAATGTTAATGGAAAGAGACTAATGAAATAATAAATAAGAGGGAACTACCAATCTTCACAAAACCTTGAAAGTTAAAATTTCTACCAAATGTTCCTAAGGCTACCCTGTGGCTATGCTTTAATCGGCTAAAATTTTAAACCATAGGGTGCACTTTCTCCTTTATTTGTTCTTTGTTGTGTACCATTTCTTTTCCTCTGTGTTATGTCACATCAAGGACGATGCTTTTCTTAAGGGGAGGAGGATGTGATGCCCCGTTCAGCACTGCTACCCCGTTCTTGTCACAGTGACCCTATTTGCTTGAGCATCGAACGGTTGTGTGTAATTCTGTTGTCTTGGACCATGTCTCAGTGATGTTTTAGCACCTTCCCTCTCCTTCTTGCTTTCTCGAGTCGTTATTGACACCTCTGTGTGTGGACTGTGTAATGTCCTGTGCATTAACCTATTTAAAGGAGGATCTTGTTGTCGCATGGTTAAGTTGAATCATTGGTCATTATTGATGTGAGTAGAAATTATTTATATTTATAGTATATAATGATAATAATGTTGTTTTAATTTAATTATCGATTGGCCTCTATTTTATAGTATTATTGTTTTACATTATTGTCGAGCTGGTATATACGTCTTTGTTAATATGATTAATAATTATTTTAAGTGGTAATAATAATAATAATAATAATAATAACAATATTATTATTTTAATTATCGATCGACGATAACTCATTATTTTTATTGTCGATTGTTATCAACTTTATTATTAATTATCGTTAAGTGATTTTATTGTTTGGTTGGTCACTTTGCAGAATGAACCCGTTCCACGCTGAGGAAGGGGTTACCCATCTTGGTGCCATGGTCGTTCCTTGCTTCGTGTTTGCTTTTGAATGTCAACCTCTAGTTTTCTTCGCTTGGTCGCTTAGGCCTGTTCGCATGTTGTTTTAATCATTGTGAGTAATGGAGAATTTGATTCTTACTTCCTCTAGCTTGCTCGTGTGTACGTGATTTAATTTTCTCGGGTTGAATAGTAATCATACAAAAATTCTTATACCTTTTTAGCTTATGAGAACTGTTCGGGTAATCTTGTAACTCCTTTTACTTTTTTATTAATATAATCTTCTTGTGTATGCTTTGTGAGCTTACCTTAGTTATTAGAGATTTTGTTTACCCCGTATCTTTGCATAAGGAGGGGCTCATGGGGACACCATGTCATGGTGAGGACTGCCTAGTTTTGAAACTTTTAAAATTCTTTCACCTACCCTCCACTGCCACCTTGGCCGACCAGGTCCATTCGCATGTCTTGTTGCAAGTAAATGGCGTTAGATTCCTCCCAACCACCGAACTACCAATACTTATGGTATTTTAATGCATCCTTCTTGGCATGTTCAACTTTCCTTGTTGGTGGTCGCACATCCTCCATTTATTAATTCTTGATTTGCTAATGTCTGCCCTTTCATGGTCTCGCTCGCTATATTTTGCCCGGCCGCATGAGTTTGTGTGGTCTCATGGACTGGTTTTTATCACGGCTCTTGCAGACTGGTTCCTTGTTGAGGAGGGGCATGGAAACTTGCTGGAGATGCGTGGTTGGTTCTAAACCCCTTGCTTGCTACGTTCTCCCCCTCTTTCATGTATCTTGAATGTGGAAATCCCGATTTCCCTTCACCGTGGTTTCCATTTATTCCTCTTTTTGCTAGGCGTATGGGTAATTATTTTTGCTAGCACATTTTCTCTGCCTCTTTCTTGACTACGTGAATGTTGGGTTAGGTGAACTGATCAACTTCGACACCTTTTGGTTCCTTGTTGGAGACCCTTCCCTTCTTACCCTTGCTACGTGGAAATGTAGTGAGACCACATCTCTTTGAGGCAGTTTGTCAAATAGTTTTCTTCCTCGTGGGTGCTTCCACACCATACAAAACAAAAATTTGATTTTTCCATTATGCTAGATGGATGTCCATGTTCCACTCTAACATTTCCTTCGGACATGCATTGGGAGGATGTTGGCAAGTATTTTAGACCACCTACCCTAGCCGTGAACTCCTGTCTGTGCCAACGTGGAGATGATCGATGTTTGGGCACCCAACAAGCTTGAAGAAAATGGAATTAGGCTTGGGTTGCTTTGTTGCAGCCTGCTTTAGCATGTCCTTGTCTTGGGAAGCACATTAAAGGCATGATAAGCCCTAACCGTCTCTCTTAATGGTTTATTCCCTTTAGTATTTGGGTAAATAATTCTCTACAATTTTGTTTGAATTCTCAGTAGAGATGGGTTTCAATGACTTATAATCATAATTGCATGAGTTGATCTCTCTCGCCCTTTTACAGCTTTATCTTAATTACTTTTTGACAAGAAGAAATCTCTCCTGATTCTTGCTTATCGATCTTATAAATTTGGTATATCTTTTTCCATGTTTTATCCTGTGAACAGTGGTCTCTGTAGAAAATATTGTGGTGTGTGAATGAGTTTTAGAATATTTCTTGTATTGTTTTTATTATGTAGAACATGGCTTGAAAACGGGAAATTTTCTCGAAAGACTGTGTTTGTCTTTTAATGTGGATTGATAATAATATAAACCCCCATTAGGATTGGGGGCTTCTATTTGGGGAGAGTCGTATTGGTTTTACTGGTCTTTCTAGATACCATCTGACTCTTTTGATTATCATTTACTTTGGGGATTATTGAAAACCCCTCACTAGGCCCTCTATTATTATTATTTCTATGAGCTTATTTTTAGATTGGGACGCTCCTGAAGCATGTGTTAATGGGTTTTCTTTTTTGTGACCTTTTTGAATATGGTAAGCACTCAAGACGTTAGCTTGTGTGGATAATTATATGGCTTAATTTTGAGGCACTACTTGGATCTTCGAATCAGTTAAAGTAATATTGGATACATCAAACTCTCATGAATGTGTACATTCTTCAAGTTGACTGACATGTGATGGCCCTCTGGCATATGAATTTAGGCAATGCTTGAAATATGAAATTACAAATTTATCCTATACTTTGACTTATAAGCTTGTTGAAATGCTTTTTGGTAGGAAAACAGATGAATAGGGAAGTTATGAGAACTACCCTAAAATGGATTCATACACAACCTTAAGTAAAGGTGACAACTACCATAATGGGACTGTACATACCATGTATGACAGTAAGGATAGAAGTCGACCTGAAATTATTTAACTTCATTATATAGAAAAATAATTAGTACCCATAAATTGGGATATGCAAGTGGAGGTTGAATTATATAACATCATATATTATGTTATCAGGTAACCAGTAAGGATAAATATGTTATTTCAATGCTTGGTTAACGAGTGGAATAATTTCTGTTATTTACGATGATTATTATGTTTAGCTAAAAATTGATACTCGCATCTTATTAGGAGTTGAGATAATGTTGATACTTGCATTCATAGTGGCTTGGGCTGCGCTTGCATATCTTAGCTAGTCAAATGTATCTTTGGCATATTACCAACAGATGACAGTATTGTTGGTCATAACTCATTCTTATGAGTTGGACTCTTTTACTAGAAGAAATATATAAAGACATGGAATAAGCAACCAAAAGGACACCTAAATAATACATGAACCTGTGGATTGGTGGAATCCTTGTTAATATAAGTATAATCTTAAAATTGCGAGATAAATATCCAAACTATACTTACATATCATTGATTATCTACTAAGGTTTGATACTTGGGTAATATCGATGACTAATATAAGATTGATACTTGTTTTTATGATAGAAACTTAATGTCGTTGGTGCTTTTATTTAATTGAAAGATAATATTATTGGATACTTATATATGTGAAGTAGGTTGAAGGTATTAAGTGAGCGTTATTATTATTACTTGTACTTTAATTATGATTAAATGCAAGGTTAAGGTTGTATATCTATCCACTTGGAATTTTTGTTCATATGTAAGCATTTTTAGGGAAGTGAACAATAATGGATATGAAATGTATTATCTTGAGATGTGTTGTTAAGATTTGTATACATGATTTGAAATTTTTTTGATAGGGATTATTATAACCTTTCATTTATTTAAATGTTAGATGGCATAAATTATTAGGTGAGGATTATATCTTATCATGCTCAGTTCTAGTGAACTGACTTTAGTTAATATTTGTGCGAGATGGTTTATGCGAGTAGACTAAAGGAAAAGAGTGTCAAAGTTTCATCAGTTCAATTTATGAAGCTTCTTGTAAAAGTGTCCAATGCGTTGTAAATTTTGTAACATTGCTTACAAAGGAGTTTAGAAGATCTCTGGTCTTGGTATGTTCGGAAAACTACGTGATGAAGTGTCCTTTCCTTTTTGTTGTTAAACTGGTAACTTACCTTTGGGAGAAATAATATTCAATCTTTACATTGATATGAGCATTGTTAAACTTTACCCTTGAGAATAAATGCTGAGTTAAAACTTTCTGAGACCTTGTAATGATGTGTTATAAGTAAAATAAAATGGAGTGGTTAACCCTTAGGGAAGTTAACTAAAAATCATATTCGAATAAATTAATGTAAAGGTGATCTACCTGAGAACAGATGATTCCTTAAGTAATCAAAGGTGAAACTATCCTTGTAAAGTAAAATTTTATAATTTGTTAACCCTAGCTAAGCTAGCAAACATTATCCTTATATGGTGACTTCTTAAACGAGTTTAAGGGAAACCAATGATTAGTTGTTAGAAGATAATAAGATTTATTAAGTAGGAGGAAAAATTTAGAAATCACGAAATTTAGCTCTCACCTTTTGGAAAGTAAATTGTTCCTTGTGTAAAGCTCTTCCAAAGAAGCCTAAGTAAAATCTCAATATTTGTGGATAAAACCTCAAGCTCCAAATAAACCTTGGTAAAAACTAATGACGCCCTAAGGATGAATTCAATTGACCTTCTTCCTTTAACTTTATCCAAGGTGCCTTGTAATTTTCTCTTAAGTTTGTTGAACGTGAACCGATGTTGTCATAAGGGCATGAATGAGTTCTAGTAACGTAAGTGTGAATAGATGGCCTTGTGGAATTAAATTACCATCTTTATCAAATAAATAAATAAAACAAATAATTGTCATAAAGGAGAAGACTTTAAGTGAACTACTCTACAGTGTATAAGAAAATAACTCAGTTGGTAAGATGAATTTGTGTGAATCATATCTTGAATCTCTCTGAAAACATAAGTCATGAGTTAAAGGGTGTTTTATCAAAATAAATAACCTTCAATCATTTCTTACTGTGGCTTGCCCTAGCTATGAGAGTGTCATGTGGTTGGACTTCTATGTTTTTACTCAAAAAAGAAAAGTGTATTATCCTTTTGGGTGTGAATGTTTCCGTGCTGACCTTGTAGTCATCCTCGTAACAAGTGGTTCCCAGAGTTAGTTGTAACCTTGGTGACGACATGTTGTGTCGTGTTATGTGTCAAGCAAGTAAAAAAAAAAATTATCCCGTATTTTCCTAGTAGTCTTGTGTGTTTGAATTAGTGGGCGTTACACTTTCCATGGCTTCCTTGAATGATTTAATTGACATGTTACCTGCGAATATCAAATCATCTACATACAAGCAAACTATCAAGATTTATCCTTCATAATTTTCTTTGACATATAAAGTTGGTTCATTGCCACTCTTGCTAAACCCATTGTTCACAAGGTAAGAGTATATCCTGCATTACCAAGCTCTAGCAGCTTGCTTCAAACCATAAAGTGCCTTTTTCAGTTTGTATACCTTATGTTCTTCTCTAAAACTTGATAACCGGTGGTTGTTTTATATACACTTCTTCTAAAATGCCATTCAATTTTGCTTATTTGACGTCCATTTGGTAAACCTTCCAATTGTTTTGAGCTGCTATGGATAAAACCATCCTAATGGTATTCAATCTTGCCACAGTGTGAATGTTTCATTATAGTCTATGCCAGTAGTTGTGTGAAGCCTTTAAGTACTAGTCTTGCCTTTTGTTTCTCTAATTTTCCATCAGCATTATATTGCCTTGTAAACCCACTTGACTCCAATTACATCCTTGCCTTTAGGAAGCTCTACTAGATCCCAAGTTTGATTTTTTTCAATTGATTGAATTTCTTAATTCATGGCTGCAATCCAATTGTCATCTTTAATGGCATCCTCAAAATAAATTGGATCAGCTTGTGTTAAGAATGCAAAATTAGAGTATAAATCATCATTTTCAGCCTCTTGTATTTCATCATAAATCTCTCTTAGACTACGTGACTTCTTTGAAGTGTTTATAGACGTTGATCATAGTGATGCAAGTGTTGGATTCAAGATTCACTTCTGTTATTACTTGCTGGAGTAGTTGGATTTGGAGTGGTGGGTGCCTTAGAAGGCATTATAGGAACATATGCTTGAGTATTAGGAATCACAACTTGAGTTTCATTGTCCTCATTCTCTTGTGGAACACTAGCTGCAATTGTATTCGTTTTGCCTATACTACCATCCCACGCTTCTTCTTCAACAAAATCAACATCACGGATTATTATGACCTTCGTTCTGATAGGATTATATAACTTATATGCCTTGGATTGTTCACTATATCCCACAAATATGCACTTCTCTCCTCTATCATCTAGTTTCTTTCTCAACTCTTGAGGTATCAAGGAGTATGCCAAACATCCAAAGACTCTCAAATGTGCTATATTATGCTTTCTTTTGCTCCAAGATTCTTCTGGTATTTTATTTATCACTACTTTTGTTGAACATCTATTTAATATGTATATTGAACATGCAACTGCTTGAGCCCAATACTCATTTGTAGGTCTTTTTCTTTTATCATACTTTGTGCCATTTCCATAATTGGATTTTTTTTTCTATTAGCTACTCCATTTTGTTGAGGAGTATATATTGTTGTAAGTTATTTCTTTATGCCATTTTTCTTTAAAAATGTTGAAAATCATTTGATATATATTCACCACCTCTATCGGCTTCTCAATAATTTGATAATTTCCACTTTCCTTTTCAACTTTTTCCTTGAACTCTTTAAAAATAGAAAATGCATATGATTTGTCTTTTAAGAAATAAACCCAAACTTTCCTACTAAAATCATCAATAAATGTCAAGAAATAAAGACTTCCACTTATGGATGGTGTTTGCATCGCTCCATAAAGATCTGAATGCACTATCTCAAGTGGATGCTTTGCCCTATAAGACTACCCAACTGGAAATTTATGGCTATGTTGCTTTGCCAATATGCAACTCTCACATGTTATTTTAAGTGGCTCTATTGGTGGCAACCCATATACCATTATTTTATTATATAACAACTGTAATCCTTTGAAATTTAAATTCCCAAATCTTAAATGCCATAGCAAAGATTCATTTTTGTATGAACCTTTGAAGGCTAATTCAGCAACCTTTTGCAATCTGTGTGGCTCTAGGAATAGTTCACTTTGGATTTTAAGTGGGAACATCCTATTTTTGTCATTTCAACTTTTGTAATCAGCCTATTGCTTGGTTTCTTCTCTAGAATCACACATTCACCATTTTCAAACTATATTCCATATCCTTTTTCACTAGTTGCCCAATACTTATGAGATTGTGTTGCAATCCAGGAACATAGTATACATCAGGGATATGCTTCTTCTCACCTTTCTTGGTTTTTATATTAATTGATCCTTTTCCCATGATTGATACTTGGTGATCATTCCCCAATTTTACCTTTGATTTTACTGATTCATCAATTGTTGCAAACATCTCCTTACTCCCACTCATGTGATTTCTACATCCACTATCTAGGAACCATACCTCTTTAGAACTCTCTTGTGCTACATTGCATGTTATAAACATGGTGTTTTTCTCACTAGTGTTGGGTTGGTTCTCATTTGTGAAATGTGCCTTTTTCTTATTCATGTCATATTGTCTTTTTCTACATTCAGATGCAAAATGCCCAAATTTATTACAATAATGACATTGAACGTTGTATTTATCATACCTTTCTCCTTGATGATGGCTATGAGAGTGGTTGCCACCTCTTCCTCTTGTTGGTGTAGAATGAGTATGTGGGCTTGATACTAGTCTTTTGCTTTCAAATTGTGTATTTTCTCTTCCTCCTCTTGGTGTAAAATGTCCTCTCGCCTCTGTAGTAATTTGATCTCCCTCTTGTTCGCCAAATGGAAGCTAAGCTTTGAATGCATTCTCCAATGATGATGCCCCGACCGATTTAATCTTTGCTCCCGTGCTAAGAGTGATCGTATTAATTCATCTACCGATAGTTGTGTAAGATCCTTGGATTCCTCAATGGCTACTACAATTGAATCAAATTTTCTAGGCAAGATTCTAAGTATTTTCTCTACAAATTTTTGATATTCAAGGGTTTCTCCATAAGATCTAATTTGATTAACTATTGTCATTGCATGAGTGAAGAATGAATTTGTTGAATCAATCCTTCATTTGCATATTTTCGAAATCCCTTCTAAGCATTTGTAATTTCACTATTTTTACCTTGCTTGTGCCTTGGTATGCTATTTGCAAACTATCACATGCTTGTTTTGATCTTGTGGTAGTTTGCTTTACTCTTGCAAAGAATGATTCCTTCATTTCTTGTTGAATGAATAATAATGCCTTTGCATCTTTCTTTTTGTTTTCCTTCAATAAGTCCTTCTCTGCTTGTTAAAGAGCTTGATATGCTTGCTGGTCTGTTGGTTCATTAAATCCATTCTCAACCAAGTCCCAAACATCCTGGGAGCAAAACATAGTTTTCATTTTTATGCTCCAAATGTTGGTATTTGAGGTTGTGCAATATTTCAACTCGTGTTTCCCATTCCTCCGAAGATTTTTCTTTGCTAACTTGTTGTTCCAGTATTTCTTCCTCTTTTTTAAAAAAAAAGTTTCACCTACATAGATAGATGAAAGCACAAAATAAAACAAACCTAAATCCTCATGGAATATCTATCTGCTCTTCTTCGAATACAAGTTGTTGTTGATGGCATTTGCAAAGATATCCTCAAGTCTCCAAATGCCAAGAGATATCTCGCACAATGCTCGATACCGGTTTCTTTGGAGAAAGACAAGATGATACGAAAAATAGAAATTCAAAAATTACTTTTAATCTTACATAACAGAGTTGTCCATAAGAGGAAGAAAAAAAATACGGGATAATTTTTTTGACTTGCTTGACACATAACATGACGCAACATGTCGTCACCAAGTATACAACTAACACTGTGAACAACTTGATACAAGGATGGCCATAAAGGCAGCACGGAAACGTTCACACAAATCAAGGACAATTTACTTTTCTTTTTGACAAGACAACATAGAAGTCCATTCACAGAACACACTTACAGTTAGGGCCAACCACAAAGAGTTATTCTTGAGGGTTATTTATTTTAATAAGATATCTTGCAATTCTTAGCTTACGTTTTCCAAGGAGGCTCAAGATATGATCCGTATAATTCAACTTGCCAAGCCAAGATTATTCCTTTGACATTGAGTAATTATCTTTAAATCTTCTCTATTATGACATTTATTTACTTAATTCGTTTATCAAGAAAAAGGAGTATTTAAATTCCACAAGGCCATCTGCTCACCACTAACGCTACTAAGATTCGTTCTTGCTCACAAGACAACATGGTTTTAAGTTCAACACACTTAAGAGAAGAGATACAAGGTGCCTTGAAAAAGGGTTAGAGGGAGAAGGTCGAGATGAAACATTTTTAGGACCTCATTAGTTATTGCCAGTATTAAATTGAAGCTAGGGCTCTTAACCAGAATTAACAACAACTTTACTTAGGCTTCGCTAAAAGTATTAACAAGAAGTAAAAATTTACTTTCCAAATGGCGGTGAGAAAGATGGTGAGGTCTCCAATTTGTTTTCTCTGGCTTATTAAATCTTATCATCTTCAAACAACTAACAGTTCATTTCACCTTAGGGTCATTTTACAAATTTCACCATAAAAGGAAATAATGTTCACTAGAGGAGCTAGGGTTATCATGATATAAAGTTTACTTGCAATGATAGTCTTGCCCTTGTTTACTTAGAGAATTTCTTGCTCTCAAGTTGGTGACCCCTACGTTACTTTATTTGAATGCAACTTTTAATTTAACTTCCAGAAGTATTAAACAATCCCATGTTAGTTTACTTATGACACTTTATTACTAAGTCATATCAAGGTTTAACTCAAAATTTATTCTCAAGGCAAGGTTGAAGCAACACTCATTTACGAGAACAAAACAAGATTACATCATTTCTTAAAATACTGATACTCCACAAGTCACTCAACCACAATAACCAAATTTTCTTATAATTTCAATGATGGTCAAACAATACAAGGTTTCCAAAGTTCAGATGACAAAGTCCACAATACTTTATACTAAGACATTAATCCTCTTTTAAACTTTCCACTGGACGTTAACAAAAGTTGAACAACATAAAAAGGTTTCGAGCAAAGGATCTTCTCAACTGAGGTTGATGACAAAAGTCTACAAATCTATCCCTCATCTACACGCAAAATCCATCTGCAGCAAATTTTCTACAAGAGTCAGTTCACGAGAACTGAGCAAGATAAGGCTACACAAAACCACCATAACTATTATCTAACAATATCATGAAAAGAAGCACCTTATTACAAGAATTTGGGTCAAACCTCTAAACACTATGAGCACATCAAGTTATAATAAAGTCTATAACATGTCGATCAAAGAAGGAGAAGACCTTGTACTTCAGTTAGGAGAAAATGCAACGAAAGTAACAATCATATGAGAATGGCCCTTGGCCCTATAAGGAGAAAAAAAAATCAATAGCAAAAACAGAATCCCCATCAAGTAAGTGATTAAACAATAATTACAAGATTGAGATTTGATACATATATACTCATCTAGAAATTTATCAAAGGTACCAAACGCATAGGCTAAAATAATATTTTTCCAAAAGAACAAGAGTTGATCGGCCCAAGAAGGGGGAAACACGGGTTTCAGAAATTAACACAAAAGCCATGCATAAATGAGTTTCAAACCGGAAATCAATTAGAGTATACACACAACATAAGTTTCGAAGCGAAGGCAAAGTATACTAGTTTTGACCATTAACTACAAGGAGATTTACCAATCATCCAGGAAGGGTCAAAGTCTTACAGGCTAGTAGCAAACACGCGAGAGAAGAAGGGGGTTCCGTCCAACAAGAGTATACAATAATGTCATCAACAAATTTTTATAACACTAAAGGTTTGCAAACCTCCACTACAATACTAATGTTTGGTTAATTTAAAATAAATTGCCCACATCCCAAAACAACCATATTTTACGGCAACCCTGGGTAACACAGTCAACCGTCGCACAAAGATACAAACATAACTTCAAAGTGACATTATCAAAACAAAACCTTCCGCTATGAATCCATAAGACTATCAAATGAAAGCTGAGTTTTTCCCGAAGGTTAATCACATTTAAGGAAATTTCCATCACAAACTATTACGGTAATTACGTGCATAAAAACCGACCAATATTAATTAATAGCGTTAACATTACAAGGGAGAAAATAATGCAAGTTAGGAAAAATAGAAGAGCGCCATCAGCAATGATTCTGAGAGGGGATTAGACCAACTATTCTAGTGTCAACGAGGTACAGGATTCGCACAATGAAACCTCCAGCTTAGTTGATCCGAAAAGCTAGTTATGGTTCAAGTTGATAGGGATGGTCAAGGCACTTCCTGAGGATGGCCTTAAAAGCCTAGAAACAAGATGAAAGATAGTATAAGAGTCTAAACACGCGAGACGGAAAAACACATTGCAAACAAACCTTTTCATTCTACCAGTTTTAATACCAAAACTCTAAGCTGGCTAGCCCACGCATTGCTCACACAATCCTACAACCTTTCTTTCTCGATGCCAAAAGGTTATCAAAGGGACTTGCGAAGGAGCTAACAAAAACGTCAAAAGACAAACTTGGGTGCTAGGAAGGGGGTTTCATAGTTATCATAAACTTACTTCCATGATATCGAAAATACTAGCTTGATCAACATAATAACTTGCAACTCAATCGCAGAGAAGAATTAATACATAAACAAACAGACGAAGGTCTATCATTCGAGTAAGAGAAACATAACATTCAGAGGAGAGGGCACACGCATCCTTTCGACCCACATACTATCAACGATAAAAGCTAAAACAAGAAGAAACAAGCAGAAAGGGAAATCTCCCATCATGACATCCAACTGACAAATCAATGCAAGGAAAAGTGGTTCGATTTCACAATATTTTTAAATAAAATAACAGTAGAAAAGTGTAGAAATATCTTGCCTATTTCTCCAGCTTCAACAGGTCGTACAGACTCCACACGGGCCAACATAAAAACAATAGCATGAGACAAGGATGTGATGTGCTACTTCTGCGCGATGTCAAAGGGCCAAATGTGATAACTGGATAGACAGATGGGGTAGAAAATTTAACAGTTGAGTCCTTTCGCAAATCCACCTCACACCGCCTCGTAGTACGCTTCTGCACTGGAAACAACTCGAGGAGATTGTCTTCCATCTTCCCTCGCTTCAGCAATCCTATGAGATCATCAAGGTTGTTATCAACCAAGTACTCCTTGAAAAAGTCTGTGATGAATAAAAGCACGATGCCCTTGGCCACAAGATTGTCTTTAAGCAGAGGTTGAAAAACCGTTTCTGGTGGAAGCCCAGATAGTTTCTGAGAGAAAGTGAGTGCGGTGAAAATAGCAGCTTCTTTCTTTCATTTTCCTCAAACAGCTCAAGGGACTATAAATACTTTCACATAACATTTTCAAGATTCTTGATTAGAAAAGGTCTCCTGCGTAATATCTTCCTTGAATATAAGAACAAATGGCAAGATACTCTGCCTTGCCGGTTCACAATTCCAAACAAAGCAAAAGGTATGTGCAGGTCACATTCTTCAAACTTTCAATAAAATAGCTAAAATGCCTTGTCTATGCTCTTCAATCCCCAACAAAAGTTGAAGCTACACAAATATACATGTTTTCCAAAGAGTTCAATAATTGCAAAGTAAATTGTGCTTTCATGAATATTCTATATGAAACAGATCGGCCTCTATGAGGTTCACACTCAACCATGTCCCGCTTTCATTGACCCAATGGATCGTAAAACCTTGATTCCTCATAACTATGTCATGGGTTCAGATTTATAGTCATAGGAAATATAATCAAAACTTTACAGTTGATATTCATCATCAACCCTATGTAGCCTCCATTTTGTAGACTCAACATCTTCAAATTTTGTCATATCAATTTGAATTTTGACAAATCAATCATATCTTAAATTTTCATCTACAATAACATCTTCAAGCTTTTCCACTTTTCTTCTTTCTCTTCTCTTTGATATTCACTTTTTTTCCAAAAATTATTTGTTTTTTTGTATTTGATTCCATTTTACCCAAATATGAAAGACTTCTTCGCCGAAAAAACTGATTTTGGCTTCCTCTCCAAGTCTTGTGCAGGGGAGGATCCAGACCCTCACATTGAATATGTGCATCCCCCGACTCCATAGGCTCTTTTGAACTTAATATACTAGAGTGTTTCTCCACCATGCTTGTGCCACAGAGACTCGATATCATCATTTCATCTTTGTCAAATGAATTTTCTGGCTTTGCTTCTGCCTCATCTCTAAGTCCAGGCTTCTAAAAACATGAAGAGGAATCTTAGGGCTTTTGGTGCACTTATATCTATGCTTGCTCTCATTCATTCAACCCGTGAACATGGTGTGTGTGGATGTCATAAATCATCTGCTGCTTGCCTTCCATTCCATCATGGTACAAAACCTCGAAACTCGTAGCACTCCCAAAGGAAGGACTCTTTTGGATAGATTAATTCGACATGTTCCATGTGTTCCTTTTGGGTGTCAAGTTCCATCTTTTCAAATGTTCCAAATCAGATTTATGCCCTCTTGCAAAACTTGCCTCAAGATTTGATCGAGCTTCTTCCATGTTAAATTCACCACCTGGATGGATTGAAGACTTTCCAAAATGAAAAGGCAAGACAGCTCAACTAAAACTTTATCTCGTTCTTCTACAACTACAAGATTTTGCAACAATCGATCACGATCGTGGTCACGTGCAACTGAACATCGGGATCACACCAACGGTTCCTTGGGATCACCCTGCAGCAGCTGTCGCACTTTAACTCTCTCTGGAGGCCACTGATTTTCTGAGATAAGTTTACTTCTCTACCCTGTAGCTGCTGCATATAGCGAAATCACTTCCTCACGGCACTTTCCTAGGAGAAATTTCGGTTCTACGCTCCACTGAAACTACCTGTACAGCACGATTTTGAGAATCCACACCCACCCACGCAACATCAGGGTGATAGACCTTCATTTCACCATCAATGAATCCACTATCCAGAACACGCTGTAGCAATTCATCTGTCATTGCAGCATTTGGGCATCGATGGAGCGCAAGCAAGCATTCGTGGTTTTTTAATAAAGGAAGAAGGAGGGAGTCAGGAGAAACTTGAGAGAAAAGGAACTTGACAGAGAAAGATTTCGATGCCTTCTCAACCACTCCACATGCAGGCTATCCAAGGGAGATCTCACGCGTCCGAGAGGATAAGCAAGCTCAAACAAGAAAAAAAAAAAAGATTTGCAAATCAGGGAAATCATTGGGTGCGGCCACCAAAATGGTTTAGGATTCCATCACATCATACATTAATGTCTCCATCCTCCACGCAGTCAGGAGATAATGCTAACCGAGACAAGGTAGGTTGGGGCATTACATTCTCCTCCCCTTAAGAAAGCATCGTCCTCGATGCGACATTACACAGAGGAAAGGAAATGGTACGCAACAAGGGATAGATAAAGAAGAAAACACACCCTATGGTTTAAAATTTTAGTTGATTAAAGCACAGTCACAAGGTAGCCTTAGGAACATTTGGTAGAAATTTTAACTTTCAATTTTCTGTGAAGATTGGCAGTTCTTTCTTGTTCATCATTTCATTAGTCTCTTTCCATTATCATTATTTCTAGTTTTAGTTTCTTTTAAAATAAAATATCATCATTGAAGAGTTTTGATTTATTCCTTATTGTGGGTGCCCAACATGAACTGCTAACACAACACCCTATCAGGTTCACAAGACACTACAGATTCACAAGTACACAAGTATATACTTCAAGATTGTATTACACCACAAAAGGTTACTCAAATACGGAATGGAATAGGCACACTCCACATAACATAGTACTCGTCACACATCAATGACTGACATACAAAATACTCAAACAAAAGAGTACTACAATCCACCAGACATTTCCTCAATTTGCATCAATGAAAAAATTCACATAACACCAAACCATGCTACAGGTACATAGTGTCCACAAGGGAATCAATGACATATCCACAACATCACAACACATATCCATCTGACATGAGTAACACATACATCAAAATACCACTACCAAAACATCACAATAACTCAACATATATCCCAAAACATCAACCATACACACAAATATCATAAGCCTCCCTCAAACTCTTATGCCTCCCTCAAGTCTCTTATGCCTCCCTCAAACTCTTATGCCTCCCTCAAGTCTCTTATGCCTCCCTCAAACTCTTATGCCTCCCTCAAACTCTTATGCCTCCCTCAAACTCTTATGCCTCCCTCAAGTCTCTTATGCCTCCCTCAAACTCTTATGCCTCCCTCAAGGAGGCCGGTTGACCCTATGGTCCAAGACACATAGAGTTCGAACACTCCTAACCCAAGTGACATAATAACGCGTGGTTCAACAACCCGCTAGTTATATGTAACTCCTTGGGGCGTACCCCCATACAACAAAGCGGGTCCATAGGTCCAACCAATCCATGGTGCATCCTATGACCCTATTCCACACATCACGACAATAGAACCAACACAACAATCCAATCAAAGTGCCAAGTGGCAAAGTACAAGCCTTGGGCAAGGCGGTAAAATTCCAAATTTAAAAGAAGACCCAAAATCAAGCAAAATAAATGGCCAAATAGCCATAGTTAGTATCAAAATCCCCATGTTAGTGCCACAAACCAAGGAAATGCCCAAAATTGTAAAGCATGGCAATCAAGAAAAGTTGCTGGTCCTTACAAAATAAAGTAAAAAGCTCAATTTACGAATAAAATCAACTTATAATAATGTCACATTACGATAACTGTGTGGCCTTATCTAGCCACCAAAGGGGTACTCAACGAGTTGCTAGCACTCGGAACATCGAGCCTCAGCTCATAAAATACATATCAATAATACAACTGTCATCACCTCCATCTGAATCATCCCGCCACCACTTCGACAAGGCTAAACATAGTCATAGTTGCACTTAGGTTGCATACATACAACCACATAGGGAGAGAGGAAAGAATCACATGTTATCTACTAAACCGAGTTTTGGCTCAGTTATTGACCCATGGTACACCATTCCTCACTCTCAACATACACTTCTACCGATTTCCCTCAGGATCGGTTAGCGTAAGGTTCACAACATAACATACAACAACATCACTAACATAACGGTGGCACACACATAACTACCATAACGTCTTACATATGGTACATATACAGGGTAGATCACGATCATACATTCACTGAGTGTAACACATCACTTTACCACATTCTGCACCCAAAGTGCAAGCACCATACGATAGGGTTCATACACTCACCGTATGACCCAAAATCACAACATGAAGCATTACATATTTGCACAAATCATACATACGATGAACATAGTACATCTCAACATAACATCCATTCTTTACATAACAAACAAGTGGTACACACATTTCTTCAAAACATGGTAAAAACATCATGATACAACTCATTTCTTTTAACATCAATCTAGTCATACAACACATTGATACACCCACATATCACAATATGCCACAATGCTCCAACACTATGTCATCCACATTATAATTCTTTTCACACATCACAAACAACAATTCACACGTGAACTCTTCATAGAATCCACAAGAAGGAGAGAGAATACTCCCATCCCCAACATATCAACATGATCACAAACACGCACAAGGTGACATACACATCATGTGCGTTCACAATATCACAATTACGACAATAATCACATCACGTTTAAAGCACATTACTCTTCCAATATCTACCACCATCATGCAACATCATCATCATCATGCATAGTATCATCATGTAACACCACCACCACCATGTAACATCATCATATAACACCAATCCGGCCCATAGGTTCGAGAGCATGAACCTACGCTCTGATACCAAGTGTAACGACCCAAAAAAATCCACACATGAACAACACAGTGAAATACAGGATAATTTTTTTTTGCTTGACACACATAACATGACGCAATGTCGTCACCAAGTATACAACTAACACTACGTGAACAACTTGATACAAGGATGGCCATAAAGGCAGCACGGAAACGTTCACACAAATCAAGGACAATTTACTTTTCTTTTTTTTTTTGACAAGACAACATAGAAGTCCATTCACAGAACACACTTACAGTTAGGGCCAACCACAAAGAGTTATTCTTGAGGGTTATTTATTTTAATAAGATATCTTGCAATTCTTAGCTTACGTTTTCCAAGGAGGCTCAAGATATGATCCGTATAATTCAACTTGCCAAGCCAAGATTATTCCTTTGACATTGAGTAATTATCTTTAAATCTTCTCTATTATGACATTTATTTACTTAATTCGTTTATCAAGAAAAAGGAGTATTTAAATTCCACAAGGCCATCTGCTCACCACTAACGCTACTAAGATTCGTTCTTGCTCACAAGACAACATGGTTTTAAGTTCAACACACTTAAGAGAAGAGATACAAGGTGCCTTGAAAAAGGGTTAGAGGGAGAAGGTCGAGATGAAACATTTTTAGGACCTCATTAGTTATTGCCAGTATTAAATTGAAGCTAGGGCTCTTAACCAAATTAACAACAACTTTACTTAGGCTTCACTAAAAGTATTAACAAGAAGTAAAAATTTACTTTCCAAATGGCGGTGAGAAAGATGGTGAGGTCTCCAATTTGTTTTCTCTGGCTTATTAAATCTTATCATCTTCAAACAACTAACAGTTCATTTCACCTTAGGGTCATTTTACAAATTTCACCATAAAAGGAAATAATGTTCACTAGAGGAGCTAGGGTTATCATGATATAAAGTTTACTTGCAATGATAGTCTTGCCCTTGTTTACTTAGAGAATTTCTTGCTCTCAAGTTGGTGACCCCTACGTTACTTTATTTGAATGCAACTTTTAATTTAACTTCCAGAAGTATTAAACAATCCCATGTTAGTTTACTTATGACACTTTATTACTAAGTCATATCAAGGTTTAACTCAAAATTTATTCTCAAGGCAAGGTTGAAGCAACACTCATTTACGAGAACAAAACAAGATTACATCATTTCTTAAAATACTGATACTCCACAAGTCACTCAACCACAATAACCAAATTTTCTTATAATTTCAATGATGGTCAAACAATACAAGGTTTCCAAAGTTCAGATGACAAAGTCCACAATACTTTATACTAAGACATTAATCCTCTTTTAAACTTTCCACTGGACGTTAACAAAAGTTGAACAACATAAAAAGGTTTCGAGCAAAGGATCTTCTCAACTGAGGTTGATGACAAAAGTCTACAAATCTATCCCTCATCTACACGTAAAATCCATCTGCAGCAAATTTTCTACAAGAGTCAGTTCACGAGAACTGAGCAAGATAAGGCTACACAAAACCACCATAACTATTATCTAACAATATCATGAAAAGAAGCACTTTATTACAAGAATTTGGGTCAAACCTCTAAACACTATGAGCACATCAAGTTATAATAAAGTCTATAACATGTCGATCAAAGAAGGAGAAGACCTTGTACTTCAGTTAGGAGCAAATGCAACGAAAGTAACAATCATATGAGAATGGCCCTTGGCCCTATAAGGAGAAAACAAACAATCTAGCAAAAACATAATCCCCATCAAGTAAGTGATTAAACAATAATTACAAGATTGAGATTTGATACATATACCAGTCATCTAGAAATTTATCAAAGGTACCAAACGCATAGGCTAAAATAATATTTTTCCAAAAGAACAAGAGTTGATCGGCCCAAGAAGGGGAAACACGGGTTTCAGAAATTAACACAAAAGCCATGCATAAATGAGTTTCAAACCGAAATCAATTAGAGTATACACACAACATAAGTTTCGAAGCGAAGGCAAAGTATACTAGTTTTGACCATTAACTACAAGGAGATTTACCAATCATCCAGGAAGGGTCAAAGTCTTACAGGCTAGTAGCAAACACGCGAGAGAAGAAGGGGGTTCCGTCCAACAAGAGTATACAATAATGTCATCAAAAATTTTTATAACACTAAAGGTTTGCAAACCTCCACTACAATACTAATGTTTGGTTAATTTAAAATAAATTGCCCACATCCCAAAACAACCATATTTTACACTGCAACCCCTGGTAACAAATCAACCGTCACACAAAAAGATACAAACATAACTTCAAAGTGACATTATCAAAACAAAACCTTCCGCTATGAATCCATAAGACTATCAAATGAAAGCTGAGTTTTTCCCAAAGGTTAATCACATTTAAGGAAATTTCCATCACAAACTATTACGGTAATTACGTGCATAAAAACCGACCAATATTAATTAATAGCGTTAACATTACAAGGGAGAAAATAATGCAAGTTAGGAAAAATAGAAGAGCGCCATCAGCAATGATTCTGAGAGGGGATTAGACCAACTATTCTAGTGTCAACGAGGTACAGGATTCGCACAATGAAACCTCCAGCTTAGTTGATCCGAAAAGCTAGTTATGGTTCAAGTTGATAGGGATGGTCAAGGCACTTCTTGAGGATGGCCTTAAAAGCCTAGAAACAAGATGAAAGATAGTATAAGAGTCTAAACACGTGAGATGGAAAAAACACGTTGCAAACAAACCTTTTCATTCTACCAGTTTTAATACCAAAACTCTAAGCTGGCTAGCCCACGCATTGCTCACACAATCCTACAACCTTTCTTTCTCGATGCCAAAAGGTTATCAAAGGGACTTGTGAAGGAGCTAACAAAAACGTCAAGGACAAACTTGGGTGCTAGGAAGGGGGTTTCATAGTTATCGTAAACTTACTTCCATGATATCGAAAATACTAGCTTGATCAACATAATAACTTGCAACTCAATCGCCGAGAAGAATTAATACATAAACAAACAGACGAAGGTCTATCATTCGAGTAAGAGAAACATAACATTCAGAGGAGAGGGCACACGCATCCTTTCGACCCACATACAGTCAACGATAAAAGCTAAAACAAGAAGAAACAAGCAGAAAGGGAAATCTCCCATCATGACATCCAACTGACAAATCAATGCAAGGAAAAGTGGTTCGATTTCACAATATTTTTAAATAAAATAACAGTAGAAAAGTGTAGAAATATCTTGCCTGTTTCTCCAGCTTCAACAGGTCGTACAGACTCCACACGGGCCAGCATAAAAACAATAGCATGAGACAAGGATGTGAGTACTGCTGCTGGCGATGTCAAAGGGCCAAATGTGATAACTGGATAGACAGATGGGGCAGAAAATTTAACAGTTGAGTCCTTTCACAAATCCACCTCACACCGCCTCGTAGTACGCTTCTGCACTGGAAACAACTCGAGGAGATTGTCTTCCATCTTCCCTCGCTTCAGCAGTCCTATGAGATCATCAAGGCTGTTATCAACCAAGTACTCCTTGAAAAATTCTGTGATGAATAAAAGCACGATGCCCTTGGCCACAAGATTGTCTTTAAGCAGAGGTTGAAAAACCATTTCTGGTGGAAGCCCAGACAGTTTCTGAGAGAAAGTGAGTGCGGTGAAAATAGCAGCTTCTTTCTTTCATTTTCCTCAAAAAGCTCAAGGGACTGTAAATACTTTCGCATAACATTTTCAAGATTCTTGATTAGAAAAGGTCTCCTGCGTAATATCTTCTGAATATAAGAACAAATGGCAAGATACTCTGCCTTGCAGGTTCACAATTCCAAAACAGCAAAGGTATGCCGGTCACATTCTTCAGGCTTTCAATAAAACAGCTAAAATGCCTTGTCTATGCTCTTCAATCCCCAACAAAAGTCGAAGCTACACAGCTGTCACGTTTTCCAGCAGGTTCAATAATTGCAAAGTAAATTGTGCTTTCATGAATATTCTGATATGAAACAGATCGGCCTCTATGAGGTTCACACTCAACCATGTCCTGCTTGACGATTGAGGCATCTGATTCCTCATAACTATGTCTGGGTTCAGATTTATAGTCATAGGAAATAGCATCTGTACTTACAGATTGATATTCATCATCAACCCTTGTAGCCTCTGGACTGACCGCAACTACATCAGATTTTGTCATATCAACTGAATTTAAGACAGTCTCGCATATCTTCAAATTTTCATCACAATAAGTTGTCAAGCTATTTCCTTTTTCTTCTTTCTCTTCCAATTGATATTCACTTGTTTTTGAATGTATTTGATTTGCCATTTTACCCGAAATATGGAAGACTTCTTCGTCAGAACTGATTTTGGCTTCCTCTCCAAGTCTTTGCAGGGGAGGATCCAGACCCTCACATTGAATATGTGCCCCATGTCCATAGGCTCTTTTGAACTTAATATACTAGAGTGTTTCTCCACCATGCTTGTGCCACAGAGACTCGATATCATCATTTCATCTTTGTCAAATGAATTTTCTGGCTTTGCTTCTGCCTCATCTCCAAGTCCAGGCTTCTGAAAACACACAGAGGAATCCAGGGCTTTTGGTGCACTTATATCTATGCTGCTCTCATTCAACCCGTGAACAGTGTGTGTGGTTTCAGAGTCATCTGCTGCACCTTCCATTCCATCATGGTACAAAACCTCAGAACTCTGTAGCACTCCCAAAGGACTCTTTTGGACAGAGTCGACATGTTCCATGTGTTCCTTTTGGGTGTCAAGTTCCATCTTTTCTGGTTCCAAAGCAGATTTATGCCCTGCTTGCAAAACTTGCCTCAAGATTTGATCGAGCTTCTTCCATGTTAAATTCACCACCTGGATGGAAGCGACTTTCCAAAATGAAAAGGCAAGACAGCTCAACTAAAACTTTATCTCGTTCTTCTACTACAGCTGCAAGATTTTGCAACAACTATCACGACTGTGGTCGCGTGCAACCAGAACATCAGGATCAACACCAACGGTTCCTTGGGATCACCCTGCAGCAGTTGTCACACTTTAACTCTCTCTGGAGGCCACTGATTTTCTGGGATAAGTTTACTTCTCTACCCTGTAGCTGCTGCATATAGCGAATCACTTCCTCACGGCACTTTCTAGGAGAAATTTCGGTTCTACGCTCCACTGAAACTACCTGTACAACACGATTTTGAGAGTCCACACCCACCCACGCAACATCAGGGCGATAGACCTTCATTTCACCATCAATGAATCCACTATCCAGAACACGCTGTAGCAATTCATCTGTTGCAGCATCTGATGGAGCGCAAACAAGCATTCGTGGTTCAGGGCAGGAAGAAGGAGGCGTCTAGGAGAAACCGTGAGAAAAGGAACTTGACAGACAAGATTTCGATGCCTTCTCAACCACTCCACATGCAGGCTATCCAAGGGAGATCTCACGCGGTCCGAGAGGATAAGCAAGCAGGTCAAACAAGAAAACAAAAGATTTGCAAATCAGGAAAATCGGTGGGTGCGGCCACCAGCAAGGATTCCATCACGTCAGAAATTAATGTCTCCATCCTCCACGCGGAGATAATCTAACCATCATTACGTCAAAAAGGAATTAATGTCTCCATTAAGTTTGCATACGTGGATGTCCACATCTACCAAAACGTCCTCCATTCATAAAAGATTATGGAAAATTTCAAGTATGTAAATGGGAATGTTCATTTATAATCATGATTCTTAAATTATATTTAAAAATAAAAGAATGTTAAGAAAACTAAGGATTTCAAATATATAAAGAAATAGAAATTGAAGGAAAATAATATTTATTTTCAGATTTTATTAGTTCTAAGCATTGATGATGTATGAATTCAAAAAAATTCTATTAATATTATTTTTACTTTCCTTTGAAACTATGCTTCATTTTATAATAAATAAATAAAATATTTTCCTAATTAAAAGTAATAATTTTGGTTTTATGGAACATTATTTAAAATATTATGTAAATATTCTACAAATAATTTACTATTATATATTATATTTTTATTTTAATTGTGATATATATGATTAAAAAAGTTATAATAATTTTGACATATTTAATTTTTGTTGAAATTATAATTTTTAATTACAAAATAATATTCAATATATATATATATATATATATATATATATATATATATATGTGTGTGTGTGTGTGTTGAAATAGTTACAATTTTAAAATTGTGGAAAGAATTCAAATTTTAAACTTGTGGACCCATATCATTATTAATGTAGTGGTACATTACCAATTTTAAATTGTGGTTCGGAATTTTTTAATTGTGAAAATTTTCACAATAAGTTACATTGTAGAAATGTTACAATATTGAAATTGTCATAAATTCCACAATTATAATATTGTGTAATTTTAACAATAATTTTGAGTGTAGATTTTACCACATTTTTTGTCACATTTGATGTTTCCACAAATAAATTGTAGGTGAAGTCCACAAAATTGGATTCACAATTTTAGATAAAATATCCACAACAAAATTGTAGAAAAATTGTGGATACATGACCCATTATCTTGTAGTGAATGTAATAGGGTATATAGATGGGAATTAGAAAGTAGCATATTATCATCATATTGAACAATTAGTCTTATTTCATACTTTGGAAGTTTCCTCCTCAAAACCTTGAGTGGTTCTACTTATATACTATGATCAATTCTCTATATTTTGATATTATTTAGTGTTACAGAGATTAAGATCTATCTAAATAATTTCATTTCACGTTCTTAATACATTATTGTCACTAGTTACGCACAAATTATTTCCTTGTTTGGTTGTGTTATTTGCCTCCTTAATTATGATTGATTTTTTAGGTCTCGTGATTTAGTGTATTTTTTTAATCAACACATATGGACTGACATTCTATTATAATATATTGAAGGGTATTTCCTTCTCAGTAATTTTCATTGTTTTCATGAATAATGTTGTAATCAGAAAAAATTATTATACATTCTCTAATAAAGAAATTTAAAAGAGGGATATACACTGTAATATTTGTGTCAATTCTCTTCTTCAATCTTTTATTCTCGAATCATCTCGTCTTGAAAGGATTACAAATAGCTTCTACAATTATCTTCCAAATTTTTTTAATCCAATCTTTGTTTTATTCTCAATTTTGCATTAATGAAAATTATCATTGCCGGCAATTTGGATCATTACAGCATTCGTTATGCTTGACTCGAATAATCCAACAGCATAAACATGGGAAACCGCCGTAAACATCATCAACATGAGCATAATCAGTGAGGGAAGTTTGATTGGCTGGAGCAGCAGCAGGAGCAGTGGCTATTTGAGCTGTCCATGGTTCTGAAAAATACACAACATTTGAATATTATTATATTTTTGTTTGGGATGCTAATGAATTTGCAGCCTGAATGACTTTGATACTGTTAGGAAACCAGACACGACAATAAAGAATCAAAAAGCTGAATATCAAAATACCAGTTTTAGTAACATAGAATTTTAATTAAAAAATATTAAACATGCAAGAATCGAAATATGAAATTCACTTAAGAAAATTCTAGCTGAATGTTTAGGGAAATATCCACAGTACAATATATCAAGCTTTATGAAATCAAGATGAAAAAAGTACATATGAACTCGTTATGATCTATCTGAACTCTCCACAATGATAAATACACCTAATTAGTAACATAGAATTTTAATAAAAAATTAGATATCAAAATACCAGCTCTAGTAACATAGAATTTTAATAAAAAAAGATGATCAAACATACAAAAATCTAAATATAAAATTTATGTGATAAAACTCCAGTTGAATGTTTAGGGAAATATCTACAGCACAATATATCAAGCTTTATTAATTTAAGATGAACAAATTACATCGCTCTTACTCCTCTCATTCCTATTATAACTATTAGTCTCGCCTGATCACGGAGTTGAAAAACAAGTGGTTGAGTAACTGTGGATGAGATTATACCTTGCACATGCTGTGATCTGCACAACTGCCACAGATCCCATTTGTTTTTCAACTCCTTGATCAGGCGAGTACATTATAACTAACATATATTACCTAAAAGAATGATACACTAAACATCACAACGGAAGAGGACTATCTATATATAAGAGAAATATAATGAAAAATCATTTCACCTGATCGGATGGCAGAAGACGGTGAAAGCAGGAGTAAAAGATAACATAAAACAATAAATATCAGTCTTATTCCTCTCACAATAATCATTGTTCTTCTTCTGTTTCTCTGCTCCACATACACTTAATTATTTTACATTGTAATATGCTAATATATTTATACTTCACATTTATTCTTATTTATCTCGCTCGATTTTACAGGATTCGATCATATCTAGTAACATTACGGGAAGGCAGCTAATACTATCCCCGAATGCTACGAAATTGTGCAACAAAATTATGATATTTACCAGCATTAGAAAGAAACCGTTAAGCCTGCATAGCAAGAAATCTTGCAACAAAATCAAAATATCGCCTCAATTCAATTCCCTCTACTAACACATTAATTCCTCGTTAAAATTTAATCATATCTAGCGAAGCATAGGTGGGTAAAATTAATTTTACCTTATCAGCTTTAAAGTTGTGGTAAACCTCTACAATTCATAGCTTATATTTGTTTTTCAAATTATTAAATTTCTGTTTACAATTTATAAAAATAAAATAAACAAGGTAATATATTGCAAAATTTAAAATATTAATAAAAAAAGATCTATTTCAAATATATCAATTTTAAATCATGGATTCTATATAAAAGAATTATTATCCACGTGTTATGGAAAATGATCATTACTCAGTAAATTGTGGTTATGCAATTGCCTCCTATATAAAATGGTGCAAGAGCCATTGTTCCAAATAGGGGTCACTTCATCTCTAGGAGATGGTTGAAGCCGTCTTGATCAATCTTCATTTTCCTTTAATGTTTTGTTGGACTCTTTGTGATGCTTTCAAATAGTTGCTTGTTCTTTGTTTACGCATGCTAAATTGTCGTCAAAGGAAGCATATTGTACAAACAAAGAGATGCTTACAAATGCACATAAGAACCCAAACCCGTATTTTTATGGAGTGGATATTGTTCATAAATCCAAATGCTCCCTCATCAAACACCTAAGGTAATGAAGTTGTGCACGAGCTCCTGTTCATAAACCTCTTGTGAGCTTATTGGTTTTTCCCGACTTGGTAACTTCATACTAGTCATCTATCTTTTATGTGCTTTCTATTTTCCCACTTAATCAAGTACTATCTTTGCGCTCTACCGCCTATTTTCATACCAGTCTATGTATCCATTACTATCTTAACTTATTTTCTTAACTTCGTAGGAAACTATTGTATATGATCTACACTTGTAGAAAATAAACTTGCTTCTTCACATCTCTCATGTTCCTCAAAGCAAGGGTAAAACTATTATACGTTGAAGATATATGATACATTCACCCACGAGAGTAGATCTATCTCATTAAATTCACTTAGAATCTCCTAAAAATGATCGAAGGACCAATCTTCTTCGACTTGAGCTTGTTGTATATTCATTTCAAGAAGCTCTCCTACCATAAATGTGTAAAAACCAAGTCATCTACTTTGAACTCTCGTTCTCTTCTTAACTGACCAATCTTTTTTATATCTCATTATACGCTAGCTCTTCTTCCATTTTCTTCTTTTTATGTGATTTACTTCATTAATACACAATACTTGCAAAATCATCTACTTCATCACTTATGTTTCTCATAGTTGTTATAGTTCATAATTCACAAATATGACAATGGATGCAACCACACACCACCTAAAATAAAATCATTATTGTACTTGTGTTTAATGAGATATATGTAGTGGCATATCCCATTTTTTGGCATTATCTATTACCTAGAATCTTAATGATTTACCAAGGATATAGTTCACTTGCTCTCTTAGACCATCCAATTAAGATTAAATGCTAAAGAAATTTCTAATACTCTACTAAAATTTGTTGTCTTAATGTTGTCCAAAATTGACCAAAAATATTATATCTTTATGTGAGACTATGGTTTTATCTAAAACATGCTATCTTATCAATTCATCAAATACAAATATTACAATGTGTAATGTATAACTTTCTTTCTTAAGGAATTTGACACAAAAGTGTGCGATATTGGAAAATACTTCCACAATCACAAAGATAAAATCATTGTCATTTGAGTCCTTGATAGCCCAAAATCAAACCCACACTTTTGTCATCCCATTTCCTCTCCGATTTTTGTAAAGGTTGGTATAAACCCTAGTATTTTTACTTTCACCCTTAGCGTAATTGAAAAATTGGCATTGCCAATATCAAACCCTCATTATGATGCATTAGAGTTTTTTAATACAAATGTTATCCGATAAGAGACCAATATGTTTTTCCCTTATAAAGTTCTACTTCGTTGATTTTTTAAGTATATATAACTATTACCCTTTTTAGAATAAAGCCATAATGCAATAACTGTTCTTTCGATGGATTTCTTACCATGTTGGTCATGTAAATGCATGATACATGTGCATTTAAAAAATCTAACTCTTCCTCATACAAATACTTCATTAAGTTAAACCTAATAAATTCTAATCTCATATCATTAATCATTCACAATAAGAACAAATTACTCAAAGAATTTGCATCTTTGTTTAAATGACCCCTTATATGTCTTAAAATAAATGGGCGTACTAGAAGAAGCTCAATTGACTTCATGCGACATTGATTCAACATACCTTCTAGGATGTTTATGAATTGTAGTCTTAGGTAAAGACTATACAACAAAAAATGTTTAATGGAAAAATAGCACCTCCACTTCTTGACACATTTGATCATTGTATATAATAATTTGTTTTTTATTAGATACGGTAAGAAATTGATTTTGAGGGGCCCTAAAAAAATCAAAATACGTAGGAGAAAAATATTTTACAATGATGAATAATATAAATGTCCTCTACCAACGGTCAAAAAGATAAACAAAAGCTAATGTAAGCTGGACCTAAAGATAGATCAAGGAGACTTGATCCAACACAAAGATAGAGCATTACATTAAGACTTGCCACTGGAAGCCGCAAAAGAATGAATCTACGTAACACGATCGGTCTTTACATATTTATTTTTCTTACGATGGACCTTATTCCAACCATCACTATCATTCACGGGGCCGATGATCCTATCAAATCTCCATCATGAAACTCACCCCTTTGGGCTCGAGGATCACCTCCATTTTCCATCCAATTATCAGCTAATTGTATTACAAGTAAAGGGATATCACCCCATGATTAAGCGAAATGTGGATAATAGGTTCTTAATCTAATTATTATTATAGCATTAAATAAATAATAATTAAGTACAAAAATTAACTAAAGCGAGACTAAGCGGTGAAATGTGAATCCTTGGTTACAAGGAGGAGAAATAGGGACTTATCTGATTTGTAGTGGAATTTGAACTATGTTGAAGTGTTGCCCAGGTGAACAGAGAGGTAGGACAATCACACGAGAGGCCAGATAAAATCTATATCTAGACGAACATGTTGTACAAAGGTGCCTAGAAAGGGGTAGTAGCTCCTAAGGGCCGCTGATTGAAAATAAGAACATGTGACTATGAAAGTTCTAACAAAATCATCTTTTATAGGTCATGAGTTGTTCCTTGACCTTCAATTTTGGTCACTATGAAGTCGCACTATGATCATAAAACTTTTTGGAAACCTACAATGAACTAATGACATGTAAAACCCTAAAATAGAAATCAAATCCTAAAAAATAAAGATAAAAATGAGGGTCTTACTTTTCTTAGTTGTTCTTATGGTGATCTTACAAATGAGTGCTATAGTACATCTTAGACCCAATCTAGTTCAATTTGTGTGTCTGAAATTTTTCCCTAGGTGGCTCTTTTGTCATCGCACTTGATAGCAGAAAATAGCTAAATGTAAAAAAATGTAATAGATGTGTACATGGAATAGAATAGACTCCCCTCCTATTAACTATTCACATAATCATGCATTCACTTTCCCTTGAAAGGGTCTTTGATGCTCTTGAATAACCTTTGGATGCAACTTTAGGAAGTGATAGCTAATGCTTTTTGTTTGGTCCTTTATTATGATCACATAACTTTATATTTATATGATTCCCTTTCTTGAATTGTGTAACTAACCTCATAAATTCTTACTACCAAAAAGATAAGATGCTCATATGGCTATAAATAACCCAAAATATGTGAGTAAAGTATAAAGAGGTCAGCGGTTCTCAAAGGGGACATGATCACCTAGCGCTTGAATCCTAGTTGGGCGCTAGTGTGCAGGATGAGAAATGCAAAGGAGTAAAAAGTAAAAATGAATAAAGAAGAGTGTAAGACCAAAAGTGGCAGTAGAAATAAAGAAAATATTTCCCAAGACATGGGTTCATTAGTACTTTTCTTACATATGAATCATATGAATAGTAGTATGCAACCATCACTAGATAATTACCCAAAGTGTGTCATTTTATGTCTAAATTTTACCCCACTTTACATTTTTGAGTAAAATTTGTATAACATAAAGTAGATAGAATTGCGTACATGATAACCATATAGATTGATGGTAAAAAGCGTGCCGAAAGACAAGGAAAAGTGTGGAGTGAAAACAATATGGACCATGGAGACTAAAGATGAGAAAGTGCAAAATTTGATGAGATGATTACCCTAGGGTAGAAACACATGATATAGATTCTTGCTGATGTACCTATTGTTGATGTCGATTCTTGATGTGTTTGATGTTCTTATCAATGTTAAGTGATGTTTACTTCCACTTCCCATATGGATGGACCTGCAAAAGAGAAGAATAAACAAATAGTTAAATACACATTTATATGTATAAAAACGTATGTAAAGATGTATGAAAAATATGGAAAAGAAACATGTGCACACTGATCTGTGATGAGGAAAAGATTATAGAAAGGATATTGTAGATTTTGTTGATGACTGATTTGTTGTGGTGATCTCATGCTAGTATTTCGACTACGAGTTTTTTTGAGAAATATCACGCCAATGAACTTGAAGAAGTGTAGGGAGAAAATTCTTGTGTCATCCTTTAACCTTTAATTGCTTCCCATGAATGTAGAAGACCACTATAGATGGTGTGTAAAAATCTGATCCAGTTCAACAATTTCCAATCCAACGTTGCTGACGGGAAAATAAAGGTGTATTGTATGAATTCGGAGAGAAAAAGGACTATCTTCCCTGTCAAAATCCATTGTGTGAAGTGTTAAAGAATTTGGTATAGTGAATAATTTGGTGTAACTACCCCCAGTGTAACGCTAGAGACATTTTTATCCTAACGAACACAAGACGAAACAAAGGTTAAAATAGAAAAATTATGGAATAATTTTTTTGTTGAAAAACGATAGTGACTATTAGTTATACTCTTGGTTAACAAACGATCATCACAAAATTAATTAAATAATAATATTCATCCTTCATTCAAGTTTAAAAAATTCATTTCCATAATCCATAATTACTTTAATAAAGCGGTTCCTAAATTCATTTGATAATTTATCATAAAAAGACCATGTCTAATTTTCCCTTCCATTTACACAATATTATTAAATTAAATTCCTACAATGAATATTTCTTAGCTAGAAAAAGGGCGTAAGTTTGAATTAATTAATTATAGGGTTCAAGGGGATTTTATAAAAGAAAAACCATCTAATAAATGTTATAAAACTAAATTAATCCCTACACCACTCAAGTGGCCCTATTCAATCTTGACCCAAGCATTTCATTTCAAACAATCTCACCTACCCCTCAACTAAGTTTTTATGGAACATTCCTAGCCATTTTATCGGATCAATCTAAGCCATTGGATCAATAAATCGCTAAACATATCTATGGAGTAATTTATTCATTCCATTTACTCATTTCTTCATTTTATTTTGTAGGTTAAAGGAAGGAGGAAGAAAAGGAAGCCTGGAAAAGGAGCATAAAGCTTGGGAATGGATACACACAGCTCCAAATCTATATCATTTTTTTTTGCTTGTAATTATAATCTACCCTATTCTATGGTTTCTTTGAAAATTCCATTTTGTTGTAAATTTGATTCATTGAAAATTCTGTTGATGGTGAATCACAACACCCTTGAATGTCTGCAACTCGATGGGTTGAGACTCTCAGTGCGATTACATAACATGGAGCTTTTCCCAAGTGTGGGACCTTGTGAATCGGGAAAACTCTCTAGATGAATGTTGGTTTCTATTCCTCTTGTTCAAATGCACACATAAAAATGTAGAGGGTTTACTCAAAAACCTAATCTAACTTGCCAAGGAGATAGGGTAAGAAGATGCATAAAAATAAACCTAAACTAACAAAGGTGATGCAGAGGAATGAAGAACACCTATCTTGCCAAAAACACAAACCATTAAAATGCAATGTAAGATCATGCACAGATAACCAAATTTGTAGTGAAAGATCAAGAGGATGCAAATGAACACAGAGAGGGTTGAGAATCATCCACATGAATGCATTATTTTCTCCAAAGATTGATACAATACACTATAAAATGCCAAGAGGAAAAGTTACATTACAGTTTTAGACAGGAGGTTTGAACTCCACAAATTTTCCTGCCAAGGAGAAGAAGGGAGGGGAAAATCAAGAGTGTCAACCTTTAGAAAGAAGCCCCTCCTTACAATTTATAGGAAGAATGAGAGAGGGAAGAGAGGAATTCCAAATCTACCCCAACCACCTCTAGGTTGTATTTAATTCATCTCATTATGGCGGTAGGTGAGAACCCTAGCAAACCCAAAAAATGGTGAACTGTATTTTGCACTTTTGAAGAACTTGTTTTTACCTAATTATGGCTCCCGTGAAAATTTATGGCCATTTGAATATTTGGGTTAGGGTTTGCTTTCTATCATGTTCGGGGTGTCAACGCTCCAAATGTTACGCCTCCTAAAGATGTGCCTCTTTAAGATGCACCTCGTGAAGATGCACCTCAGCCGCATCCATCCTCATGTCAACATACTCTTAAGTGCGCCATAGGCACTGAAATTGTGGTGTCGATGCCTTCGATCTGTGCATCCACATTGCACCATGGGCGTGAATTTTTCTATGTCAACTTTTTCTCATCTATGCATCCAACCATGCGTGAATCCGAGCTCCTGTGAAAAGTTATGGTCATTTGAATATCTCGGGTCGTGGTTTTCTTTTACATCGGGTTTGGGATGTCAACACTCAAAATGTTGCACCTCCTAAAGATGTGCCTCCCGAATATGCGCCTCGTGAAGATGCAGCTTAGTGCATCCATCCTCATGTCAACATACACTTAAGTGTGCCATAGGCGCTGAAAATGTGGTGTCGATGTCTTCGATCTTTGCCTCCAACCTCGCGCCATGGGCCCGACTTTTCTATGTCAACATTTTCTAATTGCGCCTCCAACTTGTGCCATGGGTGCGAATTTTTCCATGTCGACATTCTCTCGATGTGCGCCTCCAACTGTGTGCCATGGTGCGAATTTTTCCATGTCGACATTTTATGATGTGCACTTCCAACTGCGCCATGGGCACGATTTTTTTCATGTCAACATTTTCGATGTGCGCCTCAACTGTGCCATGGGTGTGATTTTTCCCATGTCAAATTTTTTGATCTACGCCTCAACTGCGCCATGGGCACGAATTTTCCCATGTCGACATTTTCTGATGTGCACCTCCAACCTACGCCATGGGCACGACTTTTCCATGGCGACATTTTTCAACTCGCGCCTTCCAACCTATGCCAGGTGCAACTAGTGGCAACTGTGGCAAAATAAATGTCGGGTTTTTAGTTTCTTTTATTTCCATATTCTTCTCGTTTGTCTATATTTACCCGTGGGAAGATATATACAACAATTACCATTTGGGTATATGGCTTTTTCCCAATAGATCTATTTTTTTGTAGGATACACACTCTTCTTCATTTAAATAAATATATATATCTATATATATATATATATATATATATATATATATATATATATATATATTTATGCGTGTGTGTGTGCGCACACACACAAAAGAACTTGTAATAATAAAACCCAAAATTTTTATTATTTCAAATAATATTATATTACGAATATATATTTGTGTGTGTGTGTGCGTGTGTCTATGTGTACTATACCAAATAAAAATCTATGGCCATGAATTTAAAACACATTGTCCTCATTTTACTAAATCGGCGCTTTAAACAACACAAATATTTTTTTTTTTGCAGCATTGATAATGTTTAAAACATTGGGGTTCTCAATATTTAACACTTTGCGTTGAATAATGAATTTGTGGAGAGGGTCGCCGCCCCATCCCTCATCCCATGGTATAATGGGGTGGGGGATGGGGTGTGAGTGTGGGGTCGGCAACCCTCCTCCCCGCCCTCCCCTCCTCTTTTTACTAGTATAAACTATAGCCTTGGCCATGAGGCCACCACAAGCCATTCATTTTTTTGGTTTTACTTTTGATTTAATAGAAAGTCTTATACACTTATATAATATTAAAATTTCTAATAATAATATTAATAATATTTAATAATAATAATAATAATATGATTTAATATAAATATTTATGTGACAACACTCGCCCTAACCCTAAACTCCCCGGTGGCGGAAATCGGAAGAGTGTGACCCTAAACTCCACGGCGGTGGTAGAAATCATACGAGAGGTCGAGACCCGACCATTTCATGGATAAACCTAGCATTTGGTAATGAAAATGGGAGACTTGTAATAAGGATAAGCTAGATGGTGGAATAGATCGAGTAAAGATGAACTAGGTGAATGCTTTGGGAATAATAAGAAATCTATGAGCAAGGATGGAACAAAAGCTCAGACATGGAGTGGAAGAAATGCCATGGCATATATAGCCAAGGACCCTACCCTTCACGCGTAGCACATATTGATCACGAGATCTTTTGATGGGAGTGAACTAGAAGCGAGGATAGGGGATGAAAGGAATGGGAGTGCCAAGGAACAGAGAGGAATCGAAGCCCTTCCTTTGCTGAAGTTGCTTCCCAGGCTAGAGGTAGGACTTTAGAAAAACCCCTAAAACCCTCTCAAATGATACCAACACTAAAGATTGAGGAAGATCTACTTCACAAGGTGTTAAAAGAGGAGAAAAATCTTACTCAACTTGGTTGTAGGTTTAATAAATCTTGGCCTAAACTCTCTCAACTACATGACTGGATTGCACAAAGATGGAGAGAAAAAGTACAAGGTAAGATTGAGCTTTATCCTTGTGCCAAAATCATATTTCATTGTTGTCTTTGAAACCCCTGAGGATAGGGATTTGATTTTCCAAAATATTGGGTTTGGGAGAACACGGGCTCATGTTCAAGCCATGGTATCCATCTTTTGATCCCTTAAAAGATTCTTTTGATACCTACCCTGTTTGGGTTCATTTGCTAGGACTCCCACTTCAACTCTGGAATAGATCATGTTTGCTTGCCATAGGTGATGCTCTTGGATCATGTGTAAAAGTTGATGATAAGACCTCTGTTCAGGTACATACTACTTATGCTCGAATCCTTGTAGATCTTGATACCTCTCAAGATTTACTAGCAGAAATCAATCTACAAATTAGGGATAGAATTTGGGAACAGAGATTGGACTATTGGGGTCTTGCTTTCAAATGTCGACGTTGCTTTCAAATTGGTCATATTTAAGAGGATTGTGAATATTCCAAACAAAAGATCAAATCTGCATGGTGGAAGGATTCCCTTCTTGAACATCTAATAATCAATCCCCATACCAACCTGGTTGTAGATCTCGCACAAGATGAGAAAAATTCTGAGAAGAAAGCTTCCTCTCCTCGAAATATGGATTCATTGATATATTCGACACTCCTTATTGCGGACCACATCCCTATCAAGTCAATTGAATTTGTTTTTCCAATCTCGGAGAAGAAGGAAATGAGGAATGGAAGGTAGTGGATAGGAAAAAGAAGGGATCTAAACACTTTGATGTCTTGGACAACGCATGAGTCTTGCCCTCTGTTGTGTGTTACCATCGCTACATCTAGGGTATTAGCTTTGCTCTATGCTGCTGCTTCTGAGTAGCTACTATTTAGCTATTTGTTTGTTGGTTTTTGGTTGTGATCTTGGCAGATTCTTCTCTGCTTTGTTGGGCTTTGTCGTTATATCTTGATTTTGATCTCTTTTTGAATTATTGAATTTGTCAAATCGGTGTTTGAGTGTTGTTGTACAAGGGTATAGTCCCTTTCAAAAAAATATTTATCCTTCATAAAAATTATAATATATATATTACACACACACACACACACACACACACACACACACACATATATATTAACATTTCGATTTTTGGTACTATTACTATATTGTAGTAATATTAAGGTATTATTTATAGATTTTTTACGCTCGCTTGCTGCTCTCTCGCCATCTGCAACATGGTAAAGAAAACCCTAAAACACAACCCTCTACACGTCTCTACCGAAAACCCTATTACGGGAAGCGACAATGGAGGAAAAAATGACCACGCAGAGAGCCAAACCCTTTCCTGGATAAATCTTGCGTTTGGAGAAGACAGCTTTGTGCCTGGAGGAGTAAACGAGCATCCACTGGAAGGTGGCGTAGTCTTTGCTGTGAAAAATGATGATATACCAGAGGCTTCTAGAAACACCAAGCCAAATGGAAACATTGAAACCAGCGCCCCTTCCTCTCATGCCACGATCTCACAGGCCCGAGTATATGGCAAAATTGGTTTTCGACCTAGCTCATGGCAGGGGAATGCACCCCTCAACGGAGAAAATGTGAGTTGGATGTGCAACAGATCTGAGATACATGCACTCTTTCCGAACAACTTAACCACCTCTCGTGGTGGAAGTGATATAGTGAACGAAAGATCTAGTGGCCTCTACTTCATAGATATAGTGTCTAAATAGTCAAAGACTAGAGAAAATATTACTATGAAGCCTACTGAGAAAAACCCATGCGTATCCTTTGGAGATGAAGTTCTCAAAACAGAGTCTTTCTATCAAGACCATGCCTTAATTTGCAGATTCGCTAGTCTTTGGCCTAGTTTACTTGTCCTACATGAATGGATCTCCACTCAATGAATCCCGCTTCTAAAAGGAAGGTTAGATCTCTACCCATGTGCTAAAGGAATCTTCATTATTGCTTTTGGGAATCCATCAACGGATAAGGTTATCGTTGCTAATCAGCTTTGGATCTGCCAGAAAAATACCTTATGTTAAAACCTTGGTTCACATTTAACCCTCTCACTCAATTCTTGTTGAGGCTAATACCTCGAGGATCTTCCGGCTCATATTGAGCCTTCTCCCGTAAACCGATCTGGATCAGGTTACCCCAGCAATTTTGGGATAAAAATGTCTCCCGAACAACCATAGGCAATACATTGGACAACACCATTAAAATTGACTCCCAAACCTCCGAATTCACACATACAACTTATGCGGAATTCTTGTTGAGGCTAATACCTCCCTTAAGGATCTTCCACTCATATTGAGCTAAAGGTGCAAAATAAAACTGATATTGTCATAGTTTAATGCATATAAGTAGGAATGGTTATAAGTATATTTATTCATTTGCATCATTATATGAATTCTTTTTATTTAATTTTATCTAAGACCAAGATTGGGAGATTGTTAAGATTTCTTACACAACTAGATACACTTAATAAAAAGGAAGATTATCACTAATTCAAAATAGAGGTCAACACACTACTTTCTTATTTCATCATGAATAGAATGCAATTACAATTTAATTATTTCATTATGTCTTCCATACGATAAAATATGGATAACTATTCTCTCTCTCTCTCTCTCTCTACAAGTTAAATAGTTCTTTCCATAAGCATGCAACAAGGTTCATTCTCCATTCAAATAAATTGAATAATGATTTAGATCAAATAAGCTTGCAATAATTTCTTTCAATCACACCCTTCTTTTTACAAATGTATTTATCTTTCAATTTTGAAAAACACAAAAATCAAGTGAAGTTCCATCTCAACTAACATACAACTAAACTTTGTTCCTTTCATTACAATACTTTCAAATATTACATAAATAAATGCACAAGCTTTCTATTAAGATTACAATTTTTACACTCTTCCACTCAAAGTGGGAATAATTACATGAACAAATTTCAATATGAAATATTTTTACAAGGCAAAAGTAGAAGTCTCTTAAATGCATGTCTTCATCCCAAAGGTAGCTTCAAAACTTGCATTCTTCAACTTTCACAAGAGGGATTACAATACAAATAAATGGGGAGTAGGAAACACTCTCCACCCAACCTTGAATCCATTAAGAGGGGAAGCCATCCCCTTAAGTATCCCCAAGCCCAAACCAAAGATACATGAGGGGTATTGATCATCATTTAACAACTTTCAACAAAAATAGCTTCACAAACAACATACATTTAACACATTCAAGCATAACCAAAATCACACATAATCAAGTTAATAACTTATAAACAACACAAAAGTTTAAAATCAAACCTAATAGAGAAATGGCTATGGAAGAGCACCTCCTTATGCCTCCTAAGTGAAGTTGGAGTTTCACCCTTAGCCTCAAAGTGTACAAAACAATCAATAGAAAATTGTTATCTCACCCTTGCAAGCATGCAAAATTATAACCATGATTTCCTTTTCACTCCCCATAGGTGAAACTCTCAATAACACTCCCAAAAATGCATTCATCATAATACTCCCCTTACCTCCACAATGGTCCCATAAGGATTTCTCCCACACTCAAATTAAGGGCTACTACCCAACCACACAAAAGCATAATCACAAGACTTAAACAAATTTATCAAGCACAAAATTTCATATAAATAAGTATAATAATGAAACAAAAAGGTGGAGATCCTACCTCTCCATCAAGTGCCAACAAAACTTCATAAGTATCTTTTAATTCCAAGCCAAGTAATTTAAGAAAAACTCTCCAACAAGCTCCAAATCCCAAAAGTGCAAAAGGAGAAACAAAAAGGAAAAAGTAAACCCCATTCCAATTAAAATTCATGAATAAATAGAAATGGAATGTGAGGATGATGAGGTGGCTCCATGTAGGATTCCACGTTAGCATTCCTCCATTCCCACACTCAAGTCAAAACACCATGCCCAAGAAAATAAATGAACTTGTAAGGACTATGAAAAATCACATGGCTCACAAACTTGTACACCATGTTTTCTAAGGACACAATTAATTGATGTGAAAGGAAGTGCAATTATTTTCTCTCTTTAACACCCACATTTTTACACGCATGAACACAAGATGAAACAAAGGCTAAAATAGAAAATTTATGGAATTTTTTTTTGAAGAATGAAAGTGACGATTAGCTATACCCTTGGTTAAGAAACAATCTTCACAACATTAAATAGATAATAATATTCATCCTTCACTCAAGTTTAAAAAATTCATTTCGATAATCCATAATTACTTTAGTAACATGGTTCCTAAAGTCATTCAATAATTTATTATAAAAAGACTAATTGTAATTTTCTCTTCCATTTACACAATACTAGTAAATTAAATTCCTACAATGAATATTGCTTAGCTAGAAAAAGGGGGTAAGTTTGAGTTAATTAATTACAAGGTTTGAGGGGACTTTTATAAAATAAATCACCATCTAATAAATTTTATAAACCTAAATTAATCACTACACCACTCAAGTGGCCCCATTCAATCTTGACCAAAGCATTTCATATAAAATAATCTCACCTACCCCTCACCTAAGTTTTGTATGGAATGTTCCTAGCCATTGGATGGGATCAATCTAAGCCATTGGCTCAAGAAATCCCTAAACAACCCTAAACATATCTATGGAGTCTTTTATTCATTCAATGTACCAATTTTTTCATTTTTATTTTACGGGTTATGAGAAGGAGAAAGAGAAGGAAGCCATGGAAAAGGAGGATAAATCTTGGGGATGGATACACACAACTCCAAATCTATATAATTTTTATTTTTATTGTAATTGTAATCTACCCTATTCTAGGTTTTGTTTGAAAATTCTATTTTGCTGTAAATTTGATTCAATGAAAATTCCCATTTGGGTATATGGCTTTTTCCCAATAGATCTGGTTTTTTTATAGTATACACACTCTTCATCATTTATATATATATATATATATATATATATATATATATATATATGTGTGTGTGTGTGTATATATATATATGTGTGTGTGTGTGTGTGTGTGTGTGTGTGTGTGTATGTATGTATGTATGTATGTATGTATGTATGTATGTATGTCTCTCTCTCTCTGTGTGTGTGTGTGTGTGTGTGTTTTTGTGTGTGTGCAAAGAACTTACTTTGAAGGGAAGGGGCACGCTACCTATTAGTATTAACCCAATTCATATATTAGTACATGGATAGCCAAATTGTGGCTAACATAATCTCTTATCATGTCATCTCATATTTATATATACTTTCATATATTCAGTGGGTCGGACTCACTACTTTGCATAATGTAGTAGGGTATATAGATAGGAATTATAAAGTAGGATATTATCATCATATTGAACAATTAGTCTTATCATATACTTTGGAAGTTTCCTCCTCAAAACCTTGAGTCGTTCTACTTATATAATATGATCAATTCTCTATATTTTGAAATTATGTAGTGTTACCAAGATTTAGATCTATCTAAATAATTTCATTTCACATTTTTAATACATTATTGTCACTAGTTACACACAAATTATTTCCTTGTTTGGTTGTGTTATTTGCCTCCTTAGTTATGATTGATTTTTTACATCCGGTGATTTAGTGTATTTTTTTTTATCAACACATATGAAGTGACATTCTATTATAATATATTGAAGAGTATTTCCTTCTCATTCATTTTCATTATTTTAATGAATAATGTTGTAATAAAAAAATATTATACATTCTCTAATAAGAATATTTAAAAATAGGATATACACTTTAATATTTGTGTCAATTCTCTTGTTCAATATTTTATTTGTTGGAAAATCAAGTCAAAATTTATTTTGCAATTAATCTCTATATTTTCCCAGATATTATCTCACTGACATATATGATTTGTAATTAATTGTGACTGCTGCACATTTACTTTTTGATGAAACATTTTCCTTGATTATCTCTTGTCAGAGATTTTGTGTTGACTTGCAAGGCAAGTTTTTTGTGTAGGTGTTTATTATTAATGCATTATGTTTTATTGAAAATTAGTAAGAAGAGTAAGAAGAGCAAGAAGCATGAAGAAGAAGACAAAAGAAGGAGAAAAACCAGATTTAGAAGAAGGAGAAAAGTGCGCAGCCCACTCAAGTCTCAATTGTTTTTGCTTTGATGGAAAAACTTCATTTCTCAGTTGTTATTGTATGCATGAATGTTTTGTGTGCAGCTGTAGCTGCTGTTCATTCCTCAAATATTTATATGTATTTCTGAATCAATTTGATGCCCAGATCTGTGTTATTTGGTGCCAAGTTTTTATCTTCTTTTTGCTCTTATAAATTTATGTAGCTTCTCTTTTCCCCTATTCTCGCATCCTTTAAATCCATTGCATTTTATTTTCTATTACTTTATCTGAAGATTTTTAGATTTCGTAGACTCTGCAGTTTCCGTAGTTCCTCGTATTCCCTTCATCTCGTATCGAGCCAAAGCTAAACCCTTCTTCTATTTCATTTCTTGTTTTTTTTTTTCATTTGGCAGCCATTAATGACTTCTACGTCTGGTGCATCGCTTGTTAGTGTGAAAAATCTTATTTTCACAAGAAAGAACTATGAGTATTGGTCTTTGACCATGAAATCTTTGTTTCGGTCTGAAGACATTTTGGAAATGGTTGAAAACGGTTACCAGGAACCAGCAGACCAGGAAGCATACAATGCTCTTTCACAAGCTCAAAAGTTCATCTTGAACGAACATAGGAAGAAGGATGTGAAAGCACTATATTATATCCATGAAGCAATGCATGATGGCTTACTCCCAAGAGTTAAAGCAACAAAGCAAGCCAAGAAAGCATGGGACACACTCCAGATTGCATATCAAGGTATGGACAAGGTTAAAATTGCTAAATTACAACTCCTTAGAAGAGAATTTGAAAATTTATCAATGAGGAACTCATATTCAGTCGAATCTTTTTTTACTCATGATGTTGGTTTGATAAATCAAATCAAGTCCCATGGAGAGGTCATAGAGGATAGGAAGGTTGTTGAGAAGGTACTTAGAAGTCTCCCTACTAAATTTGATCCCGTAGTTGTGGCTCTAGAGGAAACCAAAGATTTGATCTAGTTTAGTGTTGATGAACTACATGCCTCACTTATTAATCATGAATATAGACTGAATAGTTCAGTTAAAAATGCATTTTCATCTCAATTTTCTATAAATCATGGAAGAGGAAGGAGGAGTTTTAGGCCTAGAGGAAGAGGGAGAAGTTCTCCTAGAAGTGGACGTAGTAGCATCCTGCAAATGATGGTGGTAGAGGTCAAAATCAAAATTTCAGTCACCCAAGTGGCCAAAGATTTGAAAAATCACACATTCAATACCACTATTGTAAGAATTTTGGGCATTATGATCATGAATGCAAGAAAAACAGTATGACCAGCAGAAGCAAGATCAAATAAGTCAAGTATCACTCCCTCAGGCAGCATGTTCATTACATGCATGAAGATTGCTGAAGTAATCCCTACAATCTCTCTAGTTGAGTGCAATAATGTTCAAGAAAGCCCATGTGACATATGGTATTTAGATTCCGGGTACAGTAATCACATGAAAGGTAATAAATATTTGTTTTCTAGCTTGGATGAATCAGTTCAAACTGATGTTACACTTGATAACAACAACAAAGTCATTGTTTTGGGTAAAGGTACGGTTAATATTCTAACCAAAAAGGGGGAGCTGAAATTTATGCCTTATGTATATTATGTTGCTGGTCTAAAACACAACTTGATGAGCATTGGACAGCTGATACAAAATGGATATAGAGTGTACATGGAAAACGATGAGTGTGTTATTTTGGACAAGCTTCCAAGCAATATGCTTATTGCCAAGGTACAAAAGACTGCGCAAACCCCATGGTTCCATTAAAAATAAGGCCAGCTATGAAAGGAAAAATATCTCAAGCTATTCGTGAGACACATACTATCAATTTTGGAGCAGCTTTTAATGTAGAAGATACCAAATCAGTAGTAGCCAAAGACAACTACGACTGAAAATTTCAACACGCTTATGGAAATGTTCAAAATAGCCACAAAAACGTTCAAGACACCTACGAAAATGTTCAAGATAGCTATGGAAATGTTCAAAACAGCCACAAAAAGGTTCAAGACAGCTACGAAATGTTCAAGATAGCTACGGAAATGTTCAAGACAGCTACGGAAATGTCCAAGACAGCTACGAAAATGGCCAGAACAGCTCCAAAGAGGAAAATGATGTTTTTGTAGAAACTCAAGTAGTGTTTCAATCAGTGGTAAAGGATGATTCTTGGCTATGGCATTTTAGATTTGGGAATTTATATTTTGGAGCACTGAAACTACTTCATATGAAGAATATGGTAAAAGGTTTGCCATTAATTGAGAAACTGGAAATAGAGTTTGAAGGATGTATTATGGGCAAACAACATAGAGAGTCATTTCCAATTCGCAAGGAAAATAGAGCTACACTCCACTTGAGATTGTGCATTCGGATATTTGTTGTAAAATTCAAACACCATCTATAGGAGGCTGCACTTATTTTCTTACTTTTATTGATAATTTCAAGAAAAACTTTGGTTTATTTCTTGAAACACAAATCTGATGCATTTTCTTATTTCCAACAATTCAAGGCACTTGTGGAGAAGAAAATCAGCCACTACATCAAGGTTCTAAGGATGGATAGAGGTGGTGAATTTATATCTAATGAATTTATAAATTTGTGCAGATCTCATGCCATACACAAGCAATTTACATCCCGTTATACACCTCAAAAAAATGGTGTGGTGGAGAGGAAGAACCGAACCATTATGGAGATGGTTTGTAGCATGATGGCAGCCAAACATCTACCAAATGAATATTAGGCTAAGCCAAGGGCAACCGTTGTTTACATAATGAATAGGTGCCCAAGAAAGAGTGTAAGAAACAAAGTCCCTCAAGAGGATTGGACAGAAGCAAACATAGTGTTTCTCATATGAAGGTATTTGAATGCATAGCATATGCACATGTTCCAGATGAGTTGAGAAGGAAGTTAGATAATAAAGGACAAACATGTATATTTTTGGTTACTCGAGGAAACAAAAGCATATAATTTGTTTGATCCTATCAATAGGAAAGTTATAATCAGCCGTGATGTTCAATTTGTGGAGGATGTAGCATGGGATGGAAGCATAGAGAGGACTCATATCGAATTGCGGTTGTTATCCCAAATGATAATATGGTAGATGAAGTGTTTCAAAACCAAATATAACTCAAACAAAGAACTCCTTCCAATCCCGGGATGGTACCACACGTTGCAGCTCAAGCTACATCTTCATTCACACCAAGGAGATCTTCAAGGTTGTTGTCCACACCAACAGATAGCAAACTTCACAAGAATCTACACCGACATCTACATCAATCGGTATCCTTGGAGCAACACCATCTAGCACTCCAAGTAGTTATTCATCTCCGGATCCAACTCTAGCAAGCATGATGCCACGAAAAACAAGGAGTTTGAGTGAGTTGTATAATGTTGACACAACTAATTCATTTTCAGCTTTTGCTTTATTTTCTCATATTGATGATCCATTAACATATAAAGAGGCTATGAGTAGTGATATATGGGTAGAAGCCATGGATGAGGAGATTGAATCCATTGAAAAGAACCAAACATGGGAGTTGGTTGATTTTCCGGAAGGAAAAGATATAATTAGTGTCAAATGGATTTATAATACTAAACAAGATGCTAATGGGAAAGTGAAAAATCATAAAGCAAGGCTATTTGCAAGGGGCTTTACACAATAGCCCGGTATAGACTTCAATGAGACATTTGCTCCAGTTGCTCAGTTGGATACAGTTAGGATTGTTTTAGCTATTGCTACCCACACAAGTGGCCTGTATATTAAATGGATGTAAAGTTTGCATTTTTAAATGGTTATTTAGAGGAGGAAGTGTATGTGGAATAGCCACAAGGATATGAGCTACTGGGTCATGAAGACAATGTGTATCGGTTGAAGAAGGCACTCTATGGTTTGAAGCAAGCTCTAAGAGCTTGGTATAACCGCATTGACTCCTATCTCATTCAAAATGGTTTCCAAAGAAGTGGTTGTGAACAAAAATTGTACATAAGGTCAACAAGCAAGGTAACATTTTGATTGTTTTCTTGTATGTGGATGATCTAATCTTTACCGGTGATGTAAACATAGATTCTTTCAAATTAGTAATTAAGAATGAATTTGAAATGATTGATTTGGGTCTTATGAGGTATTTCTTCGAGGTTGAAGTCCTTCAATCCAATGGTGGTATATTTATTTTTCAATCTAAATATGCAAATGAAGTTTTGAAGAGATTTAATATGGCAAGGTGCAAGGTATCCCCAACACCGGTTATGACAGGGGATGAAGTTAAGCAAGGAAGATGATGGAGCATGTGTGGATTCTACATTGTTTAAGAGGTTGGTTGGAAGCCTTATGTACTTAAGAACCACAAGGCCGGATATTATGTATGGTGTAAGCTTGATTTCAAGGTTTATGGAGTCTCCAAAAGACTCAAATTGGCAGGCCGGTAAGAGGATATTGAGGTATGTAAGTGGTACAAAGGATTTTGGTATATTTTATTCCACTTCAGATGATTTCAGTCTTGTTGGGTACACTTGATAGTGATTGCGGGGTAGCATAGATAGAAGGAAAAGTAATTTTGGGTATAATTTTCACTTTGGTACAGGTGTTTTGTCATGGGCATCAAAGAAACAACCCATTGTGACCTTTTCTTCAAAGCTGAAGTTTGTATGTGGCAGCCACTAGTGTTGCATGTCAAGTTGTTTGGATGCGAAGGATGTTAAAAGATTTGATGCATGATAAAAAGGAAGCCACTACAGTATTTTGTGATTATAGTTCATCCATAGAATTATCTTAAAATCATGTGTTTCACAAGAGAACTAAGCATATTGATATGAGGTATCATTTTATCGTAGAGCTTGTAAGCAACAAAGAAATTTGTCTTGATTTTTGCAGGTTTGAAGATCAATTTGTGGCCGACACATATTTACAAAAGCACTGGAAAAAGAGACATTTGAGTTTTGATGAAGTGGCTTAGGAGTTTGTGACTTTGCACAAGTTAGCAGCTCCGAAAGCTATCAGATTAGCTACGGAAATGCTACAACAGTTTTCGAACAAACGTGATTCATATTTCTAATGATCTGTAGCAATTCATAATTAAGGGGGAGTGTTGGAAAATCAAGTCAAAATTTATTGGGAAATTAATCTCTATCTTTTACCAGACATTATCTCACTGACATATCTGATTTGTACTTAATTATGACTACTGCACATTTACTTTTTGTTGAAACATTCTCCTTGATTATCTCTTGTCAAAGATTTTGTGTTGACTTGTAAGGCAAGATTTTTGTGTAGGTGTTTATTATTAATGCATTATGTTTTATTGAAAACTAATGAGAAGAGTAAGAAGAGCAAGAAGTAGGAAGAAGAAGACAGAAGAAGGAGAAAAACCAAATTTAGAAGAAGGAGAAAAGTGCACAGTTCACTTTCAAGTCCTGACTATTTTTTTGCTGACCTAGAAAAACTTCATTTCTCAAATTTGTTTATATGCATGAATGTTTTGTGTGCAGCTATAGCTACTACTCATTCCTAAAATATTTATATGTATTGCTGAAGAAATTTGATGCCCAGATCTGTGTTATTTGCAGCCAAGTGTTTTATCTTCTTTTTCTGTTATAAATTTATGTAGCTTCTCTTTTCCCCTGTTATGCATCCTTTAAATTCGTTGCATTTTATTTTCTATTGTTGTATGAATATTCGTTAGATTCCTTAGACTCTGCGGATTCGTAGAGATCCTCGTATTCCCTTCATCGATATTAGAGCAAGGCTAAACCCTTCTTCTATTTCATTTCTGGTTTTTTAGTTTTTCATTTGGTAGCCAATAATGGCTTCTACGTCTAGTGCATCGCTGGTTAGTGTGGTAAGTCTGATTTTCACATGAAAGAACTATGAGTATTGGTTAAGAAACAATCTTCACAAAATTAAACAAATAATAATATTCATCCTTCATCAAGTTTAAAAAATTCATTTCCATAATCCGTAATTACTTTAATAAAGTGGTTCCTCAAGTCATTCAATAATTTATTATAAAAATACTAATTCTAATTTTCTCTTCCATTTGTTAGCGCATTAATACATTTGTTTGTTAATGAACAGTTATGTAACTGTTTCTTCCACGGCTCCCTCTCTCTCAGCCTATATAAAGGCTTGCTCTATGTATTATCGATATAGCAATCAATAAAACTTGATTCAGCACCTTCATTGGTATCAGAGAGGGTTGTGGAGACTGTAAAGGTGACCGAGCAGGTTTTGTTATGCGTGGAGGACCTCCGTTCTATTTCTGCGTGGAAAGAAAACAATTTTTGGCGTATTTCTTTGTGTCTTTGTGCGTTGTGTCTTGTGTCTTATTTGGAGGAGCAGCAAGAACGTGACATTTTTGCAAACCAGTGAACCTGTGCGTGGAGTTCTTTGCTGGTGCGTCCTCTGCCTGCGTGGAAGGAGGAGAGTGCGTGGCTGTGCGTGGAGATTCAGAGAGGAGACTCAGCGTGAACTTGCTGGCATGGAGGTGAACCTATGCGTGGAGACTCCGTTCTTTGTTCTTTCTTTGGAGCCCAGAGCAACTGTCCGTCCTCTACCCGCGTGGAAGGAGACATACCTGCGTGGAAGGAGACATTGTTGGCTCAAGCCAGTGCCATTTCTAGCCATTGCCATCATTTGCAGAGTGGAAGACAAGAAGAAGAGAAAAACTGTGCATGGTAGGAGCCCTCAAGGAGCCCTCAGTGACTGTTTTGTTCTTCTTTGCTCCATTAAACTGTGCAAGTGAAGAAAGCCTACAAATTTCGAAACAGTGTGTGCGCGTATGTCACAAATTTCTGATGCACAAAGCACCACGAGCAATGCACCAAATATTTGGGCATTGAGTGATAACGAAGACACCACTGGGCTGTTCTTTGCCTTGGTCAACGAGCTACACAACACTGGGAACATTCTCTTTGATGAGATTGTGCGCCAAGGACTATTGGAATATTTTTGGTTCGATGTTCGATGTCAAGCACGACGGATTCATGCAGAACTTGAATGTGGTTATGATGCAGATGACGAACGTGAAATAGAACGCCCACAGGAGCGTCGGTGTCTCACTGCACGAGCCTATAGAGCCCATCTTCGGGACAGATTCCTTCAGTAAGCATTGTAGCCATTTTTGAAAATAAATAAATAAAATACATTTTTGAGTTTTTGAAAATGTCTGCTTCAAAATATTGCTATCCGATGCCCAACTCTTGAAAGGGCCAAATTTCGCTGCATGGAAAACCAAAAATGGACGATTCTTCAATTCGAAGATCTTTGGGGGATCGTCTCTGGCAAAGACGCCCCTCCCATAGACGATGATCTGTTGGAAAAATATGAAAAGGCTGATGCGAAAGCGCTAATGCTCATCACCCTGAGTCTTTCTGATGAGGTGCAACCATACATTCGGGAAGCAACCGCTTCTTCTCAGGCATGGAGCGCATTGTGTACCATCTACAAAGCTAAGAATCGACGACAAAGTCAGTAACTGAAAAAATCTTCATACGATGAGTATGCATGATGGCGAATCAGTAGAAGCCTTCTTGCGGCGTGTAGGTGAGTTACGTGTAGAACTCTCTGCACTCGATGAACCAGTGGACGACAAGTTACTAGTCCCGCTCACCTTGCGAGCTCTTCCTTCCCGGTTTCGGACATCGATCACCACATTGACAATCACTCAACAGGAGGTGAGTTTTGCAACCCCGTGAATTATCTCCAACAGAAGAAGCCATGCGAAATGTACAAGAAGCCTTCGAAGATAAGGCCCTCATCACGAGGCAAAAACATAAGCCTCGAAAAGGGCAATCTGCCCCCCAGAATCAGAAGCAGCATGCTCAATGCACCATCTTCACAAAGAACCACCCCAGAAGCAACATAATCACAAGGTGGATCGGTGGTGCCACATTTGCTCCACGGATACACACACGACTGTGAACTGTTATTACAATGGTCACAAGTATGGAAACTTTGGCGAAGAGAGCACTTCTGGCTGGATATTCCAAGAAATCTCAATGGCATGCTCGTAATCAGAGGCAGAAGGGCCACATTACTGCTCAGCAGATGCCACCTCCGATGAAGAGGTACCAGATACGACTCATTCTGACATTGTTCTAGTCTCACAGACTTCACAGCCGTCAGAAGATGTCTGGTTGATTGATTCAGGTGCCAGCAAACACATGACTGGCAACAAGAAGTTGTTCCATACTCTGAGTGACCGCCCACTGGAGATCGGATCACCATTGCAGACAATCAAGAGTATATTGCAGCGGGGATTGGTGATGTCATCATTCCTCTTGGAACACGAAGATGTACACTCACAAAGGTGCTATATGTTCCAGGTTTGACTTCAAATATTTTGTCTGTAAGTCAACTTCTTAACCATAGAATGCAGGTTGAATTCTTTGTTGAGAAAGGGGTCAAGTCCTGCATCATTTCCCAGGGAGAGTCAGTCATTGCTCAAGCATTTCTGAAGGGCCGTCTATTTGCACTGGATGTGGTCACTTCATCCAGCATTGCTCTCTCTGCATCAACGGCGGAGTCCACTGCACTTTGGCACTTTTGATATGGTCATCTTTCTGCCGGGGCTCTACATCAGCTCAGTGCGAAGGAAATGGTAAGAGGGCTTCCTCCACTCTCCCATTCCTTACCTATTTGCTCTCAGATGTCTTGCATGGGCAAACAACATAGAGGTCTGTTTCAAACAGAGCTCTTATCATTCTATAGAGCATCTTCGGATCATTCACACCAATCTGTGCGGACCCTTGCCAACTAGCTTCCAAGGTTTTTAGTACTTCCAGCTTATCATTGATGATTACTCACGAAAAATGTGGGTATATTTCCTTCGGAAGAAGAGTGAGGCATTTGCAAATTTTCAAACCTTCTACCAGCAAGCCACCAGGAAGTCTAGGAAGCCTCTTCTTCTCCTCCACTCAGATCGAGGGGGGGAATTTGTGTCAAAGAAGTTCTTAGCATACCTGAAGCAACATGGCATTCAGCAACATTTGACTGCACCCTACACGCCCCAACAGAATGGGATTTCCGAGTGCCACAATAGGACTGTCATGGAGATGGCTCGTTGTATGCTCTCGACCGCCAAGTTGGAGGATCAGTTTTGGGCAGAAGTAGTCCAGACAGCAGTGTATCTACTCAACCGGCACCCACGAAGATCTTGCAGAACAAGACACCGGAAGAGGTATGGACTGGTCGTAAACCTTCTATTCATCATTTGAGAGTTTTTGGTTGTACTACATATATGCATGTTCCAGATAAGAGAAGGAAGAAGATCGATCCAAAGACACTGCCATGTCTTTTCTTGGGGTATAGTACTACCTCAAAGGCATATCGTCTCATGGATCCTGAGACGAAGAAGATCTACGAGAGTCGAGATGTGGTATGTGATGAGTCATCCTTTGACTCCCTGCCACACAATGGAGATCCAGTACCAACCTCGTCACATAGATTGCTCACACATCCAGATGATGAGAAAGATGATTCTTCTCAGAGAGAAGAAGAGCTGAGTGGAGATTTGTTCGTTGATCTTGGCACACTGGAAAACACATCTTCACATCAGCAGCACCAACGTCTGAAATGGGTCCAGAGTACTATCAGGGATGCTCACTTGAACTCACTTCCTGGTACTTCTACGGGAGTTAGAACACGAAGTCAAGCTAGACATGAGGTAAATTTTTCACTCATGAGTTTAGTTGTTGAGAGCACCAAACCTGACACTGTTCATGAGAACTAGACCAACCACAGTGGAAACAGGCTATGGATGCTGAATATGATTCCCTAATTCAGAATCAGATGTGGGAACTTATCGATCTACCTCCAGGTAAGAAATCCATTGGCTGCAAATGGATTTTCAAAACAAAATATAAGGCAGATGGTTCAATCGACAAACACAAAGCATGACTTGTTGCAAAGGGTTATGCTCAGCAAGAAGGAATTGACTATGACGAGACCTTTGCACCCACTGCAAAGATCAAAACCATCGAGTTGTTGTATGTGCACTGGCAGCACAAAATGGATGGAAACTTCAACAGATGGATGTCAAGAGTGCTTTTCTAAATGGTGATCTAAAAGAAGAAGTGTACATGGCCCAACCTGAAGGGTTTGTAGACGAGCATCAACCACATAAGGTATGTCGTCTGATAAAGTCTCTTTATGGACTCAAACAAGCACCTAGGGCATGGTATATAAAAATTGATGATCACCTATTGCAGCATGGATTCACTCGTAGCCCCTCAGATACAAATTTGTATATCAAGAAGGTAGGAATAGAGATTTTCATTCTGGTTTTGTACGTAGATGATCTTGTGATCATAGGAAGTTCTGACAATCTTGTAGATGATGTAAAGAATGATCTGAAGAAATCCTTCGACATGACTGATTTGGGGCTACTTCACTATTGTCTTGGCTTAGAGATATGGCAGAAGAAGAATCATATCTTCATCTCCCAGATGAAATATGCCAAGACACTCTGAAAAGTATGGGATGTCGATTATAAACCAATGTCCACACCTATGGAAAAAGGTTTGCAACTATCTAGATTCCAGGATTCACCACGGTAGATGGCACTCACTACAGAAGCTTTGTGGGGAGTCTAATTTACTTGACTTATACCACCGCATCTTTACTTTGCGGTGAGCTATCTCACTGATTTATGCGGAGCCGAAGAAATGTCATTGGATAAGAAAGTAGCAAGCATGTGTTGAGATATGTCGAGGTACAGCTTGACTTTGGTCTGAGTATCGAAGAACACTCGGTTCTTCTTACAGGATATATGACTCGGACTATGCAGATCCGTTGATGACAGAAATCCACGTCAGGATATGTTTTTCATCTCGGATCTGGACCTATCTCGTGGATCAGCAAGAAGAAAATTGTTGTTGCTCTCTCATCCACTGAGGTTGAATACCGCGTTGCATGAGGAGCTGTGTGCGAAGTAATTTGGTTACATCACATTCTTGCAGATATAGGTATTCCTGAAGAGAAACCTCCCATCATTCACTGTGACAATCAACGTGTGTTGAAGCTTGTGAAGAATCATGTTTTCCATGAATGAACAAAGCATATTGAGGTCGAATGTCACTACATTCGTGAATAGGTCTTGAACCACCAAATTCAGCTCCAGTACTGCCCTACTGATTTTCAGATCGCAGATATTCTCACCAAACCTCTCGGCAAGGTGAAGTTTGATTTGTTTAGGGGGTACATTTGTAAGAGCAATGTATTAAGGGGGGAATGTTAGCGCATTAATACATTTGTTTGTTAATGAACAGCATTTTAATGGACTTTTTCTTCCATTGTCCCTCTCTCTCAGCCTATATAAAGGCTTTGCTCTATGTATTATCTGATATAGCAATCAATAAAACTTGATTCAGCGCATTCACCATTTACAAATACTATTAAAGTAAATTATACTTATGCTGAATATTACTTAGCTTTTTTTAAAAGGGGGTAAGTTTGAGTTAATTAATTACAAAGTTTGAGGGGAATTTATTACAAATTGACATAGAAAATAAAACACCATCTAATATATGTTATAAACCTAAATTAATACCTACACCACTCAAGTGGCCCCATTCAATCTTGACTCAAGCATTTCATTTAAAATAATCTCACCTACCACTCACCTAAGTTTTGTATGGAACATTCCTAGCCATTGGATGGGATCAATCTAAGCCATTGCCTCAAGAAATCCCTAAACAACCCTAAACATATCTATGGAGTCTTTTATTCATTCCATGTACCCATTTCTTCATTTTTGTTTCACGGGTTAAAGGAAAGAGGAAGAGAAGGAAGCCATGGAAAAGGAGGATAAATTTGGGGATGGATACACACAACTCCAAATCTATATCATTGTTATTTTGATTGTAATTCTAATCTACCCTATTATGTTTTTTTTTTAAATTCTATTTTGTTGTAAATTTGATTCAATGAAAATTCCCATTTGGGTTTATGGCTTTTGCCTAATAGATCTAGCTTTTTATTTGTAGTATACACACTCTTATTTAATAATAATAACATTTGATTCAATGAAAATTCTCATTTGGGTATATGGCTTTTGCCCAATAGATCTAATTTTTTTCATAGCATACACACTGTGTGATATATGAATCTATTTAATATAATACGTAAAGTCGTGCTCCTTCCCTTCAAAGTAAGTTATTTGTGTGCACGCGTTTTTACGCACACACAAACACAAACATATGTATGTATGTATGTATCATGTATGTATGTATATAGATATATATATATGTATAGGAGTATTCTATATGTCTCTCTCATTTGTGTGTGTGCGCGCATGTGGCCTGCAAAGAACTTAATTTGAAGGGAAGGGGCATGCTACGCTATTAGTATTAACCCAATTCATATATCGCTGGTGAATAGCCAACTTTTTGCTAACATAATCTCTTATCATGTCATCTCATATTTATATATGCTTTTATTTATTTAGTGGGTCGGCCTCACTACTTTGCATAATCACTACTAGATGTAAGCTTATTTATCCACATTGTTATCCACAAAATAATTTTTCGTTCAATTTTGTGAAAAAAATGTGAATTATCAACATAAAATGGTTAGAATTAAAAAGTATAATGTAAAAATTCTAAAATTTCATATTAATCAAATATAAAATTTTGGAATATCTATATTCTTGAAATTTCATTGTGGATAAATTACATTTTCTACATATAATTATAAAACATTTATATTTTTTCTGGTATTAGTCATTGTCTAAACAATCCAAAAATATTGAATGGTGAATTCATTTTCAAACCATTTCAAAGGTTCAAACAAAACTTATACAAAAGTATTAATTTTTCAATATCTAAAAAATGTAAACTATATCTATTGTGGATGAAAACATATCTCTAATTGTTTATAATTTACACTATATAATGTAACACAATCCTAACTTTTTAACTCTATTTTTATAATTAAAACAATTTTTTAATTAAAATAATTACATTACAAAATGTAAATTGTGTATTATCCACAAAAATGTATAATATAATTTTTTGACAATACTTTTATGGTTATAAAAACTCCAACTACTAAAAATTTGGTATTGAAATTTTAACACATCCAAAATTTCACATAATATTGTTGCTTGTCCACAAGCTTTTAAAACATTGATTATTCACAATTTGTAGTGCCTCGTTGTAATGCTAAATTTTGAGGTGAAATTGTTGTTTCTTCCATTGCTTTCCTCCCACGTTGGTTATAGATGTGACAGGCTAGACATGAGGAGATATAGACTGTTTTTTTTTATTATTCTCTTTGGTAGTGGTTGAAGCGCATTTTCCTTTCTCCCTGGTTAGCTGGCCGCACTCATTTATTTCTGATTTGCAAATCTTACCTGCTTCTTGTTGACTGTCTGGAGATCTCCCTTGGATATTCTGCGCGTGGAGTGGTTGAGGGACGTTTTTTCCTGTTGCGTGGGCAGAAAGGCGAGTAAAAAACAATCCTTCTGTCATGGCATTTTTCCTCCCTGTGCGCGTTTTTGTTTGATGAAGCTTCAGGCTCGTGAGGTAGGCGTGTTACCTCCACGTTTCTTTGGTGGCTGCGAGGTGTGGTCTTGTCAAAATCCATAAGAATGCCCTGCATAGTAATTAGACAGGCTGCAAGCTTGTTGCGGTATAGTCGAAGCTTTTGTGAGCGCCTCCACCAAGCGGGTTGCACAACCTTGTTGTTATCTGTTCAGGGTGGAGTATCAACGCATCTTCAATTCAGGATTCTCCTTTAAGTGACAGATCACACCCTCAGGCACAGGAGATCTATGCAATGTTGGAGAAAATGTCTTGGGAGATGAAGGTAGCAGGATATTTCTCCTAGATCATTTTTTTGTTAACTCCTGTGCATGCGTTTGCTTCTTCACTCATCTGCTACTGTTTGGATTTCTTGCTAACCAAATCTGTCAGTTTTCTTACTGGAGATTTCAGATCTGCCAGATTTCCTTCACAAATTCGCGCAGGGCAGAAAGTAGGATACCCATTTTGTGAGGATGGGTAAGGGATCAGTAAAGGGCGAGTCTGTCAGTGACAATGTTCTGAAGAAGGTTTTACTGAGCTACACCTATGTGGCCATCTGGATCTTCCTGAGCTTCACTGTGATTGTGTTCAACAAGTATATTTTGGATAAAAAGATGTACAACTGGCCCTTTCCTATTACTCTAACTATGATCCACATGGCATTCTGTTCTGCCCTGGCTGTTCTGTTGGTCAGGGTCTTGAAACTTGTGGAGCCAATTGGGATGACTAAGGAGGTCTATTTGTCCTCCATTGTGCCCATTGGAGCCCTGTATTCAATGAGCCTCTGGTTCTCAAATTCTGCCTACATTTATCTATCTGTGTCATTTATCCAGATGCTTAAAGCCCTCATGCCCGTGGCTGTGTATTCCATTGGAGTTGGGTTGAAAAAGGAGAACTTTAAGTCTAATACTATGGCAAACATGATTGGGATTTCAGTTGGGGTGGCCATTGCAGCATATGGAGAGGCCAAGTTTAATACATGGGGTGTGATGCTTCAGTTGGGTGCAGTCGGTTTTGAGGCCACAAGGTTGGTTTTGATCCAGATCCTGCTTACTTCAAAGGGAATCACCTTGAATCCCATCACCTCATTGTACTATGTTGCACCCTGTTGTCTTGTGTTCTTGACTGTACCCTGGTTGTTTGTTGAATTCCCTTTGCTCAAGGATAACTCTACATTCCACTTGGACTACTTCGTGTTTGGCACAAATTCTGTCTGTGCCTTTGCCCTTAACCTTGCAGTTTTTCTCCTGATCGGAAAGACTTCAGCTTTGACAATGAATGTTGCCGGTGTTGTGAAGGATTGGCTGCAGTTGTCAAAGCTAGAAAACCAAAGCCTCAACTTGATGTTGAGGATATAAATTCTCAGGAAAGTATCAAGAAAAAAAAAAAAAAAAACTGAAGACTCAAATGTCAATTCTTCTATTTTGCTGAACCAGGCTGAGCCAGTTGACCTTGAGAAGGGTCGAGTTGGAAATGCAGAATTTCCTACCAAGCTTAATTCACTAGACAAGCAACAGAATTTGCCAGGGTGTGAGGACTTGAGAAATGGAGTTAATAGGATGCTGGATGACATTGAAGAAGGGGAGGTCATAGGTATTATCACACTTGAAGAGCTGTTGTAGGAAGAAATTGTGGACGAAACAGATGAGTACATTGATGTACACAAGAGAACAGAGTGCTTCTATCTTCCCGGAGTTGCTCCCGAGGATTCCAAGAAGGCATGTTTCAATCACCCCCTTTCCTATGCCAAGCATGGCCGTTAACGGGTATGGATCTTCAGCAGGCGGAGGAAGAGAAGTTGCGCAGGTTGTGTTGCTGTTGCCCGAGCCCTGGTCGACGTGCTTGTTGGATTGGAAGAATTCTAATCAGGCATGTTAAATCTACTCCTTGTAATAGTTTTCTACCTTCTTTCAGTATCTTGAAATGAATTTTCTTTCCTACTGAATAGCGCCTAGACAAATGTTTTCGTGGTTGTTTATATCGCTGCCTGATTGTGTTGGTTGTTCCTTTAAATCTCGATCCAATTTTGCTGGTTTTTCTTGGAATGTCCTTTCCTCCCTTATAGCTTACTCTATTTCATATTTGTCTAAATGGGTTTCTAAATTTTGAGTGATGCAATCTAGTTCGTAGGGAAGGAAACATTATTGAGTTTTGTTTGCTTATATGACTCTCTTTTAAAAGAATTCTGTGATGGTAGTTATAATTGAAGGTTACTAAATGGAAGGTTAAGCCTTCATATCTCTGTTTGGTTGAATAAATACGTATTTCCTGTTTAGGGCCCTCCTGTTTTGCTAAAAGGTACATTAATAGTGACGTTGTGTTCTAAAACTTGTTTAAGCCTGTGGGCATTCCTTACTTTTTGTTTGATTAGAAAATGGCATTTGGGTTTTGCTTTAGAACTGTACATGGTTGACTGTTGTACCTAGTCTAGAGGAGGATAACTGGCATCTATTTTGGCCTCTACGTGTTGAGAGAATTACTATACCTACTTCTTGATGTAAACTCTTGTTTGATTAAAGCAAGGGGAAACATTGTAAGTTTAATTGAATGAAATCTCTACCATTTTTATTAAGGGTCGCAAGCAAGCTGTTACTAGCTGGACTGAAACAAAAGTTGTAGGTGAACCCATGGTATTGGACTCGCGAACTCGTTTCCTGTTAGATGACAGCTGATTTCAGTGATATTATCATAGGTGGCTGTTATATTTATCTGTTTGATATTTGCTAGACTTTTCCTCGATAAGCCCACATGGATCGGGTAAAATTTCCATCTTCTATACCTTTGGCAAGGAGTTCATAGAACTTCTAGGCCTGACTGCACTGCGTAACCTTCCTGATGGATATGTGCGTTGGTTCTTGTTTTGTGCTTGTACTCGTGGTAAGGTCTTTTGAGTCTGGGGCATCGTTGGTGTTTTACCCTCTGCGTATCGAATCCCTTTGTTTTCGAACTCGAATACCTTATACTTCAAACTTGGTTACTAAAAGGTCCCATTTTGTGGCCTTGTTAAGGAAATCAAATTTTATTTTAATGTTTATTGACATTGTCTGAATTATATAAAAATTACTAACGACTTTTGGGTTTAGTCTTCCCTTATATTATGTAGAGAAGTTGACGATTAGGATAGGGTTTGTTGGTAGAATAATGGCCCTTTCTGTGTCTCTTTTGTATGCTTTTGGAAAAGTGGATTTGTTTTGGTTAACTAGTGCTACGTTTAAGAAATCCTATAAGGAGGTAGTGGTAAACTCCTTGGTTAAAACCGAAACTATTGTTGTGTTCTTTTAAGGGCGTCGAACCCATATTACTATGAAGCCCCCCTGGGAGAATTGGATAACGTCATTTTGCTTCGCGCCTACGATCATAATTAGTACGTTTTGTCTTATCTTGGACCCCTTTAGTTGGATGGAGTAAGTTTTGGATTCCAATCACGTAATCCATAGGATTACATGAAGGAGATATCAACACTCTTGACTTTCTTGTTCCTAACCCATAAGGTCTTGCCTTGTTTTATGTGATTTTGTTCTAACTGGTATTTTGACTTTCTCCTTGTTGGATTTAGATTTCTTTCTCATGTGAATAATTTTAGAGTTGTGGGTTGTGTTTTAATCCATTTTTGAATTAGAACATTCCTTTCTTGATATTGTTAAATGTTAGCTTACTGTTGCAATGTGTAGCCTTAACATGCTCAGTTCTTGCGAACTGACTTTAGTTAATATTTGTGCAGATGGATTATGCGAGTAGACTAGAGGAAAAGAGTGTTAAAGGTTCATCTGTACAATTTTTGAAGTACCTTGTAAAAATGTCGAATGTATTGTAGAGTATTGTTGTTGTAACTGTTGAAACTTTGGTTTGTTTGGATAACATGTGAAAGATGAAATTTGATTACCGCTTGGTTATGGGATATTCTAGTGTATTTTTAAATCCTTAGAATAGTAGTGTGGCATGTTCCATGTTATTACTCTCTTGCTCCCTAGTCATGGTTCAATAGAGATAGTATGTCCCTTTGATTTGTGCATCATGTTGGAATGAATTGATATAACCTTGTTTTGTTTCCGCAAACGAGTACTGTTAAACTTTGCTCTTGAGTTAAAATGTTGAGTTGTAAATCCTCCTAAGGCATAGTAGCAATGAGTTTGTAAGCACTATAAAGTGAACTGGATAGTCCTTATAAAAGTAAAACTAAAATTTATATAGATGAATATATTAATGTAGATGTGATCTACTCGATAGCATTGAGACCTGGAACAATCAAGAGGAAACTATCTTTTATGTGAAATATGATAACTTATTATTATTTTTTTTTATTCGAGCCAAGCTAATAAACATTATCCTTTTATGGTGAAACCTTAAATGATCTCATGGTGAAATCAATGGTTAGATTTTAGAAAATGATAGGATTTAATAAGTAGGAGTGAAAGTGATTAATAAAACCTTAAATATCTCTTTATCGTTTGAAATGTTCCCCTTTGTCAAACTTAATTAAGTAAAGTCTAGATGGAACATTTAACCAATCTCGATAAACTCTTAACTTCAATGAAAGTTTGATAGTAAACAATGTGACCCTGAAGCTAAATTCTGCTGTCCTGTTCTGTTAATCCTTGCCTTGATTCATGGTGATATTTCTTAAGCAAGGTCAATATTTAATCCTTAAACAAGAAGGCTATTGTTATGAACCCTAAGTGGTACTTATCACTCAATCGGAGCTTATGCCTTCACCTGTGCAATAGAGTTGTGGAACATGTGTTAGTGGCTTGAATAAGATTAATCAACCTTGTAAGAAATGGAAAATGTTCTAAAATCAAATGAATAAGAAATATTTGGACATAAAATTGATGATCCCAGTTTAGAAAGCTTGGCCTTAAGTTATTTAGTCAAATCGTTGAAAATAAAGAAGTTCTCCCTTGTGAAAAGAGTTGTGTGAATCATTACATGAAATTTTATAAGAACGTAAGTTAAGAATTAAGAGACACTCTAGTAAACAAGAAAATTTAACAAGAAATTCCTCATGGGATGCCCTAGCTGTGTGTGTGTCATGTGGATTGGACTTCCATGTTGTCTTGTCAAAAGAAGAGTACATTGTCCTTGATATGTGTGAACGTTTCCGTGCTGAACTTGTGGTCTCCCCCGTAACAAGTGGTTCCAAGTGTTGGTTATAACCTTGTGACGACATGTTGTGTCGTGTTGAGTCAAAGCAAGTTAAAAATAAAAAAGTTATCCTGTATTTCACCGTGTTGTTCTCGTGTGAGAATTTATTGGGTCGTTACACAATTTATGAAATTTTGTAGTGAGCCTACAATTTTTACTATAATAGTTTATGAATATGCGTAAAAACTATGTTTTGGTAAATTTTAGATTTAATTTTTCTATATTTGGTGATGGATGTTGTAATCTTTAATGTCTTTTATGATATCGGTTATAATATAATAGATATACTATTTTTCAAAACACTTTAATGAAATTTATGTGTTTTTTTAGTTTGTTGCACAGAATTTATTCCACATGAATCTGCTTTTATTTTTTTGATTTGTCGACGCAAATTACTTGGATCGGAGAGAAAGGCAATGTTAGTATTGGATTGGAGGAGTAAAACTTTTGTTTCTTCTAGGAAATAAAACATTTTATTTTATTATTTTTATCATCCTTAATGATTGAAAATAGTCAAATTATTGTTTTATCATCCCGTTAGAGAAAGACAAGATGAGACAAAAATAGAAATTCAGAAATTAATTTTAATCTTACATAACAGAGTTGTCCATAAGAGGAAGAAAAAAAAATACAATACATAAAAAAATAGATTTGTATTATATTTCATAAATCAAATACATTGAGACAAAAAGGATTGTATTTGCCAAAGAACAGAGCTACTTGTACTCTTGTTTACACGCCTTCTTATTCTTTCTAAAACTAAGTATTCCCTCTTCTTACAATGCAAAAAGAAACAGAGTTTTTATTATTTAAAATGCAGAAGCTTCCAGATTAGAAAAATGGAAGTGTCTAGATGCATACGAAAAGAAGTTAGGAGAAGGAATTAAATGTGGTGGGTGGAGTGGTTTGTTAGCAAAAGGCAGAGGAGATTAGGTATACGTAAGTGGATGTCCATGTCTACCAAAACTCCCCTTTAATCTTCACTACCATGTATATCAACTATGCCTATGCTTTCCCAAAGATGCTCAAACACATTCTTTGCAAGCGGCTTTGTGAAGATGTTTTCTAGTTGCTCTTTGCACCTACAAAACTCAAGATGAATGTCACCATTGTTCACCATTCTCAAATAAAATGATATCTTGTGTCAATATGTTTGCTGCGTTTATGGAAGACATCATTTTTAGACAATGCTATACTGTGTTATTTTCACAATAAATCTTTGTAGCTCCTTTTTTTGTATGCCACAAATATGAAAGTATTCTTCTCATCAAAAGTGTCCTACATGAAGCTGCTAATGTGGTTGTAACATATTCGGCTTCACTGATGAGAGTGTCACAATTGGTTGTTTCTTTGATGCCCAAGAGATATCAGCTGAACCAAGATGGAAAATGTAATCTGGAAGTACTCTTCCTATCATCCAAGCTACCTCCCGACTCTATCCGTATATCCAATCAGCTTGTATTTATCTCAAGATGTATTCAAAATCCCAAAGTTCTTTGTTCTAGATATATACCTTAAAAAAATTTCAGCCTTCCAATGTGATAACTTTGGTTTTTCCATGAATCTAGAAAGAAGACTAACCCCATACATGATATCCAGTCTTGTGGAGGTTAGATATATGAGGGCTGCCAACTAATCTTTTAAATAAAGTTGCATCAACACTAGTACTTTTTTTCGTCCTTATTAAGTTTTCAACCCAATGCAATTGGTGTAGGGGTTGCATTCACATTTGTCATCTTGAATATTTCCACAAGTCAATAGCATATTTACTTTGACATATAAAAAGCCTTGATCACTTTGACTTACCTCTATTCCAAGAAAGTATCTCATGATCCCCAAATCGGTCATATCAAATTCACTTTCTGATGCCTGATGCCCAGTTCGCATTGCCCAGTTCTTGTCACGGTGACCTATTTGTTGATCATCAAATGACTGTGTGTAATTCTGATGTCTTGGACCATGTCTCAGTGATGTTTTAGCACCTTCCCTCTCCTTCTTGCTTTCTCGAGTCATTATTGACACCTCTATGTGTGGACTATGTAATGTCCTGTGTGTCACTATTTAAAGGAGGATCTTGTTGTCACATGGTTAAGCTGGATCATTGGTCATTATTGATGTGAGTAGAAATTATTTATATTTATAGTATATAATGATAACAATGTTGTTTTAATTTAATTATCGATTGGCCTCTATTTTATAGTATTATTGTTTTACAAAGATTATCGAAATGGTATATATATGTCTTTGTTAATATGATTAATAATTATTTTAAGTGGTAATAATAATAATAATATTAACAATATTATTATTTTAATTATCGATCGATTTATAACTCATTATTTTTATTGTCGATTGTTATCAACTTCATTATTAATTATCGTTAAGTGATTTAATTGTTTGGTTGGTCTCTTTGAAATGAACCCCGCTCTATGCTAAGGAAGGGGTTACCCGCCTCGGTGCCATGGTCATTCCTTGCTTCGTGTTTACTTTTGAATGTCAACCTCTAGTTTTCTTCGCTTGGTCGCTTAGGCCTGTTCACAAGTTATTTAATCATTGTGGGTAATGGAGAATTTGATTCTTACTTCCTCTAGCTTGCTCATGTGTACGTGATTTAATTTTCTTAGGTTGAATAGTAATCATACAAAAATTCTTATACCTTTTTAGCTTATGAGAACTGTTCGGGTAATCTTGTAACTCCTTTTACATTTTTATTAATATAATCTTCTTGCGTATGCTTTGTGAGCTTACCTTAGTTAGTAGAGATTTTTTTATCCCGTATCTTTGCATAAGGAGGGGCTCTTGGGGGCGCTAGGTCATGGTGAGGACTGCCGTTTTTAAAACTTTTAAACTTCTTTCACCTACCCTCCACTGCCACCTTGGCCGACCAGGTCCATTCGCATGTCTTGTTGCAAGTAAATGGCATTAGACTCCTCCCAACCACCGAACTACCAATAGTTATGGTATTTTAATGCATCCTTCTTGGCGTGTTTGAATTTCCTTATTGGTGGCCACACATCCTCCATTTATTAATTCTTGATTTGCTAATCTACTTGCCTTTTTGGTCTGCTTGCTATATTCTTCCCTAGCCACATTATTTTGTGTGGTCTCATGGACTGGTTTTATCACGGCTCTTGCAGACTGGTTCCTTGTTGTGGAGGGGCGTGGAAACTTTCTGGAGATACGTGGTTGGTTTTGAACCCCTTGCATGGCTGCGTTCTCCCCCCCCTCTTTCCTGTACCAAACGTGGAAATCCTGATTTCCCTTCACCGTGGTTTCCTCTTATTCCTCTTTTTGCTAGCAAATTTTCTCTGCCTCTTTCTTGACTACATGAATGTTGGGTTAGGCGAACTGATCAGCTTCGACATCTTTTTGTTCCTTGTTGGATATCCTTCCCTTCTTACCTTGCTACATGGAAATGCAGTGAGACCACATCTCTTTGAGGCAGTTTTTCAAACAGTTTGCTTCCTCGTGGGTGCTTCCACACCATACAAAAGAAAAATTTGATTTTCCATTGTGCTGGATGGATGTCCATGTTCTCGCTCTAACATTCCCTTCGGACATGCGTTGGGAGGATGTTGGAAAGTATTTTAGACCACTACCCTAGCTCGAACTCCCCGCCATGCCAACGTGGAGATGATCGATGTTTGGGCAACCAACAAGCTTGAAGAAAATGGAATTAGGCTTGGGTTGCTGTTGCAGGCTCTGTTTTAGCGTGTCCTTGTCTTGGGAAGCACATTAAAGGCATGATAAGCCCTAACCCTCTCTCTTAATGGTTTATTCCCTTTAGTATTTGGGTAAATCAATCTCTGCAATTTTTCTTTGAATTCTGTAGAGATGGGTTTCAATGACTTATAATCATAATTGCATTAGCTGATCTCTCTCCCCTTTATAGTTTATCTTAATTACTTTTTGACAAGAAGAAATCTCTCCAGTGATTCTTGCTTATCGATCTTATAAAGTTGGTTTATCTTTTTGCCATGTTTTATCCTGTGAACAGTGGTCTCTGTAGAAAATATTGTGGTGTGTGAATGAGTTTTAGAATATTTCTTGTATTGTTTTTATTATGTAGAACATGGCTTGAAAATGGGAAATTTTCTCGAAAGACTGTGTTGTCTTTTAATGTGGATTGATAATAATATAAACCCCCCATTAGGATTGGGGGCTTCTATTTGGGGAGATTCGTACTGGTTTTACTAGTCTTTCTAGATACCATCTTACACTTTTGTTTATCGTTTACTTTGGGGATTATTGAAAACCCTCACTAGGCCCTCTCGTTATTATTATTTCTATGAGCTTATTTTTACATTGGGATGCTCTGAAGCATGTGTTGATGGGGTTTTTTTTTGTGACCTTTTTGAATATGGTAAGCACATAAGACATTAGCTTGTGTGGATAATTATATGGCTTAAGTTTGAGGCACTACTTGGATCTTCGAATCAGTTAAAGTAATATTGGATACATCAAACTCTCATGAATGTGTAAATTCTTCAAGTTGACTGACATGTGATGGCCCTCATGCATATGAATTTAGGCAATGCTTGAAATATGAAATTACAAATTTATCCTATACTTTGACTTCAAGCTTTTTGAAATGCTTTTTGGTAGGAAAACATATGAATAGGGAAGTTATGAGAACTACCCTAAAATGGATTCATACACAGCCTTAAGTAAAGGTGACAACTACCATAATGGGACTGTACATACCATGTATGACAGTAAGGATAGAAGTTGACCTGAAATTATTTAACTTCATTATATAGAACAATAATTAGTACCCATAAATTGGGATATGCAAGCGGAGGTTGAATTATATAATATGATATATTATGTTATCGGGTAACCAAGAAGGATAAATATGTTATTTAAATTCTTGGTTAACAAGTGGAATATCTTCCGGCATTTACGATGATTATTATGTTAGCTAAAAAATAAATTGATACTTGCATCTCATTAGGAGTTGAGATAATGTTGATACTTGTATTTATAGTGGCTTGGACCACGCTTACATATCTTAGCTAGTCAAATGTATCTTTGACTTATTAGCAAAATATGGCAATATTGTTGATCGTAACTCATTCCAATGAGTTGGAATCTTATACTAATAGAAACATATAAAGACATGGTAATAAGCAACCAAAAGGATATCTAAATAAGATATGGACTTGTGGATTGGTGGAATCTTTGTTAACATAAGTATATTCTTAATATGGGAGATAAATATCAAAATTATACTTACATATCATTGATTATCTACGAAGGTTTGATACTTAGGTAATATCGATGACTAATATAAGATTGCTACTTGTTTTTATGATAGAAACTTAATGTCGTTGGTGCTTTTATTTAATTGAAAGATAATATTATTGGATACTTATATATGTTAAGTAGGTTGAAGGTATTAAGTGAGCATTATTATTATTACTGTAATTTAATTATGATTAAATGCAAGGTTAAGGTTGTATATCTATCCACTTGGAATTTTTTTCATATGTAAGCATATTTTTAGGGAAGTGAACAATAATGGGTATGAAATGTATTATCATGAGATGTGCGCTTAAGATTTGAATACATGATTTGAATTTTTTTATAGGGATTATTGCAACCTTTCATTTATGTAAATGTTAGATGGCATAAATTATTAGATGAGGATTATATCTTATCATGCTCGATTCTAGCGAACTGAATTTAGTTAATATTTGTGCGAGATGGTTTATGCGAGTAGACTAAAGGAAAATAGTGTAAAAGTTTCATCAATTCAAATTATGAAGCTTCTTGCAAAAGTGTCCAATGCATTGTAAATTTTGTAACATTGCTTGCAAAGGAGTTTAGAAGATCTCTTGTCTTGGTATGTTCGGAAAACTACGTGATGAAGTGTCCTTTCCTTTTGTTTGTTAAACTGGTAACTTACCTTTGGGAGAAATAATATTCAATCTTTACATTGATATGAGCATTTTTAAAGTTTACCCTTAAGAATAAATACAGAGTTAAAACTTTCCGAGACCTTGTAATGATGTGTTAGAAGTAAAATAAAATGGAGCACGGTTAACCCTTAGGAAAGTTAACTAAAAATCATATTCAAATAAATTAATGTAGAGGTGATCTACCTGAGAACAAACAATTCCTTAAGTAATCAAAGGTGAAACTATCCTTGTAAAGTAAAATTTTATAATTTGTTAACCCTAGCTAAGCTAGCAAACATTATCCTTATATGGTGACTTCTTAAACGAGCTTAAGGGAAACCAATGGTTAGTTGTTAGAAGATAATAAGATTTATTAAGTAGGAGGAAACAATTTATAAACCAAAAATTTATCTCTCGGCCTTTTGGAAAGTAAATAGTTTCTTTTTAAAGCTCTTCCAAAGAAGCCTAAGTAAAATCTTTAATATTTGTGGATAAAACCTCAAGCTCCAAATAAACCTTGGTAAAAACTAATGACGTCCTAAGGATGAATTCAATTGACCTTCTTCCTTTAACTTTATCCAAGGTACCTTGTAATTTTATCTTAAGTTTGTTAAACGTGAACCGATGTTGTCATAAGGGCATGAACGAGTTCTAGTAACGTAAGTGTGAATAGATGGCCTTGTGGAATTAAATTACCATCTTTATCAAATAAATAAATAAAACAAATAATTGTCATAAAGGAGAAGACTTTAAGTGAACTACTCTACAGTGTATAAGAAAATAACTCAGTTGGTAAGATGAATTTGTGTGAATCATATCTTGAATCTCTTTGAAAACATAAGTCATGCTTTAAAGGGTGTTTTTTCAAAATAAATATCTTTCAATCATTTCTTACGGTGGGTTGCCCTAGCTGTGAGAGTGTCATGTGGTTGGACTTCTATGTTGTTCTGTCAAAAAGAAAAGTGTATTATCCTTTTGGGTGTGAACGTTTCCATGCTGACCTTGTGGTCATCCTCATAATAAGTGGTTCCCAGAGTTAGTTGTAACCTTGGTGATGATAGGTTGTGTCATGTTATGTGTCAAGTAAGTCAAAAAAAAATTATCCTGTGTTTTCCTATGTAGTCTTGTGTGTCTGAATTAGTGGGCGTTACACTTGGTATCGAGCATAGGTTCATGCTCTCAAATCTATTGGCCATATTGGAGTTATGATGGTGATGGTGTTGTATGATGGTGTTACATAAAGATGATGGTATTACATGATAGTGTAATGTAGCCAAATTAAGAACAAACTAGATATGTGCAAATATTATGAACTCCAAAAGAAAATAGATCTCCTTTTTTGTTCTCAAATAATTAATTACAATGTTTCCTAAATAGGAAAAAAACTCCCAATTCAAGTTGCCAAGTAAACTCTAGCTAACTCGACTAAATCTACTCTAGGTGGTGGAAATTACTATTTTTAGCGAGCTTTACTAGAACTCTTATTCTTAGTAAGTTCGCATGCTTATTCCTACGGGCACAGAAATTGCCACGCATCTTCTACATCCCTAAATTAGAGGAATTGCCAACTTTCTAACTCATAATGCAATTAATAGACTAAAATTAACTAATGCTCAAAAATAGGAAAAAAACTGAACTATAACTTAAATCCTAATTTTCGGCCTCAAGATGGTGGATTTAGGGCCAAAACGTGTCGAAAACTTGCCCCAACCGGTTCTGTCTGAGATTCTGAAACCTCTTGTAAAGGGTTTGTGCATAATCCACAGGGAGAAATTTATCTTTCAGCTTCTTCTCCATCTTACTCCACGTCTTAATTCTTTCTTTCCCCTTTCTTGACCGCTCTTTACTGCGGTGATCCCACCATAACATAGCATGACCTTTCAATTTCGTGCATGCAAATTTTACCTTCTTTTCTTCTGACATAGTCTTCCACTCAAAAAAATTTCCCATGCTAGTCAACCAGTCTATTAGCTCCTCTGGTTTTAGACTACCACCATACTCTGAAACATCAACTCTTATCCCATCATTCTTTCCTTCTAATGCTCGAAGCATCCTTTCTTCAAAAGCTAATGGTGGTGCTTGCGTTTCCTCCTCTTCACAAACTTCTTCTTCATCTATGTCATCTCCACCTTGATTTCCTCTCTGGGTTATCATTGCAGCAAGCGCAATAACTTGTCTCTGTAGATCTTGCATATTTCTATTCATCTGTGCAATACTGCCTCCTCTTCCTCTTCCTCTTCCTGCCATTTTTTTTTTAAAATACTTCGAACCAGCTTTGATACCAGATAATGTAGCCAAATTAAGAACAAACCAGATATGCTGCAAATATTATGAACTCCAAAAGAAAATAGATCTCCTTTTTTGTTCTCAAATAATGAATTACAATGTTTCCTAAATAGGAAAAAAACTCCCAATTCGAGTTGCCAAGTAAACTCTAGCTAACTCTGACTAAATCTACTATAGGTGGTGGAAATTACTATTCTTAGCAGCTTTACTAGAACTCATTATTCTTAGTAAGTTCGCATGCTTATTCCTATGGGCACAGAAATTGTCACGCATCTTCTACATCCCTAAATTAGAGGAATTGCCAACTTTCTAAATCATAATGCAATTAATAGACTAAAATTAACTAATGCTCGAAATAGGAAAAAAGCTGAACTATAACTTAAATCCTAATTTTCGCCTCAAGATGGCGGATTTAGGGCCCGAAACGGACACCGGAACTCAAGTTATGACCTTGTCAAGTTCCTGCTAATTCAGCGCATCATAGTGGCTGATATTAGAAGAGTAATGTGGTATAAATGTGATGTGATTGATGTCGTAATTGTGATATTATGAATGCACATGATGTGCATGCCACGTAGTGCGTATTTATTACCATGTTGACGTGTTGGGGATGGGAGTATTCTCTCTCCTTATTTTGAATTCTATGAAGAGTTCACGTGTGAATTCTTGTTTGTGATGTGTGAAAAGAATTCTAATGTGGATGATGGAGTGTTGAAGCATTGTGGCATATTGTGATATGTTGGTGTATCAATGTGTTGTATGACTAGATTGATGTAAAATGGAATGAGTTGTATCATGATGTTTTTTTACCATGTTTTGAAGAAATGTGTGTATCACCTTGTTAAGTAACAATGGATGTTATGTTGTGATGTTACTATGTTCATCATATGTATGATTTGTGTAATATGTAATGATTCATGTTGTGATATAGGGGCATACAGTGAGCATATGAACCCTATTGTGTAGTGATTGCACTTTGGGTGTAGAATGTGGTAAAGTGATGTATTACACCCGATGAATGTATGATTGTGATCTACCCTATATACATACCATACGTAAGATGTTATGGTAGTTATGTGTGTACCACCATTTGTGTGAGTAATGTAGTTATATGTTATGTTGTGAACCTTACACTCACCGACCCTGAGGGAAATCGGTAAACTGTGTATGTTTGGAGTGAGAAGATGTTTACCGTTGGCCAATCACTCGAGCCGAGTATGAGTTAGGAAGTGGAGCCTTACATAGGCTGAAAACCCACTTTTGTTCATTTGGTATGTGTGGCACTTGTTCAACGGGTGTCATGCATATTGTGTTTCATGGACACCTTAGGCTCAGTAGATGGTGACTTGTACTCTTTTCTCTCTCTTGATATGGTTGTCATATGGGTTCAACCTATGTGATTTTGACTATGTAGAACCTTGTTGAAGTGGTGTCGAGATGATTCAAATTGAGATGATGACAGTTGTATTATGGATATGTATTTTTTTACAAGTCGAGGATCGATGTTCGAGTCTTTAGCAACTCATTGAGTACCCCTTTGGTGGCAGGATAAGGCCACACAGCTTATCATAATGTGACATTATTATAAGTGTATTTTATTCGTAGATTGATCTTTTTACTTTATTTTTGCTATGACCAACAATTTTCTTGATTGCCATGCATTACATTTTGGACATTTCCTTGGGTTGTGGTACTAACACTCAGATTTTGCACTAACTATGGCCATTTGGTCAGTTGTTTTACTTGGTTTTGAATCTTCTTCCAAAACTTAAGATTTTACCACCTTGCCCAAGGCTTTGTACTTTGCCGCTTGGCATTTTCATAGGATTGATATGTTGGTTCTAGTGTCGTGATGTCCTGGAATAGGGTCATGGGATGCACCATGGAATGGTTGGACTTATGGACCCCCTTCGAATCAGATGGGGTACGCCCCAGGAGTTATAGATAACTAGCGGGTTTTTGAACCACGAGTTATTATGTCACTTGGGTTAGGAGTGTCCAAACCCTATGTGTCTTGGGCCATGGGGACAACCGGCCTCCTTGAGGGAGGCATAAGAGACTTGAGGAAGGCATAAGAGTTTGAGGGAGGCATAAGATACTTGTGTGTATGGTTGATGTTTCGGGATATATGTTGAGTTATTGTGATGTTTGGTTACAATGTTATGATATATGTGTTACTCATATCAGTTCGATATATTTTGTGATGTTGTGGATATGGCATTGTTGCCCTTGTGGACACTATGTACCTGCGCTTTTGTTCGGAGTTATGTGAATTTTTTTCATCTGTGGAATTGAGCAAATGTATGGATGTCATAGTACACCTTGTTCAAGTATTATATTTGTTAGTCATGGTTATTTGACAAGTACTATGCTATGTGGACCGTGCCTATTCCCTTTCGAGGTGAGTGATCTTGTGTTGTGTAATACAGTCATGAAGAATATACTTGTGTGTTTTGATTCTATAGTGTCTTGTCTAACTTCGGTAGGGTGTTGTGTTAGCAGTTCATGTTGGGAACCCACAATAAGGAATAAACCAAAACTCTTCAATAATGAAATTTTAAAAGTAATTAAACTAAGAATAATGTTAATGGAAAGAGACTCGTGAAATAATAAATAAGAGGGAACTACCAATCTTCACAGAACCTTGAAAGTTAAAATTTCTACCAAATGTTCCTAAGGCTACCCTGTGGCTGTTCTTTAATCGGCTAAAATTTTAAACCATGGGGTGCACTTTCTCCTTTATCTGTCCTTTGTTGTTTACCATTTCTTTTCCTCTGTGTTATGTCGCATCAAGGATGATGCTTTTCTTAAGGGGAGGAGGATGTGATGCCCGTTTAGCGGTTACCCCAGTTCTTGTCACAGTGACCCTATTTGCTTGAGCATCGAATGACTGTGTGTAATTTCGTTGTCTTGGACCATGTCTCAGTGATGTTTTAGCACCTTCCCTCTCCTTCTTGCTTTCTTGAGTCGTTATTGACACCTCTGTGTGTGGACTGTAATGTCCTGTGCGTTAACCTATTTAAAGGAGGATCTTGTTGTCGCATGGTTAAGCTGGATCATTGGTCATTATTGATGTGAGTAGAAATTATTTATATTTATAGTATATAATGATAATAATGTTGTTTTAATTTAATTATCGATTGGCCTCTATTTTATAGTATTATTGTTTTACATTATTGTCGAGCTGGTATATACGTCTTTGTTAATATGATTAATAATTATTTTAAGTGGTAATAATAATAATAATAATAATAATAAAATAATAATAATAATAATAATATTAACAATATTATTATTTTAATTATCGATTGACGATAACTCATTATTTTTATTGTCGATTGTTATCAACTTTATTATTAATTATCGTTAAGCGATTTTATTGTTTTGTTGGTCACTTTGCAGAATGAACCCCGCTCCGCGCTAAGGAAGGGGTTACCCGTCTTGGTGCCATGGTCGTTCCTTGCTTCGTGTTTGCTTTTGAATGTCAACTTTGTATTTTTTGCGTTTGGTCGCTTAGGCCTGTTCGCATGTTGTTTTAATCATTATGAGTAATGGAGAATTTGATTCTTACTTCCTCTAGCTTGCTTGTGTGTACGTGATTTAATTTTCTTGGGTTGAATAGTAATCATACAAAAATTCTTATACCTTTTTAGCTTATGAGAACCGTGTATATTCTTCAAATTGGTGACATGTGATGGCCCTCGGGCATACGAATTTAGGCAATTCTTGAAATATGAAATTACAAATTTATCCTATACTTTGACTTCAAGCTTGTTGAAATGCTTTTTGGTAGGAAAACAGATGAATAGGGAAGTTATGAGAACTACCCTAAAATGGATTCATACACAGCCTTAAGTAAAGGTGACAACTACCATAATGGGACTGTACATACCATGTATAACAGTAAGGATAGAAGTCGACCTGAAATTATTTAACTTCATTATATAGAACAATAATTAGTACCCATAAATTGGGATATGCAATAGAGGTTGAATTATATAACATGATATATTATTTTATCAGGTAACCAATAAGGATAAATATGTTATTTAAATTATTGGTTAACGAGTGGAATATCTTCCGCATTTACGATGATTATTATGTTAGCTAAAAAAATTTGATACTTGCATCTCATTAGGAGTTGAGATAATTTTGATACTTGTATTTATAGTGGCTTAGACCACGCTTACATATCTTAGCTAGTCAAATGTATCTTTGACATATTAGCAAAATATGACAATATTGTTGATCGTAACTCATTCCAATGAGTTGGACTCTTATACTAATAGAAACATAAAAAGACATGGTAATAAGCAACCAAAAGGATATCTAAATAATATATGAACTTGTGGATTGGTGGAATCTTTGTTAACATAAGTATATTCTTAAAATTGTTAGATAAATATCAAAATTATACTTACATATCATTGATTATCTACTAAGGTTTGATACTTGGGTAATATCGATGAATAATATAAGATTGATACTTGTTTTTATGATAGAAACTTAATGTCGTTGATGCTTTTATTTAATTGAAAGATAATATTATTGGATACTTATATATGTGAAGTAGGTTGAAGGTATTAAGTGAGCATTATTATTATTACTTTTATTTAATTGAAGTAATTTAATTATGATTAAATGCAAGGTTAAGGTTGTATATCTATCCACTTGGAATTTTTGTTCATATGTAAGCAAATTTTTAGGGAAGTGAACAATAATGGATATGAAATGTATTATCTTGAGATGTGCGATTAAGATTTGAATACATGATTTGAAATTTTTTGATAGGGATTATTGCAACCTTTCATTTATTTAAATGCTAGATGGCATAAATTATTAGGTGAGGATTATATCTTATCATGCTCAGATTCTAGCGAGCTGACTTTAGTTAATATTTATGCGAGATGGTTTATGCGAGTAGACTAAAGGAAAAGAGTGTCAAAGTTTCATCGAGTTCATTTTATGAAGCTTCTTGTAAAAGTGTCCAATGCGTTGTAAATTTTGTAACATTTCTTACAAAGGAGTTTAGAAGATCTATGGTATTGGTATGTTCGGAAAACTACGTGATGAAGTGTCCTTTCCTTTTTGTTGTTAAACTAGTAACTTACCTTTGGGAGAAATAATATTCAATCTTTACATTGATATGAGCATTGTTAAACTTTACCCTTGAGAATAAATGCTGAGGTAAAACTTTCTTAGACCTTGTAATGATGTGTTATAAGTAAAATAAAATGGAGTGGTTAACCCTTAGTAAAGTTAACTAAAAATCATATTCAAATAAATTAATGTAGATGTGATCTACTCGAGAACAAATGATTCCTTAAGTAATCAAAGGTGAAACTATCCTTGTAAAGTAAAATTTTATAATTTGTTAACCCTAGCTAAGCTAGCAAACATTATCCTTATATCGGTGACTTCTTAAACGAGTTTAAGGGAAACCAATGATCAGTTGTTAGAAGATAACAAGATTTATTAAGTAGGAGGAAACAATTTAAAAACCACAAAATTTAGCTCTCATCCTTTTGGAAAGTAAATTGTTCCTTGTGTAAAGCTCTTCCAAGGTGAAGCCTAAGTAAAATCTTTAATTTTTGTGATAAAACCTCAAGCTCCAAATAAACCTTGGTAAAAACTAATGACGTCTTAAGGATGAATTCAATTGACCTTCTTCCTTTAACTTTATCCAAGGTGCCTTGTAATTTTCTCTTAAGTTTGTTGAACGTGAACCGATGTTGTCATAAGGGCATGAACGAGTTCTAGTAACGTAAGTGTGAATAGATGGCCTTGTGGAATTAAATTACCATCTTTATCAAATAAATAAATAAAACAAATAATTGTCATAAAGGAGAAGACTTTAAGTGAACTACTCTACAGTGTATAAGAAAATAACTCAATTGGTAAGATGAATTTGTGCGAATCATATCTTGAATCTCTCTCGAAAACATAAGTCATGAGTTAGAGGGCGTTTTATCAAAATAAATAACCTTCAATCATTTCTTACGGTGGTTTGCCCTAGCTTTGTGAGAGTGTCATGTGGTTGGACTTCTATGTTGTTCACAAAAAGAAAAGTGTATTATCCGTTTGGGTGTGAACGTTTCCATGCTTTGACCTTGTCGTCATCCTCATAATAAGTGGTTCCCGAGTTAGTTGTAAACTTGGTGACGACAGGTTGTGTCGTGTTATGTGTCAAACAAGTGAAAAAAATTATCCTATGTTTTCCTATGTAGTCTTGTGTATTTGAATTAGTGGGCGTTATACTTTCCATGGCTTCCTTGAATGATTTAATTGACATGTTACCCGTGAATATCAAATCATCTACATATAAGAAAACTATCAAGATTTCTCCTTAATAATTTTCTTTGACATATAAAGTTTATTCATTGCCACTCTTGCTAAACCCATTGTTCACAAGGTAAGAGTATATCCTGCAGTGCATCAAGCTCTAGGAGCTTGCTTCAAACCATATAGTGCCTTTTTCAGTTTGTATACCTTATGTTGTTCTCCCAAAACTTGATAACCAGGTGGTTGTTTTATATACACTTCTTCTTCTAAAATTCCATTCAATTTTGCTTATTTGACGTCCATTTGGTAAACCTTCCAATTGTTTTGAGCTGCTACGGATAAAACCATCCTAATGCTATCCAATCTTGCCACTGGTGTGAATGTTTCATTGTAGTCTATGCCAGGTAGTTGTGTGAAGCCTTTAGCTACTAGTCTTGCCTTGTGTTTCTCTAATTTTCCATCAGCATTATATTGCCTTGTAAACCCACTTGAATCCAATTACATCCTTGCCTTTAGGAAGCTCTACTAGATCCCAAGTTTGATTTTTTTCAATTGATTGAATTTCTTAATTCTTGGCTGTAATCCAATTTTCATCTTTAATGGCATCCTCAAAATAAATTGGATCAGCTTGTGTTAAAAATGCAAAATTAGAGTATAAATCATCATTTTCAGCCTCTTGTATTTCATCATAAATCTCTCTTAGACTACGTGACTTCTTTGAAGTGTTTATAGACCTTGATCATAGTGATGCAAGTGTTGGATTCGAAGATTCACTTCTGTTATTACTTGCTGGAGTAGTTGGATTTGGAGTGGTGGGTGCCTTAGAAGGCATTATAGGAACATATGCTTGAGTATTAGGAATCACAACTTGAGTTTCATTCTCCTCATTCTCTTGTGGAACACTAGCTGCAATTGTAGTCGTTTTGTCTATACTGCCATCCCACGCTTCTTCTTCAACAAAATCAACATCACGGCTTATTATGACCTTCTTTGTGATAGGATTATATAACTTATATGCCTTGGATTGTTCACTATATCCCACAAATATGCACTTCTCTCCTCTATCATCTAGTTTCTTTCTCAACTCTTGAGGTATCAAGGAGTATGCCACACATCCAAAGACTCTCAAATGTGCTATATTATGCTTCCTTTTGCTCCAAGATTCTTCTGGTATTTTATTTATCACTGCTTTTGTTGAACATCTATTTAATATGTATACTTGAACATGCAAATCCGCTTGAGCCCAATACTCATTTGTAGGTATTTTTCTTTTATCATACTTTGTGCCATTTCCATAATTGGATTTTTTTTTCTATTAGCTACTCCATTTTGTTGAGGAGTATATCTTGTTGTAAGTTATTTCTTTATGCCATTTTTCTTTAAAAATGTTGAAAATCATTTGATATATATTCACCACCTCTATCGGTTCTCAATAATTTGATAATTTCCACTTTCCTTTTCAACTTTTTCCTTGAATTCTTTAAAAATAGAAAATGCATATGATTTGTCTTTTAAGAAATAAACCCAAACTTTCCTACTAAAATAATCAATAAATGTCAAGAAATAAATATTTCCACTTATGTATGGTGTTTGCATCGCTCCACAAAGATCTGAATGCACTATCTCAAGTGGATGCTTTGCCCTATAAGACTACCCAACTGGAAATTTATGGCTATGTTGCTTTGCCAATATGCAACTCTCACATGTTATTTTAAGTGGCTCTATTGGTGGCAACCCATATACCATTATTTTCTTATATAACAACTGTAATCCTTTGAAATTTAAATTCCCAAATCTTAAATGCCATAGCAAAGATTCATTTTTGTATGACGCTTTGAAGGCTAATTCAGCAACCTTTTGCAATCTATGTGGCTCTAGGAGTAGTTCACTTTGGATTTTAAGTGAAACATCCTATTTTTGTCATTTCAACTTTTGCAATCAGCCTATTGCTTGGTTTCTTCTCTAGAATCACACATTCACCATTTTCAAACTATATTCCATATCCTTTTTCACTAGTTGCCCAATACTTATGAGATTGTGTTGCAATCAAGGAACACAAGATATACATCAAGGATATGCTTCTTCTCACCTTTCTTGGTTTTTATATTAATTGATCCTTTTCCCATGACTGATACTTGGTGATCATTCCCCAATTTTACCTCTGATTTTACCGATTCATCAATTGTTGCAAACATCTCCTTACTCCCACTCATGTGATTGCTACATCCACTATCTAGGAACCATACCTCTTTAGAACTCTCTTGTGCTACATTGCATGTTATAAACATGGTGTTTTGCTCACTCTTGTTGGGCTGGTTCTCATTTGTGAAATGTGCCTTTTTCTTATTCATGTCATATTGTCTTTTTCTACATTCAGATGCAAAATGCCCAAATTTATTACAATAATGACATTGAATGTTGGATTTATCATACCTTTCTCCTTGATGATGGCTATGAGAGTGGTTGCCACCTCTTCCTCTTGTTGGTGTATAATGATTATGTGGGCTTGATACTAGTCTTTTGCTTTCAAATTGTGTATTTTCTCTTCCTCCTCTTGGTGCAAAATGTCCTCTGCCTCTGCAGAAGAACTTGATCTCCTCTTGTTCTACCAAATGGAAGCTGAGCTTTGAATGCATTCTCCAATGATGATGCCCCTGATCGATTTAATCTTTGCTCTTGTGCTAAGAGTGATCGCATTAATTCATCTACTGATAGTTGTGTAAGATCCTTGGATTCCTCAATGGCTACTACAATTGAATCAAATTTTATAGGCAAGTTTCTAAGTATTTTCTCTATAACTTTTTGATATTCAAGAGTTTCTCCATAAGATCTAATTTGATTAACTATTGTCATTGCATGAGTGAAGAATGAATCTGTTGAATTTGAATCCTTCATTTGCATATTTTTGAAATCCTTTCTAAGCATTTGTAATTTCACTATTTTTACCTTGTTTGTGCCTTGGTATGCTATTTGCAAACTATCACATGCTTGTTTTGATCTTGTGGCAAAATTTCTTTACTCTTGCAAAGATTGATTCCTTCATTGCTTGTTGAATGAAGAATAATGCCTTTGCATCTTTCTTTTGTTTTCCTTCAATAAGTCCTTCTCTCTGCTTGTTAAAGAGCTTGATATGCTTGCTGGTCTCATTGGTTCATTTAATCCATTCTCAACCAAGTCCCAAACATCCGGGAGCAAAATAGAGTTTTCATTTTTATGCTCCAAATGTTGGTATTTGAGATTGTGCAATATTTCCACTTGTGTTTCCCATTCCTCCGAAGATTTTCTTTGCTAACTTGTTGTTCCAAAGATTTCTTCCTCTTTTAAACAAAAAAAAAAAGTTTCACCTACATAGATAGATGAAAGCACAAAATAAAACAAACCTAAATCCTCATGGAATATCTATCTTCCCTTCTTCGAATACAAGTTGTTGTTGATGGCATTTGCAAAGATATCCTCAAGTCTCCAAATGCCAAGAGATATCTGCACAATGCTCTGATACCAGTTTGCTGGAGAAAGACAAGATGATACAGAAAATAGAAATTCAAAAATTACTTTTAATCTTACATAACAGAGTTGTCCATAAGAGGAAGAAAAACAAAATATAGTACATGAAAAAACATATTTGTATTATATTTCACAAATCAGATACACTGAGACAAAAAGGATTGTATTTGCTAAAGAACAAAGCTGCATGTGCTCTTTTTTACACACCTTCTTCTTCTTTCTAAAACAGAGTATTCCCTCTTCTTTCGATGCAAAAAGAAATAGATTTTTATTATTTAAAGCGAAGAAGCTTCCATATTATAAAAACAGTTTCTAGATGCATATGAAAGAAGTTAGGAGAAGGAATTAAATGTGGTGGGTGGAGTGGTTTGTCGGCAAAAGGCCGAGGAGATTAGGTATGCATACGTGGATGTCCACGTCTACCAACACGTCCTCCATTCATAAAATATTATGGAAAATTTCAAGTATGTAAATGGGAATGTTCATTTATAATCATGTTATAAAAAATTTAGTATTTTTGAGACTTTAAAACTATAATTTCCAATTAACAAAATTTAACCTTTGATACCTCGACCATACTTTTTGTAGCATATTTATCATTAAAAAGAAGAATTTTAAATAATGGCTCCGAATACCAACGATAGTGTAGGAGTAAAACTATGAAATTATGTTAAAGAAATTATAATTCTTATTTAACATAATTCTTAAATTATATTTAAAAATAAAAGAATGTTAAGAAAACTAAGGATTTCAAATATATAAATAAATAGAAATTGAAGGAAAATAATATTTATTTCTAGATTTTATTAGTTCTAAGCATTGATGATGTATGAATTCAAAAAAATTCTATTAATACTATTTTTACTTTCCTTTGAAACTATGCTTCATTTTATAATAAATAAATAAAATATTTTCCTAATTAACAGTAATAATTTTGTTTTTATGGAACATTAATTAAACTATTATGTAAATATTCTACAAATAATCTACTATTACATATTATATTTTTATTTTAATTGTGATATATATGATTAAAAAAGTTATAATAATTTTGACATATTAAATTTTTGTTGAAATTATAATTTTTTAATTACAAAATAATATTATATATATATATATATTTATATATATATGTTAAAATAGTTACAATTTTAAAATTGTGGAAAGAATTCAAATTTTAAACTTGTGGACCCATATCATTATTAATGTAGTGGTACATTACCAATTTTAAATTGTGGTGGAATTTTTTAATTGTGAAAATTTCACAATAAGTTACATTGTAGAAATGTTACAATATTGAAATTGTCATAAATTCCACAATTATAATATTGTGTAATTTTAACAATAATTTTGAGTGTAGATTTTACCACATTTTTGTGACATTTGATTTTTCCACAAATAAATTGTAGGTGAAGTCCACAAAATTGGATTCACAATTTTAAATAAAATATCCACAACAAAATTGTAGAAAAATTGTGGATACATGACCCATTATCTTGTAGTGAATTTAGTAGGGTATATAGATGGGAATTAGAAAGTAGCATATTATCATCATATTGAACAATTAGTCTTATTGTATACTTTGAAAGTTTCCTCCTCAAAACCTTGAGTGGTTCTACTTATATACTATGATGAATTCTCTATATTTTGATATTATTTAGTGTTACAGAGATTAAGATCTATATAAATAATTTCATTTCACGTTCTTAATACATTATTGTCACTAGTTACGCACAAATTATTTCCTTGTTTGGTTGTGTTATTTGCCTCCTTAATTATGATTGATTTTTTAGGTCTCGTGATTTAGTGTATTTTTTTAATCAACACATATGGACTGACATTCTATTATAATATATTGAAGGGTATTTCCTTCTCAGTCATTTTCATTGTTTTCATGAATAATGTTGTAATCAGAAAAAATATTATACATTCTCTAATAAAGAAATTTAAAAAGAGGGATATACACTGTAATATTTGTGTCAATTCTCTTCTTCAATCTTTTATTCTCGAATCATCTCGTCTTGAAAGGATTACAAACAGCTTCTACAATTATCTTCCAAATTTTTTTAATCCAATCTATGTTTTATTCTCAATTTTGCATTAATGAAAATTATCATTGCCGGCAATTTGGATCATTACAGCATTCGTTATGCTTGACTCGAATAATCCAACAGCATAAACATGGGAAACCGCCGTAAACATCATCAACATGAGCATAATTAGTGAGGGAAGTTTGATTGGCTGGAGCAGCAGCAGGAGCAGTGGCTATTTGAGCTGTCCATGGTTCTGAAAAATACACAACATTTGAATATTATTATATTTTTGTTTGGGATGCTAATGAATTTGCAGCCTGAATGACTTTGATACTATTAGGAAACAAGACACGACAATAAAGAATCAAAAAGCTGAATATCAAAATACCAGTTTTAGTAACATAGAATTTTAATTAAAAAAATATCAAACATGCAAGAATCGAAATATGAAATTCACGTAAGAAAATTCTAGCTGAATGTTTAGGGAAATATCCACAGTACAATATATCAAGCTTTATGAAATCAAGATGAAAAAAGTACATATGAACTCATTATGATCTATCTGAACTCTCCACAATGATAAATACACCTAATTAGTAACATAGAATTTTAATAAAAAAATTAGATATCAAAATACCAGCTCTATTAACATAGAATTTTAATAAAAAAAGATGATCAAACATACAAAAATCTAAATATGAAATTTATGTGATAAAACTCCAGCTGAATGTTTAGGGAAATATCTACAACACAATATATCAAGCTTTATTAATTCAAGATGAACAAATTACATCGCTCTTACTCCTCTCATTCGTATTATAACTATTAGTCTCACCTGATCACGGAGTTGAAAAACAAGTGTTTAAGTAACTGTGGATGAGATTATACCTTGCACATGCTGTGATTTGCACAACTACCACAGATCCCATTTGTTTTTCAACTCCTTGATCAGGCGAGTACATTATATCTAACATATATTACATAAAAGAATGATACACAAAACATCACAACGGAAATATAATGAAAAATCATTTCACCTGATCGGATGGCGAAAGACGGTGAAAGCAGGAGTAAAAGATAACATAAAACAATAAATATCAGGTCTTATTCCTCTCACAATAATCATTGTTCTTCTTCTGTTTCTCCGATCCACATACACTTAATTATTTTACATTGTAATATGCTAATATATTTATACTTCACATTTATTCTTATTTATCTCGCTCGATTTTACAAGATTCGATCATATCTAGTAACATTACGGAAAGCAGCTAATACTATCCCCGAATGCTACGAAATTGTGCAACAAAATTATGATATTTACCAGCATTAGAAAGAAACCGTAGTGCCCACTTCCCTTCGACCTCATTTTTTTTTTGATTTATTATGGCTTCTTGATTTAGCATGCTAGTAGATATCATAGACATTGGACTGTTATTGATTTGATCTTTATATGATGCATATGGTTTACTGGTGGACATTTGATGACGATATTTGTATACTTTTGACAGGGTTATTTATCTTAATTATGACATGTGATATATTTAATCATATTGAGTAGAACTTGATAATTTGACTAATGTGATGATCGTTTTGACATAAATGAAATGTGGAATAGAAATGTGCTAGAAAGTGTAAGTGATATCGTACTTGCATAGATGATAGTAAATCATGTGTCGTTATTTTAGATTATATTGTATATTTGGCATGAATGTTTTAATGCGCCAACAACAGCCGAGGAGGTATTCTCTGTTCTGCAGGTATATTATATTCACAACAATATTGGGGAGTGGAGACCAACCACATCGGAATTCGAGAAGAATCCAGCTAAGGTCACCATGGCAACAAGTAATTGTGTGTGTGTTAGAATTATCTGGTAAAGGGAAAATTGTGACCTAGGGATCATGTGTTGTTTTGTTTTAATTTTTCCTTTTATTATGTTAGTATGTGTTGCTCTTAGTAAGTGAAATTTTACTTGTGTTATTATTCATATTCTTTGGATTGGAGTTTACCCCTTTGTTAGCCATGGGTTGTAGTGGGTTAATTAAGTTAATTTGAAATTGTCCTAAACTAATTAAAAGATGTGACCTAAGAGAGTTCATTTATTAGGATTTGATTTACTTGGGATTTTGTGTGGATTGATGTGTGTTTGAATTTGAAGTGTAGCACACTCTACCCTTCATGGGAAACTCGAATTTGGCCTTGGAGGCCAAATTTCAAAGCTTGTGGGACAAGTCAAACTTGTCCCACACCTCTTAAAACCCCATGCCAACCCTACCTATGGGTTGGAAGGCCAAATTTAGGGTCTTTTAGGTGTTTTGGGGGGATAAAAGGGTAAAAATATTAATTGCACTTTCTTTCAAAATTTAATTTTGTCCTTTGGGGAGTGGGCTTAGTTGGAGTGTGTAAGGTGCTTGCCTTTCTTTCAACCACTTATTAATGGTGCATTGGAATATGAGGTTGACCAAATGATGTGGAGTGGAGGGAAAAGGAGGTGGCATCCTACTTGGAGCCACATCATCCCTCCCTCTCTTTTCTCTATTTATTTGATCCTCTTGTTTGTTTTGGGGGTTGGAAGTTTCATTTTTTTAGTCTTTTGTATTTTGGAGAGGAGAGGATTTGGAAAGAGTTTGTGGATTTTTGGAGCTTGTTGATACTTGTGGGAATTTTGTGGAGCTTGTGGATGCTTGCTTGACCTTTGGAGGGATTTGAGACTTCATACTTGGAACAAGCTCTACCATGGAAAGGTAGGAGCTTCACCTTTGTTGTATTATGTTTTCTTCTTTTGTTATATGAATGAGTACATATGTTGTGTTGAATTTTGTTGTTGCAATGCTTGTTGGGAATGGGTAGAATGCCTAAGTTGGGAGTGGGAGGAGACTATGGGGAGTTTAATTGAGGGAGGCATAAGAGATCATGTTCTTGAGGAGGGAGTTTGGGTTGGGTGCCCACCTAGTATGAGAAATGCTTGCATTTTCTTATTGTTCTTAATTTGGGGGAGCCATAAGAGTTGAGGGAGGCATAAGAGTGAATGGAGGGATAAGGGGTACTTGAGGGAGGCATAAGAGTTGTTAGGGGTATTGTGTTTTGCATTGGAGGCTTTTAGGTGGCACCCATTCCCATTGGGAGGCATAAGTGGCCTCCCCATAGGTCTTACTCTTATGGCTTTCTTGATAAGCCTTGTGACTTGTTGTTGTGATTGTTTTCCCTCTTGTTGTGTTGTTGATTTTGTTTTGAAGGATTATGGAATGAATGTGAAATGTTATGTTTAGTTATGTGGAAGCTAGTAGTTGCCATGAGTTGGATTTTCTCCCATTGTGATGTGGTTGGGGCTCGGGGCCAATGGAGAGGATGGCTTCTCTTCTCCATTGGGTATCTTGGTTGGGAGGAGAGCGTTGCCTCTCCCCTTATTTTGTTGTGAATCAAGCAAAACTATGGAGGAGCCACCTTGTTGATATTTGGAGCATTGGAACCTTGTTGATGACAATGTGAAACCACCATGTATTTTTACCCACCTTGAGTGGAGGAAAAATGTAATATTGCTTTGTATTTTAGCTTCCATTATTGTAAAATGATCCCACATTAAGTGGAAAATGTTGTAACAAGATGTTGAAGGAAAGTTGTTTTGAACTTCATTAGTAAGGTTGTAATGTGGATGGAATTAAAAGTTGAAAGAAAGACAATCTATTTATTCTCCTTTAACTTGGCTTGGAACCTCATATGAGTATGTTGATCTTGTTGACATGTTAGTAGTTCTTGCTTTAAAACTTAATGGAAATATTGTTGGACTCTTTTGTGGAATGTTAGGAAATTTACAAAAAAATATACATATTAGATTTCATTACATTTGCTTAAAAGGATGTATTGAAAAGTGAGAATATTAGTGCATATTCTCTCTTGTATGAGGATGTAAAAGAGACTTAAGTTTTAAATAGTTTCTAAATATGCCAATAAAGTAATTTATGTCCTAGCTCCATTATGTTTATCTTCATTTAAGAATTCATTGTAAAATTATTGGCAAATTAGTAAGTGAAAGGAAATCAAATCTACTTGAAATCCCATACAAATGCTCCTATTAAAATATGTAGAAAGAAATTTTAATGTAAAAGTTCTAAGCTTATTTAGTTCATCACCCACATTTCAGTAATAAGGAAAAATATTATATTTAAATATAATTCGTATTAAAGTATTATTAAAGCCTTATAGAAATCCATTAATAAATTGTAATATACCAGCATACTATATATATTCTTATATATACTAACCAAGCATACTAATAATTATATATATATATTTTAAAAATAAAACCTAAGCATGGCATAATAACAGTATGCAAATCAAACCTACATATGAACTGTCTTTTTTTTATTGCAAAGCAAAATGTCTCTATACATTGGATATGAAACATATCCACCTATATGAGATTCTCCTCCTCGATAGCACCGTATCACATCACCGTAAGTCTCCATAGAGAGTCATGTAGTAAACTCCATCGGTCTCCTCGCAACTCTCTCTCACTTTGTCCTTGATCGTTTTGATAAAATACCTTGAAGGCGAGTCCCAATTCAAAAATGCATTCGATAATTGAGCAGAAGCAACATAGTTGGAAACTTTGTAGGAAGCGCTCCAAAAGGCATCTCCTATACATGAATTGCTCCGCTGCCATAGAATTTTGGTCACCTACTATTTCAGGAAGAGTCCTCCAAATCCACTGTAAATGCAAATAAAATTCATAGTATCCTCGTAGACTAATCCTGTCACGTTTCACGATGTTGAGAGAATAGTTGAAACATCACTATAATTCAGCATTCAGCTTCTCGATCTATTTGAGCTAGAAAAGGGGATTTTAGCGTGATCTCGCTCTCCATTTTGCTATGGATTCATAAAACACTTATGTTCCCCTAAAAAAGGTAAGATAAATTGATTAAATGTCGTGGTTTTGTCCTGACATGCAAGAAATGAACGGATGAATTTTATATGGTTAATGCCATGGGCACGCCTCCCTCTGCTCGTAGCTCCATATCAAACCACCACCATTTTTTTAACTTGCGCGCCAGGCCGAATGAAACCGTGGGAAGACCAAAAAGGGGCGGGGACAGATTTTGCAATCCTTTTTGTAATTAATAATTAAAGATGTGGCGGCCCAGGAGTTAGTCAACACGCAAGGGATAGGGTTTAAATGCTAGGGCAGTGTGGCTTGAGCTACCCACACCCCCAAACATAATAATTTCCAACCTAAATTCTTTTAATGTGTCTCCACGTAGTGCTTTGCCATAATGTGAGAACCAGTTTGTATGGCCGCTTACTTTTACTAGTTAAAACTGGGTCCTTGGCCACGTGGATGTGGCATGTTGTTGAACTCGTTTCCTTGGAGCTCATCATTGGTTATGAGGTCCATCCATGTATTTATATTAAAATTTTACTAAATTTAGTAATAGTTGAGTCGGTTATCATTATATATACTTGATTAAGTTACACATTGGCTTAACCTTGAACCTTGAAAAAAATTCAAACATAGTTTCATTTAAATTGCAAAGTGATTACGATTAAGTTAATAAGATGCCTTTTGGTTTATAAATAAAAAAAAAATATATATTTATGTCATTTTGAAATTTTAAATGTATATATATATTTATGTATCAAACTAAAGATTGAATATATACCTCAAATTAAATATAAAAGTATTTGATGCATTGAATGTATATATATATCTTATATATTAGTATCATATAAATATAGAACAATTTTTTAAAGATTAAGATATAATACTAAAGACGTTTAGAATATAAAACTTTCTCTAATGAATGCATGACATGAATCATGGAAACGAAGTTAAATAATTATAAAAAAAAAAAAAATTTGTCAATTTCGGGTTGTGTTTGTGGAAAGCAAGTTCTTCGCCAGTCGTCGTCAATCGTGAGCATCATCGTTTTTTGGGCATTACATTTTGGTATCAGAGCCAGGGGTTCAAGCTTGGACCCTTGGGCACACGCAAAAACATGAAACATGAACATTTAACTTAGTGCAGAGTTGATTTTTTAAAATATAAAACCACAATGTTGATAATTATAGGAAACAACAAATTTAGAAAACTGGCACAAGACCTAGAACAATGAACTAACTCTCGCCTTGATCTGTGCAGGAGGCGCGGATTGGGCGAGGGGTCTCTTCATATAGACCTAGATATACCACCGCCGAGCAGGCAGCAGCCATCCTACCTCAGATCTTGCAGACACTCCAGGATGTCAATGCCACTATACGCGGAGAGCCCTTGGGAGGACGACTTGCAAGACATAGTTTGGAGCCATCAGTAGATGCCCAGGCATCCCCTCGACACAGCGAGGAGCACAGGGCAGAGAACTTCCGTGTGGAGTCGGCTAGGGCAGAGTCACCACAGAGAGGACATGGGGACAGGATCTCAGGACATAGGGATAGGTCTCGGAGCCCTAGACAGAGGGAGGAGCATACAGAGAGACCTAGGATTCGTCATACGTCAGCGAGACCATATCAGGGAGATCCTGAAGCTACGACCATCTCACTATTCTGGGTGATACAGGTGGTTTTCAGCAGAGGCTTGGTTGGTGAGCTTGAGCGGATGCTTCAAGCTCTGCCCTTGTACTAGCAACACGAAAGCTCGTGTTGCAATCCATCTTCTGAAGGATGGAGCAGGAGTCTAGTGGAGGACCGAGGAGCAGAAGCTCCATGTTGACTCGGAGACGATTACCTGGGAGCTGTTTGAGGAGCATTTCAGGAGCAGGTATTTACCCAGGAGATTTATACAGCAACGGATAGACGAGTTTCATGACCTCCGTCAGGCATCGATGATAGTAGCTGAGTATGAGAGTCGATTTCTGGACCTACTCCAGTACGTCGACTATATGCAGGATGAGCAGGTATGGATTCACAGGTTCATCCAGGGCCTGAACTTGGATTTAGGTGGCGCGGTGCATTCACTACCCACAGACATTAGCAGAGGCCGTGGAGAAGGCCTATATTACAGAGGAGACACGGGGAAAGACGCAGCAGGCTAGAGACAGAGTTCGGAGCCGTATCCAGCAGATGTAGGATGGTAGGTCGAAGGGGTCAGTTCCTCCTCCACGGGGTGGACAGAGTTTAGGGCAAGCTTCATTCAGGCCACCACAACAGCGCAAGCAGCAGCAGACCCGCCCACCTTACCGACCTCCTCAGAGATTTGATGCGCAGAGAGGACGTAGTATGGGGCCTCCTCCTAGGGGTCCCATCAGGACACAGGGTGCACCGAGAGCTCAGTCAGTAGGAGCTCGTCAGCAGAGACCTCAGCAGTCCATAGCCGGATCAGTCATCAGATCTATATCTCAGTCATCTAGAGTACCAGCTGGAGCTGCTTCCCACTGGAGAGGACCAGGCAGTTGTTATGGTTGTGGTGTTGTTGGACATCATTGGAGAGATTGCCCACATAACCCTAACAAGGGTAAGACACAGAGCTCAGAGCCTACTATTGGAGATATGGCACGGAGTCATCGGATCTACGCAGCGGTCGAGAACCGCCAGGCTGAGCATCAGAGTACTTTGTGATTGAGACGACAGTAGTATTGGTGGTATTTCCACCTCTATATTATTTGATTCTGGTTCTTCTGATTCTTTTATTGCACCATCCTTAGTAGAGCGTTGTAGGCTGGTGGCAGTTAGGCAAGGCCATAGTTGGGACGTTGAGATGGCTTCTGGAGCCAAAATTTCTAGACTCCTTAGTCAAGGAGTGTGTAGTGGATTTGGGACCCTTCACCACTACTTCTGATCTTCGGATCCTTCCATTAGGATCTTATGGCATCATTTTAGGCATGGATTGGTTGTCCACTCACAGAGCTAGAGTGGATTGTTACCATAAGACTATTGTTTGCATAGATGATCTTGGAGTAGAGTCAGTGATATCAGGAGTTAGGAGGGCCGTATCCATTCGCACCATCTCCGCTATGCAGCTTAAGCGGTGTGCGCGACGGGGTTGTCAGTTGTTTGCTATTACGGTCAGTGACAGATCAGAGGATGAGTCGAGAGGACCTTCCCTCGATGACCATCCCATCTTATCGAGTTTTGCTGATGTGTTCCCAGGGGAGCTACCGGGGTTACCTCCCCCACGTGAGATCGACTTCCATATAGATCTAGTTCCAGGCGCAGAGCCTATCTCACGAGCACCCTATCGGATGACTACTCCTGAGTTATGTGAGCTCAAGTTGCAGCTTGAGGACCTTCTAGAGAAAGGCCTAATCCATCCTAGTGTATCCCCTTGGGGTGCACCAGTGATCTTCGTAAAGAAGAAGGATGGATCTCTTCGGTTGTGTATTGACTACCATCAGCTGAATAAAGTAACGATCAAAATCGTTACCCCCTTCCACGCATTGATGATTTATTTGATCAAATGAAGGGGGCTATAGTTTTCTCTAAGATAGATCTTAAGTCAGGGTACCATCAGCTCGAGATTGCGAGACGATATTCACAAGACACAAAGATTCCGTACGAGATATGGCCACTACGAGTTCACAGTGGTACCTTTCGGTTTGACGAATGCCCCCGCGATATTTATGAGTTTGATGAATGGGGTATTCAGGACCTTCCTTGATCGCTTCGTGCTCATCTTCCTTGATGACATTCTAGTTTACTCACGCACACGTGAGGAGCACGAGGAGCACCTTCACCAGGTTCTTCAGTGTCTTCGCAATAGCGCCTTTACGGGAACTTGGAGAAGTGTGCGTTCTTTCAGCCTGAGGTGCAGTATTTGGGCCACATCATTTCTGGGGAAGGTATCACAGTCGATCCTTCCAAGATTCGAGCCATCATGGATGGCCAGCACCCACTAGTGTGACCGAGGTGCGTAGCTTCATGGGTCTAGCAGGGTATTACAGGAGGTTTGTTCAGGATTTTTCTCGGATTGCGCACCCCATCACTTCCCTTCAGCGGAAAGGGAAGAAGTTTTTATGGTCAGATAGATGTGAGCAGGCCTTCAGTACACTGAAGGAATGCCTCACGAGAGCACCTATTCTTGCAGTGCCAGATCCTCAGGGTGAGTTCTACGTTTGCACAGATGCTTCCTTGGCAGGACTTGGAGGTGTGTTAATGCAGGAGGGTAGAGTAGTTGCCTTTGAGTCTCGCAAACTCAAAGATTATGAGCTCAATTATCCGACCCATGACCTTGAGCTTGCAGCAGTGGTACATGCCTTAGTGCGGTGGAGACATTTTCTTCTTGGCCGAGATTTACACTCAGGACTGATCACTTGAGTCTTCACCACCTCTTCACGCAGCCCAATCTCAACGCTCGTCAGCGGCGTTGGATGGAGTTACTCTGTGAGTATGACATGGAGATAGAGCATGTGAAAGGGAAGGAGAATGTGGTTGCAGATGCCTTGAGTAGGTGGAGACATGTGGCTATGGCCACCTCAGTGGGCACATATTTGCGGAGTAGGATCTTGCAGCAGCTTCCTCATGATAGTTTCTACCTTGCAGCCAGAGCAGAGATTGAGTCTCAGAGACCCCTTGAGGGGAGATTTGATGGATTTTCATTAGAGGCAGATGGTCTTCTCAGACACAGAGGTCGGATATATGTTCCTATAGATGGAGGCTTGAGACATGACATTTTGACAGAGGCTCATCGTGCACCTTATTCAGCCCATCCCGGGGTGAAGAAGATGCACGCCACCCTGAGACAGTTGTATTTTTGGAGAGGACTTCGAGAGACGTGGCTTTGTTTGTGTCACGCTTGTTTAGAGTGCCAGAGGGTGAAGGCCGAGCATCAACATCCAGCTGGCCTTCTCTATCCTCACGCCATACCGGAGTGGAAGTGGGACACCATTTCCATGGACTTCATCGTTGGATTACCTACGTCGAGATACCATCACGACGCCATCATGGTCACGGTGGATAAATTGATGAAGGTAGCTCATTTTTCTCCAGTAAAGACCACCTATACAGCAAGTGTTGTGGCACGAGTATACCTTGATGAGATTGTCAGATTACATGGGATTCCGTGGAAGATCATTTGCGACCACGACCCTTTATACACCTCCCATTTCTAGACCACCATGCAGTATGCCCTCGGGACGAGGATTAATTTCAGCACAGCTTATCACCCTGAGACAGATGGACAGACAGAGAGGGTGAATCAGATTTTGGAGGATATGCTCAGGATGTACGTGATGGATCATCAGTCGAGATGGGAGGAGTATCTGTATTTGGTGGAGTTTGCCTACAATAATAGTTTCCAGAGTTCTATAGGCATGGCTCCTTTTCAGGCATTATATGGTAGAGAGTGCAGGACACCTCTTAGTTGGGATAGGATTGAGGATAGGGTTTCCCTTGGGCCAGCATTATTACAGGACATGGAGCAACAGGTTACCTTGATCGACAGAGAGATTGCAGAGGCGCAGGATAGATAGAAAAAGTATGCAGACCAACATAGGACAGATCACGTAGTTTTGAGGTAGGCACGAAGGTGTTTCTTCGTGTCAGACCGCATAAGAGCCCTATCCATTACGGAAAAGGTTCTAAGCTTGCTCCTAGGTTTGTGGGTCCCTTTGAGATCTTGGAGCGCCTCGGTCCCTTGGCCTATCGTCTAGCATTGCCACCTAGCTTATCTCGCGTCCATGATGTGTTTCACATTTCTGTGCTTAGGAGATATATTTCTGATCCTTCTCATGTGCTAGATTGGACCGCATTGCAGGTGCAGGATCAGGGGCAGGTGATGGTGGAGCCCGTACGCATTATAGAGCGCAGGACCCTGGGCCTTCGCGGTAGAGAGATTGATCAGGTTCGGGTCCAATGGGACAGGTATGATGAGACTGCAGCTACTTGGGAGGATGCTACTTTGCTACGAGGACAGTTTCCACACCTTTTCCAGTGACTTCCAGGAGGAAGTCGAGTCTAAGGGGAGGGGGATGTAGTGCCCACTTCCCTTCGACCTCATTTTGTTTTGTTGTTTTCGAGACTGATTACTTCACTATGGATTTATTATGGCTTCTTGATTTAGCATGCTAGTAGATATCATAGACATTGGACTGTTATTGATTTGATCTTTATATGATGCATATGGTTTACTGGTGGACATTTGATGATGATATTTGTATACTTTTGACAGGGTTATTTATCTTAATTATGACATGTGATATATTTAATCATATTGAGTAGAACTTGATAATTTGACTAATGTGATGATCGTTTTGACATAAATGAAATGTGGAATAGAAATGTGCTAGAAAGTGTAAGTGATATCGTACTTGCATAGATGATAGTAAATCATGTGTCGTTTATTTTAGATTATATTGTATATTTGGCATGAATGTTTTAATGCGGCCAACAGGCCAAAGGAGGTATTCTCTGTTCTGCAGGTATATTATATTCACAACAATATTGGGGAGTGGAGACCAACCACATCGGAATTCGAGAAGAATCCAGCTAAGGTCACCATGGCAACAAGTAATTGTGTGTGTGTTAGAATTATCTGGTAAAGGGAAAATTGTGACCTAGGGATCATGTGTTGTTTTGTTTTAATTTTTCCCTTTTATTATGTTAGTATGTGTTGCTCTTAGTAAGTGAAATTTTACTTGTGTTATTATTCATATTCTTTGGATTGGAGTTTACCCTTTGTTAGCCATGGGTTGTAGTGGGTTAATTAAGTTAATTTGAAATTGTCCTAAACTAATTAAAAGATGTGACCTAAGAGAGTTCATTTATTAGGATTTGATTTACTTGGGATTTTGTGTGGATTGATGTGTGTTTGAGTTTGAGTGTAGCACACTCTACCCCACATGGGAAACTCGAATTTGGCCTTGAGGCCAAATTTCAAAGCTTGTGGGACAAGTCAAACTTGTCCCACACCTCTTAAAACCCCATGCCAACCCTACCTATGGGTTGGAAGGCCAAATTTAGGGTCTTTTAGGTGTTTTGGGGGGATAAAAGGGTAAAAATATTAATTGCACTTTCTTTCAAAATTTAATTTTGTCCTTTGGGGGAGTGGGCTTAGTTGGAGTGTGTAAGGTGCTTGCCTTTCTTTCAACCACTTATTAATGGTGCATTGGAATATGAAGTTGACCAAATGATGTGGAGTGGAGGGAAAAGGAGGTGGCATCCTACTTGGAGCCACATCATCCCTCCCTCTCTTTTCTCTATTTATTTGATCCTCTTGTTTGTTTTGGGGGTTGGAAGTTTCATTTTTAGTCTTTTGTATTTTGGAGAGGAGAGGATTTGGAAAGAGTTTGTGGATTTTTGGAGCTTGTTGATACTTGTGGGAATTTGTTGGAGCTTGTGGATGCTTGCTTGATCTTTGGAGGGATTTGAGACTTCATACTTGGAACAAGCTCTACCATGGAAAGGTAGGAGCTTCACCTTTGTTTGTATTATGTTTTCTTCTTTTTGTTATATGAATGAGTACATATGTTGTGTTGAATTTTGTTGTTGCAATGCTTGTTGGGAATGGGTAGAATGCCTAAGTTGGGAGTGGGAGGAGACTATGGGGAGTTTAATTGAGGGAGGCATAAGAGATCATGTTCTTGAGGAGGGAGTTTGGGTTGGGTGCCCACCTAGTAAGAGAAATGCTTGCATTTTCTTATTGTTTTAATTTGGGGGAGCCATAAGAGTTGAGGGAGGCATAAGAGTGAATGGAGGGATAAGGGGTACTTGAGGGAGGCATAAGAGTTGTTAGGGGTATTGTGTTTTGCATTGGAGGCTTTTAGGTGGCACCCATTCCCATTGGGAGGCATAAGTGGCCTCCCCATATGTCTTACTCTTATGGCTTTCTTGATAAGCCTTGTGACTTGTTGTTGTGATTGTTTTCCCTCTTGTTGTGTTGTTGATTTTGTTTTGAAGGATTATGGAATGAATGTGAAATGTTATGTTTAGTTATGTGGAAGCTAGTAGTTGCCATGAGTTGGATTTTCTCCCATTGTGATGTGGTTGGGGCTCGGGGCCAATGGAGAGGATGGCTTCTCTTCTCCATTGGGTATCTTGGTTGGGAGGAGAGCGTTGCCTCTCCCCTTATTTTGTTGTGAATCAAGCAAACTATGGAGGAGCCACCTTGTTGATATTTGGAGCATTGGAACCTTGTTGATGACAATGTGAAACCACCATGTATTTTACCCACCTTGAGTGGAGGAAAAATGTAATATTGCTTTGTATTTTAGCTTCCATCATTGTAAATTTGTTCCCACATTAAGTAGAAAATGTTGTAACAAGATGTTGAAGGAAAGTTGTTTTGAACTTCATTAGTAAGGTTGTAATGTGGATGGAATTAAAAGTTGAAAGAAAGACAATCTATTTATTCTCCTTTAACTTGGCTTGGAACCTCATATGAGTATGTTGATCTTGTTGACATGTTAGTAGTTCTTGCTTTAAAACTTAATGGAAATATTGTTGGACTCTTTTGTGGAATGTTAGGAAATTTACAAAAATATACATATTAGATTTCATTTTGTTGCTTAAAAGAGATGTATTGAAAAGTGAGAATATTAGTGCATATTCTCTTCTTGTATTGTTGATGGAAAGACTTAAGTTTTAAATAGTTTCCAATATGCCAATAAAGTAAATTATGTCCTAGCTCTATTATGTTTATCTTCATTTAAGAATTCATTGTAAAATTATTTGCAAATTAGTAAGTGAAAGGAAATCAAATCTATTTGAAATCCCATACAAATGCTCCTATTAAAATATGTAGAAAGAAATTTTAATGTAAAAGTTCTAAGCTTATTTAGTTCATTACCCATATTTCAATAATAAGGAAAACTGATATTTTAAATATAATTCATATTAAAGTATTATTAAACTTAATGGAATTACTATTAGTAAATTGTAATATACCAATATACTAATTATATTCTTATATATATTAACAAAGTATACTAATAATTATATATATATTTAAAACAAACCTACGGCATGGCCGTAACAGGCTTGCAATCAAACCTACGTATGAACTATCTTTTTTTTTTATTGCAAAGCAAAACTATGCTCCTGTACAGTTGGATATGAAACAAATCCACCTATATGAGATTCTCCTCCTCGAGCTAGCACCGTATCACTGGTAAGTCTCCATAGAGAGTCATGTAGTAAACTCCATCAGGTCTCCTCGCAACTCTCTCTCACTGTCCTTGATCGGTTTTGATAAAATACCTTGAAGGCGAGTCCCGAATTTGAAAATGCATTCGATACTCAATAGATAGCAACATAGTTGGAAACTATTCTGTAGGAGCGCTCGAAGAAGGTATCTCCATACTATGTTTGCAAGCAAACTACTTCATGAATATTCGTAGACTTTTAGTCCTATGCTATTTCTGGAAGAGTCCTCCAAATCCACTGTAAATGTAAATAAAATTCATAGTATCCTGTAGAATAATCCTGTCATGTTTCACGATGTTACGAGAATAGCGAAACATCACTATCATTCAGCTTCGAGTTCTCGATCTATTTGAGCTCGAATTTTTTAAGCGTGATCTTACTTTCCATTTATCTATGGTTTCATAAAACTTTATGTTTCCCCTAAAAAAGGTAAGATAAATTGACCGAATGTCGTGGTTTGGTCTTGACATGTAAGAAATGAAAGGGATGAATTTTATATGGTTAATGCCATGGGCACGCCTCCCTCTGGTCTGTAGCTCCATATCAAACCACCATTTTTTTACACTGCACCGGCCGAGGAAGAATGAAATCATGGGCAGACTAAACAAGGGGCAGGGATAGATGATTGTGAATCCTTTTGCAATTAATAATTAAAGATGCGGCGCCCAAGAGTTAGTCAGTCATGCAAGGATAGGGTTTAAATGCTAGGGCAGGTGCTTGTTGAGCTACCCACGCCCCAAACATAATTTCCAACCTAAATTCTTTTAATGTGTCTCCACGTAGTGGCTTTGGCCACGTGAAAACTAGTTTGTATGGCCGCTTACCAGTTAAACGGGTCCTTGGCCACGTGGATGTGGCATGTTGTTGGAACTTGTTTTCCCTTGGAGCTCGTCATTGGTTATGAGATCCATCTATGTATTTATATTAAAATTTTCCTACTGTAGTAATAGTTGAGTCGGTTATCGTTGACTTACCAAGTTGCACATTGGCTTAACCTTGAACCTTGGAAAATTCAAACATGGTTTCGTTTAAATTGCAAAGTGAGTTACGATTAAGTTAATAAGATGCCTTTTGGTTTATAACACAAAAAAAAAAAAAAAAAAACTGGTGGTATATATATATATCTCATTTTGAAATTTTAAATATATATATATATATATAGTATTTATGTAATCAAACTAAAGATTAAATATAATACCTCAAATGTCATCGTGAGCGTCGTCGTTTTTAGTGGCGCTACTGAGAAACCGTTAAGCCTGCATAGCAAGAAATCTTGCAACAAAATCAAAATATCACCTCAATTCAATTCCCTCTACTAACACATTAATTCCTCATTAAAATTTAATCATATCTAGCGAAGCATAGGTGGGTAAATTTTTTTACTTTATCATCTTTAAATTTGTGGTAAACCTCTACAATTCATAGCTTATATTTGTTTTTCAAATTATTAAATTTCTACATTTACAATTTATAAAAAATAAAATAAAAAAGGTAATATATTGCAAAATTTAAAATATTAATAAAAAAAGATCTATTTCAAATATATCAATTTTAAATCATGGATGTTATATAAAAGAATTATTATCCACGTGTTGCATGAAAATGATCATTACTTCAAATTGTGGTTATCAATTGCCTCCTATATAAAATGGTGCAAGAGCCATTATTCCAAATAGGGGTCACTTCATCTCTAGGAGATGGCTGAAGCCGTCTTGATCAATCTTCATTTTCCTTTAATGTTTTGTTGGACTCTTTTTGATGCTTTCAAATAGTTTCTTGTTCTTTGTTTACGCATGCTAAATTGTCATCAAAGGAAGCATATTGTACAAACAAAGAGATGCTTATAAATGCACATAAGAACCCAAACCCGTATTTTTATGGAGTGGATATTGTTCATAAATCCAAATTCTCCCTCATCAAACACCTAAGGTAATGAAGTTGTGCACAAGCTCCTGTTCATAAACCTTTTGTGAGCTTATTGGTTTTTCCCGACTTGGTAACTTCATACTAGTCATCTATCTTTTATGTGCTTAGTTTCTCTATTTTCCCACTTAATCAAGTACTATCTTTGCGCTCTACCGCCTATTTTCATACCAGTCTATGTATCCATTACTATCTCAACTTATTTTCTTAACTTCGTAGGAAACTATTCTATATGATCTACACTTGTAGAAAATAAACTTGCTTCTTCACATCTCTCATGTTCCTCAAAGCAAGGGTAAAACTATTATATCTTGAAGATATATGATACATTCACCCACAGAGTAGATCTATCTCATTAAATTCACTTAGAATCTCCTAAAATGATTGAAGGACCAATCTTCTTCGACTTGAGCTTGTTGTATATTCATTTCAAGAAGCTCTCCTACCATAAATGTGTAAGAACCAAGTCATCTACTTTGAACTCTCTTTCTCTTCTTAAATGACCAATCTTTTTTTATATCTCATTATACGCTATCTCTTCTTCCAATTTCTTCTTTTTATGTGATTTACTCCATTAATACACAATCTTTGCAAAATCATCTCGCTTCATCACTTATTTTTCTCATAGTTGTTATAGTTCATAATTCACAAATATGACAATGGATGCAACCACACACCACCTAAAATAAAATCATTATTATACTTGTGTTTAATGAGATATATGTAGTGTCATATCCCATTTTTGGCATTATTTATTACCTAGAATCTTAATGATTTACCAAGGATATAGTTCACTTGCTCTCTTAGACCATCCAATTAAGATTAAATGCTAAAGAAATTTCTAATACGCTACTAAAATTTGTTGTCTTAATGTTGTCCAAAATTGACCAAAAATATTATATCTTTATGTGAGACTATGGTTTTATCTAAAACATGCTATCTTATCAATTCATCAAATACAAATATTACAATGTGTAATGTATAACTTTCTTTCTTAAGGAATTTGACACAAAATTGTGCGATATTGGAAAATACTTCCACAATCACAAAGATAAAATCATTATCGTTTGAGTCCTTGATAGCCCAAAAATCAAACCCACACTTTTGTCTTACCATTTCCTCTCCAAATATTTGTAAAGGTTGGTATAAACCCTAGTATTTTTACTTTCACCCTTAGCGTAATTGAAAAATTGGCATTGCCAATATCAAACCCTCATTATGATGCATTAGAGTTTTTAATACAAACGTTATCCGATAAGAGACCAATATGTTTTTCCCTTATAAAGTTCTACTTCGTTGATTTTTAAGTATATATAACTATTACCCTTTTTAGAATAAATCCATAATGCAATAAGCTGTTCTTTCAATGGATTTCTAACCATGTTGGTCATGTAAATGCATGATACATGTGCATTTAAAAATCTAACTCTTCCTCATACAAATAGTTCATTAAGTTAAACCTAATAAATTCTAATCTCATATCATTAATCATTCAAAATAAGAACAAATTACTCAAATAATTTGCATCTTTGTTTAAATGACCCCTTATATGTCTTAAAATAAATGGGCGTACTAGAAGAAGCTCAATTGACTTGAGGTGACATTGATTCAACATACCTTCTAGGATGTTTATGAATTGTAGTCTTAGGTAAAGACTATACAACAAAAAAATGTTTAATGGAAAAATAGCACCTCCACTTCTTGACACATTTGATCATTGTATATAATAATTTGTTTTTTATTAGATACGGTAAGAAATTGATTTTGAGGGGCCCTAAAAAAATCAAAATACGTAGGAGAAAAATATTTTACAATGACGAATAATATAAATGACCTCTACCAACAGTCAAAAAAGAAAAACAAAAGCTAATGTAAGTGGACCTAAAGATAGATCAAGGAGACTTGATCCAACACAAAGATAGATCATTACATTAAGACTTGCCACTTTGGAAGCCACAAAAGAATGAATCTACGTAACACGATCGGTCTTTACATATTTATTTTTCTTATGATGGACCTTATTCCAACATCACTATCATTCATGGGGGCCAATGATCCTATCAAATCTCCATCATGAAACTCACCCCCTTTGGGCCTGAGGATCACCTCCAATTTTCCATCCAAATTATCAGCTAATTGTATTAAGCGAAATGTGGATAATAGGTTCTTAATCTAATTGTTATTATAGCAGTAAATAAATAATAATTAAGTACAAAAATTAACTAAAGTAGACTAAGCGGTGAAATGTGAATCCTTGGTTACAAGGAGGAGAAATAGGGACTAATCTGATTTGTAGTGGAATTTGAACTATGTTGAAGTGTTTCCTAGGTGAACACGAGAGGTAGGACAATCACACGAGAGACCGATAAAATCTATATCTAGAGGAACATGCTGTACAAAGGTGCCTAGAAAGGGGTAGGGGCTCCTAAGGACGCTACACATTGAAAATAAGAACATGTGACTATGAAAGTTCTAATAAAATCATCTTTTCTAGGTCATGAGTTGCTCCTTGACCTTCAATTTTGGTCACTATGAAGTCGCACTATGACCGTAAAACTTTTTGGAAACCTACAATGAACTAATGACATGTAAATCCCTAAAATAGAAATCAAATCCTAAAAAGAAAGATAAAAAAGAGGGGTCTTACTTTTCTTAGTTTTTGCTATGGTGATCTTACAAATGAGTGCTACAAGACATCTTAGACCCAATCTAGTTCAATTTGTGTGTGCTGCGAAATTTTTCCCTAGTTGGCTCTTTTGTCTGTCGCACTTGGATAGCGAGAAAATAGCTAAATGTAAAAAAATGTAATAGATGTGTACATGGAATAGAATAGACTCCCCTCCTATTAAGTATTCGCATAATCATGCATTCACTTTCCCTTGAAAGGGTCCTTTGATGCTCTTGAATAACCTTTGGATGCAACCTTAGGAAGTGATAGCTAATGCTTTTTGTTTGGTCCTTTATTATGGTCACATAACTTTATATTTATATGATTCCCTTGCTTGAATTGTGTAACTAACCTCGAAATTCTTACTACCAAAAATATAAGATGCTCATATGGCTAGAAATAACCCAAATTATGTGAGTAAAGTATAAAGAGGTCAGCGGTTCTCAAAGGGGACATGATCACCTAGCACTTGAATCCTAGTTGGGTGCTTTAGTGTGCAAGATGAGAAATGCCAAAGGAGTAAAAAGTAAAACTGAACAAAGAAGAGTGTAAGACCAAAAGTGGCGGTAGAAATAAAGAAAATATTTCCCAAGACATGGGTTCATTAGTAATTTTCTTACATATGAATCATATGAATAGTAGTATGTAACCATCACTAGATAATTACCCAAAGTGTGTCATTTTATGTCTAAATTTTCCCCACTTTACATTTTTGCGTGAAATTTGTATAACATAAAGTAGATAGAATTGCGTACATGATAACCATATAGATTGATGGTAAAAAGCATGTCGAGAGACAAGGAAAAGTGTGGAGTGAAAACAATATGGACCATGGAGACTAAAGATGAGAAAGTGCAAAATTTGATGAGATGATTACCCTAGGGTAGAAACACATGATATAGATTCTTGCTGATGTACGTATTGTTGATGTCGATTACTGATGTGTTTGATGTTTTTATCAATGTTAAGTGATGTTTACTTCCACTTCCCATATGGATGGACCTGCAAAAGAGAAAATAAACAAATAGTTAAATACACATGTATATGTATAAAAATGTATGTAAAGAAGTATGAAAAATATGGAAAAGAAACATGTGCACTGATCTGTGATGAGGAAAAGATTATAGAAAGGATATTGTAGATTTTCTTGACGACCGATTTGTTGTGGTGATCTCATTCTAGTATTTCGACTACGAGTTTTTGAGAAATATCACACCAATGAACTTGAAGAAGTGTAGGGAGAAAATTCTTGTGTCATCCTTTAACCTTTAATTGCTTCCCATGAATGCGAAGACCACTATAAATGGTGTGTAAAAATCTGATCCAGTTCAACAATTTCCAATCCAACAAATCTTGTGGGGAAAATAAAGGTATATTGTATGAATTTAGAGAGAAAAAGGACTATCTTCCTGTCAAAATCCACTTTGTGTGAAGTGTTAAATAATTTGGTATAGTGAATAATTTGGTGTAACTACCCCACAGTGTAACGCCGACATTTTTATCCTCACGAACACAAGACGAAACAAAGGTTAAAATAGAAAAATTATGGAATAATTTTTTTGTTGAAGAACAATAGTACTATTAGTTATACCCTTGGTTAACAAACGATCATCACAAAATTAATTAAATAATAATATTCATCCTTCATTCAAGTTTAAAAATTCATTTCCATAATCCATAATTACTTTAATAAAGTGGTTCCTAAATTCATTTGATAATTTATCATAAAAAGACCATGTCTAATTTTCCCTTCCATTTACACAATATTATTAAATTAAATTCCTACAATGAATATTTCTTAGCTAGAAAAAGGGCGTAAGTTTGAATTAATTAATTATAGGGTTCAAGGGGATTTTATAAAAGAAAACACCATCTAATAAATGTTATAAAACTAAATTAATCCCTACACCACTCAAGTGGCCCTATTCAATCTTGACCCAAGCATTTCATTTCAAACAATCTCACCTACCCTCAACTAAGTTTTGTATGGAACATTCCTAGCCATTTTATGGGATCAATCTAAGCCATTGGATCAATAAATCCCTAAACAACCCTAAACATCTCTATGGAGTAATTTATTCATTCCATTTACTCATTTCTTCATTTTATTTTGCAGGTTAAAGGAAGGAGGAAGAAAAGGAAGCCCTGGAAAAGGAGCATAAAGCTTGGGAATGGATACACACAGCTCCAAATCTATATCATTTTTATTTTGCTTGTAATTATAATCTACCCTATTCTAGGGTTTCTTTGAAAATTCCATTTTGTTGTAAATATTATTCATTGAAAATTCCTGTTGATGGCGAATCACAGCACCCTTGAATGTCTACAACTCAATGGGTTGAGACTCTCAGTGTGATTGCATAACATGGAGCTTTTCCCAAGTGTGGGACCTTGTGAATCGGGAAAACTCTCTAGATGAAGGTTGGTTCCTATTCCTCTGTTCAGATGCACACATAAAAATGTAGAGGGTTTACTCAAAAACCTAATCTAACTTGCCAAGGAGACAGGGTAAGAAGATGCATAAAAATAAACCTAAACTAACAAAGGTGATGCACCGAGGAATGAAGAACACCTATCTTGCCAATAAACACAAACCATTAAAATGCAATGCAAGATCATGCACAGATAACCAAATTTGTAGTGAAAGATCAAGAGGATGCAAATGAACACAAAGAGGGTTGAGAATCATCCACATGAATGCATTATTTACTCCAAAGATTAATACAATACACTACAAAATGCCAAGAGGAAAAGTTACATTACGATTTAGACGATAGGTTTGAACTCCACAAATTTGCTGCCAAGGAGAAGGGAGGGGAAAAACAAGAGTTTACAACCTTTAGAAAAGAAGCCCCTCCTTACAATTTATAGGAAGAATGAGAGAGGGAAGAGAGGAATTCCAAATCTACCCCAACCACCTCTAGGTTGTATTTAATTCATCTCATTATGGCGGTAGGTGAGAACCCTAGCAAACCCAAAAAATGGCGAAATGTATTTTACATTTTTGAAGAACTTGTTCTCACCTAATTATGGCTCCCTGTGAAAAGTTATGGCCATTTGAATATTTTGGTTAGGGTTTGCTTTCTGTCGTGTTCGGGGTGTCAATGCTCCAAATGTTACGCCTCCTAAAGATGTGCCTCCTTAAGATGCGCCTCGTGAAGATGCACCTCAGCGCATCCATCCTCATGTCAACATACTCTTAAGTGCGCCTTAGGCACTGAAAATGTGGTGTCGATGCCTTCTGATCTGTGCATCCACATTGCACCATGGGTGTGACTTCTTCTATGTCGAATTTTTCTCATCTGTGCATCCAACCTTGCGTGAATCGAGCTCCTGTGAAAAGTTATGGTCATTTGAATATTTGGGTCGGGGTTTTCTTTCTCGTCGGGTTTGGGATGTCAACGATCAAAATGTTGCGCCTCTTAAAGATGTGCCTCCCGAATATGCACCTCGTGAAGATGCAGCTCAGTGCATCCATCCTCATGTCAACATACACTTAAGTGTGCCATAGGCACTAAACATGTGGTGTCGATGTCTTCGATCTTTGCCTCCACCTCCGCCATGGGCGCGACTTTTTCTATGTTGACATTTTCTGATCTGCGCCTCTAACCTTTGCCATGGGTACGAATTTTTCCATGTCAACATTTTCTGATGTGTGCCTCCAACCTGTGCCATGGGCGCGACTTTTCCATGTCGACATTTTATGATGTGCACCTCCAACCTGTGCCATGGGCGCGACTTTTTCCATGTCAACATTTTCTGATGTGCACCTCTAACCTGCGCCATGGGCGTGATTTTTCCCATGTCAAATTTTTCTGATCTACGCCTCCAACGTGCGCCATGGGTACGACTTTTCCCATGTCAACATTTTCTTATGTGCGCCTCCAACCTACGCCATGGGCACGACTTTTCCATGGTGACATTTTTCAACCTGCGCCTTCCAACCTATGCCAGGGTGCAACTAATGGCACAAACAAATGTCAGGTTTTGAGTTTCTTTGATTTCCATATTCTTCTGTTTGTCTATATTTACAGGGGAAGATATATACAACAATTACCATTTGGGTATATGGATTTTCCCAATAGATCTATTTTTTTGTGTAGGATACACTCTTCTTCATTTAAATAAATATATATATATATATATATATATATATATATATATATATATATATATATATATTGTGTGTGTGTGTGTGCACACACACACACAAAGAACTTGTAATAATAAAACCCAAAATTTTTATTATTTTAAATAATAATATATTACGAATATATATATTTGTGTGTGTGTCTGCGTGTGTGTGTGTGTACTATACCAAATAAAAATCTATGGCCATGAATTTAAAACACATGGTCCTCATTTTACTAAATCGGTAGTTTAAACAACACATTTTTTTTTTTGCATTGATAATGTTTAAAACATTGGGGTTCTCAATATTTAACAACTTTGCATTGAATAATGAATTTGTGGAGAGGGTCACCGACCCCATCCCTCATCCCATGTTATAATGATCCGGAGGATTTTTCACTATGAAAATTTTCCCTAAACTTCCCTAAAATTGGACCATGCTGAAGGTCTTATTGATACCTTTCCGATGGTATGCTGAACTCTAGAAACAGAGTCCGTATGCAAATTCTATCGCCGGTCAAAGATGGGCCTCCAAACAGGTCAACTCTGGTCAATAGGTCAACCAGTGGACCAATGACAGGGTGACACGTGGAAGTTGGTGATAAGGAAAAATGGATGGTACTGTAATGTTTCAAAATCAGTTCCATGGTATAGAGCTCATCGCAAGCTTTCCGACGCATTTTGAACGGACCAAATCTGAGTTCGTATGCGAAAGATATGCATAGTCAATGTTGCGGTCAAATGATGACGTGGCACACTCTAACGTGGACAAATGGCGTATTATGGGCATGACACTTGGCAGGTTTGTAGTGGATTTATATTTTAAAAAAATAATTGTAAAAATCTATTTAATCCATTCCATGTGAATAAATTCAAATCCCATGGTATAAGGAGGATTTTGTGGCCAAAAAAGCTATTTTAAGGCTTATCTTATCTCTTTCCCACCAAACGTGGGGTCAATGGCTAAATTGGGCTCCTAAACCTATGGAAGGGGGATTTGAACCTTTTCCAAAATAGTAATCAGCCTTACCAAGCTGCCACTTTGTAGCAAGTGATAGAGAAGGAGATCACATCTATTTAAAGGAAGCTTTTGGTAGGTTGGAAAGGGGGACAACGAAGGACCAGTTTGCAGAGATCACAATTTTCGAGGAACTTATAGTCCGAATTAGGACTTGGTGTAAAAATGAAAGTTGTTCAAAATTCTGAGAGATTTCTAGAAAGGTAACTTTTGTTACATGAAATGCTATAGAGTTTTTTTGTGTAGGCATTTTTCCATCGCAGTTTCACGAATGTACGAGGGGTAAGCAGAGATCTGTATTTTGCATCCACTTCTGATCCGAATCAGACCATAAAGTAAAAGGAAGTTTTTAATAATTTCATAAAGTTTCCAGAAATGTAAACCTTATTTTTATAGGTCTTGTATATTTCAAGTTGTAGACGTTTTTTGAACGTATTTGCACAGGGAACAAACAGAAGAAATACTGTAGGAGCCACGGATGAACTTGGGAATGATTATGGTAAATTGCAGAATTCCTTGAGGTTTGAATCAGCTCATTTGCAGGTTTAAAGGTCTGTTAAGTCAATATTGAAGGGATATTGTACTTCATTGGACGTTTAATGGATTGATTCACTTTTTGTGAATCCGGAGATGTAGCCTTCGGGTGAACTCCGTTATCAATTTCTTGTTTTGTGGATTTGTTCATTTCAGTTTTGAAAAGACTTTTATCAGTTGAAATTCATCATTGGATTAATTTTATTAATTGATAAAATAAGTATAAAACTAGAGTAAATGGATTGAAGGAACTTTCAGTATCCATAACCCACAACAAGATTTGAATACACTTATCATCTTAGATTCAAATGTCAGTTTGAGTGTATGATTAAAAATCAACTGTGAAGTAAAATGGATTTGTATTAGATTCAAGCGATTCACTTAAAGTTGAAAAATCGGATTAATTGGTCTTTTTGGAAGAGTTGAGGATTTGGGTTTCAAGACACCTAAAAATTGGATCAAATTAACTCAAGATCAATGTTGAGTCTGTAAATTTCAAAATCTGGAAATTTTCTAAGTACTTCAAAAAAAAAATTAAGTACCATTTTCAGATCAAGTTGGTATCAGAGCTGGTTTAGCTTTTGATTTGCATCAGTTGATTTGGTTCAGTTTGGTTTTTGCATTTTGGGCTTGATATTTCATTTGCAGTGTGCAGAGTTTGGAGGAACAGGTGTGCAGGAATCATGGGTAAGATGTCCAACAAGACCAAGTTTGAGGAACTGGAAGCATGCAATCATCAAATTCAGGAAGAGAATGCCTTCCTGAGATGTCAGGTATTGGCTCTTGAAGAGAAACTTGACACATTGAGAAAAGAGCTAGAATCTAAGGATGAGCTCTTGATGGTGTTGCAAATTGATGGACCTAACAAGGTACCAGTTATTGTTGATGCCTCCACTATGACAGATGAGTGCACAGTAAGTATGACAACACTTAATTCCTCACCCAAAGCTAATTTGGATTCTACTATAGTGCTTGGTGAATTTGAAAAGCACACTAAAGGTATATGATCTAAAATTTTAAATAACATGGGTTTTAATGGAATTAACCTTGGTAAGAATAACCAAGGTATAACTAACCCAATCTTGGTTGAGGAGAGACCTCGTTATGCAGGAGATCGGGATATGCTAGTGTAGGGGAAATGGAAATTAGAGAGAACTCTAAGACCGCTGGAAGAAGAAAAGCTTCTAACAAAGAAAGAGTCATCCCCACTAGCATCAGGTGGTTCATCCTCATCGAGGATCTGTAAGAATTCACCACGGAGAGGTATAGAAATCCCCCACCTTTGGTTTACCATTGCTCAAAAATGAAAGGTAAACAAATTGATCCCTTATCTACACTAGAAAAATTTGGCTATAATTTTCAAGCTATGTTGAATAGTTATCCGTGCACATTCTGTGGTTTGTCTAATCATTGTGTGGCCAAGTGTAGGAAGTATAAATCCATAATGGAACAGTTTGAGAAAATGCATTCTCCTAACCCGGGTTCGGCTAAGAGCAGTCAAGGTAAGGTTCCTAAAAATGTGGATCCTAAAAAAATGGATCAAAGGTTTTGTGATCACTGTAATAAACAAGGTCATGAAATTGGTAAGTGTTGGAAGCTACATCCAGAACAAAAATTAAAGTTTGTTAAAAAGGATAAAAGTTTTAAACCAACTAATTTGACCACTTCGGTGGCACAGGTAAAAACTGAATTGAATCAACCCCCTAAAAAGGACAGTATGTTGAGTAAAGTGGGTAAACAATTTATCAGTTTTATGTTTGCATAGTTGATTGTGGAATACATGCAAACTAACAAGGCAATTTTGGAAATCCCACTAAATTGTGAAAAGGATAAGTACAAAATTTATTTTTCTGCCTTGGTGTTGGTGAAGTATCGTAAAGAGGAAATAATCAGGTGACAGGTTTAAAATACTTGATGTAATTTTCTTTTAATGGTTTTACAACTTCATTTTCAGCAGTATGTACAGTTCAGTGGGCATGATCATTGGTCGGATGTTTATATGTGAATTGTAGTTAAAATATTGTTATTGTGTAATTTGTCCCATGTAGGCATTGTTTGTAAGTGCACAAATTATACAAACTCTTTGTTTACTATGCATGACATTTGTACATTTGTAAGTCTTATTGATAGAATTAATATTTGTAACTATTAGGTATAGTTGCAAATGGTATGTACAAGTTTTGCACTAACAAGCTGTGAGTGCAGGTTACATTTGCATTGTTGACAGTGGTGAGTGCAGGATCAGGATGTACAAAGGAATATGGCAGTTGCAGTGTCATATCAGTTGCAGTTTAGGCCATTGGGTTATATTAATATTATTGGCATTTGATTATTACAATTTTTATGGAAAAATTACCATGATATAAACTAGGTTCTATGTTTGTATTATGCAAAGAACGTGTGTATAGTTCAATAAAGTGAATTTCCATTTTGAGGTCAAAATGGTCTTACTGGGGAGGAGTGATCCGGAGGATTTTTCACTATGAAAATTTTCCTAAACTTCCCTAAAATTTGACTATGCTGAAGGTCTTATTGAGACCTTTCTGACGGTATGCTGAACTCCAGAAACAGAGTCCGTATGCAAATTCTATCGCCGGTCAAAGATGGGCCTCCAAACGGGTCAACTCTGATCAATAGGTCAACCAGTGGACCAATGACAGGGTGACACGTGGAAGTTGGTGATAAGGAAAAATGGATGGTACTGTAATGTTTCAAAATTAGTTCCATGGTATAGAGCTCATCGCAAGCTTTCTGACGCATTTTGAACGGACCAAATCTGAGTTCGTATACGAAAGATATGCATAGTCAATGTTGCGGTCAAATGATGACGTGGCACACTCTAACGTGTACAAATGACGTATTATGGGCGTGACACTTGACAGCTTTGTAGTGGATTTATATTTTAAAAAATAATTGTAAAAATCCATTTAATCCATTCCATGTGAATAAATTCAAATCCCATGGTATAAGGAGGATTTTGTGGCCAAAAAAGCTATTTTAAGGCTTATCTTATCTCTTTCCCACCAAACGTGGGGTCAATGGGTAAATTGGGCTCCTAAACCTATGGAAGGGGGATTTGAACCTTTTCCAAAATAGTAATCAGCCTTACCAAGCCGCCACTTTGTAGCAAGTGATAGAGAAGGAGATCACATCTATTTAAAGGGAAGCTTTTGGTAGGTTGGAAAGGGGGACAGCGAAGGACCAGTTTGCAGAGATCACAATTTTCGAGGCACTTATAGTCCGAATTAGGACTTGGTGTAAAAATGAAAGTTGTTCAAAATTCTGAGAAATTTATAGAAAGGTAACTTTTGTTGCATGAAGTGCTATATATTTTTCTATGTAGGCGTTTTTCCATCGCAGTTTCACAGAACAGGCACGAGGGGCAAGCAGAGATCTGTATTTTGCATCCACTTCTGATCCGAATCAGACCATGAAGTAAAAGGGGAAGTTTTTAATAATTTCCTAAAGTTTCTAGAAATGTAAACCTTATTTATATAGGTATTGTATATTTCAAGTTGTAGACATTTTTTGAACGTATTTGCACAGGGAACAAATAGAAGAAATACTGTAGGAGCCACGGATGAACTTGGGAATGATTATGGTAAATTGCAGAATTCCTTGAGGTTTGAATCAGCTCATTTGCAGGTTTAAAGGTCTGTTAAGTCAAGATTGAAGGGATATTGTACTTCATTGGACGTTTAATGGATCGATTCACTTTTTGTGAATCCGGAGATGTAGCCTTCGGGTGAACTCCGTTATCAATTTCTTGTTTTGTGGATTTGTGCATTTTAGTTTTTAAAGCTTTTTATCAGTTGAAATTCATCATTGGATTAATTTTATTAATTGATAAAATAATTATAAAACTGGAGTAAATGGATTGAAGGAACTTTCAGTATCCATAACCCACAACAAGATTTGAATACACTTGTCAACTTAGATTCAAATGTCAGTTTTAGTGTATGATTAAAAATCAACTGTGAAGTAAAATGGATTTGTATTAGATTCAAGAGATTCACTTAAAGTTGAAAAATTGGATTAATTGGTCTTTTTGGAAGAGCTGAGGATTTGGGTTTCAAGACACCTAAAAATTGGATCAAATTAACTCAAGATCAATGTTGAGTCTCAGAATTTCAAAATCTGAAATTTTCTAAGTACTTCAAAACAAAAATTAAGTACCATTTTCAGATCATATAATGGGGTGGGGGATGGGGTGTGGGGTGTGGGGTCGGCAACCCTCCTCCCCCCTCCCCTCCTCTTTTTTTACTAGTATAAACTATAGCCTTGGCCATGAGGCCACCACAAGCCATTCATTTTTTTGGTTTTACTTTTGATTTAATAGAAAGTCTTATACACTTATATAATATTAAAAGTTCTAATAATAATATTAATAATATTTAATAATAATAATAATAATATGACTTAATATAAATATTTATGTTTAATAATATTAATAATTGCTCTCGTTCCCAGCGACACGCTTTGCCCCCTAAACTCCCTGGTGGCGGAAATCGGGAAGAGGGCGACCCTAAACTCCCAGCGGTGGTAGAAATGATACAATGGTCGAGCACCGAGACCATTTCATGGATAAACCTAGCATTTGGTAATGAAAATGGGAGACTTGTAACAAGGGATAAGCTAGATGGTGGAATAGATCGAGTAAAGATGAACTAGGTGAATGCTGGCAATAATAAGAAATCTACAAGCAAGGACGGAACAAAATCTCAGACATGGAGTGGAAGAAATGCCACGGCATATGCAGCCAAGGACCCTACCCTTCATGCAACACATATTGATCACAGATCTTTTGATGGGAGTGAACTAGAAGCATGACAGGGGATGAAAGGAATGGGAGTGCCAAGCAGAGGAATCAAGCCCTTCCTTTGTTGAAGTTACTTCCCGGAGTTAGAGGTAGGTGTTGATGCAAATGGCAGCACCCCTGGATGCAGATCAGGCTTCTAGGTTGATCACTCAGGCATCTAGTGTGATTGCACAACATGGAAACCTCTCTCCAAGCGTGGGACTTGTGAAACCGAGAGAGGAATCTCCAGAGAAGGCTGGTTCCTACTCCTAAACTACCTACCACAAGCTATTCCAGTGCAAGCAAAGCTAATCTAATCCTAATCTAACCATGCCAAGGAGATAGAGAGAGAGAGAGGGAAAAACAGCAAAATCCTACACTAAAACGGTGATACACCAGAGAAGGAGAATGTTGGACATCTATCAAAACTGCCATGGGACAAAGAGAGGTGAGCAATGGGAAGGATGGACAGATGCATCATAGGCCCAAGGATAGATTTCACACAGAAAATGTCCCAAAACTCCATGAACACAGCTCCAGACCTGCAATGAAGAGAGGCAAGAAGAGAACAAGCAAAAACGAGGAAGGATGGACAGATGCATCATAAAACACATTTTGTTGCTCTAGAAGTTTGCACAGAACATCATTCCATTAATAAGAGGCAAAAACGCCATTACAGAGCAAGGGAGGAGGCTCGAACTCCATTTTCAACCCTAGAGAAGAAAAGAAGGGAGGGCAGAGCAGAAAAGATGAACCACACTTAATTTTGAGCCAAATCTGGCTTTTTACATTGCATGGGTCGAGCCCAGGGGACAGAAATGTGGGAAAACATGCCAGCCCATTCCTCATTGATTGCATATGCATTAAAACGGCATGGGATACCTTACCAACCCATACCCTACCATCTTTTCACCGATTTGGAGGAGAATGCGACCCATTTGCATTAATTTGGCCGCTGAAATGTCACTTCTGGCCGTGCTGAAGAAGAATGCGACCCATTAGCATTAAAACAGGTTGTTGAAATGTCACCTCTGGCCATTATCACGCGTCAGATCCTTTTCTCAATTTTCTCTCTCCAGAATGCACCAAAACTCGAGATTGATCCCGAATCATGCGAGAAATTTCAACAGACTTTCCGTTGATATAAAAAACATGCAAATCCGAGCTCTGGATCCAAAGATATGGCGATCTAAAGATTTAGGGCACGGAACAGACCAAAGCGGATTTTGAAATATTTCCCGCGCTTCGCCACCTGGATGACACGTGGCACACATTGATTGGTCACATGATTCTCTCTCCTCTACCTTTCGGCGAGCTTTTATTTGAAATTTCCTTGTGGGCCCTAGCTGGGACATGTGGCGCTATTTCATTGGTTCAGATCAGTGCTCGAAAACTCACCCTTTGACTTTTTGACCTTTTTCCTTGTGACACGTGTCATGATTTGGTTGGTTCTCGGCTCTTTCGGCTCCTTCGCGTCCACCACGTCCATTTTTCCCGGATGTCCCAGTGCTCCTTGTCCTGATTTCAACCGAATCGGTCGGTTCGCGTACCTTTGTCCCACTTGTCCCACTTTGTTTCGGACTGAAGTTCCTCATTTCGGCCGATCCGGCCGGTTCGGGTCTTTTTGTCCCAGATGTCCCAAATGCTTTTCGGACTGTTTGTTCCCATTTCGGCCGATCCGGCCGGTTCGGGTCTTTTTGTCCCATATGTCCCACTTTGTTTGGACTACCTTGACCTTTTTCGCCCGGTTCAAACTGGTTCGCGTACTCGCGGCCCAAATGTCCTATTTGCTTTCGGACCATTTGTTCCCATTTTGGCCGAACCGGCGCTTTAGGTCCTTCGCGTACTCTTGTCTGAACTGTCCCTCGGCCAAAGAAGTTAGTCGATTTTCTTTCTTTTTCGGTCGGATCGGCTTCTTGCTCCCGCCGCGTACTTCTGGCCCGATTGTCCCAAATGCTTAGCGGGCCACCTGGAGGCTTTTCGGCCGATCCGCATCTTTCTGTCCCACACGTCCCTACTATCCCAAGGACTAGGACTTAGTCGATTTTCACAATTTTTCCTGGATCAACCTACTTTCTGGGCTGTAAAACTTGATGCATGTTATCAAAATTTACCACCGGGGGTGAAATTTTGACAACGATTTTGACTTCGATGCGGGGTCACTGCTGCTTAGGTGAAAAGACCAGATTGCTGAAGCAATCCATTGGGCATGGAGTCATGAGTAGTATCCTAAAAACTGATCTGAAATTTGAAAACCTCCCTCCGAGCCACTTGAAATCCACCAGGACATGTAGTCGTTCTTACCAAAACCATTGAAAAGAACTGCAAGAGCAAAACCAAAGCAACACCAAAAACTATGTACAAAACTGAAAATCATACATGCCTCAAATGGAACATGCAGAGTGTGCACAAGCACTTCTTCTGCTGAAAGCAAACCTAGCTACTCTACTCTAATCTGGAAGCAAAGGCAAGCTAAACAAACCCTGCTTTTTGGTTGTGAGAAATAGCTTCCTTTCTTCAAAATTGGCAGCCATACAATTGATTTGGCACTGATCATGGCTGTTTGGATGGATGGAAAATCAATAAGAAGTTGATCTTCTATCCAAATCATCAAGGTATCAACTGAAAAATCCAATACCTCTTTTAGTTGCTCTGCATTTGGATTGAAGAGGTATGGCAGCTGATCCTTGGTACTTTGTAGCTCATCCTCATGCTCTGAAGCAAGCATGACTGGTTGTGGCTTCTCCTTTGGCTCCAATGAAGCCAAATACCTGATTGGGCAAGGTCTGATCCATTTGATATGCCCATAGCTCTGATTTTTAACTCCAAAAATGGAGTTCTCTTGTAGACCCACCTGAATGGATGATGTGGAAGAAATGGTGGAATCCTTCTGTCCTTTCTCTTCCTCCAATGAAGAACATGGAAGATTTAAATCTTCCAATTTTGATTCCAAAGGGCTGCTATAAGATGCAGGCTGTTGCAAATGAAAGCTCTCCTCCATGACAGCAGACTCTAGTGTTTGGAATGTGGATGATGAAAGAGAGAATGGTGAAAACTCAACCGGCTCTTCTCCATCAAAATAGTCCTCCAAATCTGACAGGTAAACTACCTCATTGCTATCTCGCTGTTCATGTTCAACTTCCTCCATGGTGTCCTCTTGATCTGCAACTTGACCACCATGGTTTCCTTCACTCTCCAATATTGAGTTTGAGAGATCAAAATCCTTTTCAGTACTAGAATTTGAGAGAGATGAAGTGGAAAGAAGAACTGAAGGTTCTCCTGTAGCCTGCTTTGTGCTCAAAGCCCGTGGATCTGCACTTTTCTCCTTCACAGCTAGATTGTGCTCCTCTTCTTTTGGATTTGGAGCAGCTTCTCCTTCCTCCAATGTTTGAAGGCAATCTTGCTCTTGATTGAACTCTTCCTCCAGCATGAAGTTTGTCAAGTCAAACTCTTCAATCTGCTGCTCTAGAGGACAAGTTGGGACTGCAAGATCTTCTTCTTCTGCTGCAACAAAATCAGTCCTAACCACCACCTGTTCTCCAACCCTAGCCTCTTCTGTAGGTTTAACCATCAAGGGGATCTTTGTTATCCCAAATTTGAGAGCCCAACTCTTCAGACTTTGAATTTCTTCATCTTTGTTTGGCCTCTCTTTTTGCTGTTGTTTTCCTTGACTGGCATTCTGATTTTCATCCTCCCAACATGGATTTGGGAATGCAAGAGGAGGGATGGGTTGTAACTCAACTGATTTTACAATTTTGTGTGGTGGTGGAGGTGGTGAAACCTCTTGTTTCTTTGGAGGAGGGGGTGTTTCTGTTAGCTCTTGTGGAGGGGATGACTGTCTAGAAGGAAAAAGGAAAGAAGAATTAAGATGGGGTGGAAGACTAGGGGATGGAGGGATGGATTCAACACTTGGGACAGCAGATGGAGGGTTTGAAACTTGACACTACTGAAATGAAACAGATTGGGAAAGAGGAAAAGAAAAGGCATGAGAAGATGTGCTTACCCGTTGACAAGGTTGCTGAATACTTCTCTCATACACCTCTATTTCTTCAATCCACTTTGCAAGAAAAGGCAGCGTTGCAATCATGAAGTCAAGCTTCTCCTGAGGGCTGTAATGCCTTGGAAAAGGTCCCACCCATGGACAGGGTGCTCCACAACCGATTCCAAAAGCTTTCATTTGTGCTTGAGCCCTGGACTGCACCATCCCCACCTCCATCTTTTGGATTTTCTCCAACAGACCAGCATCTTGGATCTGATGGTCTTCATTGTATGCATACTCTTGCTCTTGGAAAGCTCCATAGCCAAACTGACTTTGGCACTGCTGCTCATATGAGTATGCATGCTGATCTGGAAGATTTGTAAAATGTGTTGGAGGTGGAATATACTGTTGTTGTTGATGTGAATTCCATGATGGAAATGAAGTCATGATTGCACAACTTCATGGAATGGAAAAGAATGAAAGGGATGGAAAGAAAGATGGATGAAAATGGATGGAAATGGGTCTGCAAGCTCAGAGAAATGGGTTGCTGATCAGATGGAGTCGCCAGATGTGTTTGCAAGTGCCTCCAAAGGCTGAAATCTTCACAGGAACACACCAACCTGCAAAAGATGAAGTGAAAGACCTCTAAGGTCCCACCGGTGTGCCAAAACTGTTAGTGCAAAATCACAGCACCCCTGGATGCAGATCAGGCTTCTAGGTTGATCACTCAGGCATCCAGTGTGATTGCACAACATGGAAACCTCTCTCCAAGCGTGGGACTTGTGAAACCGAGAGAGGAATCTCCAGAGAAGGCTAGTTCTTGCTCCTAAACTACTCTGCCACAAGCTATTCCAGTGCAGGAAAGCTAATCTAATCCTAATCTAACCATGCCAAGGAGACAGAGAGAGAGAGAGAAGTGAAAAATAGAAAAAGCATACACTAAAACGGTGATACACCAGAGAAGGAGAATGTTAGACATCTATCAAAACTGCCATGGGACAAAGAGAGGTGAGCAATGGGAAGGATGGACAGATGCATCACAGGCCCAAGGATAGATTTCACACAGAAAATGTCCCAAAACTCCATGAACACAGCTCCGGACTGCAATGAACATTCAAACATGCACAAATACCTGCAATGAAGAGAGGCAAGAAGAGAACAAGCAAAAACGAGGAAGGATGGACAGATGCATCACAAAACACGTTTTGTTGCTCCAGAAGTTTGCACAGAACATCATTCCATTAATAAGAGGCAAAAACGCCATTACAGAGCAAGGGAGGAGGCTCGAACTCCATTTTCAACCCTAGAGAAGAAAAGAAGGGAGGGCAGAGTAGAAAAGATGAACCACACTTAATTTTGAGCCAAATCTGGCTTTTTACATTGCATGGGTCGAGCCCAGGGGACAGAAATGTGGGAAAACATGCAAGCCCATTCCTCATTGATTGCATATGCATTAAAACGGCATGGGATACCTTACCAACCCATACCCTGCCATCTTTTCACCGATTTGGAGGAGAATGCGACCCATTTGCATTAATTTGGCACTGAAATGTCACTTCTGGCTGTGCTGAAGAAGAATGCGACCCATTAGCATTAAAACAGGTTGTTGAAACGTCGCCTCTGGCCATTATCACGCGTCAGAGCTGTTTCTCAATTTTCTCTCTCCAGACTACACCAAAACTCGAGATTGATCCTAGAATCATGCAGAGAATTTCAACAGCTTTCCGTTGATATAAAGAACGTGCAAATCCGAGCTCTGGATCAAAAGATATGGCGATCTGAAGATTTAGGGCACGGAACAGACCAAAACGGATTTTGAAATATTTCCGCGCTTCGCCACCTGGATGACACATGGCACGCATTGATTGGTCGCATGATTCTCTCTCCTCTGCCTTTCGGCGGGCTTTCATTTGAAATTTCCTTGTGGGCCCTAGCTGGGACACGTGGCGCTATTTCATTGGTTCGGATCAGTGCTCGAAAACTCACCCTTTGACTTTTTGACCTTTTCCCTTGTGACACGTGTCATGATTTGGTTGGTTCTCGGCTCTTTCGGCTCCTTCGCGTCCACCGCGTCCATTTGTCCCAGATGTCCCAGTGCTCCTTGTGCTGATTTCGGCCGAACCGGCCGGTTCGCGTACCTTTGTCCCACTTGTCCCACTTTGTTTCGGACTGAAGTTCCTCATTTCGGCCGATCCGGCCGGTTCGGGTCCTTTTGTCCCAGATGTCCCAAATGCTTTTGGACTGTTTGTTCCCATTTCGGCCGATCCGGCCGGTTCGGGTCTTTTTGTCCCAGATGTCCCACTTTGTTTTGATCGCCTTGACCTTTTCACCCGGTTTGGCCGGTTCACGTACTCGCACCCAAATGTCCTATTTGCTTTGGACCATTTGTTCCCATTTCGCCGAACCGCCGGTTCGGGTCCTTCACGTACTCTTGTCCCGAACCGTCCCTGCCAGCCAGATTAGTCGATTTTCTTTCTTCTTTGGCCGGGATCGGCTTCTCGCGCCCGCCGCGTACTTCTAGCCCGATTGTCCCAAATGCTTAGTGGGCCGCCTGGAGGCTTTTTGGCTGATCCGCGTCTTTCTGTCCCACACGTCCCTACTTTCCCAAGGACTAGGACTTAGTCGATTTTCACAATTTTTCTTGGATCAACCTACTTGCCTGGAACTGCAAAACTCTGATGCATGTTATCAAAATTTACCTGGGGGTGAAATTTTGACAATGAGAGGACTTCGGAAAAACCCTAAAACCCTCTCAAATGATACCAACAAGTAAAGATTGAGGAAGATCTAATTCACAAGGTGTTAAAAGAGGAGAGAAATCTTACTTGACTTGGTTGTAGGTTTAATAAATCTTGGCCTAAACTCTCTCAATCGCATGACCGGATTGCACAAAGTTGGAGAGAAAAGTGCAAGGTAAGATTGAGCTTTATCCTTGTGCCAAAATCATATTTCGAGTGTTGTCTTTGAAACCCCGAGGATAGGGATTTGATTTTCCAATAATATTGGATTTGGGGAGAACACGTGCTCATGTTCAAGCCATTGTATCCATCTTTTGATCCCTTACAAGATTCTTTTGATACCTAACCTATTTGGGTTCGTTTGCAGAATCCCACTTCACTTTGGAATAGATCATGTTTGCTTGGCATAGGTGATGCTCTTGGATCATGTGTAAAAGTTGATGATAAGACCTCTTTTCAGGTACATACTACTCATGCCCGAATCCTTGTAGATCTTGATACCTCTCAAGATTTACCAGTAGAAATCAATCTGCAAATTGGAGATATAATTTGGGCGCAGAGATTGGACTATAGAGGTCTTACTTTTAGATGTCGACATTTTTTCAAATTGGTCATATTTCAGAGGATTGTGAATATTCCAAACACAAGACCAAATCTGCATGGTGGAAGGATTCTCTTCCTGAACATCTAACAATCAATCCCCATACCGACTGGTTGTAGATCTCGCACAAGATGAGAAAAATTCTCGAGAAGAAAGCTTCCTCTCCTCAAAATATGGATTCATCGATAGATTCAAACTCCTTACTGTGGACCACATCCCTATCAAGTCAATTGAAGTTGTTTTTCCAATCTCAGTGGAAGAAGGAAATGAGGAATGGAAGGTAGTGGATAGGAAAAATAAGGGATCTAAACACTTTGATGTCTTGGACAAAGCATGAGTCTTGTCCTGTTGTGTGTTACCATTGCTACATCTAGGTATTAGCTTTGTCATGCTACTACTGAGAATAGCTATTATTTAGCTATTTGTTTGTTGGTTTTTAGGCTGTGATCTTGGAAGATTCTTTTCGTTGTTGGGCTTTGTCGTTATATCTTAATTTTGATCTCTTGTTGAATTATTGAATTTGTCAAATCTGGTGTTTGAGTGTTGTTGTACAAGGGTATAGTCCTTTCAAAATCTATTTATCCTTCATAAAAATATTATAATTATATATTATACATATATATATATATATATATATATATTTATTAACATTTCGATTTTTGGTTCTATTACTATATTGTAGTAATATTAAGGTATTATTTGTAGATTTTTTACGTGCCGCTGCTCTCTACCATCTACAACATGGTAAAGAAAACCCTAAAACGCAACCCTCTACACATCTCTACCAAAACCCTTTACGAGAAGCGAAAATGGAGGAAAAAAATGACCACGCAGAGAGCCAAACCCTTTCCTAGATAAATCTTGCGTTTGGAGAAGATAGTTCTATGTTTGGAGAAGACACTTTGTGCCTAGAGGATTAAACGAGCATCCACCGGAAGGTGGCGTAGTATTTGTTGGTAAAAATGATGATATACCGAGGCTTCTAGAAAAACCAAGCCAAATGGAAACATTGAAACCAGCACCCGTTCCTCTCATGCCACGATCTCACAGCCCGGAGTAGATGACAAAATTTGTTTTTGACCTAGCTTATGGTAGGGAATGCAGCCCTCAACAGAGAAAATGTGAGTTGGATGTGCAAATGATCCGAGATACATGCACTCTTTCCGTAACAACTTAACCACCCGGTGGTGGAAGTGATATAGTGATCGAGAGATCTAGTGGCCTCTACTTCGTAGATATAGTGTCTAAACCGTCAAAGACTAGAGAAAATATTACTATGAAGCCTGCTAAGAAAAACCCATGTGTATCCTTTGGAGATGAAGTTCTCAAAACAAAGTCTTTCTATCAAGACAATGCCTTAATTTGCAGATCGCTAGTCTTTGGCCTAGTTTACTTGTCCTACACGAATGGATCTCCACTTAATGGATCTCACTTCTAAAAGGAAGGTTAGATCTCTACCCATGTGCTAAAGGAATCTTCATTGTTACTTTTGAATCCATCGCGGATAAGGTTATCATTGCTAATCAGCTTTGGATCTGCCGAAAAAATACCTTATATTAAAACCTTGGTTCACAGCATTTAACCCTCTCACTGAATCCTTCTCCCATAAACCGATCTGGATCAGGTTACCCCAGCAATTTTGGGATCAAAAATGTCTGACAACCATAGGAAATACATTGGAAAACATCATTAACATTGACTCCCAAACCTCTGAATTCACACATACAACTTATGCCAGAATTCTTGTTGAGGCTAATACCTCTAAGGATCTTCCACTCATATTGAGCTAAATGTGCAAAATCAAACTTGGACTCAACCTCTAGACTATGAGGGTCTCTGTCTTTTAGATGAAAGAAATGTTTCTCTTTGGGACATTCTACTATTAATTGTGAGATGATAAAACACAAAACGGAGAACGTTACTACTGTGGAAAAATGCCCTCGCTAAAACATCTAAGATTTGAACCTCGGAATATGCCTAGTTTTGATGTTGGGAAGGAAGACATGCTTTGAAACGGTCCCGAAACCTCTTTGAATGAGCTTACAAACCGTGCAAATAAATATTCAATTGGGGATGAGACTCAAGTGGATCGAAACACCGAAATAAAAAAGTCTATAGCGGATAAGGAGAATATTCCTTGATTTCCTCGCTAAAACAATTCTTATCACCAATTAAGGATGTTGAAGTTCCTTTACGAAATATGTGGATGAATGGATTTCATGACGTAACAAGAAGAAAAATGTTCAAATTGAAAATAGTAGTTGTTAAGTTGTTTTTTTCAGCTTCGGTTTCTTTGAGTTCTTTGGGCTTATTCATGGCGGTTTTTTTTGTTGTCATTGGGCTTTTGATAAGATCTGGATTTTGATCCTTTTGTTCTATTGATATAGTTATATCTAGCTTTTGAGTCTTTCTCGTACAAGGGTATAGTCCCTTTCAAATAAATTATTTATCAATAATAATAAAAAAATATTAATACATTAGTAATATTAAAATAATCAAATTTATTTAAATCTCTCCTTCTTTTTTTTTTTTTTGTTCATTGCAAATGCCATTTAACTTAATATATATCTAAAAAAATTATAGGGCATTTCTATAAAATTGATTTTGTCATAGTTTAATGCATATAAGTAGGAATGGTTATAAGTATATTTATTCATTTGCATCATTATATGAATTCTTTTTATTTAATTTTATCTAACACCAAGATTATGAGATTGTTAAGATTTCTTACACAACTAGATACACTTAATAAAAAGGAAGATTATCACTAATTCAAAATGGAGGTCAACACACTACTTTCTTATTTCATCATGAATAGAATGCAATTACAATTTAATTATTTCATTATGTCTTCCATACGATAAAATATGGATAACTATTCTCTCTCTCTCTCTCTCTCTCTCTCTCTCTCTCTCTCTCTCTCTGTCTCTCTCTCTCATTTCTTACAAGTTAAATAGTTCTTTCCATAAGCATGCAACAAGGTTCATTCTCCATTCAAATAAATTGAATAATGATTTAGATCAAATAAGCTTGCAATAATTTCTTTCAATCACACCCTTCTTTTTACAAATGTATTTATCTTTCAATTTTGAAAAACACAAAAATCAAGTGAAGTTCCATCTAAACTAACATACAACTAAACTTTGTTCCTTTCATTACAATAATTTAAAATATTACATAAATAAATGCACAAGCTTTCTATTAAGCATACAATTTTTACACTCTTCCACTCAAAGTGGGAATAATTACATGAACAAATTTCACTATGAAATATTTTGACAAGGCAAAAGTAGAAGTCTTTGAAATGCATGTCTTCATCCCAAAGGTAGCTTCAAAACTTGCATTCTTCAACTTTCACAAGAAGGATTACAATACAAATAAATGGGGAGTAGGAAACGCTCTCCGCCCAACCTTGAATCCATTAAGAGGGGAAGCCATCCCCTTAAGTACCCACAAGCCCCAACCAAAGATACATGAGGGTCTTGATCATCATTTAACAACTTTCAACAAAAATAGCTTCACAAACAACATACATTTAACACATTCAAGCATAACCAAAATCACACATAATCAAGTTAATAACTTATAAACAACACAAAAGTTTAAAATCAAACCAAATAGAGAAATGGCTATGGAGAGCACCTCCTTATGCCTCCTAAGTGAAGTTGGAGTTTCACCCTTAGCCTCAAAGTGTACAAAAAAATCAATAGAAAATTGTTATCTCACCCTTGCAAGCATGCAACAAAATAACCATGATTTCCTTTTCACTCCCCATAGGTGAAACTCTCAATAACACTCCCAAAAAGTGCATTCATCATAATATTCCTCTTTACCACCATAATGGTCCCATAAGGATTTCTCCCACACTCAAATTAAGGGCTACTACCTAACCACACACAAGCATAATCACAAGACTTAAACAAATTTATCAAGCACAAAATTTCATATAAATAAGTATAATAATGAAACAAAAAAGGTGGAGATCCTACCTCTCCATCAAGTGCCAAAAAAGCTCCATAAGTCTCCTTTAATTCCAAGCCAACTAATTTAAGAAAACTCTCCAACAAGCTCCAAATCCCAAAAGTGCAAAAGGAGAAACAAAAGGAAAAAGTAAACCCCATTCCAATTAAAATTCATGAATAAATAGAAATGGAATGTGAGGATGATGAGGTGGCTCCATGTAGGATTCCACGTTAGCATTCCTCCATTCCCACACTCAAGTCAAAACACCATGCCCAAGAAAATAAATGAACTTGTAAGGACTATGAAAATCACATGGCTCACAAACTTGTACACCATGTTTTCTAAGGACACAATTAATTGATGTGAAAGGAAGTGCAATTATTTTCTCTCTTTAAGACCCACATTTTTACACGCATGAACACAAGATGAAACAAAGGCTAAAATAGAAAAGTTATGGAATTTTTTTTTGAAGAATGAAAGTGACGATTAGCTATACCCTTGGTTAAGAAACAATCTTCACAAAATTAAATATATAATAATATTCATCCTTCACTCAAGTTTAAAAATTCATTTCCATAATCCATAATTACTTTAGTAACGAGGTTCCTAAATTCATTCAATAATTTATCATAAAAAGACTAATTGTAATTTTCTCTTCCATTTACACAATACTATTAAATTAAATTCCTACAATGAATATTGCTTAGCTAGAAAAAGCGGGTAAGTTTGAGTTAATTAATTACAAGGTTTGAGGGAATTTTATAAAATAAAACACCATCTAATAAATTTTATAAACCTAAATTAATCACTACACCACTCAAGTGGCCCCATTCAATCTTGACCAAAGCATTTCATTTAAAATAATCTCACCTACCCCTCACCTAAGTTTTGTATGGAATGTTCCTAGCCATTGGATGGGATCAAGAAATTGGCTCAAGAAATCCCTAAACAACCCTAAACATATCTATGGAGTATTTTATTCATTCAATGTACCAATTTTTTCATTTTTATTTTACGTGTTATGAGAAGGAGAAAGAGAAGGAAGCCATGGAAAAGGAGGATAAATCTTGGGGATGGATACACACAACTCGAAATCTATATAATTTTTATTTTTCTTGTAATTGTAATCTACCCTATTCTAGGTTTTGTTTGAAAATTCTATTTTGCTGTAAATTTGATTCAATGAAAATTCCCATTTGGGTATATGGCTTTTGCCCAATAGATCTGGTTTTTTTTTATAGTATACACACTCTTCATCATTTAAATATATATATATATATATATATATATATATATATATATATATGTATGTATGTATGTATGTATGTATGTATGTGTTGGTTGGATATTTTGTCAAACCAAAATATGAGGTTCAACCACAGTATATGAGATTAAATCCCTCCTCAAAGACAGGTGAGGTTGCCTGCTTATTGCTAATCTAAAACACAGTAAACAATATATACAGTATTCACACTAATCTAACCATTGGGGGTTGGGATGGAATCCCAAAATCCACATTCACACGATTCAAGGATATTTCTTTCGTAAATGAACTGGGTTAGAAATTGTTACAATGAAAGAAGCACAATAGAAAGGAAATGAGAGAAACGTATTTTCTTTCGAGTAAACACAGAGCACGAAATAATCATACGAGTTTTAGATCACAAATATAATGTCCGAAATAATCAGAAACACTAAGATGCCATGCAAAGAATAGCTTAAGATCATGAACATAAGAACACTGTCTTAAGTAAGATATATTCCACAACACAAAGTCTGTAAAATGATATCAACTCCTATTCTTCAAAATGATTGAATGAAAACACAAAGTTTTTCTTCTTTCCAATAGCCCCCAAATATTCCAAAAAATCTCGACCCTTTGGAATGCATAAGCATTCCTTATTTATAACAAAAGAAGTAGAGATAAAATAGGGCAGATCCTAAAAATAGCGTTTTAACAAGAGTTCTGTTTTGCTTGATTCTCACGCAGGAGATCAAGTCAAAACATGATTCAAAAATGTGACGAAACAGAAATGAAAAAGACATGTCGATTTCAAGATTGAAATGACATGAAACGTTGAGACTTAATCTGAATCATCATCCTTTGCTCCTTCCTCTTTTTCTTCCTCCACCAGAGGCCCGGTTCACGAATGATTCTTGGATTTGCTTGAAGAGATCATCTGCTGATAGGATACCTGAGTTCCCAACTGACACCTTTGGACAAATCTTCAGCAATTCTTCTTCCAGATCACTTTTCCCATCAATCAATTTATCCCTTGATTCTCTCAACTTACTGCAGGCTTCATTGAGAATCTTTATTCTGAACCTGATGGCCTTGGTCAGCTGGAAATGCTTATCTGTATGTGGGAGAATACCTTCTTCTACCAAGAGATGTGCTGGTATTTGCTTTAACACCTGGAGAGCTTCATAAGTCAAATCAAGATGTCCAATTTCTTGAGAAATCTCCTCATCCATCTTCTCTCCATCCTTCTGAATGTCTCCCAAGGACTGATGAACTTGCACCATGTCTTGAATTACTTCCTTCCCTGTTGGAGCAACCTTTGGATCTATTCATCAACCACCCTTCCTTTTTTAGAAATCTTCTCAATCGTAGGTACTTGATGAGAAGTCGAATCCGGCAGCAAAGAAGAAGGTGGTATGGATTCAAGGGGTTTTGAGAGTTTAATCAAAACCTCTGTCAACTGCTCCACTTTTTCCTTAAGCTCATCTCTGTTGTCCTTTGTTTCTTTCAACTTTTGGCACAACACATTTATGGAATCCCGTGCATCTTGTTGCACCCCTTCTGCTGTCACTTTCCCTAGAGCCACCCTGGTTACCTGATAATCAGAGGCTGTTATATCCTCTCTAGTTTTGTCAGCCGAGGGAGTGGCAATCTCTGCGAACTTATCTCCTGAAGCATCCACCAAAACCCTTGAAACTGTTTTGGGTTTCTTGGCTGATTTCGCAGTAGGAGCCTTGAGTGAGCTGAAATCAAAGGCTGGTAGGGGCACAATCACCTTCCTCTTCCTCGAGTTTGCTTGAGTAGCCATTGCAGCGTATCAGAGGGAGTTGCCATGGTTGCAGAAGCTGGTATCATACCCTCAAGGGGAGAAGATTCTACTAGTGGAGGAGGAATAGTTACCAACGTGGTAGTAGATCCAATAAAAAGAGGCACAGGAGGGGGCGTGTTGGTGATCACTTGGGTACCAGCAGAGAGGGGTGAAAGTCCAGAGAAAATACTGGCCATTACTAAAGAATTTTTTTGGAGAATAAGGAGGTAGGAGTGGTTGTGTGGAAAGAGGCACAGATCCAGACTCCAAAGCCTTGGATGCAAGAGATAAGGTCTCTTCAGTTGAGCAATCAGCAAATGGTGAAGACAGAAGCTGGCTTCCTCCTTCTTCCAAATTAATTTCTCCTATTTCTGGTGGTGTTGGTGATTCTGGCACATTCACCGTTTCTACTGGAGAAACAATTGAAGAGATTTCTCTTTCTTTCCTCTTTTTGACAATCTTGACCTTTATAGGCTCCTTAGAAGATTTTCTGTCCTTTTCCTTTTTGGAGGGCCCCACCTCTGAAGCAGCCAACTTTGAAAACTTATCATCTTTAAAATTCATTCCCCAAGAGGAGAGCCATGCTTTGGTGTGAGCAAGGATTAGAGCCGACCTATCTGTAATAGAGGCTTTTTCGCTGGCTGACCAATCAATAGGTGGGAAAACATATTGATCCTCCTTTAGTCCATCATAGGAAAGATCCAAAACACTTTCATTGTCACCCGTACCTTCTGGTAAATCAGCAAGCTCCAGTGTTTGAATCTCAGCAATAGTCAATCTGCTATTATCCTTTCTGCGAACAGCAACCTCATTACGCAGATCCACCCAAATATCCTCTATGTTTGGCCTATGCAGATGCTGGGTTCCATATGCTCTGAGCACTCCTCGGATATCAAAACCATCTCGAGGCTTCATATGCTTTTTCAATTTGTCCTGAAGTTCGTGGACAACATTTTTGGCTTTCACTACTGTTGAGCAAGTATATCTCCCAATAGAAATTGGGAAGGATACAACAGCCTTATGTTTGCTTTGTTGGAATTTATGGAAATCCAACAACTGCCTAACCAACTCCATCAATATCAGTGTATCCCCGGATATTGGGGCAAAGCGAAAAGGATCTCCCAGTACATGACCACCCGAAGATATGTAAACTTCTTGAATTGTAAGAAGATACATCCCCATTTAGAAACTTCAAGCACAAGCCTCATCCGAGACTCTTGTCTTCCTCACCACGGTTTATCCTATGCAGATATTTTCATAGAAGAAGGCAACATTCACCCTCCTAAAATGGTTTTGGACCCCTTCTTTGTCAATTGAGGGAAGTATTGATACACCTGGTTCACCGTTCTGCTTCCCTTGGTATCCATCCCGGGATAGTTCCTCATCCCAGTGCTGCGTATGTGACATATGAAGACATATAAAATTTCCCAGTTGACAAGACCGTTGTCATTTGGGAATCAATCTCATTGCTGATGAGAGTACCCCAGTCGATCCCTTGCTGATTCTTCTTGATGGTGATCATAAATTGATACATCCATCCTTGAAATACATTTGATTCGGGCAAACCAAAAACCCGACTCAGCAGGGTGATGATGTCATTGATTTCTTGGATGAAATCACTCCTGGGGATAATCCTTGGAAATCTGGAGATAGCTGGTTTGGGTTTGATCAGGAACTTCTTGTTCACATGTTTGATGCAGTCTTCCTGATCGTTGTCCCAGGCTTTCTGAGCTGACTTGATGTCCAACTCTCCATACTCGTCAAAATTGGGCAATTTTAGGAGATCATCAAAATAACCTCCATCTAATTTGACCACTACTTCACCTGATTGACTTCTCACAGAACGAGACGCCGAGTCATAACTGGATGCACAAGCCAAAATGAATTCTGGACACTGAGCAGACATGGGAAGACCCGCTGCGAGAGGCAAGCCACTATCGGCTATAGTTTTCATCCATGGAGTTTGGGAGGAACTCCTCACCCTACTCCAGAAATCTTCAATGTCTATATTTCCCAGTTCGGTGTCTTGGATGTCGTAGTTGCAATCAACATACGATGGAGATTCCAGCTTTTTAAACTTGTATTTCATTCTGCCTGACTTCTCGGTCTTTTCCTGAGATGGACCAGGGTCCGACATGAAGGACGTCGAAGGAAGAAAGTTTCGAAGCTCAGAAGATGCTGCTCACTGTGAGAATTCTGACCTGCTGGATATGCCGGAAGAACGAAAGAGTCTGACACTAGCGAAGATGATGTAGGAAAATCCTAAAACCCGATGCGCTTGATAATGTCGGAACTTTGGGAAAGCCCGACACTGCCGATGATTTCGAAACGGAAGAAATCCCGACACTTGTGTTGATTCCGAACTCGGAAAGTCCGACATGCCAAGCCTTCAATATACTTCGGGTCTTCGACACTGCACAACAGCCTTCAACACCCGAGAAGAGAAAAACAGGGTTTTTCGTTGAATTTCAAACATGCAATCTCCTTTTAACCATTCATGTACTAGGCACATAATAAAATTTGAGGAAATAGCACCAAATGGTAATTTAGAAGAGATAAACCCTAAAACCTAAACCCCTTTTTTCAAAACAACTCCAGAAAGAAGAAGAATAAAAATATTTCAAAACCCAGCAAGAAAATGGGAAGAATTCATGCGCAATCAATCCATAAAAACTAGGAACAAAGAGTGGAGAGAGAAATACCTTCAACCAGAGAAAGGGAAGATCAAAAATGGTGATTCAATCGGGCACAAGCGAGCTTTCGGGTTTCAAGGTTGGAAGAGCATGTACGAAAAATCCACGAGTTTAAAATACGTCCGGTAAAAATGACGTGGAAATCCACGTATTTATAAGAAAATTGTAATTAATACACTTCACTTTCGATGTGCTAACTCACCGACAACTCGGCATGAATGCCATGTCAGCATGTTTGAGAGGTCCGAAAACCCGACACAAGGAGGCTTAGTGCAATTCGGGCTTCGGGTTTCGGAAAACACAAGACATAAAGCATGAGATGTTTAGATGCTTCACAGCTCCGAAAACCCGATACAAAGGACCTAATCGACTTCGGGTATCGGAGAACAGGTGACACAAAACATGTTTTGAATAGGTCATGTTCCGATGCGCCGGAGGTCCGAAAACCCGATTTACTCAATATGAAGCGGGTTTCGGGTTTCGGAAAACAGGCGACACAAAGCATGTTAAAACTCATGTCGAACTGTTGGACAAACCCGAAAACCCGAATTTCTCAATATGAGGCCAAAATGCAAAATCAACTTCAAAAATTTCGTAGGGGTTATCTAATCGTTTTGTCGTGAACTCAAAACGGAGATAACAAAGTATGTATGTATGTATGTATGTCTCTCTCTCTCCATGTGTGTGTGTGTGTGTGTTTGTTTGTGTGTGTGTGCAAAGAACTTACTTTGAAGGGAAGGGGCACACTACGCTATTAGTATTAACCCAATTTGTATATTAGAACATGGATAGCCAAATTGTGGCTAACATAATCTCTTATCACGTCATCTCATATTTATATATACTTTCATATATTCAAGTGGGTCGGACTCACTACTTTGCATAATGTAGTAGGGTATATAGATAGGAATTATAAAGTAGGATATTATCATCATATTGAACAATTAGTCTTATCATATACTTTGGAAGTTTCCTCCTCAAACCTTGAGTCGTTCTACTTATATACTATGATCAATTCTCTATATTTTGAAATTATGCAAGTGTTACCGAGATTCGAGATCTATCTAAATAATTTTGTTTCACATTTTTAATACATTATTGTCACTAGTTACGCACAAATTATTTCCTTGTTTGGTTGTGTTATTTGCCTCCTTAATTATGATTGATTTTTTACATCTGGTGATTTAGTGTATTTTTTTATCAACACATATGGAGTGACATTCTATTATAATATATTGAAGAGTATTTCCTTCTCATTCATTTTCATTGTTTTAATGAATAATGTTGTAATCAGAAAAAATATTATACATTCTCTAATAAGAATATTTAAAAACATGATATACACTTTAATATTTGTGTCAACTCTCTTGTTCAATATTTTATTTGTTGGAAAATCAAGTCAGAATTTATTTTGCAATTAATCTCTATATTTTCCCACATATTATCTCACCGACATATATGATTTGTAATTAATTGTGACTGCTGCACATTTACTTTTGATGAAACATTCTCCCGATTATCTCTTGTCGAGAGATTTTGTGTTGACTTGCAAGGCAAGTTTTTGTGTAGGTGTTTATTATTAATACATTATGTTTTATTGAAAATTAGTAAGAAGAGTAAGAAGAGCAAGAAGCATGAAGAAAAAGACAAAAGAAGGAGAAAACCAGATTTAGAGGAAGGAGAAAAGTGCGTAGTTCCACTCAAGTCTCAATCAAGCTTTTGCTGATAGCAAAACTTCATTTCTCAGTTGTTATTATATGCATGAATGTTTTGTGTGCAGCTGTAGCTGCTGTTCATTCCTCAAATATTTATATGTATTTACGAATCAATTTGATGCCCAGATCTGTGTTATTTGCAGCCAAGTTTTTATCTTCTTTTTGCTCTTATAAATTTATGTAGCTTCTCTTTTCCCCTATTCTCGCATCCTTTAAATCCACTACATTTTATTTTCTATTACTGTCTAAAGATTTTTAGATTTCATAGACTCTGCAGCTTCTGTAGTTCCTCGTATTCCCTTCATCCTGTATCGAGCCAGCTAAACCCTTCTTCTATTTCATTTCTTGTTTTTTATTTTTTCATTTGGCAGCCATTAATGACTTCTACATCTTGTGCATCACGTGGTTAGTGTGAAAACTCGATTTTCACACGAAAGAACTATGAGTATTGGTCTTTGACCATGAAAGCTTTGTTTCAGTCTGAAGACATTTTGGAAATGGTTGAAAACGGTTACCGTGAACTAGCAGAGACCGGCAAAGATACAATGCTCTTTTTTACAAGCTCAAAAGTTCATCTTGAACGAACATAGGAAGAAGGATGGGAAAGCACTATATTATATCCATCAAGCAATGCATGATGGCTTACTCCCAAGAGTTAAAGCAACAAAGCAAGCCAAGGAAGCATGGGACACACTCAGATTGCGTATCAAGGTATGGACAAGGTTAAAACTACTAAATTACAGCTCCTTAGAAGAGAATTTGAAAATTTATCAATGAGGAACTCAGATTCAGTCGAATCTTTTTTTACTCATGATGTTGGTTTGATAAATCAAATCAAGTCCCGTGGAGAGGTCATAGAGGATAGGAAGGTTGTTGAGAAGGTACTTAGAAGTCTCCTACTAAATTTGATCCCGTAGTTGTGGCTCTAGAGGAAACCAAAGATTTGAGCTAGTTTAGTGTTGATGAACTACATGCCTCACTTATTAATCATGAATATAGACTGAATAGATCAAATAGTTCAGTTGAAAATGCATTTTCATCTCATATTTCTATAAATCATGGAAGAGGAAGGAGGAGTTTGTGCCCAGAGGAAGAGGGAGAAGTTCTCCTAGAAGTGGACATAGTAGTAGTCCTACAAATGCTGGTGGTAGAGGTCAAAATCAAAATTTCAGTCACCCAAGTGGCCAAAGATTTGAAAAATCACACATTCAATACCATTATTGTAAGAATTTTGGGCATTAGGATCATGAATGGAAGAAAAACAAGATGACCAGTGAAGCAAGGTCAAATAAGTCAAGTAGCACTCCCTCAGCAAAGATGTTCATTACATGCATGAAGATTGCTTTGAAGCAATCCCTACAATCTCTCTAGTTGAGTGCAATGTTGTTCAAGAAAGCCCATGTGACATATGGTATTTAGATTCCGGTGCAGAATCACATGAAAGGTAATAAATATTTGTTTTCTAGCTTGGATGAATCAGTTCAAACTGATGTTACACTTGATAACAACAACAAAGTCAACATTTTTTGGGTAAAGGTACGGTTAATATTCTAACCAAAAAGGGGAGCTGAAATTTATGCCTGATGTATATTATGTTTCTCGGTCTAAAACACAACTTGATGAACATTGGACAACCGATACAAAATGGATATAGAGTGTACATGGAAAACAATGAGGGTGTTATTTTGGACAAGCTTCCAAGAAATATGCTGATTACCAAGGTATAAAAGACTGCAAACCACATGTTTCCATTAAAAACAAGGCCAGCTATGAAAGGAAAAATAGCTCAAGCTATTCATGAGACACATACTATCAATCCTAGAGTAGCTTTTAATGTAGAAGGTACCAAATCACTAGTAGCCAAAGACAAACTACGGAAAAGTTCAACACATTACGGAAATGTTCAAAATAGCCACAAAAACGTTCAAGACACCTCTACGAAATGTTCAAGACAGCTATAGAAATGTTCAAAACAGCCACAAAAAGTTCACATAGCTACGGAAATGTTCAAGATAGCTACGGAAATGTTGAAGACACTACGGAAATGTCCAAGACAAATACGAAAAAGGCCGTAACAGCTCCAAAGAGGAAAATGATGTTTTTGTAGAAACTCAAGTAGTGTTTCAATCAAAGGTGGTAAAGGATGATTCTTGGCTATGGTATTTTAGATTTGGGAATTTATATTTTGGAGCACCGAAACTACTTCATATGAAGAATATGGTAGAAGGTTTGCCATTAATTGAGAAACTGAAATAGTTTGTGAAGGATGTATTATGGGAAAACAACATAGAGAGTCATTTCCAATTGGCAAGGAAAACAGAGCTACAGCTCCACTTGAGATTGTGCATTCAGATATTTGTGGTAAAATGCAAACACCATCTATAGGAGGCTGCACTTATTTTCTTACTTTTATTGATAATTTCACAAGAAAAACTTGGGTTTATTTCTTGAAACACAAATCTGATGCATTTGCTTATTTCCAACAATTCAAGGCACTTGTGGAGAAGAAAATCAGCCACTACAACAAGGTTCTAAGGATGGATAGAGGTGGTGAATTTATATCTAATGAATTTATAAATTTGTGCAGATCTCATGGCATACACAAGCAATTTACAGCCCGTTATACACCTCAAAGAAAATGGTGTGGTGGAGAGGAAGAATCGAACCATTATGGAGATGGCTTATAGCATGATGGCAGCCAAACATCTACCAAATGAATATTGGGCTGAGGCAGGCAAGGGCAACTTTTGTTTACATATTGAATAGGTCCCCAAGAAAGAGCGTAAGAAACAAAGTCCCTCAAGAGGATTGGATAGGAAGGAAACATAGTGTTTCTCATATGAAGGTATTTGAATGCATAGCATATGCACATGTTCCAAATGAGTTGAGAAGGAAGATAGATAATAAAGGACAAAAATTTATATTTGTTGGTTACTCAAAGGAAACAAAAGCATATAATTTGTTTGATCCTATCAATAGGAAAGTTATAATCAGCCGTGATGTTCAGTTTGTGGAGGATGTAGCATGGGATGGAAGCATAGAGAGGACTGTCAGAATTGCAGTTGTTATCCCAAATGATAATATGGTGGATGAAGTGTTTCCAAAACCAAATATAACTCAAACAGCAACTCCTTCCAATCCCGGGATGGTACCACACGTTGCAGCTCAAGCTACACCTTCATTCACTCCAAGGAGATCTTCAAGGTTGTTGTCCACACAAACAGGATAACAAACTTCAAAATCATCTACACCGACATCTACATCAATCGGTATCCTTGGAGCAACACCATCTAGCACTCCAAGTAGTTATTCATCTCCGATCCAACTCTAACAAGCATGATGCCACGAAAAACAAGGAGTTTGAGTGAGTTGTATAATGTTGACACAACTAATTCATTTTCAGCTTTTGCTTTATTTTCTCATATTGATGATCCATTAACATATGAAGAGGTCATGAGTAGTGATATATGGGCGAAGCCATGGATGAGGAGATTGAATCCATTGAAAAGAACCAAACATGGGAGTTGGTTGATTTGCTTTAAGGAAAAGATATAATTAGTGTCAAATGGATTTATAATACTAAACAAGATGCTAATGGGAAAGTGAAAAATCATAAAGCAAGGCTAGTTGCGAGGGCTTTACACAATAGCTTTGGTATAGACTTCAATGAGACATTTGCTCCAGGTTGCTCGGTTGGATACAATTAGGATTGTTTTAGCTATTCTTTACCCACATAAGTGGCCCGTATATCAAATGGATGTAAATTTTGCATTTTTAAATGGTTATTTAGAAGAGGAAGTGTATGTGGAATAGCCATAAGGATATGAGCTACCGGGTCATGAAGACAATGTGTATCGGTTGAAGAAGGCACTCTATGGATTGAAGCAAGCTCTAAGAGCTTGGTATAACCGCATTGACTCTATCTCATTCAAAATGGTTTCCAAAGAAGTGGTTGTGAACAAAAATTGTACATAAGGTCAACAAGCAAGGTAACATTTTGATTTTTTTCTTGCGTGCATGATTTAATCTTTACTATGATCTAAACATAGATTCTTTCAAATTAGTAATTAAGAATGAATTTGAAATGATTGATTTGGGTCTTATGAGGTATTTCTTCAGATTGAAGTCCTTCAATCCAATGGTGGTATATTTATTTCTCAATCTAAATATGCAAATGAAGTTTTGAAGAGATTTAATATGGCAAGGTGCAAGGTATCCCCAACACCGGTTATGACAGGGATGAAGTTAAGCAAGGAAGATGATGGAGCATGTGTGGATTCTACATTGTTTAAGAGGCTGGTTGGAAGCCTTATGTACTTAAGAACCACAAGGTCAGATATTATGTATGGTGTAAGCCTGATTTCAAGGTTTATGCAGCCCAAAAGACTCACATTGGCAGGCCGGTAAGAGGATATTGAGGTATGTAAGTGGTACAAAGGATTTTGGTATATTTTATTCCACTTGCATAATTTCAGGTCTTGTTGGGTACACTGATAGTGATTGCGGGGTAGCATAGATAGAAGGAAAAGTAATTTTGGGTATAATTTTCACTTTGATACGGTGTTTTGTCATGGGCATCAAAGAAACAACCCATTGTGACCTTTTCTTCACCTGAAGCCGAGTATGTGGCAGCCACTAGTGTTGCGTGTCAAGTTGTTTGGATGCGAAGGATGTTGAAAGATTTAATGCATGATAAAAAGGAAGCCACTACATGTGATTCTCGTGATAATATTTCATCCATAGCATTATCTTAAAATCATGTGTTTCACAAGAGAACTAAGCATATTGATATGAGGTATCATTTTATCAAAGAACTTGTAAGCAACAAAGAAATTTGTCTTGATTTTTGCAGGTTTGAAGATCAGTGGTGACATATTTACAAAAGCAACTTTGGAAAAGAGACATTTGAGTTTTGATGAAGTGGCTTAGGAGTTTGTGACTTTGCACAAGTTAGCAGCTCTAGAAAGCTGTCAGTTAGCTACGGAAATGCTACAACAATTTTTGAACAAATGTGATTCATATTTCTAATGATCTGTAGCAATTCATAATTAAGGGGGAGTGTTGGAAAATCAAGTCAAAATTTATTGGTCAATTAATCTCTATCTTTTCCTAGATATTATCTCACTAACATATCTGATTTGTACTTAATTGTGACTACTGCACATTTACTTTTTGTTGAAACATTCTCCTTGATTATCTCTTGTCAAAGATTTTGTGTTGACTTGCAAGGCAAGATTTTTGTGTAGGTGTTTATTATTAATGCATTATGTTTTATTGAAAACTAATGAGAAGAGTAAGAAGAGCAAGAAGTAGGAAGAAGAAGACAGAAGAAGGAGAAAAACCAAATTTAGAAGAAGGAGAAAAGTGCGCAGTTCCAGCTCAAGTCTGGACTATTTTTGCTGATAGAAAAACTTCATTTCTCAGCTGTTATTATATGCATGAATGTTTTGTGTGCAGTTGTAGCTGCTACTCATTCCTTAAATATTTATATGTATTGCTGAAGAAATTTGATGCCCAGATCTGTGTTATTTGCAGCCAAGTGTTTTATCTTTTTTTTGCTGTTATAAATTTTTGTAGCTTCTCTTTTCCCCTGTTTTGCATCCTTTAAATCCATTGCATTTTATTTTCTATTGCTGTCTCGAATATTCTTTAGATTCTCAGTAGACTCTGCAGTTTGCGTAGATCCTCGTATTCCCTTCATCTCGTATCGAGCAAGGCTAAACCCTTCTTCTATTTCATTTCTGGTTTTTAGTTTTTCATTTGGTAGCCAATAATGCCTTCTACGTCCCAGTGCATCGCTGGTTAGTGTGGTAAGTCTGATTTTCACATGAAAGAACTATGAGTATTGGCTAAGAAACAATCTTCACAAAATTAAACAAATAATAATATTCATCCTTCAATCAAGTTTAAAAATTCATTTCCATAATCCGTAATTACTTTATTAAAGTGGTTCCTCAAGTCATTCAATAATTTATTATAAAAATACTAATTCTAATTTTCTCTTCCATTTACACAATACTATTAAATTAAATTCATACAATGAATATTGCTTAGCTAGAAAAAGGGGGTAAGTTTGAGTTAATTAATTACAAAGTTTGAGGGGAATTTTATAAAATAAAACACCATCTAATAGATGTTATAAACCTAAATTAAGCCCTACACCACTCAAGTGGCCCCATTCAATCTTGACCCAAGCATTTCATTTAAAATAATCTCACCTACCACTCACCTAAGTTTTGTATGGAACATTCCTAGCCATTGGATGGGATCAATCTAAGCCATTGTCTCAAGAAATCCCTAAACAACCCTAAACATATCTATGGAGTCTTTTATTCATTCCATTTACCCATTTCTTAATTTTTGTTTCACGGGTTAAAGGAAAGAGGAAGAGAAGGAAGCCATGGAAAAGGAGGATAAATCTTGGGGATGGATACACACAACTCCAAATCTATATCATTGTTATTTTGATTGTAATTCTAATCTACCCTATTCTATGATTTTTTCTTTAAATTCTATTTTGTTGTAAATTTGATTCAATGAAAATTCCCATTTGGGTTTATGGCTTTTGCCTAATAGATCTAGCTTTTTATTTGTAGTATACACACTCTTATTCATTTGATTCAATGAAAATTCTCATTTGGGTATATGGCTTTTGCCCAATAGATCTGGTTTTTTTTCGTAGTATACACACTCTAATATATGAATTGGGTTAATACTAATAGCGTAGCGTGCCCCTTCCCTTCAAAGTAAGTTATTTGCGCGTGCGCGTGCATGCACACGCACACACACACACATATGTATGTATGTATGTATGTATGTATGTATGTATGTATATGTATGTATGTATGTATGTATGTATATATATATATATATATATATATATATATATATATATATATATATACATATATATATATATATCTGTGTGTCTTGTGTGTTGCAGTGCAAAGAACTTAATTTGAAGGGAATCATGCTACGCTATTAGTATTAACCCAATTCATATATCGTAACACTGATAGCCAACTTTTTGCTAACATAATCTCTTATCATGTCATCTCATATTTATATATGCTCTCATATATTTAGTGGGTCTTAAGCCTCACTACTTTGCATAATCACTACTAGATGTAAGCTTATTTATCTACATTGTTATCCACAAAATAATAATTTTGTGAAAAAAATGTGAATTATCAACATTAAATGGTTAGAATTAAAAAGTATAATGTAAAAATTCTAAAATTTCATATTAATCAAATATAAAATTTTGGAATATCTATATTCTTGAAATTTCATTGTGGATAAATTACATTTTCTACATATAATTATAAAAAATTTATATTTTTAAACAGAATTAGTCATTGTCTAAACAATCCAAAAATATTGAATGATGAATTTATTTTCACACCATTTTTAAGGTTCAAACAAAACTTATAAAAAGTTATTAATTTTTCAATATCCAAAAATGTAAACTATATCTATTGTGGATGAACACATATCTCTAATTGTTTATAATTTACACTATATAATGTAACACAATCCCAACTTTTTAACTCTATTTTTATAATTAAAACAATTTTTAATTAAAATAATTACATTAAAAAATGTAAATTGTGTATTATCCACAAAAATGTATAATATAATTTTTGACAATACTTTTATGGTTATAAAAAAACTCCAACTACTAAAAATTTGGTATTGAAATTTTAACACATCCAAAATTTCACATAATATTGTTCCTTGTCCACAAGCTTTTAAAACATTGATTATTCACAATTTATGAAATTTTGTAGTGAGCCTACAATTTTTACTATAATAGTTTATTATTCACAATTTTAAAAATATATAACTTGCCCTCAATTTATCCGATTGTGATTTTTCAACATTTTTTTGGATTATTATTTTTCACAAATTTTTTTATGTCACATTTTTATTATTTTTTCAATGAAAACATGGATTATAAAGTTAATATGCTCATAATTCCATTTTTTATAAAACGCTATATCAATTTTAAAAATGATAATCTTAAGTTTGATTACTACTAGATAGTAATAATATACCATGTAAAACACTAATTATTAGAAAGAAATTAAATATATATTATTTTGAATGAAGAAAATTAAGTTTTAAAAATAGATTCTCAATCAAAATTAAATAATACATTGATTTTCAATCATCAAAATAAAAGAATATTATTAAAAATATTTTTTATTTAAAAATCTTTTTTCAATGATATGGATAAATATTTAAAACAATTATTAAAGAGAAATGTAGTTATATTATATATGCATGTTAAACGTAAGATGAACACTTAAGTCTTGGTAATAAAAAAGAGAAAAACAATAAGCTTCAAATAAACATTAGAAAACTAATAACAAAATGTACAAAAAAAAAAAAAAATTGAAGTTAACACATTATTATTATACTTATTATTAATAGATGTTTTCTTATAACACTATATATATATATATTCTCATACCGTTATTCTATTTTCTAGGCATTAAGTAGTAATCTTAACATCCATGTGCTCATTAAATGCTTAATATCCCCTGGATTTAGAGGCTTGTTTTCATGCGTTACAGGTGGATGATTATTTAACTAAACCCATAACTGAAATATGCAATCATATCGATTGTGGATGGATTGAATATTATTAGTTTTGAACCATTGATGAAGAAAGTAAATCTAATGACTCAGATGTATTTTCTGTGCTATTAATATATCTCTTCAAAAAAAACCAAGGGAAGAAAGTGATTTTCTACAGTTTTGTAAATAAATATTCAACGATATTGAATTCCTCCTCAATGGTTGGGTATGCTTGTAGATTTTTTTGATTGTTTTGTAGAAAGAATGGAAAAAGGTGCATATTTTTGGTATTTAATAGCGTATCATTTTCTATAGATCCCCAATTAAGCTGATTTCTTTTAATGATATGAGCAGAAGTTATATAGTTTTAAATTTAACATGATTGAAAATGGATTTAGACAGATTAAAAAATTCATGTTTTTGGAAGAGGCCATGAATATGCAGAAAAAGTATGTTTTCGTAAATTTTAGATTTATTTTTTTCTATATTTGGTGATGCATGTTGTAATCTTTAATGTCTTTTATGAGATCGGTTATAATATAATAGATATACTATTTTTCAAAATAGTTTAAAGAAATTTATGTGTTTTTTGAGTTTGTTGCAAAGGAATTTATTTTTTTGATTTGTCGACGCAAATTGCTTGGATCAAAGAGAAAGGCAATGTTAGTATTCGATTGGAGGAGTAAAACTTTTGTTTCTTCTAGGAAATAAAACATTTTATTTTATTATTTTTATCATCCTTAATAATTGAAAATAGTCAAATTAATTGTTTTATCATCCTGCTGAGAGAAAGACAAGATGATACAGAAAATAAAAATTCAGAAATTAATTTTAATCTTACATAACAGAGTTGTACATAAGAGGAAGAAAAACAAAATACAGTACGTAAAAAAATAGAATTGTATTATATTTCACAAATCATATACACTTTGAGACAAAAAGGATTATATTTTCCAAAGAACAAAGTTGCTGTCAGATTTACTGTTTTTACATGCCTTCTTATTCTTTCTAAAACTAAGTATTCCCTCTTCTTATCATGCAAAAAGAAATAGAGTTTTTATTATTTAAAACGCAGAAGTTTGCAGATTAGAAAAATGGAATTGTCTACATGCATACGAAAGAAGTTAGTAGAAGGAATTAAATGTGGTGGGTGGAGTGGTTTGTTAGCAAAAGGAAAATGAGATTAGGTATGCATACGTGGATGTCCACGTCTACCAACACTCCCCTTTAATATTCACTTGCCATGTATATCAACTATGCCTATGCTTTCCTGGAGATTCTCAAACACATTCTTTGCAAGCGGCTTTGTGAAGGTGTTTGCTAGTTGCTCTTTGCACTGTGAAACTCAAGATGAATGTCACCATTGTTCACCAATTCTCGAATAAAATGATATCTTGTTTCAATATGCTTGCTACATTTATGGAAGACATGATTTTTAGACAATGTTATAGCTGAGTTATTGTCACAATAAATCTTTGTAGCTCCTTTTTGTGTCTGCCACAAATCTGAAAGTATTCTTCTCATCCAAAGTGTCTGACAAGCTGATGATGTGGTTGTAACATATTCCGCTTTAGCTGATGAGAGTGTCACAATTGGTTGTTTCTTTGATGCCCAAGAGATAGCAATGATCCAAGATGGAAAATGTAACTAGAAGTAATCTTCCTATCATCCAAGCTACCTCCCAATCACTATCAATATATCCAATTATCTTGTATTCATCTCAAGATGTATACAAAATCTCAAAGTTCTTTGTTCCGAGATATATACCTTAAAAAAAAAATTCAGCCTTCCTGTAACAACCAAAAAAATCCACACATGAACAACACAGTGAAATACATGATAACTTTTTTTTTGACTTGCTTGACACATAACATGACGCAACATGTCATCACCAAGGATACAACTAACACTGTGAACAACTTGATACAAGGATGGCCATAAAGGTAGCACGGAAACGTTCACACCTATCAAGGACAATTTACTTTTCTTTTTGACAAGACAACATAGAAGTCCAATCACAGAACACACTTACAGTTAGGGCCAACCACAATGAGATATTCTTGAGGGTTATTTATTTTAAAAGGACATCTTGCAATTCTTAGCTTACGTTTTCAAGGAGGCTCAAGATATGATTCGTATGATTCAACTTGCCAAGCCAAGTTTATTCCTTTGACACTGAGTAATTATCTTTAAATCTTCTCTATTATGACATTTATTTGCTTAATTCGTTTATCAAGAAAAAGGAGTAATTAAATTCCACAAGGCCATCTGCTCACCACTAACGCTACTAAGATTCGTTCTTGCCCACAAGACAACATGGTTTTAAGTTCAACACACTTAAGAGAAGAGATATAAGGTGCCTTGAAAAAGGGTTAGAGGGAGAAGGTCGAGATGAAACATTTTTAGGACCTCATTAGTTATTGCCAGTATTAAATTGAAGCTAGGGCTCTTAACCAGAATTAACAACAACTTTACTTTCCAAATGGCTGAGAGATAGATTGTGTGGTTTCAAAATTGTTTTCTCCTGTTTATTAAATCTTATTATCTTCCAGAACTAACCATAGATTTCCTTTAAGTTCGTTTAAGAATTCCACCATGAAAGGGATAGTGCTCATTAGTGTAGCTAGGGTATCAAGTTATATAATGTTACTTGCAATGATAGTCCTGTCCTTGATTACTTAAAGAATTTCTTGCTCTCAAGTTGGTGACCCCTACGTTACTTTATTTGAATACAAATTTTAATTTAACTTCCTGAAGTATTAAACAATCCCATGTTAGTTTACTTATGACACTTTATTACTAAGTCATGGCAAGGTTTAACTCAGAATTTATTCTCAAGGCAAAGTTGAAGCAACACTCATTTACGAGAACAAAACAAGATTACATCATTTCTTAAAATACTGATACTCCACAAGTCACTCAACCACAATAACCAAATTTTCTTATAATTTCAATGATGGGCACACAATACAAGGTTTCCAAAGTTCAGATGACAAGTCCACAATACATTATACTAAGACATTAATCCTCTTCTAAACTTTCCACTGGACGTTAACAATAGTTGATCAACATAAAAAGGTTTCAAGCAAAGGATCTTCTCAACTGAGGTTGATGACAAAAGTCTACAAATCTATCCCTCATCTACACGCAAGATCCATCTGCAGAAAATTTTCTACAAGAGTCAGTTCACGAGAACTGAGCAAGATAAGGCTACACAAAACCACCATAACTATTATCTAACAATATCACAAAAAGGAAGCACTTTATTACAAGAATTGGGTCAAACCTCTAAACACTATCAACACATCAAGTTATAATAAATTCTCTATCATGCCAATCAAAGAAGGAGGAGACCTTGTACTTCAGCTAGGAGTAAAAGCAACGAAAGTATAGCAATTGTATGAGAATGGCTCTTGGCCCTATAAGGAGAAATAAACAATCTAGCAAAAACAAAATTCCCATCAAGTAAGTAATTAAACAATAATTACAAGATTGAGATTTGATATAAATAGACCAACCATCTAGAAATTTATCAAAGGTACCAACGCATAGGCTAAAATAATACATTTCTAAAAGAACAAAAGTTGATCGGCCCAAGAAAGGGGAAACACGGGTTCCAAAATTTAACACAAAAAGTCATGTATAAATGAGTTTCAAACCGGGAATCAAATAGAGTATACACACAACATAAGTTTCGAAGCGAAGGCATAGTATACTAGTTTTGACCATTAACTACAAATAGATTTACCAATCATCCAGGAAGGGTCAAAGTCTTACAGGCTAGTAGAAAACACACGCGAGAGAAGAAGGGAGTTCCGTCAAACAAGAGTATACAATAATGTCATCAACAATTTTATAACACTAAAGATTTGCAAACTTCCACAACAATTCTAATGTTTGATTAATTTAAAATAAATTATCCATTTCCCAAACAACCATATTTTAAGGCAACCCTTGGTAACACAGTCAACCGTCACACAAAGATACATAACTTCTAAGTGACATTATCAAAACAAAACCTTCCGCTATGAATCCATAAGACTATCAAATGAAAGCTGAGTTTTTCCCGAAGGTTAATCACATTTAAGGAAATTTCCATCACAAACTATTACGGTAATTACGTGCATAAAAACCGACCAATATTAATTAATAGCGTTAACATTACAAGGGAGAAAATAATGCAAGTTAGGAAAAAAATAGAAGAGCGCCATCAGCAATAATTCTGAGAGGGGGAATTAGACCAAACTATTCTAGTGTCAACGAGGTACTGGATTCGCACAATGAACCCTCCAGCTTAGTTGATCCGAAAAGTTAGTTATGGTTCAAGTTGATAGGGATGGTCAAGGTACTTCTTGAGGATGGCCTTAAAAGCCTAGAAACAAGATGAAAGATAGTATAAGAGTCTAAACACGTGAGACGGAAAAACGTGTTACACACGAACCCTTTCATCCTACCAGTTTTAATATGAAAATTCTAAGCTGGCTAGCCCACGCATTACTCACACAATCCTACAACCTTTCTTTCTCGATGCCCAAGAGGTTATCAAAGGGACTTGCGAAGGAGCTAACAAAAAACGTCAAGGAAAAACTTGGGTGCTAGGAAGGGGGTTTCATAGTTATTGTAAACTTACTTCCATGATATCGAAAATACTAGCTTGATCAACATAATAACTTGCAACTCAATCGCAGAGAAGAATTAATACATAAACAAACAGATGAAGTTATATCATTCGAGTAATATAACATTCAGAGGAGAGGGTACACGCATCCTTTCGACCCACATACTGTCCACGATAAAAGCTAAAATAAGAAGAAACAAGCAGAAAGGGAAATCTCCCATCATGACATCCAACTGACATATCAATGCAAGGAAAAAGTGGTTCAATTTTGCAATAATTGTAAATATAATAGCAGTAGAAAGGTGTAGAAATATCTTTCCTATTTCTCCAGCTTTAACAGGTCGTACAGACTCCACACGGGCCAGCATGAAAACAATAGCATGAGACAAGGATGTGAGTACTGCTGCTGGCGATGTCAATGGGCCAAATGTGATAACTGGATAGACTGATGGGGCGGAAAATTTAACAGTTGATTCCTTTCACAAATCCACCTCACACCGCCTCGTAGTGTCGCTAGAATCCCTTAAGCTTCCCCGTTTGGACAAAACAACCAACACCCATGGGTGGGACTGATATAGAGATTTCGTACTATCACCATAACCCCAAGCATCAGTGTTCCACGTAAAGACATGCTTTCTTGTTTGCTCAAGGGAACCACTACCTTCTCCAGTGCCATATAAAGAAGAGCCATGAGGGAGCTCAATGGTGACAACTTGTTGGCCATGCACGCACTCACAAGATGGAATATAATCTGGCACCCCCGACATCCAAACTTAGGTTGGTAGAATAGATGAACATACTTCAGCTTGTAATAGAGGAGATATGTTGTACATAATGTTACTTGGGCTGCATATATGTCTCAAAATATTTCTCTATTGACTTTACTAATAATTATTTTCATATTATTGTCAACCGCAAAGAAAGACAACTGAATCACCAAACAATTGCATTGATGTTGCTGGTAAACATACTTCAACGATCTACCATTACTTTTGAGGACTAACTATTTAGCCAAAGCTTTACTATGCCCATAGGGGTCAACATGATCCTCTAGAGAAAATATCGCAGTGCTTCATTTCCGTTAACAATCTCCTTTCCCGCATACACAACATTATATGTGCTTGTATATATAAGTCTCCTCACACCATACTTAACGCAGGCATCCAATACAAGGCAAGTCCCATGATTTGAAGCTCGGACACAAGACATAATGATTACATCACGCTCCTGGCTCTGAAAGGCATCTATTGTAATGATAAATAAACCTTTTCCTTCATCATATTTGAGGACAGCATCAAACTCTCGGTGCAACCATTTCAGCTGTAGCTTGTAAGGTGTGATAATTCCAACAGAAAACTTTATTCCTGCCAACTTGGTGACTCGTGGAGGAAGCTCACATAATAGCAAAGAAAATTGTGTTTCATGAGTATTCTGATATGAAACAGATCGGCCTCTATGAGGTTCTCTTCCATGAGTTACATCGTACAACAAGTAAGATCTCAATAGAGAATCTTTGTAAATAAATTTCATCAGGTCTGCTGGTAACACCCGCACTGTCACATAATCGATTTTGAAGATATAGACTCAGTACATGTTCTGGATCTGAAAAAATATCATGCTACCTTCATCTCCCAAGACATTTTCTCCAACATTGCATAGATCTCCTATGCCTTTAACTTGGGAATCATTGCAGAGAGCTAATGCAAGGGTGCTCTTGCCGCTTCCGCCCATTCCTTTAATCCCAACTATATCAACGTCATTCTGGAACAGAATTTGTTTGACAGCGATTGATGACATTACTCAATCCCACAACAAAGTTTGGCAAATCGGGGACATGGGCACTGCAGCCGATGAGATCTTGGGCACCGCCACTTGTAGCATCATCCTTTCTAAACAGAAGTTGATCTGTGCTCATTTGTTGAAGCATACGTATATTAGAAACAACATCATTAGTCATTTTAGCATTGACACTATCAATTATATGGCGACCCATTTCCTCAAGGCACTGAAAGCGCTTGTTGTAGCCCTTGAAATCCACATCAAGCTTCCGGACATCAAGCATAAGGCTGCTCATGCCTTGTGTGAGCATGAAGTCGTTGACATTCTTTTCTAGCTTGAGGATTTTCTTTCCATATCGATATTTTCTGTAGAGATTAAAACTGGCGAGTTTCTCCAATTTCTTGACGAGGTGAAGGCCATCTTGCAGTTGGGTTTGAAAGTCTCGTAGCTGTCGATTTCTGTGGAGAGATGTGTCGGAGCTTACCTTGGAGATTTCATCGATGGTGGGCTGCAGGCGGAGTATCTTTTCTTTGAGTTCTTTGCAGTTGGATTTGCTGAAGATGATGATGCTCATGATGGTTCTGGTCACTACGAAGAGCTCGCTGAATGCAACTCCGATGATGGTGCTGCTTACAGGATCCATACTCTTCCTCCCCACTCCCTTCCCGAGCCTTGCAGCGGCTCCCCAATAATAAACTAGAGATGCGCCTACCCCGATGCGTACAAAGTCGCGAAGGGATGCATTCATTACGAATGCAGAAACAACGAGTTGGACAACACTCTTCTTGCTGAAGCGCTCAAAAAGCTTCAGTCAAACTGCAACATGCCTGCCACCTGGCTAGTGTGTACTGCTATCTCTGAGCAGATATCTAAGCTATCACGTCAACCTGCATCGCACCCATTCGCATTAAATGAAAAGATCAAAAGGAGATCCAGGTGAAGAAAAATGCCTCCACCGACTCCCATCTCCCTCATGCAAGGACAGAACAAACGTGGTAGTCAACGGTGGGAGGGTTGGGTGGTTGGGAGGAGACCAAGGTGGTAGTGGAGGGCAAGTAGTAGAATGGAATCCGATGTCAAACGGGCATCACACTTCCAATGTGATTCCTTTGGTTTTTCCATGAATCTAGAAAGAAGACTAACCCCATGCATGATATCCGGTCTTGTGGCGGTTAGATATATGAGGCTGCCAACCGATCTTTTCAATAAAGTTGCATCAACACTAGGACTTTTTCATCCTTACTAAGTTTTAAATCCAAAGGTCAAGGCGGTGTACGGGCTGTATTCACATTTTTCATCTTGAATCATTTTAACAAGTCACTAGCACATTTACTTTGACATATAAAAATGCCTTGATCACTTTGACTTACCTCTATTCCAAGAAAGTATCTCATGATCCCCAAATCAGTCATATCAAAATCACTTTCCATAGCTGCCTTGAATGATTTAATTGACATGTTACTTGTGAATATCAAATCATCTACATACAAGAAAACTATCAAGATTTCTCCTTCATCATTCACTTTGACATATAAAGTTGGTTCATTGCCACTCTTGCTAAACCCATTGTTCACAAGGTAAGAGTATATCCTGTAGTACCAAGCTCTAGGAGCTTGCTTCAAACCATATAGTGCCTTTTTCAGTTTGTATACCTTATGTTCTTCTCCCAAAACTTGATAACCAGGTGGTTGTTTTATATACACTTCTTCTTCTAAAATGCCATCAAGAATGCTGATTTTACGTCCATTTGGTAAACCTTCCAATTTTTTTGAGTTGTTATGGATAAAACCATCCTAATGGTATCCAATCTTGCCATTAGTGCAAATGTTTCATTGTAGTCTATGCCAGGTAGTTGTGTGAAGCCTTTAGCTACTAGTCTTGCCTTGTGTTTCTCTACTTTTCCATCAGCATTATACTTTTTCTTGTAAACCCACTTAACTCCAATCACATCCTTGCCTTTAGGAAGCTCTACTAGATCCCAAGTTTTATTTTTTTCAATTGATTGAATTTCTTCATTCATGGCTGCAATCCAATTGTCATCTTTAATGGCATCCTCAAAATAAATTGGATCAGCTTGTGTTAAGAATGCAAAATTAGAGCATAAATCATCATTTTCAGCCTCTTGTATTTCATCATAAATCTCTCTTAGACTATGTGACTTCTTTGAAGTGTTTATAGACCTTGATCTTAGTGATGCAAGTGTTGGATTAGAAGATTCACTTCTGTTATTACTTGCTGGATTAGTTGGATTTGGAGTGGCGGGTGCCTTAGAAGGTGTTGTAGGAACATTTGCTTGATTAGTAGGAATCACAACTTGAGTTTCATTCTCCTCATTCTCTTGTGGAACACTAGCTGCAATTGTAGTTTTTTTGTCTATACTGCCATCCCATGCTTCTTCTTCAACAAAATCAACATCACGACTTATTATGACCTTATTTGTGATAGGATTATATAACTTATATGCCTTGGATTTTTCACTGTATCCCACAAATATGCACTTCTCTCCTCTATCATCTAGTTTCTTTCTCAACTATTGAGGTATTAAGGAGTATGCCACACATCCAAAGACTCTCAAATGTGCTATATTATGCTTCCTTTTGCTCCAAGCTTCTTTTGGCATTTTATTTATCATTGCTTTTGTTGGACATCTATTTAATATATATACTTGAACATGTAATTGCTTCAGCCCAATACTCATTTTTAGGTGTTTTTCTTTTATCATACTTCGTGCCATTTCCATAATTGTTCTATTTTTTCTCTCAGCTACTCCATTTTGTTGAGGAGTATATCTTGTTGTAAGTTGTTTATTTATGTCATTTTTCTTACAAAAATGTTGAAAATCATTTGATATATATTCACCACCTCTATCGGTTCTCAATACTTTGATATAATTTCCACATTCCTTTTAACCTTTTGCCTTGAACTCTTTAAAAACGGAAAATTCATCTTATTTGTCTTTTAGGAAATAAACTCAAACTTTCCTATTGAAATCATCAATAAATGTCAAGAAATAAAGACTTCCACTTATGGATGGTGTTTGCATCGCTCCACAAAGATCTAAATGCACTATCTCAAGTGGATGCTTTTCCCTAAAGACTCCCAATTGGAAATTTATGTCTATGTTGCTTTGCCAATATGCAACTCTCACATGTTATTTTAAGTGGCTCTATTGGTGGCAACCCATATACCATTCTTTTCTTATATAATAGTTGTAATCCTTTGAAATTTAAATTCCCAAATCTTAAATGCCATAGCCAAGATTCATTTTTGTATGAAGCTTTGAAGGCTAATTCAGCAACCTTTTGCAATCCTTGTGGCTCTAGGAATAGTTCACTTTGGATTCTAAGTGGAAACATCCTATTTTTTGTCATTTCAACTTTTGCAATCAGCCTATTGCTTGGTTTCTTGTCTAGAATCACACATTCACCATTTTCAAAGTATATTCTATATCCTTTTTCACTAGTTGCCCAATACTTATGAGATTGTGTTGTAATCCAGGAACATAGTATACATCAGGGATATGTTTCTTCTCACCTTGTTTGGTTTTTATATTAATTGATCCTTTTCCCATGACTGATACTTGGAAATCATTCCCCAATTTTATCTCTGATTTTAACGATTCATCAATTGTTGCAAAAATCTCCTTACTCCAACTCATGTGATTGCTACATCCACTATCTAGGAACCATACCTCTTTAGAACTCTCTTGTGCTACATTGCATGTTATAAACATGGTGTTTTGTTCACTAGTGTTGGGTTGGTTCTCATTTGTGAAATGTGCCTTTTGCTTATTCATATCATATTGTCTTTTTCTACATTCAGATGCAAAATGCCCAAATTTATTACAATAATGACATTGGATGTTGGATTTATCATACCTTTCTCCTTGATGATGGCTATGAGAGTGGCTGCCGCCTCTTCCTCTTGTTGGTGTAGAATGAGTATGTGGGCTTGATACTAGTCTTTTGCTTTCAAGTTGTGTATTTTCTCTTCCTCCTCTTGGTGTAAAATGTCCTTTGCCTCTGCTGTAATTTGATCTCCCTCTTGTTTTTCCAAATGGAAGCTGAGCTTTGAATGCATTCTCCAATGATGATGCCCCTGACCGATTTAATCTTTTCTCATGTGCTAAGAGTGATCCCATTAATTCATCTACTGATAGTTGTGTAAGATCCTTGGATTCCTCAATGGCTACTACAACTGAATCAAATTTTATAGGAAAGCTTCTAAGTATTTTCTCTACAATTTTTTGATCTTCAAGAGTTTCTCCATAAGATCTAATTTGATTAACTATTGTCATTGCATGAGTGAAGAATGAATCTATTGAATCTGAATCCTTCATTTGCAGATTTTTGAAATCCCTTCTAAGCATTTGTAATTTTGTTGTTTTTACCTTGCTTGTGCCTTGGTATGTTGTTTGCAAACTATCCCATGCTTGTTTTGATCTTGTGGCAGCTGCTACTCTTGGAAAGATTGATTCCTCCATTGCTTGTTGAATGAAGAATAATGCCTTTGCATCTTTCTTTTTGTTTTCCTTCAATAAGTCCTTCTCTGCTTGTGAAATAGCTTGATATGCTTGTTGGTCTGCTGGTTCATTAAATCCATTCTCAACCAAGTCCCAAATATCCTGGTAAAGAAAACGGAGTTTTCATTTTTATTCTCCAAAATCATAATTTTTGTCATTGAATGTTGGTATTTGAGGTTGTGCAATATTTCCACTTGTTCTTCCCATTCCTCCAAAGCTTTGTCTTTGTTGACTTGCTTGTTCCAAAGATATTTCTTCCTCTTTTTAAAAAAAAAAATTGTTTCACCCACATAGATAGATGAAAGCAAAAATAAAACAAACCTAAATGCTCATGGAATATCTATCTACTCTTCTTTGAATGAAAGTTGTTGCTGATGGCATTTGCAAAGATATCCTCAAGTCTCCAAATGCCAAGAGAGATCTCGCACAATGCTCTCTAATACCAATTTGCTAGAGAAAGACAAGATGATACGAAAATAGAAATTCAGAACTTACTTTTAATCTTACATAACGAGCTGTCCATAAGAGGAAGAAAAACAAAATACAGGACATGAAAAAATAGATTTGTATTATATTTCACAAATCGAGATAAACCGAGACAAAAAGGATTGTAATGGCCAAAGAACAAAGCTGCATGTACTCTTTTTACACGCCTTCTTCTTCTTTCTAAAACAGAGTATTCCCTCTTCTTACAATGCAAAAAGAAACAAAGTTTTTATTATTTAAAGCGCAGAAGCTTCCAGATTAGAAAAATCAAGTGTCTAGATGCCTACGAAAGGAGTTAGGAGAAGGATATAAATGCGGTGGGTGGAGTGGTTTGCCAAATGAAAGGAAGAGGAGATTAGGTATGCATACGTGGATGTCCATGTCTACCAACACATCCTCCATTCATAAAAGATTATGGAAAATTTCAAGTATGTAAATGGGAATGTTCATTTATAATCATATTATAAAAAAATACAATATTTTTGAGACTTTAAAACTGTAATTTCCAATTAAAAAAATTGAACCTTTGATACCTCGACCATACTTTCTTGTAGCATATTTATCATTAGAAAAGAAGGATTTTAAATAATGGCTCCGAATACGAACGATAGTGTAAGAGTAAAACTATGAAATTATGTTAAAGAAATTATAATTTTTATATAACATAATTCTTAAATTATATTTAAAATTAAAAGAATGTTAAGAAAACTAAGGATTTCAAATATATAAAGAAATAGAAATTGATGGAAAATAATATTTTCTCGATTTTATTAGTTCTAAGCATTGATGATGTATGAATTCAAAAAAATCTATTAATATTATTTTTACATTCCTTTGAAACTATGCTTCATTTTATAATAAATAAATAAAATATTTTCCTAACTAAAAGTAATAATTTTGACATATTTAATTTTGTATTGAAATTATAATTTTGTAATTACAAAATAATATTCTATATATATATATATATATATATATATATATATATATATATATATATATATATATATATATGTTGAAATAGTTACAATTTTAAAATTGTGGAAAGAATTCAAAATTTAAACTTGTGGACCCATATCATTATTAATGTAGTGGTACATTACCAATTTTAAATTGTGGTGGAATTTTTAATTGTGAAAATTTTCACAATAAGTTACATTGCGAAATGTTACAATATTGAAATTGTCATAAATTCCCCAATTATAATACTGTAATTTTAACAATAATTTTGAGTGTAGATTTTACCACATTTTTTGTTGAATTTGATCTTTCCACAAAATAAATTGTGGGTGGAGTCCACAAAATTAGATTCACAATTTTAGATAAGATATCCACAACAAAATTGTAGAAAATTTGTGGATACATGACCTGTAATGCCCATCCATTGTTTACTCCAGTGGTGGCCTATCCCCACGGTGCGGGCTCCAAAATAAGATTAAAAAAATAAAAAAATTGCTTGGTTAGTGGCGCTAGGTGGCAAATTATGTTTCTTGTTTGGCGTGGGACAGTGGGAGTCGGTGGAGTGTGGGGCGCATCTTCCTTTTATTAAATTTTTGATTCGTAAATCTTCTGTTGACTTCCGTGGTCTGCATGCCTTGCTCTGTCCTGGACGCATGATTGTGTGGTGAAGGAACAGAATCTCTTCAACAAAGACAAAAATCTGCCGGTTTCTTCTCCAAGAAACACAATGTTGAGATGGACCCTGCTTTATTTTCTGAGCAAATTCCATTACTATGCATTATATTTCTTATCTTTTATTAGGCTGCACAGCTTTAGCTGGTAAAACTGTTCGCCGCATCATGACCATGCCTGTGTGATTGATGAATGTGTCTTTCTTTTCTCTCTCTCTTTTAGTCGTTTGGTGAAATGTATTGTCGTCTGTGTGTTTCTTTCTTTATATTATTGTGAGTCGGATCTTCCACAAGAATAGCGGTGCCGTGGGAGCTGAGCGATGGAGTGAAGAGACGGTTCACACAAGACCACGGGGCTTAGTTTGGCTTATGTAATGAATGATGGTGGAATAGCGTTGGGAGAGGGAAGACTTGGTTCATACCAGACCCACGGGTAAATCCTTCTGCTACCGAACTTATCTCAGAAAATCAATGGCCTCCAGAGAGATAAGTGCAACAACTGCTACAGGGCGAGCCCAAGGAACCGTTGGTGTTGATCCTGATGTTCTGGATGCACGTGACCATAGTGGAGACCAGTTGTTGTAGAACCTTGCAGCTGTAGTAGAAGGACGAGATAAAGTTTTAGTTGAGCTGTCTTGCCTTTTCATTTTGGGAGTCACTTCTGTCCAGGTGGCGAATCTAACATGGAAGAAGCTCGATCAAATCTTGAGGCAAGTTTTGCAATGAGGCTGAGATTGCGTTCACTGCTGTTTCTAGTTCTACGAACAGTTTTTCCAGCGCCTAGCCCATGGGTTTGATATGGTGGTTATAGATGAAGCTACAAGCTAGGGAAGTAGGCGTGTTCCTCCACTTTCCTTGGGAGCTGTAAGGTGTGTTCTTGTTGGAGATCCACAAAGAATCGCCTACTGATAGTAAATAGCCGTGCAACGGGCTTGTTACGATTCTTTGGGCAAAGTGAGAGTAAGGATGTTTTGTGGTTTAACCCAGCGTATGAGAGAATGGTAAAAGATACCGAGGAGAGGAGTTGTAACATACATCACCCACTTGCCATAAACTCCACACCTCTTGCCTGTTGCAGTTTCAAGCCTAAAACTGTAGCTTGTTCTTACAATGGAACTTCCTACAATGGAGAGCATAATTTGATGTATTATTCAAGCCCTTCCACTGGACATCCTATGCAGAGATCCACAAATGTTGCAATGCCAGGATATCACCAACTCGGGAGGGTTTGAGCTCAGTTAATAATGGTGTCATCATGCCACAGCTAGTGAGACCAGTGGGTTATAGTGTTAGCATTGAATATCTGAATCAGCAAATCTCTCCTCCCTGCAAAACTATGGATGAGATTAAAGAGAAAATGAAAAAAAAAAAAAAAAAATTCTAGCTCTTATATCTGACTCTAAAAATAGGGTAAAATGGGCTAATTCTGCATACAAGAAGATGGTGGGTCAGCCAGAGTGTTCATGGCTGGAGTCAATACGGTGTGCTGCTACAATGATAATTCTGAAGGACCTTTGACATCAATGATCAATGGAGAAGTTGTACTAAAGGATGAACCCTTTCCAGTAAGTGCTCTCGGACTGAGTGGTAAGCAATTCGACTCTCACCCCCAAAGCAGCTACATTGAAGCAATTTAGTGTTTGACAACCACCTATTGCATTCTTCTAGTCGTGCCTTCAAAAGGGAATCACGGTGTGGTATATTGCAAGAAGAGACCAGTGAAGCAGAGGATAAAGCAGAAGGCGTGTGGGTCAGTAGCAGTCCTCGTTGGATGTTCATGACTCGGTGGATGCGTTAAAACAGTCAAGATAGACTAACCATATACATAATATGCTAGTATCTAATAACCTCTTGAAATGAAACTTTTTCTTTCTAGAAATTGGTTTAAATCTGTGATTTTGTGGATTTGCGTTCAGTACATGGTTAACAGTTTGTTACTTCTGGATTTGCCTCTGTTGGTTGTTCTTGTTGACGTGATCAACCCATTTATATATATATAAAACAAACAAAGGTTCTCAGTGTATGCTTTGATTGATCACATGGAAAATATATATATGTATATATAATTTTAAAGTTACTTCCTTCTGCAAAAATGTCGTTGTTTCTTTTGTGAACTCGGTATGTAATCACCCTAGAACGCATTGCGCATTGACTAGTATTGGTTTCCTGTTATGTTGTTGCCCTAGAGGAAAACATACAGTTAAATTATTATTATTATTTTTATGATAAGCGTGATTATGCACTTCATGTATTGTGCAAATTATTAGGGATTTTGGAAATTAGAAGTTCAATATATATGCTTGTTAAGAAGGAAGTTTTGGGCCGAAAATATGTCCTGGGTTGATAGAAGGGAATAAATTATTGATAGAACCCCATTTTGATTCTACTCTTTCTATGAGTAAAATTTGATAAAATTAATGACCTTTATGGTGTTAAGATATGGTATGTTGATGATTCCTTGTGTGATCGATTTAATCATGTATAGACATAATGCCTTGATGGAGTAAGGTAATATCTTTCACGGTTCGTGAAAGTTAAGGTTTTCATCAACTGCTTAAGGTAACATGAAGTTCCTTAATTTAGTCAAACTTGTTTTGTACTTCCTCCTTGATGAGTGACCTTTCATTGCAAATTTAGAATGATTGTGATGGAAGGCCGTGAATATATTTTGTTGTCAAAAAGGGAAAAGAAGCTATGGAATAGTTTGTTTATGTGTCGAACGTAATAATTGTAATTACATCGTTATAGAAGTTCGTTATTGGAGGATATCTATCTTCAATGGTATATTATGTGTTTAATCACTGCATAGGTTACCATAAACTTAGTGATGAGATGTAAATTAAGGAGAGTTGAGAGACCTCTTCCTTTGTATACATCGTTTATGATATTAGGAAGTGAGTTGATGTCGGAAAATTTCAACCAAGTCTAGATTCATGGCTATGTTCCTCTAGAACGGGAGGATTATAAATCTAAGGTATTATGAAAATTGCAAGGATGTGTTTAGAATGCTAGATTGCCTACTCAACTTGGGTATTAATGAGGCTTGTCGCTATTCCGGCCCTGGTCATGTTCAGTAGGTAGGCTGTTAGGCAATGCCTATTCCAGACATTCTTACCGTCCTTTCCACTTATCCTTATTAGCTATGAAGTCACTTATTACCTAGGATATAATGGTTGTGGGTTTGAATATAAGATTTTCATCCTTTAAACCTTTTTTATTACATGATGGAACTTTGTTTTTACCCTCGTTGTTCGTTTATAGCCTATTAGGCCTATGTCCCTACGGAACGATTCCAAAACTATATTCTTTTTGGCAGCTAAGATCGGGCCTGGTTTTTATCTTTTGACTTCACCTTGAGAATGTGGATTGATGGGTTACACTTTAGATTTCAATCACGTAATCTACGGGATTACATGATTGAAATCCTAATACTCTCAACTCTTGTGTCTAATCATTTAAATTTCATAGTCTTGCGTATTTGGTTGTCAAACTTTTGTAGTTTTAGAGGTATTTTCATAACTAAAACTTATGGTTTTCTTCTTAGTTGATATGTTGAAAATTATATCTTATTCAAAAATGTTGTTAAGGTTAGAACTTTGATCCATTTCTTGAAATAGAATGCTTCCTTTCATGGTTTTTTTAGCTAGTAGCTTATTGTTGCTATATATAGTCTTATCTTGCTCGCTTCGTGACCGACTCAGTTATTAATTGTTGTAGATGGCTTACGTGGTTAGATGATGGAAAGACTTATAGATTATTGCATCAATCTTGGTTATGATGTTCCTTTGTATGAATGTGTATTATGTTATAAAATTTGGAAAGGGCCTTTGACATTTTAGAAGAAGGGTCAAGTGCTTTAGTAAATGTATCAGAGAGTATTGTTGTTGAATCATTTGAAACTTTGGCTTGTTTGGTTATCATGTGAAAGATGAAATTTGATTACCGCTTGGTTATGGGATATTCTAGTGAATTTTAACCCTTAGTATAGTAATGGGCATGTCCCATGTTATTACTCTCTTGCTCCCTAGTCATGGTTCAATAGAGATGGTATGTCCCTTTGATTTGTGCATCATGTTGGAATGAATTGATATAACCTTGTTTTGTTTCCGCAAACAAGTACCGTTAAACTCTTGCTCTTGAGTTAAAATGTTGAGTTTTAAATCCTCCTAAGGCTTAGTAGCAATGAGTTGTAAGCACTATAAAGTGAGTTGGATAATCCTGATAAAAGTTAAACTAAAAATTTATATATATGAATATATTATGTAGATGTGATCTACTTGATAACCTTTGAGACCTGGAACAATCAAGAGGAAACTATCTTTTGTAACGAAATATGATAACTTATTATTATTTTTTATTTATTTGAGCCAAGCTAATAAACATTATCCTTTTATGGTGAAATCTTAAATGACCTCATGGTGAAAGCAATGGTTAGATTTTAGGAGATGATAGGGTTTAATAAGTAGGAGGGAAATCGATTAATTAAACCTTAAATCTCTCTCTCTATCGTTTGGAATGTTTTCCTTTGTCAAACTTAATTAAGTAAAGTCTAGATGGAACATTTAACCAATCTTGATAAACCCTTAACCTCAATAAAAGACGGATAGTAAACCATGTGACCCTGAAGCTAAATTTTGTTGTCCTGTTCTGTTAACCCTTGCCTTGATTCATGGTGATATTTCTTAAGCAAGGTCAAAATTCTATCTTTAAACAAGAAGGCTATTGTTATGAACCCTAAGCGGTACTTTCCACTCAATCGGAGCTTATGCCTTCACCTGTGCAATAGAGGTGTGGAACATGTGTTAGTGACTTGAGTAAGTTTAATTAACCTTGTAAGAAATGGAAAATGTTCTAAAATCAAATGAATAAAAAGTGGACATAAAATTGATGATCCCAGTTTAGAAAGCTTGGCCTTAAGCTATTTAGTCAACCGTTGAAAAGAAAGAAGTTCTCCCTTGTGAAAAGAATTGTGTGAATCATTACATGAAATTTTATAAGAACGTAAGTTAAGAATTAAGAGACACTTTAGTAAACAAGAAAATTTAACAAGAAATTTCCTCATGGGATGCCCTAGCTGTGAGTGTGTCATGTAGATTGGACTTCCATGTTGTCTTGTCAAAAGAAGAGTACATTGTCCTTGATAGGTGTGAACGTTTCCGTGCTGACCTTGTGGTCTCCCCCGTAACAAGTGGTTCCTAGTGATTGGTTGTAACCTTGTGACGACATGTTGTGTCGTGTTGTGTCAAAGCAAGTCAAAAAAAAAAAAAAAAGTTATCCTGTATTTCACTGTGTTGTCCTTGTGTTGGTATGGTTTGGTGTTTTACACTTTGGTATCAGAGCATAGGTTCATGCTCTCGAACCTATGGGCCGGATTGGTGTTATATGATGATGTTACATGGTGGTGGTGGTGTTACATGATGATACTGCATGATGATGATGATGTTGCATGATGATGATTTATATTGGAAGAGTAATGTGCTTTAAGCGTGATGTGATTATTGTCATAATTGTGATATTGTGAACGCACGTGATGTGTATGTCACTCAGTGCGTATTTGTCATCATGTTGATGTGTTGGGGATGAGAGTATTCTCTCTCCTTCTTGTGGATTCTAGAAGAGTTCACGTGAATTATTGCTTGTGATGTGTGAAAAGAATTATAATGTGGATGATATAGTGTTGGAACATTGTGACATATTGTGATATGTAAGTGTATCAATGTGTTGTATGACTAGTTGATGTTAAAAGAAACGAGTTGTATCATGATGTTTTTACCATGTTCTGAAGAAATGTGTGTACCACCTTGCTATGTTGCAATGGATGTTATGTTGTGATGTACTATGTTCATCGTATGTATGACTGTGCAAATAAGTAATGCTTCATGTTGTGATTTTGGGTCATACGGTGAGTGTATGAACCCTATCGTATGGTGATTGCACTTTGGGTGCAGAATGTGGTAAAGTGATGGGTTACACTCAGTGAATGTATGATTGTGATCTACCCTGTATACATACCATACGCGAGACGTTATGGTAGTTATGTGTGTGCCACCGTTATGTTAATGATGTTGTTGTATGTTATGTTGTGAACCCTACGCTAACCGATCCTGAGGGAAATCGGTAGAAGTGTATGTTGAGAGTGAGGAATGGTGTACCATGGGTCAATAACTCGAGCTAAAACTCGGTTTAGTAGATTACATGTGATTCTTTCCTCTCTCCCTATGTGGTCAGTGTATGCAACCTTAGTGTATCTATGACTATGTTTAGCCTTGTCAAGGGTGGCGGGATGATTTAGATGGAGGTGATGACAGCTTGTATTATTGATATGTATTTTACGAGCTGAGGCTCGATGTTCCGAGTGCTAGCAACTCGTTGAGTACCCCTTTGGTGGCTAGATAAGGCCACACAGTTATCGTAATGTGACATTATTATAAGTTGATTTTATTCCTAAATTGAGCTTTTACTTTATTTTTGCAAGGACCAAAGATCTTTTCTTGATTGCAATGCTTTACAATTTGGGCATTTCCTTGGTTTATGGCACTAACATGGGGATTTTGATACTAACTTTGGCTATTTGGCCATTTATTTTAGCTTGATTTGGGGTCTTCTTTTAAATTTGGAATTCTTACCGCCTTGCCCAAGGCTTGTACTTGCCACTGGCACTTTGATTGGATTTTGTGCTGGTTCTAATGTCGTGATGTGTGGAATAGGGTCATGGATGCACCATGGATTGGTTGGACCTATGGACCCGCTTCGTCAGATGGGGGTATGCCCCAAGGGGTACATATAACTAGCGGGTTGTTGAACCACGCGTTATTATGTCACTTGGGTTAGGAGTGTTCAAACTCTATGTGTCTTGGACCATGGGGACAACCGCCTCCTCGAGGGAGGCATAAGAGTTCTCATAAGAGACTTGAGGGAGGCATAAGAGAGTTAGGGAGGCATAAGAGACTTGAGGGAGGCATAAGAGACTTGAGGGAGGCATTTGAGGGAGGCATAAGAGCTGATATTTGATATTTGTCTCGTATGGTTGATGTTTCAGGATATATGTTGAGTTATTGTGATGTTTGGTAGTGGTCTTTTGATGTATGTGTTACTCATGTCAGATGGATATGTGTTGTGATGTTGTGGTTATGTCATTGATTCCCTTGTGGACACTATGTACCTGTAGCATGGTTTGGTGTTATGTGAGTTTTTCATTGATGCAAATTGAGGAAATGTCTAGTGGATTGTAGTACTGTTTTGGTTAAGTATTTTGGTATGTCAGTCATTGATGTGTGATGAGTACTATGTTATGTGGAGTGTGCCTATTCTATTCCGTAATTGTGTAACCTTTTGTGGTGTAATACAATCTTGAAGTATATACTTGTGTGCTTGTGAATCTGTAGGGTCTTGTGAACCTGATAGGGTGTTGTGTTAGCAGTTCATGTTGGGCACCCACAATAAAGAATAAACCAAAACTCTTCAATGATGAAATTTTAAAAGGAATTAAACTAAGAATAATGTTAATGGAAAGAGACTAATGAAATGATGAACAAGAAAGAACTGCCAATCTTCACAGAACATTTAAAGTTAAAAATTCTACCAAATGTTCCTAAGGCTACCCTGTGGTCGTGCTTTAATCAGCTAAATTTTAAACCATAGGGTGTAATGTCTCCTCTACCTGTCCTTGGTTGCAAATCATTTCCTTTCCTCTGTGTAATGTCGCATCGAGGACGATGCTTTCTTAAGGGGAGGAGAATGTAATGCCCCATCCATTGTTTACTCCAGCAAAGGCGGCGGCTCCCCTACACCACACGGGGCCCAAAATAAGATTAAAAAAAAAAATTGCTTGGTTAGCTTAGTGGAAGAAGGTGGCAAATTATGTTTCTTTTTTGCGTGTAGTGGGAGTCCTGGGAGTGTGGGGTGCAGCTTCCTTTTATTAAATATTTGATTCGCAAATCTTCTTGACTTCTGTGGTCTGCACGCCTTGCTCTGTCCTATACGCGTGATTGTGTGGTGAAGGAACAAAATCTCTTCAACAAAGACAAAATCTGCTTTTTTCTCCAAGAAACACAATGTTGAGATGGACCCTGCTTTATTTTCTAAGCAAATTCCATTACTATGCATTATATTTCTTATCTTTTATTAGGCTGCATAGCTTTAGCTTGTAAAATTGTTCGCCGCATCATGACCATGCCTGTGTGATTGATGAATGTGTCTTTCTTTTCTCTCTCTCTTTTAGTCGTTTGGTGAAATGTATTGTCAAATGCAGTGTGTTTCTTTCTTTATATTATTGTGAGTCGGATCTTCCATAAGAATGCGGTGCCGTGGGAGCCGAGCGATGGAGTGAAGAGATGGTTCACTGCATCCACGGGGCTTAGTTTGGCTTATGTAATGAATGATGGTGGAATAGCGTTGGGAGAGGAAGACTTGGTTCATACGGACCTCGGGAAATCCTTCCAACCGAACTTATCTCGTAAAACCAATGGCCTCCAGAGAGAGTTAAGTGCAACAATGCTTTGAGGCGAGCCCAAGGAACCGTTGGTGTTGATCCTGATGTTCTGGATGCACGCGACCACAGTGGAGACCAGTTGTTGCAGAACCTTGCAGCCGTAGTAGAAGGACGAGATAAAGTTTTAGTTGAGCTGTCTTGCCTTTTCATTTTGGGGAGTCGCTTCTGTCCAGGTGGTGAATCTAACATGGAAGAAGCTCGATCAAATCTTGAGGCAAGTTTTGCAATGAGGCTGAGATTGCATTCACTGCTGTTTCTAGTTCCGAACAGAAGTTTTTCCAGCGCCTAGCCCATGGGTTTGATATGGTGGTTATAGATGAAGCTACAAGCTAGGGAAGTAGGCGTGTTCCTCCACTTTCCTTGGGAGCTGTAAGGTGTGTTCTTGTTGGAGATCCACAACAACTGCCTACAGTAGTAAATAGCCAGGCAACGGGCTTGTTACATGCTTTTTTGGACAAGGAGGAGAGTAAGGATGTTTTGTGGTTTATCCCAGCGTATGAGAGAATGGTAAAAGATACCAAGGAGAGGAGTTGTAACATACATCACCCACTTGCCATAAACTCCACACCTCTTGCCTGTTGCAGTTTCAAGCCTAAAACTGTAGCTTGTTCTTACAATGGAACTTCCTACAGTGGAGAGCATAATTTGATGTATTATTCAAGCCCTTCCACCGGACATCCTATGCAGAGATCCACAAATGTTGCAATGCTAGGGATATCACCAACTGGGAGGGTTTGAGCTCGATTAATAATGGTTTCATCATGCCACACTAGTGAGACCAATGGGTTATAGTGTTAGCATTGAATATCCGAATCCAGCAAAGTCACTATCTCTCCTCCTCGCAAAACTATGGATGAGATTAAAGAGCCTTAGATGCTAAAAAAAGAAACTTTTCCAGAGTTTATGGTCCCACTCTAAAAATAGGGTAAAATGGGCTAATTCTCGTATATAAGAAGATGGTGGGTCAGCCAGCCTGTTCATGGCCGGAGTCAACAGATGTTGTACTCAATGATATGTCTCAAGGACCTTTGACATCAATGATCAATGGAGAAGTTGTACTAAAGGATGAACCCTTTCCAGCAAGTGCTCTCGGACTGAGTGGTAAGCAGTTCGACTCTCACCCCCAAAGCAGCTGCATTGAAGCAATCTAGTGTTTGGACAACCACCTATTGCATTCTTCTAGTCGTGCCTTCAAAAGGGAATCACGGTGTGGTATATTGCAAGAAAAGACCAGTGAAGCAGAGGATAAAGTGGAAGGCGTGTGGCTGTAGCAGTCCCTGCTGGATGTTCACGACTGGTGGATGCGTTAAAACAGGCAAGATAGACTAACCATATACATAATATGCTAGTATCTAATAACCTCTTGAAATGAAACTTTTTCTTTCTAGAAATTGGTTTAAATATGTGATTTTGTGGATTTGCGTTCAGTATATGGTTAATAGTTTTTACTTCTGGATTTGCCTCTGTTGGTTGTTCTTGTTGACGTGATCAACCCATTTATATATATAAAACAAACAAAGGTTCTCAGTGTATGCTTTGATTGATCATATGAAATATATATATATATATAATTTTAAAGTTACTTCCTTCTGCAAAAATGTCGTTGTTTCTTTTGTGAACCTGGGTATGTAATCACCCCTAGAACGTTGCAGCATTGACTAGTATTGGTTTCCTGTTATGTTGTTGCCCTAGAGGAAAACATACAGTTAAATTATTATTATTATTTTTATGATAAGCGTGATTATGCACTTCGTGTATTGTGCAAATTATTAGGGCTTTTGGAAATTAGAAGTTCAATATATATGCTTGTTAAGAAGGAAGTTTTGGGCCGAAAATATGTCCTGGGTTGATAGAAGGGCATAAATTATTGATAGAACCCCATTTTGATTCTACTCTTTCTATGAGTAAAATTTGATAAAATTAATGACCTTTATGGTGTTAAGATATGGTATGTTGATGATTCCTTGTGTGATCGATTTAATCATGTATAGACATAATGCCTTGATGGAGTAAGGTAATATCTTTCACGGTTCGTGAAAGTTAAGGTTTTCATCAACTGCTTAAGGTAACATGAAGTTCCTTAATTTAGTCAAACTTGTTTTGTACTTCCTCCTTGATGAGTGACCTTTCATTGCAAATTTAGAATGATTGTGATGGAAGGCCATGAATATATTTTGTTGTCAAAAAGGGAAAAGAAGCTATGGAATAGTTTGTTTATGTGTCGAACGTAATAATTGTAATTACATCGTTATAGAAGTTCGTTATTGGAGGATATCTATCTTCAATGGTATATTATGTGTTTAATCACTGCATAGGTTACCATAAACTTAGTGATGAGATGTAAATTAAGGAGAGTTGAGAGACCTCTTCCTTTGTATACATCGTTTATGATATTAGGAAGTGAGTTGATGTCGAAAAATTCCAACCAAGTCTAGATTCATGGCTATGTTCCTCTAGAACGGGAGGATTATAAATCTAAGGTATTATGAAAATTGCAAGGATGTGTTTAGAATGCTAGATTGCCTACTCAACTTGGGTATTAATGAGGCTTGTCGCTATTCCGGCCCTGGTCATGTTCAGTAGGTAGGCTATTAGGCAATGCCTATTCCGGACATTCTTACCGTCCTTTCCACTTATCCTTATTAGCTATGAAGTCACTTATTACCTAAGATATAATGGTTGTGGGTTTGAATATAAGATTTTCATCCTTTAAACCTTTTTTATTACATGATGGAACTTTGTTTTTACCCTCGTTGTTCGTTTATAGCCTATTAGGCCTATGGTCCCTACTGAAACGATTCCAAAACTATATTCTTTTTGGCAAAACTAAGATCGGGCCTGGTTTTTATCTTTGACTTCACCTTGAGAATGTGGATTGATGGGTTACACTTTAGATTTCAATCACGTAATCTACGGGATTACATGATTGAAATCCTAATACTCTCAACTCTTGTGTCTAATCATTTAAATTTCATAGTCTTGCATGTATTTGGTTGTCAAACTTTTGTAGTTTTAGAGGTATTTTCATAACTAAAACTTATGGATTTCTTCTTAGTTGATATGTTGAAAATTATATCTTGTTTCAAAAGGTTGTTAGAGGTTAGAACTTTGATCCATTTCCTTGAAATAGAATGTTTCCTTTCATGGTATTGTTAGCTAGTAGCTTATTGTTGCTATGTATAGTCTTATCTTGCTCTTCTCTTCTCGAACCGACTCAGTTATTAATTGTCATAGATGGCTTACGTGGTTAGATGATGGAAAGACTTATAGATTATCGCATCAATCTTGGTTATGATGTTCCTTTGTACGAATGTGTATTATGTTATAAAATTTGGAAAGGGCCTTTGACATTTTAGAAGAAGGGTCGCGCCTAGTAAATGTATCAGAGAGTATTGTTGTTGAATCACAAACTTTGGCTTGTTTGGTTATCATGTGAAAGATGAAATTTGATTACCGCTTGGTTATGGGATATTCTAGTGAATTTTAACCCTTAGTATAGTAGCGGGGCATGTCCCATGTTATTACTCTCTTGCTCCCTAGTCATGGTTCAATAGAGATGGTATGTCCCTTTGATTTGTGCATCATGTTGGAATGAATTGATATAACCTTGTTTTGTTTCCGCAAACGAGTACTGTTAAACTTTGCTCTTGAGTTAAAATGTTGAGTTGTAAATCCTCCTAAGGCTTAGTAGCAATGAGTTGTAAGCACTATAAAGTGAGCTGGATAATCCTGATAAAAGTTAAACTAAAAATTTATATATATGAATATATTATGTAGATGTGATCTACTTGATAACCTTTGAGACCTGGAACAATCAAGAGGAAACTATCTTTTGTAACGAAATATGATAACTTATTATTATTTTTTTTTTATTCGAGCCAAGCTAATAAACATTATCCTTTTATGGTGAAATCTTAAATGACCTCATGGTGAAAGCAATGGTTAGATTTTAGAAGATGATAGGATTTAATAAGTAGGAGGGAAATCGATTAATTAAACCTTAAATCTCTCTCTATCGTTTGGAATGTTTTCCTTTGTCAAACTTAATTAAGTAAAGTCTAGATGGAACATTTAACCAATCTTGATAAACCCTTAACCTCAATAAAAGACTGATAGTAAACAATGTGACCCTGAAGCTAAATTCTGTTGTCCTGTTCTGTTAACCCTTGCCTTGATTCATGGTGATATTTCTTAAGCAAGGTCAAAATTTAATCCTTAAACAAGAAGGCTATTGTTATGAACCCTAAGCGGTACTTTCCACTCAATCGGAGCTTATGCCTTCACCTGTGCAATAGAGGTGTGGAACATGTGTTAGTGACTTGAGTAAGTTTAATTAACCTTGTAAGAAATGGAAAATGTTCTAAAATCAAATGAATAAAAGCCTTGGACATAAAATTGATGATCCCAGTTTAGAAAGCTTGGCCTTAAGCTATTTAGTCAACCGTTGAAAAGAAAGAAGTTCTCCCTTGTGAAAAGAATTGTGTGAATCATTACATGAAATTTTATAAGAACGTAAGTTAAGAATTAAGAGACACTTTAGTAAACAAGAAAATTTAACAAGAAATTTCTCATGGGATGCCCTAGCTGTGAGTGTGTCATGTGGATTGGACTTCAATGTTATCTTGTCAAAAGAAGAGTACATTAGGTCCTCGATAGGTGTGAACGTTTCCGTGCCGACCTTGTGGTCTCCCCCGTCAAAGCAAGTGGTTCCTAGTGATTGGTCAGTGTTGGTACCTTTGGTGACGACATGTAGTAAATGTGTCGAGATGTTAGTGTCAAAGCAAGTCAAAAAAAAAAAAGTTATCCCGTATTTCACCGTGTTGTTAGCCAAATTGTTTGGTTGTTTGGTTGTGTTATTTGCCTCCATAATTATGATTGATTTTTTCACGTCTTGTGATTTAGTGTTATTTCCTTGTTTGGTTGTGTTATTTGCCTCCATAATTATGATTGATTTTTTACGTCTTGTGATTTAGTGTATTTTTTTATCAACACATATGGACTGACATTCTATTATAATATATTGAAGGGTATTTCCTTGTGTGTCATTTTCATTGTTTTAATGAATAATGTTGTAATCAGAAAATATTATTATACATTCTCTAATAAAAAAATTTAAATACAGGATATACACTGTAATATTTGTGTCAATTCTCTAATTCAATCTTTTATTCTCGAATCATCTCGTCTTGAAAGGATGACAAATAGCTTCTACAATTATCTTCCAAATTTTTTTATCCAACCTTTGTTTTACTCTCAATTTTGCATTAATGAAAATTATCATTTCCGGCAATTTGGATCATTACAGCATTCGTTATGCTTGACTCGAATAATTCAACAGCATAAACATGGGAAACCGCCGTAAACATCATCAACATGAGCATAATCAGTGAGGAAGTTTGATTGGTCGGAGCAGCAGCAGGAGCAGTGGCTATTTGAGTTGTCCATGGTTCTGAAAAATACAAAACATTTGAATATTATTATATTTTTGTTTGGGATGCTACTGAATTTGCAGCCTGAATGACTTTGATACTGTTAGGAAACCAGACACGACAATAAAGAATCAAAAGTTGAATATCAAAATACCAGTTTTAGTAACATAGAATTTTAATTAAAAAATATCAAACATGCAAGAATTGAAATATGAAATTCACGTAAGAAAATTCTGGCTCAATGTTTAGGGAAATATCCACAGTACAATATATCAAGCTTTATGAAATCAAGATGAAAAATGTACATATGAACTCGTTATGATCTATCTGAACTCTCCACAATAATAAATACACCTAATTAGTAACATAGAATTTTAATTAAAAAAATAGATATCAAAATACCAGTTCTAGTAGCATAGAATTTTAATAAAAAAGATGATCAAACATACAAAAATCGAAATATGAAATTTATGTGATAAAACTCCAGCTGAATGTTTAAGGAAATATCTACATTACAATATATCAAACTTTATTAATTCAAGATGAACAAATTACATTACTCTTATTCCTCTTATTCCTATCATAACTATTAGTCTCGCCTGATCAAGGAGTTGAAAAACAAGTGGTTAAGTAACTGTGGATGAGATTATACCTTGCACATGCTGTGATCTGCACAACTGCCACAGATCCCATTTGTTTTTCAACTCCTTGATCAGGCGAGTACATTATATCTAACATATACTTAGATAAAATAATGATACACTAAACATCACAACGGAAGAGGACTATCTATATATAGGAGAAATATAATGAAAAATCAGTTCACCTGATCGGATGGCAGAAGACGGACGGTGAAAGCAGGAGTAAAAGATAACATAAAACAATAAATATCAGTCTTATTCCTCTCACAATAATCATTGTTCTTCTTCTTCTGTTTCTCTGCTCCACATACACTTAATTATTATTTACGTTGTAATATGCTAATATATTTATACTTCACATTTATTCTTATTTATCTCGCCCGATTTTACAGGATTCGATCATATCTAGTAACATTACCGGAAAACAGTTAATACTATCCCCGAATGCTACGAAATTGTGCAACAAAATTATGATATTTACCAGCATTAGAAAGAAACCGTTAAGCCTGCATAGCAAGAAATCTTGCAACAAAATCAAAATATCGCCTTAATTCAATTCCCTCTACTAACACATTAATTCCTCGTTAAAATTTAATCATATCTAGCCAAGCATAGGTGGGTAAAACTATTTTTACCTTATCAGCTTTAAAGGTGTGGTAAACCTCTACACTTCAGAGGTTATATTTATTTTTCAAATTATTAAATTTCAGTTTATAATTTATAAAAATAAAATAAACATGGTAAGATATTGAAAAATTTAAAATAATAATAAAAAAATCTATTTCAAATATATCAATTTTAAATCATGGATTCTATATATAAGAATTATTATCCACGTGTTGCGGAAAATGATCATTACTGTAAATTGTGGCTATGCAATTGCCTCCTATGTAAAATGGTGGAAGAGCCATTGTTCCAAATAGGGGTCACTTCATCTCATGTAAAATGGTGGAAGAGCCATTTTCCTTTAATGTTTTGTTGGAATCTTTGTGATGCTTTCAAATAGTTGCTTGTTCTTTGTTTACACACGCTAAATTGTCGTCAAAGGCAGCATATTGTACAAACAAAGAGAGGCAGCATATATATATTTGTGTGTGTGCGTGCACACGCACACACACACACAAAGAACTTGTTATAATAAAACCCAAATTTTTTCTTATTTTAAATAATAATATATTTTACGAATATATATATTTGTGTGCGTGTGCGTGCATGTGTGTACTATACCAAATAAAAATCTATGGCCGTGGCTTTAAAACACATGGTCCTCATTTTACTAAATCGGTAGTTTAAACAACACAAATATTTTTTTGCATTGATAATGTTTAAAACATTGGGGTTCTCAATATTAAACACTGCTTTGAATAATGAATTTGTGGAGAGGGTCACCGACCCCATCCCTCATCCCATGGTATAATGGGGTTGGGGGTAGGGTGTGGGGTGTGGGGTCGGGGACCCTCCTCCCGCCCTCGCCTCCTCTTTTTACTATTATAAACTATAGCCTTGGCCATGAGGCCAACACAAGCCATTCATTTTTTTTTGGTTTTACTTTTTGTAATGCCCCGTTCGGCGTTTACCCTAGTTCTTGTCGCAATGACCCTCTTGTGGAGCGTCGAACGGCTGTGTGTAATTCTGATGTCTTGGCTCCATGGTCGGTCTTTGCTTCGTGTTCGCCTTCGAACGTTAACATCTAGTTTATCCCCTTGGTTGCTTAGGCCTGTTCACATGTTGTTTTAATCATTGTGAGTAATGGGCAATTCGATTCTTACTTCCTCTAGCTTGCTCGTCTGTTTGCGATTTAATCTTCTTGGGTTGAATAGTAATCATACAAAAATTCGTATACCTTTTTAGCTTATGGGAACTGTTCAGGTAATCTTGTAACTCCTTTTTCATTTGTATTAATATATCTTCTTTCGTATGCTTTGTGAGCTTACCTTAGTTAGTAGAGATTTTGTTATCCCGTATCTTTGCTGAAGGAGGGGCTCATGGGGGCGCCTGGCGATGGGGAGGAAGTGTGATTTCAAATATATTTAAAGAATCTCATTAAAAATCTAGATTATCATAAATATGGAATTTTTTTCAATATCTATTTTGCAAGACACTTAGTCAGTTCCCATCATTTATAAATTTATTTGAAATCATTAAAAATCTTGATTATTAGAATATGTATAAAAATTCAAATGCTATTCTATAAGACACTTAGTAGCTTCCTCTAAATACATTCATTGATTTATTCTAATTGATTCTTCTTGAATTCAGAATTGAAGTAACATACACATTACAATTTTCTAGAATTGATACAACATCGAACTTCTTTAATTTTCATGTTTCCAATTGATTTTCAAGTCCTATCTTATAATGGTCTTGAAATCACAAACTTTAGGCCACTGATAGAATATTTTAACTCCCTCAAATTTTCATTGTTTAATAAAGCTTACTATCCAAAAAAAGAAAACATTTTTTTTCTTCTCTTCTCCTTCCTATGCGCCATTATTTTTTTCCCTTGCCTAGCTTTTCAGTCAACTAGGTTGTTAGCTGGCAGTTGGTGGAAGGACCTGGTCTCCCTTTTATTGTTCTTTCAATGATATAGGTGGAGTGTTGGGCACGTTTTTCTTGGGCTGCAGGCCCTTGGAAGGAGGGAAGTATGTTTGGGTGGTATTTTATGTTTTTTGTCCTTGCGTGAGGGAGATGGGAGTCGGTGGAGTCCTGAATTTCTTCACCATGATCTCATTTTGATTCTTTTATTCAATGTGTATGGGCGTAGTAATGGGTTGATATGGTGGTTAGAAGAAGCTACGCCACTCTAGGCTCTGGTTTTTCAAATCAACATATGTTGTATATTTGTTGGCGTCCGACTTCCGACCCTCATGTTTTTAAACTGGTTTCATTCCCAACTCCTCTTAAGTCATTACAACTCCAATGCCTACCAAGTTTGATGCGCTTTCTTTCTTGTAAGTTTGGCGGCGCATCCTTAGCTAGGACATGTTGGTCGTGAAAATGGAAGTTTACAGAATGATGGTTTTGTATAATCTTTGTGTTCCAAAATCGGTTTTCCAGGCACTTTATTTTTCATGTCACTGCTATTTTGAGCATCATTCCATTTTCAGCTTCATCTTGTATTGGCTAGTTTGGAAGATTAACTTCCCGTATTCATTGCTACGACCGTCCCTAGCGCCTTCCGACTCCCGCTGCATTTCTGGAGGACTTATGCATAATCTGTAATGGAAATATTACAACTTAGGTACTTGGTTGGGATATTGTGAATGATTCTCCACGCATTTATTGCAAAGTCTCTATATGCATAGAGGACGGGTGAGCGAGTGTTTATTAGACACGATGAAATTTATTACAAAATTCTCTATTGATAGCACCTCTATGATTTCGATCTAACAACTATGGGACCTATCTCAATCTCGATATTGATCGGGTCCAAGATTTTTTTAATCACGTATGCCCTAGTTTTCGTTGACTTAACTGCCCTCCCGTAAAGTTGCAAGGAAAACAAAATCCAGAGCTTTTTCCAAGGGAAAAGAGAGGGAGATGGAGGGGAATCACATCCTGTGTAGCCATTGCAAGAAAAAGGGAACATTTTAAAGAATGCATGGCGGCGAAGTGGGCTCAATGGCCTCTGAATTAAGAGATGCTTGAGTCGAAAAGAAGTTGCACAGAGGCATCATTTGCCCGAGCCCCCTAGTCGACGTGCTTGTTGGTTGGAATAATTCTAATCGGGCATGTTAAATATAATCCTTGTAATAGTTTTCTACCTTCTTTCAAGTATCTTGAAAAGAATATTCTTTCCTCTTGAATGGTGCCTAGACAAAATGTTTTCGTGGTTGTTTAAATCGTTGCTGATTGTGTTGGTGTTCCTTTAAATCTCGTTCCAATTTTGCTAGTTTTTCTTGGGATGTTCTTTTCCTCTCTTATAGTTTACTCTATTTCATATTTGTCTAAATGGGCTCTTGCAATATTGAGTGATGCGATCTAGTTCGTAGGGGAAGGAAACATTATAGGTTTTCGTTTGCTTATATGACTCTCTTTTAAAAGAATTCTGTGATGGTATTTATAATTAAAGGCTTACTATATGGAAGGTTAAGCCTTCATATCTCTATTTGGTTGAATAAATACGTATTTCCTGTTTAGGGCTCTCCTGTTTTGCTAAAAGGTACATTAATAGTGACATTGTGTTCTAAAACTTGTTTAAGCCTGTGGGCATTCCTTACTTTTTTTTAATTAGAAAATGGCATTAGGGTTTTGTTTTAGAACTGTACATGGTTGACTTTTGTACCCAGTTCTAGAGGATGAATAACCTGACATCTATTTTGGCCTCTACGTGTTGAGAGAATTACTATACCTACTTCCTGGTTCAAACTCTTGTTTGATTAAAGTAAGGGGGAAACATTGTAAGTTTTATTGAATGAAATCTCTACAATTTTTATTAAGGGTCGCAAGCAAGCTATTAATAGCTGGACTGAAACAAAAGTTGTAGGTGAATCCATGGTATTGGACTCGTGAACTCATTTCCTGTTAGATGACAATGATTACGGTGATAATATAATATAATAGTGGCTATTATATTCATCTGCTTGATATTTGCTAGACATTTCCTTGATAAGCCCACATGGATCGAGTAAAATATCCATCTTCTATACCATTGGCAAGGAGCTCATAGAACTTCTAGGCCTAACTGCACTGCGTAACCTTCCTGATGGATATGTGTGTTGGTTCTTATTTTTGTGCTTACACTCGTGGTAAGGTATTTTGAGTATGGGGCATCGCTGGTGAATTACCCACCATGTATCGAATCCCTTTGTTTTCGAACTCGAATATCTTATACTTCAAACTTGGTTACTAAAAGTCCCATTTTGTGGCTTTGTTAAGGAAATCAATTTTTTTTTTTTTAAATACTTATTGACATTGTCGGAAATATATAAAAAATTATTAACGACTTTTGGGTTTAGCCTTCCCTTATATTATGTAGAGAAGTTGACGATTAGGATAAGGTTTGTTGGTAGAATAATGGCCCTTTTTGTGTCTCATTTGTATGCTTTTGGAAGAGTGGATTTGTTTTGTTAACTAGTACTACATTTAAGAAATCCTATAAGGAGGTAGTGGTAAACTCCTTGGTTAAAACTGAAACTATAGTTGTTTTCTTTTAAGGGTGTCGAACCCATATTACTATGAAGCCTCCCCTGGGAGAATTGGATAACATCATTTTGTTTCACGCCTACGATCATAATTAGTATGTTTTGTCTTCTCTTGGACCCCTTTAGTTGGATGGATTGAGTTTTGGATTCCAATCACGTAATCCATAGGATTACATGAAGGAGATATCAACACTCTTGACCTTTTTGTTCCTAACCCATAAGGTCTTGCCTTGTTTTATGTGATTTTATTCTTACTTGGTATTTTGACTTTCTCCTTGTTGGTTGGTTTAGATTTCTTTCTCATGTGAAATAATTTTTTTGAGTTGTGGGTTGTGCTTTAATCCATTTTTTTGAATTAGAACATTCCTTTCTTGATATTGTTAAATGTTATCTTACTTTGTTGCAATGTGTAGCCTTAACATGCTCGGTTCTGCGAACCGATTCTAGCTAGTATTTGTGTAGATGGATTATGCGAAGAGTTAAAGGAAAGAGTTTCATTAGTGCAATTTATGAAAGTTCCTTGTAAAAATGTCCAATGTGAGGTAAATTTTGTAATAGTGCTTTAAAAGGAGTTTAGAAGACCTTTTGCCTTGGGTGTTTAAGAAATTGCGTGATGATGTTGTCTTGCCCTTCTAGGTAAACCGGTAACTTATCTTTGTGAGAAATGGTATTCAATCCTAACATTGATATGACTATTGTAAAACTTTGATCTTGAGAATAAATTGTTAAGTTAAATCTTTCTAAGACTTAGTAACAATATTTTATAAGTAAAGTAAAATGGGTCGGTTAACCCTTAAAGAAGCTAAACAAAAATAATAATTTTATATTCAACAAATAAATGTAGAGGTGATCTACTTGAAATCAAATAATTCCATGAAAGATAAAAATGAAACCATCCTTTGTGAAGTAGAAATTTTATAACTTGATATCCCTAGCTACACTAGCGAACATTATCCTTTTTATGGTGAATTCTTAGAATGATCCTAAGGTGAAACAAATTGTTAGTTGATATAAGATAATACGATTTAATAAGTAGGAGGAATCGGTTTCAAAACCACGCAATCTGTCTCTCAACCATTTGAAAGGTAAATTTTTTCTTTTGTAAAAATCATCCAAGAAAGCCTAAGTAAAATATTTAATAATTTTATGATAAATCCTCAAGCTTCAATAAAAACCGGGTTAATAACTAATGAGGTCATAAAGATGAATTCAACTCGACCTTCTTCCTCTAACCTTTTTTTTTCAATGTGCTTGGTAATCTTTCTCTTGAGTATATTGAAAGCGAATCCATATTGTAATAAGGTTATGAGCGAGTTTTAGTAGCGTAATTGTGGATAGATGGCCTTGTGGAATTAATTTACCTCCTTTATTAAATAATTGAATTAAACAAATAAATGTCATAATAGAGAAGATTTAAAGATGATTACTCAGTGTAAAAAGAATAAACATAGCTTGGTAAGATGAATTGTATGAATCTATATCTTGAGTCTCCTTGAAAACGTAAGGTAAGAATTGCAAGATGTCTTATTAAAATAAATAACCCTGAAGATTATCTCATTGTGGTTGGCCCTAACTGTAAGTGTGTTTTGTGGTTGGACTTCTATGTTGTCATGTCTAAAAGAAAAGTAAATTGTCCTTGATAGGTGTGAATGTTTCCGTGCTACCTTTATGGCCATCCTTGTATCGAGTTGTTCACAGAGTTAGTTGTATCCTTGGTGACGACATGTTGTGTCATGTTATGTGTCAAGCAAGTCAAAAAAATCATCTTGTGTTTTCCTATGTAGTCTTGTGTGCCGTTTTTAGTGGGCGTTACACTTGGTATCAGAGCATAGGTTCATGCTCTCGAACCTATGGGCCAGATTGGAGTTATGATGGTATTACATGATGATGATGGTGTACATGATAGTGTTACATGGAGATGATGTTGTTGCATGATGGTGGTAGATATTGGAAGAGTAATGTGCTTTAAGCGTGATGTGATCCATGTCGTAATTGTGATATTGTGAATGCACATGATGTGTATGTCACTTAGTGCGTATGTTTGTTATCATGTTGATGTGTTGGGGATGGGAGTATTCTCTCTCCTTCTTGTGGATTCTATGAAGAGTTCACGTGTGAATTACTACTTATGATGTGTGAAAAGAATTCTAATGTGGATGACGGAGTGTTGGAGCATTGTGGCATATTGTGATATGTGGGTGTGTCGATATGTTGTATGACTAGATTGATGTAAAGTGAATTGAGTTGTATCATGATGTTTTTACCATGTTTTGAAGAAATGTGTGTACCACCTTATTATGTAGCAATGGATGTTAGGTTGTGATGTTACTATGTTCATCATAAGTATGATGTGTGTAATATGTAATGCTTCATGTTGTGATTTAGGGTCATACGGTGAGTGTATGAACCCTATCGTATAGTGATTGCACTTTGGGTGCAGAATGTGGTAAAGTGATGTGTTACACCCGGTGAATGTATGATTGTGATCTACCTTGTATATGTACCACCATTGTGTTAGAGATGTAGTTACTTGTTATGTTGTGAACCTTATGCTAACCGACCCTAAGGGAAATCGGTAGAAGTGTATGTTGAGAGTGAGGAATGGTGTACCATGGGTCAATAACTCGAGCCGAAATTCGGTTTAGTAGATAACATGTGATTCTTTCCTCTCTCCCTATGTGGTTGTATGTATGCAACCTAAGTGCAACTATGACTATGTTTAGCCTTGTCGAAGTGGTGGCGGGATGATTCAGATAGAGATGATGACAGTTGTATTATTGATATGTATTTTACGAGCTGAGGCTCGATGTTCCGAGTGCTAGCAACTCGTTGAGTACCCCTTTGGTGGCCAGATAAGGCCACACAGTTATCGTAATGTGACATTATTATAAGTTGATTTTATTCGTAAATTGAGCTTTTTACTTTATTTTGTAAGGACCAGCAGCTTTTCTTGATTGCCATGCTTTACAATTTTGGGCATTTCCTTGGTTTATGGCACTAACATGTGGATTTTGATACTAACTATGGCTATTTGGCCATTTATTTTTCTTGATTTTGGGTCTTCTTTTAAATTTGGAATTTTTACCGCCTTGCCCAAGGCTTGTACTTTGCCACTTGGCACTTAGATTGGATTGTTGTGCTGGTTCTATTGTCGTGATGTGTGGAATAGGGTCATGGGATGCACCATGGAATGGTTGGACCTAAGGACCCACTTCATTGTATGGGGGTACACCCCAAGGAGTTACAAATAACTAGCGGGTTGTTGAACCACGCGTTATTATGCCACTTGGGTTAGGAGTGTTTGAACTCTATGTGTCTTGGGCCATAGGGACAATCGACCTCCTTGAGGGAGGCATAAGAGTTTGAGGGAGGAATAAGAGACTTGAGGGAGGCATAAGAGTTTGAGGGAGGCATAAGAGACTTGAGGGAGGCATAAGAGTTTGAGGGAGGCATATGATATTTGTGTGTATGGTTGATGTTTCGGATATATGTTGAGTTATTGTGATGTTTTGGTAGTGGTCTTTTGATGTATGTGTTACTCATGTCAGATGGATATGTGTTGTGATGTTGTGGATATGTCATTGATGCCCTTGTGGACCCTATGTACATGTAGTTTTTATGAGTCATGGAAAATCCTCATATGTGGAATTGAGGAAATGTCTGGTGGATTGTAGTACTCTTTTGTTTGAGTATTTGGTATGTCAGTCATTGATGTGTGTTGAGTACTATGTTATGTGGACTGTGCCTATTCCATTCCATATTTGAGTAACCTTTTGTGGTGTAATACAATCATGAAGTATATACTTGTGTGCTTGTGAATCTGTAGTGTCTTTTTGAACCTGATAGGGTGTTGTGTTAGCAGTTCATGTTGGGCACCCACAATAAGGAATAAACCAAAACTCTTCAATGATGAAATTTTAAAAGAAATTAAACTAAGAATAATGCTAATGGAAAGGAACTAATGAAATAAATAAGAGGGAACTGCCAATCTTCACAGAACCTTGAAAGTTAAAATTTCTACCAAATGTTCCTAAGGCTACCCTGTGGCCGTGCTTTAATCAACTAAAATTTTAAACCATAGGGTGTACTTTCTCCTTTACCTATTCTTGGTTGCGAACCATTCCTTATTTCCTTTCCTCTGTATAATGTCGCATCGAGGATGATGCTTTCTTAAGGGGAGGAGAATGTAATGCCCTTGTTTTTGTTGCGTTTACCCTAATTCTTGATCTTGTCTCGGTGATGACCCTCTCTTGCGTTCTCAAGTTGTTATTGACACCTCTGTGTGGAGCGTCGAACTACATTAACCTATTTAAAGTGTTGTGCAATTCATTGGTCATTATTGATGTCTAGCTCCATGGTTGTTGTTTTAATTTAATTATCGATTGGCCTTTTTATAGTATTATTGCTTCGTGTTCGCCTTCTAGAATGTTAACATCTAGTTTATCCCCTTGGTTGCTTAGGCCTATTCACATGTTGTTTTAATCATTGTGAGTAATGGGCAATTCGATTCTTACTTCCTCTAGCTTGCTCATCTGTTTGCGATTTAATCTTCTCGGGTTGAATAGTAATCATACAAAAATTCGTATACCTTTTTAGCTTATGGGAACTGTTCAGGTAATCTTGTAACTCCTTTTGCATTTGTATTAATATATCTTCTTTCGTATGCTTTGTGAGCTTACCTTAGTTAGTAGAGATTTTGTTATCCCATATCTTTGCTGAAGGAGGGGCTCATGGGGGCACCTGGCGATGGGGAGGAAGTGTGATTTCAAATATATTTAAATAATCTCATTAAAAATCTAGATTATCATAAATATGGAATTTTTTTCAATATCTATTTTGCAAGACACTTAGTCAGTTCCCATCATTTATAAATTTATTTGAAATCATTAAAAATCTTGATTATTAGAATATGTATAAAAATTCAAATGCTATTCTGTAAGACACTTAGTAGCTTCCTCTAAATACATTCATTGATTTATTCTAATTGATTCTTCTTGAATTCAGAATTGAAGTAACATACACATTACAATTTTCTAGAATTGATACAACATCGAACTTCTTTAATTTTCATGTTTCCAATTGATTTTCAAGTCCTATCTTATAATGGTCTTGAAATCACAAACTTTAGGCCACTGATAGAATATTTTAACTCCCTCAAATTTTCATTTTTAATAAAGCTTACTATCCAAAAAACAAAACATTTTTTTTTTCTCTTATGGATCTTCTTTAAGTGGTGCGCCATTATTTTTTTCCCCCTACCATAGCTTTTCAAAGGAGGATTTTGTAGGTTTAGATTGAAGTTCTTGGTTGGTGGAAGGACCTGGTCTCCCTTTTATTGTTCTTTCAATGCGTATAGGTGGAGTGTTGGGCACGTTTTTCTTGGGCTGCAGGCCCTTGGAAGGAGGGAAGTATGTTTGGGTGGTATTTTATGTTTTCTGTCCTTGCGTGAGGGAGATGGGAGTCGGTGGAGTCCTGATTTTCTTCACCTTGATCTCATTTGGATCCTTTATTCAATGCGTATGGGTGCGGTAATGGGTTGATATGGTGGTTAGAAGAAGGCATTAGTCTCCTCCCAACTCTAGGCTCACGGTTTTTCAAATCAACATATGTTGTATATTTGTTCGATGGAGTCGACTTCTTCACCCTCATGTTTTTTTTAAACTTTTTCATTCCCAACTCCTCTTAGGTCATTACAACTCCAATGCCTACCAAGTTTGATGCGCTTTCTTTCTTGTAAGTTTGGTGGCGCATCCTTAGCTAGGACATGTTGGTCATGAAAATGGAAGTTTACAGAATGATGGTTTTGTATAATCTTTGTGTTCCAAACCGGTTTGCCAGAAATTCACAATCTTTTTCATGTCACTGCTGTTTTGAGCATCATTCCATTTTCAGCTTCAGCTTGTATTGGATAGTTTGGAATATTAACTTCCCGTATTCAATGCTACGACTCCAACCCTATATTGCCTTTATCGAATCGACTCCTTTGCATTTACGAAGGACTTATGCATAATCTGTAATGGAAATATTACATCTTAGGTACTTGGTTGAGATATTGGGAATAATTCTCCATGCATTTATTACAAAGTCTCTATGCATGAGGGCTTTTTTACGAGTTTATTAGTTGGAATAGAATCTCATAGAAAAGAATAGCGCCTCTATGATTTCGATGTAATAATTATGGGACCTATCTCAATCTAAATATTGATCGGGCTAAGCATTTTTCTTTTGGTGACCTTCATCACGCTTAACTTGCCCTCTGCGTGAGTTTGGTGGAAAATAAAATCCAAAGCTTTTTGGGCAAGGAAAAGAGAGGGAGATGGAGGGGAATCACATCCCGACAATCCATTACTTTTCTAAAAAAGGGAACATTTTAAAAGAATGGCGGCATTAGAAGTGGGTTCAATGGCCTCAGGAAGAGATGCTTGAGTCGCATGGCATAGGAGGCATCATTTGCTCGAGCCACTGGTCGACGTGCTTGTTGGTTGGAATAATTCTAATCATGCATGTTAAATATACTCCTTGTAATAGTTTTCTACCTTCTTTCAGTATCTTGAAAAGAATATTCTTTCCTCTTGAATGGCACCTAGACAAAATGTTTTCATGGTTGTTTAAATTGCTGCCTGATTGTGTTGGCTGTTCCTTTAAATCTCGTTCCAATTTCGCTGGTTTTGCTTGGAATGTTCTTTTCCTCTCTTATAGTTTACTCTATTTCATATTTGTCTAAATGGGCTCTTTGCGATATTGAGTGATGCAGTCTAGTTCGTAGGGAAGGAAACATTATAGAGTTTCGTTTGCTTATATGACTCTCTTTTAAAAGAATTCTGTGATGGTATTTATAATTGAAGGCTTACTATATGGAAGGTTAAGCCTTCATATCTCTATTTGGTTGAATAAATACGTATTTCCTGTTTAGGGCTCTCATATTTTTTTGAAAGGTACATTAATAGTGACATTGTGTTCTAAAACTTGTTTAAGCCTGTGGGCATTCCTTACTTTTGTTTAATTAGAAAATGGCATTAGGGTTTTGTTTTAGAAGCGTACATGGTCGACTTTTGTACCCGAGTTCTAGAGGATGAATAACTTTGACATGTATTTTGGCCTCTACGTGTTGAGAGAATTACTATACCTACTTCTGGTTCAAACTCTTGATTGATTAAAATAAGGGGAAACATTTTAAGTTTTATTGAATGAAATCTCTACAATTTTTTTATTAAGGGTCGTGAAGCAAGCTATTAATAATAATTGGACCGAAACAAAAGTTGTAGGTGAATCCATGGTATTGGACTCATGAACTTGATTCTGTTAGATGACAGGTGATTACGGTGATAATATAAAAGGTGGCTATTATATTCATCTATTTGATATTTGCTGGACATTTCCTTGATAAGCCCACATGGATCGGGTAAAATTTCCATCTTCTATACCATTGGCAAGGAGCTCAAAGAACTTCTAGGCCTAACTGCACTGCGTAACCTTCCTGATGGATATGTGTGTTGGTTCTTATTTTTGCTTGCACTCGTGGTAAGGTCTTTTGAGTCTGGGGCATCGCTGGTGAATTACCCACCGTGTATCGAATCCCTTTGTTTTCGAACTCGAATATCTTATACTTCAAACTTGGTTACTAAAAGTCCCATTTTGTGGCTTTGTTAAGGAAATCAATTTTTTTTTTTTTTTTTAAATAATTATTGACATTGTCAAAAATATAAAAAAATTTATTAACGACTTTTGGGTTTAGCCTTCCCTTATATTATGTAGAGAAGTTGATGATTAGGATAAGGTTTGTTGGTAGAATAATGGCCCTTTTTGTGTCTCATTTGTATGCTTTTGGAAGAGTGGATTTGTTTTGTTAACTAGTACTACGTTTAAGAAATCCTATAAGGAGGTAGTGGTAAACTCCTTGGTTAAAACTGAAACTATAGTTGTTTTCTTTTAAGGGTTAACCCATATTACTATGAAGCCTCCCACTTGGATAATGTCATTTTGTTTTGACCTACGATCTAATTACTTGTTTTGTCTTCTAACCCCTTTATGGATGGATTGGTCTTGCCTTGTTTATGTGATTTTATTCTTGCATTGTTTTATGTGATTTTGTTCTTATTTATTTCGACTTTCTCCTTGTTGGTTGGTTTAGATTTCTTTCTCATGAAAATAATTTTTTTGAGTTGTGGGTTGTGCTTTAATCCATTTTTTTGAATTAGAACATTCATTTCTTGATATTGTTAAATGTTATCTTACTTTGTTGCATGTGTAGCCTTAACATGCTCGGTTCTCGCGAACTGATTCTAGCTAGTATTTGTGTAGATGGATTATGCGAGTAGATTAAAGGAAAGAGTTGTAAAGGTTTCATCAGTGCAATTTATGAAAGTTCCTTGTAAAAGTGTCCAATGTGAGGTAAATTTTGTAATAGTGCTTTCAAAGGAGTTTAGAAGACCTCTATCCTTGGGTGTTCAGAAATTGTGTGATGATGTTGTCTTGCCCTTCTGTAGGTAAACTGGTAACTTATCTTTGTGAGAAATGGTATTCAATCCTAACATTGATATGACTATTGTAAAACTTTGATCTTGAGAATAAATTGTTAAGTTAAATCTTTCTAAGACTTAGTAACAATATTTCATAAGTAAAGTAAAATGGGTCGATTAACCCTTAAAGAAGCTAAAAAAAATAATAATTTTATATTCAACAAATAAATGTAGAGGTGATCTACTTGAAATCAAATAATTCCATGAAAGATAAAAATGAAACCATCCTTTGTGAAGTAGAAATTTTATAACTTGATATCCCTAGCTACACTAGCGAACATTATCCTTTTTATGGTGAATTCTTAGAATGATCCTAAGGTGAAACAAATTGTTAGTTGATATAAGATAATACGATTTAATAAGTAGGAGGAATCGGTTTCGAAACCACGCAATCTGTCTCTCAACCATTTGAAAGGTAAATTGTTTTCTTTTGTAAAAATCATCCAGTAAAGCCTAAGTAAAATATTTAATAATTTTTCGATAAATCCTCAAGCTTCAATAAAAACCGGGTTAATAACTAATGAGGTCATAAAGATGAATTCAACTCGACCTTCTTCCTCTAACCTGTTTTTTTTTCAAGGTGCTTGGTAATCTTTCTCTTGAGTATGTTGAAAGTGAATCCATATTGTAATAAGGTTATGAGCGAGTTTTAGTAGCGTAAGTGTGGATAGATGGCCTTGTGGAATTAATTTACCTCCTTTATTAAATAATTGAATTAAACAAATAAATGTCATAATAGAGAAGATTTAAAGATGATTACTCAGTGTAAAAAGAATAAACTTAGCTTGGTAAGATGAATTGTATGAATCATATCTTGAGTCTCCTTGAAAACGTAAGCTAAGAATTGCAAGATGTCTTATTAAAATAAATAACCCTCAAGAATATCTCATTGTGGTTGGCCCTAACTGTAAGTGTGTTTTGTGGTTGGACTTCTATGTTGTCATGTCTAAAAGAAAAGTAAATTGTCCTTGATAGGTGTGAACGTTTTCGTGCCGCCTTTATGGCCATCCTTGTATCGAGTTGTTCGAGAGTTAGTTGTATCCTTGGTGATGACATGTTGCGTCATGTTATGTGTCAAGCAACTCAAAAAAATTATCCTTTGTTTTCCTATGTAGTCTTGTGTGCCCGTTTAAGTGGGCGTTACACTTGCATCGAGCATAGGTTCATGCTCTCTCGAATCTCTCGGGCAAGATTGGAGTTATGATGGTATTACATGATGATGATGGTGTACATGATCTAGCGATTTGATTTTCAAACAATATTGAGTTTGGGAGAACACGGGTTCATGTTCAAGCCATGGTATCCATCTTTTGATCCCTTAAAAGATTCTTTTGATACCTACCCTATTTGGGTTCATTTGCCAGGACTCCCACTTCAGCTCTGGAATAGATCATGTTTGCTTGCCATAGGTGATGCTCTAGGATCATGTGTAAAAGTTGATGATAAGACCTCTATTTAGGTACATACTACTTATGCTCGAATCCTTGTAGATCTTGATACCTCTCAAGATTTACCAGCAGAAATCAATTTGCAAATTGGAGATAGAATTTGGGCACAGAGATTGGACTACAAAGGTCTTGCTTTCAGATGTCAACGTTGTTTTCAAATTGGTCATATTTTAGAGGATTGTGAATATTCCAAATAAAAGATCAAACCTACATGGTGGAAGGATTCTCTTCCTGAACATATAACAATCAATCCCCATCTTGACCGCTTGTAGAAATCATGCAAGATGAGAAACATTCTGAGAAGAAAGCTTCCTCTCCTCAGAGTATGGATTCATCGATCGATTTGACACTCCTTACTGCACACCACATCCCTATCAAGTCAATTGAAGTTGTTCTTCCAATCTCAGTGGAAGAAGGAAATGAGGAATGGAAGGTAGTGGATAGGAAAAAGAAGGGATCTAAACCCTTTGCTGTCTCGGACAAGGCATGAGTCTTGTCCTGTTGTGTGTTATCATCGCTACATCTAGGCTATTGGCCTGCTGTGCTGCTATAGAGTAGCTACTATTTAGTTGTTTGTTTGCTGGTTTTTGGCTGTGATCTTGGCAGATTCTTCTCTATTGTTGGGCTTTTTGTTATATCTTGATTTTGATCTCTTGTTGAATTACTGAATTTGTCAAATCTGGCGTTTGAGCGCTGTTATACAAGGGTATAGTCCCTTTCAAAAAACTATTTAACCTTAATAAAATAATATATATATATATATATATATATATATATATATATATAATTAACATTTCAATTTTGATATTATTACTATATTGTAGTAATATTAAGGTATTAATAATATTAATACATTATTAATATTCAAATAATCAAATTTATTTAAATCTCTCCTTCTTTTTTTTGTTCAATGCAAATGCCATTTAACTTTTATATATATATATATATATATATATATATATATATATATATATTGTAGGGCATTTCTATAAAATTGATTTCATCATAGTTTAATGCATATAAGTAGGAATGGTTATAAGTATATTTATTGATTTGCATCATTATACGAATTCTTTTTATTTTATTTTATCTATGACCAAGATTGGGAGATTGTTAAGATTTCTTACACAACTAGATACACTTAATAAAAAGGAAGATTATCACTAATTCAAAAAGGAGGTCAACACACTACTTTCTTATTTCATCATGAATAGAATGCAATTACAATTTAATTATTTCATTATGTCTTCCATACGATAAAATATGGATAAGCTCTTCTCTCTCTCTCTCTCTCTCTCTCTCTCTCTCTCTTCTCTCTCTCTCTGCAAGTTAAATAGTTCTTTCCATAAGCATGCAACAAGGTTCATTCTTCATTGAACTAAATTGAATAATGATTTAGATCAAATAAGCTTGCAATAATTTATTTCAATCACACCCTTCTTTTTACAAATGTATTTATCTTTCAATTTTGAAAAACACACAAATCAAGTGAAGTTCCATCTCAACTAACATACAACTAAAATTTTTCCTTTCATTACAATACTTTCAAATTTTACATAAATAAATGCACAAGCTTTCTATTAAGCATACAATTTTTACACTCTTCCACTCAAAGTGGGAATAATTACATGAACAAATTTCACTATGAAATATTTTGACAAGGAAAAGTAGAAGTCCCCAAAATGCATGTCTTCATCCCAAAGGTAGCTTCAAAACTTGCATTCTTCAACTTTCACAAGAAGGATTACAATACAAATAAATGAGGAGTACGAAACACTTCTACCCAACCTTCACTACAAGACAATGGGTATTCTATCCCCATTTTTTCTACAATTTTTATGTGGATATCTTATCTTAAATTGTGAATCCAATTTTGTGGAATCCACCTACATTTTTTTGTGATAAATTAATTGTGAAAAAAATTGTGAAAATTTCACAATTAAAAAACGTGAAATTTTCACAATTACAAAAACAATGAAATTTTCACAATTTTCTGTTCATAACACTTTTAAAAATTTAGATGATGTTACATATCTACAAGTGTAATATTTTTAAAAACATAAATTTTATATAAAAATATTTTATTAAAAATAGATTTTTATTTATTTTTATTGAAAAGCATAACCATATATTAAAGATGAATTACAATGCTAATCATACAAAATCAGGTGGAAAAGATCACACCCCACAAGTAGGATAAAAGTAGCCATAAAGGCTATGAGTAGAAAAGTGTCATGTCAACAGAAGCATTTTCAATCAAAAAATCTTAAAACAAAAAGTAGAGAACCAGAGAAACTCCAAACATGGATCTAGGTAGCAATAACTAACATGGATGAAGGTGGCGGTGGCGGAGGGATCTTTGGATGGTCACCCCAACCACCAAGAGTAGTATTGGGGGTGTCATTAGGATGCTCCTAGCCATTAGTCTACTACGCTCCTCCTCATTTCCTCTTTGGGAGGGTGAGATACCTAATGATAGTGGCGGGAACTTTGACTGGTCGGGTGCCTATCTCTCGGAGCCACCACTACCGCATCCCACCACCAAAAACCTCAAAAGTAGGTAGAGTGTAAGATGGAGGTGGAGATACCCACCGGTTAGGAGAGGCGCTACGCCGCCCATGAGCCAAACCCGAGTCAAAGTTACACCGCCCATGGGACGAGCAAGACTTTAACCTTGCAGGGGAATCGGGACGCGACTAATAGCACAAGGGGAACTCCCCCAATGGTACAAAAGAGTTTACAAGTGCTCAAATTCTATGTGGTCTTTCTTTGCTGTGTACTAGATCTGAAGTGAAACATTGGAGATGACAACAAGCTTGTTAGAAATAGCAAAAATTCTATCCACTATCTCTTTATTAAAAATAACAACATTTCTAGATTTCCAAATGTGATATAAAATAACCACTTTGAAAGAATGCCAAATGTTGTTAAATTTTGTTGGAATAAAGGCTAGATCCCCCAGAAGAACCATTTTCCATGTGAAGAAGGTAGGCAAAAAAGGTTGGAAAAGGGTATGAATACAACGCTAGGAAGACTGAGCATGAGGGTAGAACCAAAAGAGATGAAGAAGAGTCTCAATGTCATTGCAGAAAGGGCAACATGGTAGGGGAGCTCCTAGAATAAAAATTTGCTTTCCCACAAGAAGCCCTTGATAAATAATGCTCCAAAGAAAGTGCAAAACTTTGGGCTTTATAGGAATGTCCCAAACAACGTTTAAGTGCTACTTCCACCCAAAACAAGTGGAATGCAAGCTCCATCAAGAATTTAACTTTTTGAGAGGAAGTTACGTCTAGGTGAGAAGCTTGTAGCCCAACTAAGGTTCATAGTTTCTAAAGGGGGTGGCAGAGGGCCAATGCCAATAAAACCACCACGGGTGTTGTGTAGTAACACCAATTTTATGCAAACAATCACCAGGTATGAGATCTTGAATGATATAGATGGTTTCTTTGTCATCATCATTTAGAGAAAAATTAGCTTTTACGCTATCCCATGGAAGCCAATCCCTGGTGATGGGACAAAAAGGTCCTGAATATACTGAATCCCTTTTTTGAAAAGACGTAAACCCTTGAGCTACAAGGAAAGAGCAAGGGGTTTGTCATGAAATTGAAGCACTAGATTCCACCACATACTAAGTGAGTTAAGAGAGACCCGTTCCAAAAACCATCACCCTACTAGAGAAGATGGGGTTTGAGAAGTTCCCAAGCTTTCCATATACTTTTTTCCACAAAAGAGCCACCTATTTTAATAGTAGCAGGGCATAGAAGTAAGGAGTAGTAGTTCAAACCCTGCAATGCCTTTCAATTAAGCAGAGACCCTTGAGATATATAATTTTTTAGAAGTATTTTCCAAGATTCCTCACTTTCAAGGTTATGAATAATCCATTTGGAAGTGAGAGAAAACCCCGCATATGAATGTTGATTAGGCCAATACCACCAATGTCCTTGGGCGTACAACATATGTTCCAAGCATCTCTGAAAACCATGGTTCCCTTCGGAGTTGGCCCACAGGAAATCACGCACAATTTTCTCTAGCCTATGGTAAGTGGCTTTAGAGGGTGCCCAACATGATGAGTAATAGACATGAGTGGCGGCAAGAACCTTGGAGTAGACTTGGAATTTACTAGTAAGAGACAGATGCTTGGTAAACCAAAAAGAGATTTTTTGCTCAACTCGTTAAATCACATAGTTTCAAAGGTCAGCAGGGGATGCCATAAAGGCGAAAGGAATGCCTAAAAATTTGAATTTTACATCAGGTTCAATCCAAAGCCATTGGAATCCCTCTAGCCAAGGAGGTTTGGGACCCACCGCCTATTCTGTAACATTGGGTTTTCTTCCATTGGATAGCAGAACCAGAAGCAAGACAAAAAATATCAAGGCATTTCATGGCATTAGTGACAGAGGCCTCAGTTTCAGCCAGAGTGAGAAAAGAGTCATCTGCAAAGTGACCATTAATCAACTGCTTAGGAGAGGAAGGTAGTTGAATACCTTTAACTAGACCAACATTGGTAGCATTAGCAAGCAAGTAGCTCAGACCTTCAGCAACAATGACATAAAGAGAAGGAGCAAGAGGGAAACCTTGCCAGATGGAACGATGAAGAGAGAATCTCTCATACTGCTAACCATTGATAGTAATACAAGCACCTACATTTTGAAAGAGCATATTGATAGAGCGGATGAATCTAGGTCCAAAACCAATAGCCTATAGCATGGCCAGAATGAAAGGCCACTCAAATATGTCATAGGCTTTTTCAAAATCAATTTTAACAAACAAAGTTGGTTGAGAAGTCTGACAGGCCTATTCCATGCCCTCCCAAATTGTAATAATGTTTTCCAGGATATATCTATTCTTCATAAAGCTGGTTTGCTCACTCCCAGTGATCGACACAGTAAATTAGTGAGCCTGATAGCAAGGGCTTTGGCAATAATTTTGTATGAGACATTGAGTAGAGTTATTGGCCGCCAACTGGTGATAAGCTTAGGATCCCTAGACTTGGGAATGAATTTGATGTTTCCTTGGTTGATCAGATCACCTAGGGTGTTGGAGGACATAGCTTCCAGATAGACCTGATGCAGATCCGGACCAACAGTCGTCCATAGAGATTGGTAAAACTCACAGGGAAAACCATCAACACCGGGGGCTTTATCAGAGGCCATCTGCATAACAGCTTCCTTCAAGTCATCAAGAGTGAGAGGTCTATCACAAGTGATGCACTGAATTTCAGAGAGCTTGCAAGGAATAACTTCAATGCATTGGAGGAGAGTAGCATCATGAGCCAAAGTAGCAAGCTAAGCAGCAAAAACAACATGATAGTGATGCACGAAAGCTTGTAGAATGTCAAGTAAGAGAGTAAGCATTTGATTACCATCCTTGATTTCTTTGATTTTGGTGAGAGTTTGATTAGATTTAAGGGAAGAAAAAAATCCTTAGTAACTTTGTCACCAATGCGAAGCCAGTGCAGACAGGCTCAAACTTGGGCTCCTCTAGCCTTATAGTGCTCCTCAATTTGAAGCTTATGCTTCCAGTGAGCAGCTTGCACTTGCAGGTGGGTGTTGAAAGGAGATAGATTAAGCTCTTGAATAACCCTTGAATATTCAACATGAGAGGCTTCATGAGCATTCTTATGAAAAAGAGTAGCTTGTTTCCCATAGAGCCAAAGGAAAGAAGTGGTACGAGTGATGGCATGAGACCACCAGTCAATCCAGCCAATCCCATCAACAAGTCTCGGATCAAGATTCCAAATACGTCTTATATAATCCAATGTCTTGGGATGAGAAAGGTGGGACGTATTTAAATAGAACTGGGTGGACTTGGGCTTGGGGCACTAAAAGTTCCATTGAATCCCAAAGAAAATAGGCTTATGGTCAGAAACCAAAGCATTGTCCACCACCGAGACCGGGAGGCTGTATGAAGAGTCAAAAGAAAACCATTGCTACTCTGAAAGCAAAGCTCTATCAAGACACTTATAAACTCTATCATCGCTAGCTCTAAAATTAGACCAAGTGAACCAAGGAGTGGCAGCAGAAGAGTGCTTGTGGTGGTTGGGATAAAAAAGACAAAGTTTATTATGTAAATAAAACCAGGCTTCACGTTCGCTAGTACACCAACGCATTGGAAGCCGGCCCAACTTGTCTTGAGGATTCAACCATGTTGAAATCACTACAAAAAATCTAGGTAGTGAGGGATGATCATTAACCAACCACAACCAAAAAGAAGAACATTCAGAGGCATTGTTAGAAGCATAAATATTGGCCAACCCAAGAATGTGGACGTCAAAATCAAAAAGGGTCCACACCACCCAATGAGTGGGGTCAGAACCCCAAGATATGATATTGGAGCTGAGGTCGGGGCTTAAAAGAGTGACAACACCACCTCAACCGTTATCATGAGCTGACATCTGGCAGAGAGAACCAGGCCAGATGGTACGCATAGTAGCAGAAAGATGGAAGCCAGAGATTTTGACTTCCTGTAAACACAACACCTGAAACTTTGCAAAATGCTTGCAACTATCTCTGACAAGATATCTGCAAGTCAGATTAGTAAGCCCCCTGACATTCCATGAGTAAACTAACATGGAGAACTATCAAGGTGCATGTTTTCCTCCTCGAGGCCGGCTAACGCTCCAAAGTGGTTAGAGAAAGTGACTTGCCACACATTCCCATGAATAAAATCATTGAGCTCGAACTGTCCATGGGGTTTCTACAAAAAATCTTCCTTGAAAGGAGGGGAAGGACTTCGGGAATGATGTAAGGAAACCTTTCTATCCGTCTAAGTAGCCGAACGACCGGGTCGTGAGATCCATAAAGCTTGAGGTCTCGAAAATGAGGGGTGTGAAAGAGCAGGAGCTGAGGGGTGAGGGCTGATGACAATTGTAGCTTGCGGAGATCGAGAGATAGCGGCGCGTGCTTGGGAGGGTCGTAGAAGATGGCTTCAAAGCGCAGAATCGAGGGTAACCACTGATTTGTAAGTAGTGTGTTGGTGCTTATTTTGGGTCGAGTCTGAAAGGTTCTCTGCCATTGACAGTAGTCCATCCATCAGAGGAGGGAGCGATGGATTTACGGTCTATCGTGGTTTTCTCTTAAACGGTGGGGGTTTGGAGGCATGAGAGGATACTCCATGATCATATGATCAGCAGATTGACACCGAAAACAAGTGTTGGGTAGATTGATGTATAGAACTTTCTACGTAAAGCATGTGTCTCAAACTTGGATATCGAGGGTATCTTTGAGGTCTTTTGAGAGATCAATTTCTACACAGACCCATTTTTGAGGTCGAGCCGAGTACAACTTACTTTTCTCGTGATGTTGATCATGAGGTGACCCAAGGGTTTGATAAGTTGATCAACAAATCCCCACAAAGACAAAGGGAGGCCTATAAATTCAACCTAGACAGAATTTTGAGTTTGGATTGCTTAGAGACTTACGAACTTCCACGCTCGTTTGGTGCCATTGTCTAGAGCTCCTACGATAAGACCAACAAGAGAAAATATTCAAACTAGTTGCAAGAAGCTTTGTCAAAAGTTGGTAAATCAAGAATAATATCTGGGCGAGATGTTGGCTCCATGAGGTTTTGTTATGATTATGAATTAAATTTAGCATCAATAGATGCATGGCCCGAGGAGGTGGTCATTTTATAAGCCACCGCCCAAGGGTGGCAATTTATAAGCGCCGGTGATCAATAAAAAATTAATGCAAATATTCCCGCTTGGATCTGCAGAGATCGGTGAGTGTGGCTGGCAAGGCCAAGCATTCACTACACAAATAACTTGTTGAGCTGAACCCTAAAAACAAGAACCAACTCTATAATTTTTTTTAAATAAATAAAAATGTAAATATTCTTGTGATAATATTTGTTAAAAATGGCATACAAAGAAAATTATTTCATTTTATCGTTGTGAAACATAAATATTGATTTTATTCAGGAGGCCACATATAATGAAAATCATTTTACTTTCTTAATGATAAGGAAACACAAATTGTATTCTTCTCCCATTCTCATTTCTTCATTTATTTGTATGGTTTCAATAATTTTTTTCTTATAAAATAATATATATTCCTTATCATACATCATTTTATTTCCAATATCTATATATAAAATTGGAAATAATTTAAAGATTAGTATTAATGCTAAAGAATTATAAGAATAAAGCTAATGCTAAATAATCACATGGAAATAAAGCTCACACTTATAACCAAAAATAAATAAAAACTTTTATGAATGCTACCCTACTATATTCTCATATTTGTTTGAGGAAAAACCTTTTGAGAAATAAACTAAACATTTTTATTCTTATTTCTTTTTATTTTGAGCTCCTATAAATCTTAAATATCCTTAAATATAAGGAGAATATATATTACCACGCCCATCTATCTTTAATTCATCCATGAGAAATGGGATAATTTTATGCATAGAAGAAGAGTAAATACATCAAACCTTAAAACAATTTACTCATCATCTAGGTAGTTTTTAATATATTTTTAAATTGAAATAATTATCTTATTTTAATTTTTCCTTAAAGATGTTAATAGTGAAAGAAGGTAAAAATATAATATTTATTAATATTCATTATTAAAAATCAGCTATTATTTAATATATAAAAATTATTACCGCTAACTCAACATGGTAACATTTTTCATCTGAATAATTAATAAAATATCTGCAATAAAAAATTTTAAAAAAAAAAACCAAGGTAAATTTTATAAAATATATGAAATAATTAATATAAATCTTTGAGATTACAACATGCATAAAATATTACATAATTATACAATGCTAAATCATACCATAGTGCTTCATCATATTCATCCTTTGTACCATAAAAATCATGCTCCTTACTATTGGAGCCTCGAAATTTGTCAATAGTTTTTCTACAATCTTGCAAGAATAGAAAACCAACCCTATAGAAGACATTGGCCTTAAAAATGCCGCAGAAAATATTCAAGTTTTTCTTTTTTTCTTCACTGCACTCAGAGAGTTTGGAGCGAATTCAGTCTTATTCTCATTTTCCAATGAGCAGCGAGCATTTTACTTCAATTCTCTGAAATTTTTGAGGCTAATAAAATGGAGAAACCAATCTGAACCATTCATATCATTTATTTATCAAGGGCTCAAAATGTTTGGTACTGGATCTTTCCATAACACACGAGATTTCAGACCTCTTTTTCGAGTATAGTTACAATCACAATCACTCTTTGGATACAATCTGACCTACAATCACGGAGGTGCTAAAGACTATAACTAAATTCATGATGAATAAATAATTGATTTTCACTTCTAAAAGTTCGATTAGGTTTCTAATTAATGAGTGATGTATCCATAAAATGGTTTTTTTCCCTCTATACCTTTTTATTTTAATTTGTGTTGCGGAAGAAAATTTTCATATTACACTCAAACATAAAGTCCTCTTTTCTTTTTTTGGAAATAAAGATTTTTCTTAATATGAAATTTCTAGTTTTGGGGATAGTATGGTTTGTTATTATTGATTTAAAATTACTTATATTTATATTTATATCAAAGTTTGAGTGTAATGTGGTATGTCTACATTAGATTATTAAGTGACTTGTGTATTATTTTATTTTATTTTAAAAATTATAGTATTATTATTTTTAATTATAAATTATTTTCATTGAAAGATGTATTTTGAGAATGGTGTTTAATTTTTTATATTATAAATTATTTTTTATAGAAAGTTTATTATCTCCAAGAATTTTTAAAATAACATTCCTTTATAAAAATGTATATATATATATATATATATATATATATATATATATATATATATATCATGTTATTTTGTATAGTGTTGAAAGAGATCATATTTATGTAGATTCTAGAATAAAATTTCTGTTGTACATATCATGCATCATTTAAGATTCAATCATATTAAACATGTAGAATATTCACAATAACATTTATAAATTATATTTATTGTATGTATAGTCTTTTTAAAACCTAAGAATTTTTTAAAATAAAAATAAATTGTATGGTTTTTTATTTGTGTTGTGATTACATCCCATGAATCTTAGAAATTTCACAACTTTGAAACATGAGAAAAAATCTGATTTTTGAAAATCAAATTTCAAGAATGTGGATATTTTGAAGTTTAGATTTGAATTTTATTAAATATTATATAATTTATCTCAAAACATGAATAAATGTGATTATTCCACAATAAAATTTCATGAATTGAAATATTTAACTAATTTAAATTTGACTTTGTTGAAATTGTAGATATTCTACATTACATTTTAAGGAAGTTATTCATTTAATGTTAATGATTCACAAGTTTTCTACAAAACAATATTTTTGTGAATAGCAATGTGAATAAATGACCCTACTTCTAGTAGTGCTTGAATCCATTAAGAGGAAAGCCATCCCTTTAAGTACCCCCAAGCCCTAACCAAAGATACATGAGGGGTCTTGAGCATCATTTAACAACTTTAAACAAAAATAGCTTCACAAACAACATACATTCAACACATTCAAAGCATAACCAAAATCACACATAATCAAGTTAATAACTTATAAACGACACAAAAGTTTGAAATCAAACCAAATAGAGAAATGGCTATGGGAGTGAAACTCCTTATGCCTCCTAAGTGAAGTTGGAGTTTCACCCTTAGCCTCAAAGTGTACAAAACAATCAACAAAAAAGTGTTATCTCACCCTTGGAAGCATACAAAGCAAAATAACCATGATTTCCTTTTCACTCCCCATAGGTGAAACTCAATAACACTCCCAAAAATTCATTACTCATAATACTCCCCTTTACCTCCACAATGGTCCCATAAGGATTTTCCCACACTCAAATTAAGGGCTACTACCCAACCACACACAAGCATAATCACAAGACTTAAACAAATTTATCAAGCACAAAATTTCATATAAATAAGTATAATAATGAAACAAAAAGGTGGAGATCCTACCTCTCCATCAAGTGCCAAAAAAACTCCATAAGTCTCCTTTAATTCCAAGCCAACTAATTTAAGAAAAACTCTCCAACAAGCTCCAAATCCCAAAAGTGCAAAAGGAGAAACAAAAAGGAAAAAGTAACCCCCATTCATATTAAAATTCATCAATAAATAGAAATGGAATGTGAGGATGATGAGGTGGCTCCAAGTAGGATGCCACATTAGCATTCCTCCATTCCCACACTCAAGTCAAAACACCATGCCCAAGAAAATAAATGAACTTGTAAGGACTATGAAAAATCACATGGCTCACAAACTTGCACACCATGTTTTCTAAGGACACAATTAATTGATGTGGAAGGAAGTGCAATTATTTTCTCTCTTTAATGCCCACATATTTACCTACATGAACACAAGACAAAACAAAGGTTAAAAAAGAAAAATTATGGAATTTTTTTTTTTTTTTGAAGAATGAAAGCGACGATTAGCTATACCCTTGGCTAAGAAACAATCTTCACAAAATTAAATAGATAATAATATTCATCCTTCACTCAAGTTTAAAAATTCATTTCCATAATCCGTAATTACTTTAGTAAAGTGGTTCCTAAAGTCATTCAATAATTTATTATAAAAACACTAATTCTAATTTTCTCTTCCATTTACACAATACTATTAAATTAAATTCCTACAATGAATATTGCTTAGCTAGAAAAAGGGGGTAAGTTTGAGTTAATTAAATACAAGGTTTGAGGGGACTTTTATAAAATAAAACACCATCTAATAAATGTTATAAACCTAAATTAATCCCTACACCACTCAACAAGCCCCATTCAATCTTGACCCAAGCATTTCTTTTAAAATAATCTCACCTACCCCTCACCGAAGTTTTGTATGGGCGTTACGGATGGGATTAATCTAAGCCATTGGCTCAAGAAATCCCAACCCTAAACATATCTATGAAATCTTTTATTCATTCCATTTACCAATTTTTTCATTTTTGTTTTGTGGGTTACAGGAAGGAGAAAGAGAAGGAAGCCATGGAAAAGGAGGATAAATCTTGGGGATGGATACACACAACTCCAAATCTATATCATTTTTATTTTGCTTGTAATTCTAATCTACCCTATTGTAGGTTTTGTTTGAAAATTTTATTTTGTTGTAAATTTGGTTCAATGAAAATTCCCATTTGGGTATATGTCTTTTTCCCAATAGATTTGGTTTTTTTTGGTAGTATATACACTCTTCATCATATATATATATATATATATATATATATATATATATATATATATATATCTGTGTGTGTGTGTGTGTGTGTGTGTCTGCGTATGCATGTGCAAAGAACTTACTCAAGGGAAGTGGCATGTTTTTTTATTATTATGAGCAAATAGTTTTTGAAAGGGACTATACCCTTTAACAAAGGGAAGCGGCACGTTATGCTATTAGTATTAACCCAATTAATACATTAGAACATGGATAGCCAACTTGTGGCTAACATAATCTCTTATCATGTCATGTCATATTTATATATACTTTCATATATTTAGTGGGTCGGACTCACTACTTTGCATAATGTAGTAGGGTATATACATAGGAATTAGAAAGTAGGATATTATCATCATACTTGAAAAATTAGTCTTATCATATACTTTGGAAGTTTCCTCCTCAAAACCTTAAGTCATTCTACTTATATACTATGATCAATTCTCTATATTTTGATCTTATTTAGTGTTACTTGAGATTCAGATCTATCTAAATAATTTCATTTCACGTTCTTAATACATTATTGTCACTAGTTACGCACAAATTATTTCCTTGTTTGGTTGTGTTATTTGCCTCCTTAATTATGATTTATTTTTATGTCTCGTGATTTAGTGTTTTTTTATCAACACATATGGAGTGACATTCTATTATAATATATTGAAGAGTATTTCCTTCTCGGTCATTTTCATTTTTTAATGAATAATTTTGTAATTAGAAAAAAATATTATACATTCTCTAATAAAAAAAAATTAAAAACAGGATATACACTATAATATTTGTGTCAATTCTCTTCTTCAATCTTTTATTAGTTGTAAAATCAAGTCAGAATTTATTGTGCAATTAATCTCTATATTTTCCTAGATATTATCTCACCGACATATCTGATTTGTAATTAATTGTGGATCTTTGCACATTTACTTTTTGGTGAAACATTCTCCCGGATTATCTCTTGTCAAAGATTTTGTGTTGACTTGCAAGGCAAGTTTTTGTGTAGGTTTTATTATCAATGCATTATGTTTTATTGAAAATTAGTAAGAAGAGTAAGAAGAGCAAGAAGTAGGAAGAAGAAGATAGAAGAAAGAAAAACCAGATTTAGAAGAAGGAGAAAAGTTCACAGCTCCAGCTCAAGTCTGGACTTTTTTATTGATAGAAAAATTTCATTTCTCAACATTTTATTGTATGCATGAATGTTTTTGTGCAGTGTAGCTGTTGTTCATTCCTCAAATATTTATATGTATTGTTGAAGCAATTTGATACCCGGATCTGTGTTATTTGTAGCCAAGTGTTTTATCTTCTTTTTGCTGTTATAAATTTTTGTACCTTCTCTTTTCCCTCATTCTACATCCTTTAAATCCACTACATTTTATTTTCTATTACTATCCGAAGATTCTGTGATTCTGTAGACTCTACGGTTCAGTAGATCCTTGTATTCCCTTCATTTGGTATCGAGCCGAGGCTAAACCCTTCTTCTATTTCATTTCTGGTTTTTTATTTTTTCATTTGATAGCCATTAATGGCGTCTATGTCCTGTGCATCACTGGTTAGTGTGCAAACTCTAATTTTCATAGGAAAGAACTATGAGTATTGGTCTTTGACCATGAAAGCTTTTTTCGGTCTCAAGACTTTTGGGAAATGGTTGAAAATGGGTACTAGGAACCATCAGACCGGTAGAATACAATGCTCTTACACAATCTTAAAAGGACATCTTGAAGGAACAGAGGAAGAAGGATGGGAAAGAACTGTTTTATATCCATCAAGCAATGCATGAGAGCATACTCCCAAGAGTTGTAGCAGAAAAACAAGCCAAGGAAGAATGGGACACACTCCAGTTATGTATCAAGGTATGGACAAGGTTAAAACTGCTAAAAATTACAGACTCCTTAGAAGAGAATTTGAAAATTTATCAATGAGAAACTCATATTCAGTAGAATCTTTATTTACTCATGTTGTTGGTTTGATAAATCAAATCAAGTCCCATGGAGAGGTCATAGAGGATAGGAAGGTTTTTGAGAAGGTACTTAGAAGTCTCCCTACTAAATTTGATCCCATAGTTGTGGCTCTAGAGGAAACCAAAGATTTGAGCTAGTTTAATGTTGATGAACTACATGCCTCGCTTATAAATCATGAATATAGATTGAATAGATCAAATAGTTCAGTTAAAAATGTATTTTCATCTCAGATTTCTGTAAATCATGGAAGAGGAAGGAGGATTTTCAGTCCTAGAGGAAGAGGGAGAAGTACTCCTAGAAGTGGACGTAGTAGCAGTCCTGCAAATGCTGGTGGTAGAGGTCAAAATTAAAATTTTAATCACCCAAGTGGCCAAATATTTGACAAATCACACATTCAATATCACTATTGTAAGAAGTTTGGGCATTATGCTCATGAATGCAAGAAAAATAGTATGACCAGCGAAGCAAGGTCAAAATAAGTCAAGTAGCACACCCTCGGGTAGCATGTTCATTGCATACATGAAGATTGCTGAAGAAATCCCTACAAACTCTCTAGTTGAGTGTAATGTTGTTCAAGAAAGCCCATGTGACATATGGTATTTAGATTCGCGCTACAATAAACACATGACAAGTAATAAAGATTTGTTTTCTAGCTTGGATGAATCAGTTCAAACTGATGTTACACTTAGTAACAACAACAAAGTCACTGTTTTGGGTAAAGGTACGGTTAATATTCTAACCAAAAAGGGGGAGAAGAAATTTATGCCTGATGTATATTATGTTGCTTTGGTCAAAAACACAACTTGATGAGCATTGGACAGGTGATACAAAAAGGGATATAGAGTGTACATGGAAAACAATGAGTGTGTTATTTTGGACAAGTTTCCAAGTAATGTGCTTATTACCAAGGTACAAATGATTGCAAACCCAATCTTTCCATTAAAAATAAGGCCGGATATGAAAGGAAAAACAGCTCAAGCTGTTCATGAGACACATATCTTGTCAATTCTAGAGTAGTTTTTAATGTAGAAGATATAAAATCAGCAAGAGTGAAAGATAGCTACTGAAAATTTCAACACGATTACGGAAATGTTCAAAACAGCCACAAAAAGGTTCAAGACAGCTACGAAAATGTTCAAAACAGCTACAAAAATGTTCAAAACAACCACAAAAAGGTTCAAGATAGCTACGGAAATGTTCAAGACAGCTACGGAAATGTCCAAGACGGCTACGAAAATGGCCAGAACAACTCGAAAGAGGAAAATGATGTTTCTATAGAAACTCAAGCAGCGTTTCAATTAGTGGTAAAGGATGATTCTTGGCTATGGCATTTTAGATTTGGGAATTTATATTTTGGAGCACTGAAACTACTTCATATGAATAATATGGTAAAAGGTTTTCCATTAATTGAGAAACTGGAAAGAGTTTGTGAAGGATGTATTATGGGAAAACAACATAGAGATTCATTTCCAATTGGCAAGGCAAATAGAGCTATAGCTCCACTTGAGATTGTGCATTCAGATATTTGTGGGAAAATGCAAACACCATCTATAGGAGGCTGCACTTATTTTCTTACTTTTATTGATGATTTCACAAGAAAAACTTGGGTTTATTTCTTGAAACACAAATATGATGAATTTTCTTATTTCAACAATTCAAGGCACTTGTGGTGAATTTATAAATTTTTGCAGATCTCATGGCATACACAAGCAATTTACAACCCGCTATACACCTCGGCAAAAATGGTGTGGTGGAGAGGAAGAACCGAACCATTATGGAGATCGATCATAGCATGATGGCAGCCAAACATCTACCAAATGAATATTGGGCCGAGGCGGTGGGCAATTGCTATTTACATCATGAATAGGTGCCCAACAAAGAGTGTAATAAACAAAGTCCCTCAAGAGGCTTGGACAAGAAGGAAATGTAGTGTTTCTCATATGAAGGTATTTGGATGCATAGCATATGCACATGTTCCATATGAGTTGAGAAGGAAGTTAGATAATAAAGGAAAAAAATGTATATTTTTTGTTACTCGAAGGAATCAAAAGCATATAAGTTGTTTGATCCTATCAATAGGAAAGTTATAATCAGCTGTGATGTTCGGTTTGTGGAGGATGAAGAATGGGATGGAAGCATAGAGAGGACATTTGTCATAATTGCAGCTGCTGTCCCAAATGATAATATGGTGGATGAAGTGTTTCCAACACCAAATATAACTCAAACAAAGAGCTCCTTCCAAACCCGAGGATGGTACCACACGTTGTAGCTCAAGCTACACCTTCATTCACACCAAGGAGATCTTTAAGGTTGCTGTCCACACCAATAGGAAAGCAAACTTCACAAGCATCTACATTGGAATCTACATCAATCGGTATCCTTGGAGCAGCACCATCTAGATATTATGTATGGTGTAAGCCTGATTTCAAGGTTTATGGAGTCTCTAAAAGACTCACATTGGCAAAGGCGGGTAAGAGGATATTGAGGTATGTAAGTGGTACAAAGGATTTTGGTATATTGTATTCCACTTGATGATTTCAGTCTTGTTTGGTACAATGATAGTGATTGTGGGGTATCATAGATGATAGGAAAAGTACTTCTTGGTATAATTTTCACTTTGGTATAGGTGTTGTGTCATGGGCATAAAGGAAACAACCCATTGTGACCCTTTCTTGACTGAAGCTGAGTATGTGGCAGCCACTAGTTTTGTGTGTCAAGTTGTTTAGATGTGAAGGATGTTGAAAGATTTGATGTGTGATCAAAATGAAGCCACTATAGTATTCTGTGATAACAGTTCAGCCATATCATTATCTTAAAATCATGTGTTTCATAAGAGAACTAAGCATGTTGATACGAGGTATCATTTTATTAGAGAGCTTGTAAGCAACAAAGAAATTTGTCTTGATTTTTGTAGGTTTGAAGATCAGATGGCTGAAATATTTACAAAAGCATTGGAAAAAGACACATTTAATTTTTTACGAAGTGGCTTAGGAGTTTGTGACTTTGCATAAGTTAGCAGCTCCGGAAAACTGTCAGTTAGCTACGGAAATGCTACAACAGTATTTGAACAAACGTGATTCATATTTCTAATGATCTGTAGCAATTCATAATTAAGGGGGGGTGTTGGAAAATCAAGTCAGATTTTACTTGGGCAATTAATCTCTATCTTTTCCCAGATATTATCTCACTGACATATCTGATTTGTAATTAATTGTGACTGTTACACATTTAATTTTTGTTGAAACATTCTCCCTGATTATCTCTTGTCAAAGATTTTGTGTTGACTTGCAAGGAAAGTTTTTTGTGTAGGTGTTTATTATTAATGCATTATGTTTTATTGAAAATTAGTAAGAAGAGTAAGAAGAGAAAGAAGCAGGAAGAAGAAGAAAGAAGGAGAAAAACTAGATTTAGAAGAAGGAGAAAAGTGCGCAGTTCCAGCTCAAGTCTGGACTATTTTTGTTGATAGAAAAACTTCATTTCTCAGTTGTTATTGTATGAATGAATGTTTTGTGTGCAGCTATAGCTGCTATTCATTCCTCAAATATTTATATGTATTGCTGAAGCAATTTGATGCCCAGATCTGTGTTATTTACAGCCAAGTGTTTTATCTTCTTTTTGCTGTTATAAATTTCTATAGCTTCTCTTTTCCCTGTTCTACATCCTTTGAATCCACTGCATTTTATTTTCTATTGCTATCTGAAGATTCTATAGATTCCATAGACTCTGCAATTTCCGTAGATCCTCATATTCACTTCATCCGCATCGAGCCAAGCTAAACCCTTCTTCTATTCTATTTCTGGTTTTTTAGTTTTTCATTTGACAGCCATTAATGGCTTCTATGTCCAGTGTATCGCTGGTAAGTGTGCAAACTCTAATTTTCATAGGAAAGAACTACGAGTATTGGTTAAGAAACAATCTTCAAAAAATTAAAAAAATAATAATATTCATCCTTCAATCAAGTTTAAAAAATTCATTTCCATAATCCGTAATTACTTTAATAAAGTGGTTCCTAAATTCATTCAATAATTTATTATAAAAAGACTAATTCTAATTTTCTCTTCCATTTACACAATACTATTAAATTAAATTCCTATAATGAATATTGCTTAGCTAGAAAAAGGGGTTAAGTTTGAGTTAATTAATTACAAAGTTTGAGGGGACTTTTATAAAATAAAACACCATCTAATAAATGTTATAAACCTAAATTAATCCCTACACCACTCAAGTGGCCCCATTCAATCTTGACCCAAGCATTTCATTTAAAATAATCTCACCTAAAAATCACCTAAGTTTTGTATGAAACGTCCCTAGCCATTGGATGGGTTCAATCTTATCCATTGGCTCAAGAAATCCCTAAACAACCCTAAACATATCTATGGAGTCTTTTATTCATTCGATTTACCCATTTCTTCATTTTTGTTTTACGGGTTAAAGGAAAGAGGAAGAGAAGGAAGCCATGGAAAAGGAGGATAAATCTTGGGGATGGATACACACAAATCTAAATCTATATCATTTTTATTTTTCTTGTAATTCTAATCTACCCTATTCTATGTTTTGTTTGAAAATTCTATTTTGTTGTAAATTTGATTCAATGAAAATTGCCATTTGGGTATATGGCTTTTGCCTAATAGATTTTGTTTATCTTTGTAGTATACACACTCTTATACACACTCGATATATGAATTGGGTTAATACTAATAGCGTAGCGTGCCCCTTCCCTTCGAGTAAGTTCTTTGCGCTCGTGCGCGCGCACACACACACACAAACACATACATACATAGATACATACATAGATACATACATATATATACATATACATATATATACATACATATATATACATATATATACACACACACACACACACACACACACACACACACACACACACACACACATACATACATATATATATATATATATATATATATATGTATGTATGTATGTATGTATGTATGTATGTATGTATGTATGTATATGTCTCTATGTGTGTGTGTGTGCGCACAAAGAACTTACTTTGAAGGGAAGGGGCACGTTACGCTATTAGTATTAACCCAATTCATATATTAGAACATGGATAGCCAACTTTTGGCCAACATAATCTCTTATCATGTCATCTCATATTTATATATGCTTTCATATACTTAGTGGGTCGGCCTCACTACTTTGCATAATATTGGAGTAGGGTATATAGATAGGAATTAGAAAGTAGCATATTATCATCATATTGAACAATTAGTCTTATTGTATACTTTGGAAGTTTCCTCCTCAAAACCTTGAGTCATTCTACTTATATACTATGATCAATTCTCTATATTTTGATATTATTTAGTGTTACGGAGATTCAGATCTATTTAAATAATTTCATTTCACGTTCTTAATACATTATTGTCACTAGTTACGCACAAATTATTTCCTTGTTTGGTTGTGTTATTTACCTCCTTAATTTATGATTGATTTTCTACGTCTCGTGATTTAGTGTATTTTTTTATCAACACATATGGACTGACATTCTATTATAATATATTGAAGGGTATTTCCTTCTCAGTCATTTTCATTGCTTTAATGAATAATGTTGTAATCAGAAAATATTATTATACATTCTCTAATAAAAAAATTTAAAAACAGGATATAGACTGTAATATTTGTGTCAATTCTCTTCTTCAATCTTTTATTCTCGAATCATCTCGTCTTGAAAGGATGACAAATAGCTTCTACAATTATCTTCCAAATTGTTTTTTATCCAACCTTTGTTTTAGTCTCAATTTTGCATTAATGAAAATTATCATTGCCGGCAATTTGGATCATTACAGCATTCGTTATGCTTGACTAGAATAATCCAACAGCATAAACATGGGAAACCGTCGTAAACATCATCAACATGAGCATAATCAGTGAGGGAAGTTTGATTGGCCGGAGCAGCGGCAGGAGCAGTGGCTATTTGAGTTGTCCATGGTTCTGAAAAATACAAAACATTTGAATATTATTATATTTTTGTTTGGGATGCTAATGAATTTGCAGCCTGAATGACTTTGATACTGTTAGGAAACCAGACACGACAATAAAGAATCAAAAAGTTGAATATCAAAATACCAGTTTTAGTAACATAAATTTTAATTAAAAAAATATCAAACATGAAAGAATCGAAATATGAAATTCACCTAAGAAAATTCTAGCTCAATGTTTAGGGAAATATCCACAGTACAATTTATCAACCTTTATGAAATCAAGATGAAAAATGTACATATGAACTCGTTATGATCTATCTGAACTCTTCACAATAATAAATATACCTAATTAGTAACATAGAATTTTAATAAAAAAATAGATATCAAAATACCAGTTCTAGTAGCATAGAATTTTAATAAAAAAGATGATCAAACATACAAAAATCAAAATATGAAATTTATGTGATAAAACTCCAGCTGAATGTTTAGGGAAATATCTACAGTACAATATATCAAACTTTATTAATTCAAGATGAACAAATTACATCACTCTTATTCCTCTCATTCCTATCATAACTATTAGTCTCGCCTGATCAAGGAGTTGAAAATCAAGTGGTTAAGTAACTGTGGATGAGATTATACCTTGCACATGCTATGATCTGCAGAACTGCCACAGAGCCCATTTGTTTTTCAACTCCTTGATCAGGCGAGTACATTATATCTAGCATATACTTAGATAAAAGAATGATACACTAAACATCACAACGGAAGCGGACTATCTATATATAAGAGAAATATAATGAAAAATCATTTCACCTGATCGGATGGCAGAAGACGGTGAAAGCAGGAGTAAAAGATAACATAAAACAATAAATATCACTCTTATTCCTCTCACAATAATCATTGTTCTTCTTCTTTAGTTTCTCTGCTCCACATACACTTAATTATTTTACATTGTAATATGCTAATATAATTATACATGACATTTATTCTTATTTATCTCGCCCGATTTTACAGGATTCGATCATATCTAGTAACATTACCCCATTAATACTATCCCCGAATGCTACGAAATTGTGCAACAAAATTATGATATTTACCAGCATTAGAAAGAAACCGTTAAGCCTGCATAGCAAGAAATCTTCAAACAAAATCAAAATATCGCCTCAATTCAATTCCCTCTACTAACACATTAATTCCTCGTTAAAATTTAATCATATCTAGCCAAGCATAGGTGGGTAAAAATATTTTTACCTTATCAGCTTTAAAGGTGTGGTAAACCTCTACACTTCAGAAGTTATATTTGTTTTTCAAATTATTAAATTTCAGTTTATAATTTATAAAAAATAAAATAAACATGGTAATATATTGAAAATTTTAAAATAATAATAAAAAAGATCTATTTCAAATATATCAATTTTAAATAATGGATTCTATATATAAGAATTATTATCCACATGTTGCGGAAAATGATCATTACAGTAAATTGTGGTTATGCAATTGCCTCCTATGTAAAATGGTGGAAGAGCCATTGTTCCAAATAGGGGTCACTTCATCTCTAGGAGATGGTTGAAGCCGTCTTTATCAATCTTCCTTTTCTTTTAATGTTTTATTGGACTCTTTGTGATGCTTTCAAGTAGTTGCTTGTTCTTTCTTTATGCATGCTAAACAAAGAGATGCTTACAAATGTACATAAGAACCAAACCCGTATTTTTATGGAGGTAATGAAGTTGTGCACGAGCTCTGTTCATAAACCTCTTGTGAGCTTATTGGTTTTTCCCGACTTGGTAACTTCATACTAGTCATCTATCTTTTATGTGCTTAGTTTCTCTATTTTCCCACTTAATCAAGTACTATCTTTGCGCTCTACCGCCTATTTTCATACCAGTCTATGTATCCATTACTATCTCAACTTATTTTCTTAACTTCGTACGAAACTATTGTATATGATCTACACTTGTAGAAAATAAACTTGCTTCTTCACATCTCTCATGTTCCTCAAAGCAAGGGTAAAAATATTATACCTTGAAGATATATGATACATTCACCCATAAAGTAGATCTATCTCATTAAATTCACTTAGAATCTCTTCAAAAGACCAATCTTCTTCCACTTGAGCTTGATGTATATTCATTTCAAGAACCTCTCCTAACATAAATGTGTAAGAACCAAGTCACCTACTTTGAACTCTCGTTCTCTTCTTGGTGACCAATCTTTTTTATATATCATTACACGCTAGCTCCTCTTCCAATTTCTTCTTTTTATGTGATTTACTTCATTAATACACAATCTTTGCAAAATCATCTGCTTCATCACTTATTCTTCTCATAGTTGTTATAGTTCATAATTCACAAATACGACAATGGATGCAACCACACACCACCTAAAATAAAATTATTATTGTACTTGTGTTTAATGAGATATATGTAGTGGCATATCCCATTGTTTGGCATTATCTATTACCTAGAATCTTAATGATTTACCAAGGATATAGTTCACTTGCTCTCTTGGACCATCCAATTAAGATTAAATGCTAAAGAAATTTCTAATATTCTACTAAAATTTGTTGTCTTAATGTTGTTTGAAATTGACCAAAAAATATTATATATTTATGTGAGACTATGGTTTTATCTAAAACATGCTATCTTATCAATTCATCAAATACAAATATTACAATTTATAAAAAATAAAATAAACAAGGTAATTTATTGCAAAATTTAAGATAGTAATAAAAAAGATCTATTTCAAATATGTCAATTTTAAATCATGGATTCTATATAAAAGAATTATTATCCACGTGTTGCGGAAAATGATCATTATCAGTAAATTGTGGTTATGCAATTGCCTCCTATATAAAATGGTGCAAGAGCCATTGTTCCAAATAGGGGTCACTTCATCTCTAGGAGATGGTTGAAGCCGTCTTGATCAATCTTCATTTTCCTTTAATGTTTTGTTGGACTCTTTGTGATGCTTTCAAATAGTTTCTTGTTCTTTGTTTACGCATGCTAAATTGTCGCCAAAGGAAGCATATTGTACAAACAAAGAGATGCTTACAAATGCACATAAGAACCCAAACCCGTATTTTTATGGAGTGGATATTGTTCATAAATCCAAATGCTCCCTCATCAAACACCTAAGGTAATGAAGTTGTGCACGAGCTCCTGTTCATAAACCTCTTGTGAGCTTATTGGTTTTTCCCGACTTGGTAACTTCATACTAGTCATCTATCTTTTATGTGCTTATTTTCTCTATTTTCCCACTTAATCAAGTACTATCTTTGCGCTCTACCGCCTATTTTCATACCAGTCTATGTATCCATTACTATCTCAACTTATTTTCTTAACTTCGTACGAAACTATTGTATATGATCTACACTTGTAGAAAATAAACTTGCTTCTTCACATCTCTCATGTTCCTCAAAGCAAGGGTAAAAATATTATACCTTGAAGATATATGATACATTCACCCATAAAGTAGATCTATCTCATTAAATTCACTTAGAATATCTTGAAAAGACCAATCTTCTTCCACTTGAGCTTGATGTATATTCATTTCAAGAACCTCTCCTAACATAAATGTGTAAGAACCAAGTCACCTACTTTGAACTCTCGTTCTCTTCTTGACTGACCAATCTTTTTTTATATCAATACACGCTAGCTCCTCTTCCAATTTCTTCTTTTTATGTGATTTACTTCATTAATACACAATACTTTGCAAAATCATCTGCTTCATCACTTATTCTTCTCATAGTTGTTATAGTTCATAATTCACAAATACGACAATGGATGCAACCACACACCACCTAAAATAAAATTATTATTGTACTTGTGTTTAATGAGATATATGTAGTGGCATATCCCATTGTTTGGCATTATCTATTACCTAGAATCTTAATGATTTACCAAGGATATAGTTCACTTGCTCTCTTGGACCATCCAATTAAGATTAAATGCTAAAGAAATTTCTAATATTCTACTAAAATTTTTTGTCTTAATGTTGTTTGAAATTGACCAAAAATATTATATATTTATGTGAGACTATGGTTTTATCTAAAACATGCTATCTTATCAATTCATCAAATACAAATATTACAATGTGTAATGTATAAGTTTCTTTCTTAAGGAATTTGACTCAAAATTGTGCGATATTGGAAAATATATCCATAATCACAAAAATAAAATCATTATCGCTTGAGTCCTTGATAGCCAAAAATCAAACTCACACTTTTGTCTTCCCATGGCCTCTCCGAATTTTTGTAAAGGTTGGTATAAACCCTAGTAATTTTACTTTCACCCTTAGCGTATTTGAAAAATTGGCATTGCCAATATTAAACCCTCATTGTGATGCATTAGAGTTTTTAATACAAATGTTATCTGATAAGACACCAATATGTTTTTCTCTTATAAAGTTCTCCTTCATTGATTTTTTAAGTATATATAACCATTACCCGTTTTACAACAAAGCCATCATGCAATAACTATTCTTTCGATGGATTTCTAACCATGTTGGTCATGCAAATGCATGATACATGTGCATTTCAAAAATCGAACTCTTCCTCATACAAATACTTCATTGAGTTAAACCTAATAAATTCTAATCTCATATCATTAATCATTCACCATAAGAACAAATTACTCAAAGAATTTGCATCTTTGTTTAAATGACCCCTTATATGTCTTAAAATAAATGGGCGTACTAGAAGAAGCTCAATTGACTTCATGTGACATTGATTCAACATACCTTCTAGGATATTTATGAATTGTAGTCTTAGGTAATGAGTGTACAACAAAAATGTTTAATGAAAAATAGCACCTCCACTTCTTGACACATTTGATCATTGTATATAATAATTTATTTATTTTTAGATACGGTAAGAAATTGATTTTGAGGGTCCCTAAAAACCATCAAAATACGTAGGAGAAAAATATTTTACAATGAGGAATAATATAAATGACCTCTACCAACGGTCAGAAAAGAAAAACCAAAGCTAATGTAAGCTAGACCTAAAGACAGGTCAAGGAGACTTGATCCAACACAAAGATAGAGCATTACATTAAGACTTGCGACTAGAATCCACCAAAGAACGACTTTACATAACACAATTAGTATTTACATATTTATGTTTCTTATGATGGACCTTACTCCACCCATCACTTGGTATTCACGGGGGAGATGATCTTATCAAATCTCTATCATGAAACTCACCCTCCTCCAGGCCCAAGGATCACCTCCAATTTTCCATCCAAATTATCAGCTAATTTTGTTACAAGTAAAGGGATATTACCCCATGATTAAGAGAAATGTGAATAATAGGTTTTCAATCTAATTGTTATTGTAGTAGAAAATTAATAATAATTAAGTACAAAACTTAACTCAAGTAGACTAGG